>CM053585.1:450325268-450375932 GCA_028646515.1 Pseudochirops corinnae | reverse complement strand
CTAAAAAAGTAAATTAAAGCCAAACATTCACATTCATAATAAAAAAAATTTTTTTTAAAGATTATTAAAATTTCAAGAATACTACTTTTGAAATGTTTATAGAGAATATTCATCTTGATGTGCCTTAAAGTTGTTTTTTTAAAAACATTTTTATTAAAAAGTTTTGATCTAAAAAATATCCTTTTTAATCTGGGAATTTTTAATAATTCATCACAATTAAGATTTGTGTATTTGTGAAGGCAAGAAGTCAAGAGGAGAAAGCAAACAAAAAACCTCCATCAAACAGTGCATTTTCTGGTTCATTTGTAGGAACCCATCATGCTTGTGGAAATAATTTTTACAGCAAGATTATAAGAAGCATTGCCTAAGTAAACTAATACAGACAAAAAAAAATAGATACATTAACCCAATGACAAGATAACTAAAGTGAAATACTCTTTGGAGAGCTAGTGAAATTTTAATGTGATAGCTATTTATATTTCCAACAAAAATCAAATGAGCACTAAATTTTCAATTTAAAAAACAGTCAAGACATCAAACTACATCTGAAATGTCAACACATTAGCTATAGCTTTGCAATTTGGACTCCACTTAGCAAGCACTTAATAAAGGACCTACTATGTGCCACACACTATAATAAGCCCTGGGAATGCAGAGAAAGGCAGAAACACTTCCTGTCCTCGAGGAGTTCACAAACCTAATGGGGAACACAATGTGCAAACAACTACACACAAACAAAATATACAAGGAACAAATTTGGAGGTAGCCAAAGAGGGAGAGGAAGACTGGGAAAGGCTTCTTGAAAAGATAGGATTTTAGCTGAGACTTGCAAATAGCCAGAGAAGCCAGGAAGCAGTGACAAGCATTCCGGAATGAGGGACAGTTAGTGAAAAGGAAATGAGTGATGGAATGGAATGTCTTGTGCGAGGAAGAGTGAACAAGGACACTGTTACTGAGTCATAAGTAAGGTGGAAGGGAGTAAGGTGTAAGGAGACTGGAAAGGTAGAAGAGGGAGAGGTTAGGAATGGTGTTCAAAGTAAAAAAAGGAGTACTAAACCGAACTATCTAGGAAACAGAACACACAAAAAGAGGAAGTCACAGAACTCTGGTACTTATCATTTATGTGACTGTTCTAAAGGTTCAAAGTATACATTCAGTTAAAAGGGAGAATCTTGTAAAGCAAAGTCCTAGGATGCGAGGCTCCACAAAACATCCTCGAATCAACTAGATCAGACATGAAATCATTCTAGAAATCCAATACACTTGTGGCATTCACTGATTCGTAGAGGGCTCTGTAATGTTTCAAAATAGCTGAGAAAAAAATACAAATGAGACTAATGTGAAAATACGTTTAATAGGAATGTATATGTAAAGCCTATATCAGATTGCAGGCTGTCTTGGCGAGGGAGGGGGAAAATTTTAAAACTTATGGATGTAAATGTTGAAAACTAAAAATAAATAAATTAAATTATATAAAAAAAATAGATCTCAGAACTTTCTACAAGCCTCACTGTTACTCTGTGTAATACATAGGAGGCATGCTATCTCCAAATAGAAGACCCACAAGTTGCTAGAGATTTGCAAAAATTGCATTTCAAATAGCTTTCATAGGACAGTTACAAATAGTCTCAGAAGTAAAAAGAGTAGGCAGTGGGAAGGAGGAAAGGCGGCTCAAGTAAAAACAATTAATTTTTTGTATTGTCTGTCATCACTCTATTCCTGAGGACTGAAGCTGATTGGAAGATACAACTTGAACATATGTCCAATACCTCAATTAAACCTCTCTTGCCCTCACCAACTGCCCTCCTTTAGGTAACCTCTAAAGAGGGAAGAATAACTTTTGTTATTTCTCTAAGTTAATACAACAGTTCTGCCAATGCTGGGGATGGGGTAGGGGTTGAAACTATTCATCTAACCAACACCTTAGGTAACTGGCACTCAACATTTATGGAAAACTAGCAGGCAAGGAATTAGGCAAGGTGAGAAATATAAAAAATAAAATAGATTGATTTTAGTAGTGGAAAAGACAAAGACAGGTACCACGTAAGAATCTTAATATTCACTTTAAACTCTTATTAGGATACTTAAGTTACTAAATAGTGCTTTGTTACTAAGAATATAATAATTATGTTCAAATAACAAATTTTCTTTAAAGTAGTTTTGATTTTTGTAATACAAATTCAATGTTACAAAAACCATACAAGACAAATCTCTAATGTAGTCAAAAGGTCACCTTTCAGAAGAGAACTTAAAAAGAAAACCTTCATCTTGTTATATTATCAAGCCCAGCACTGCTATTTCTTTTACCTGATAAACAAATCTTTTGTGTACACTATATATGAAGATAAATAAGATCTTCCACATGGCTGCCTTCTGTTTGTTGCCTCATCATAAATACTGGGTATAAAATTAGATCTTAAATATAAAGTACTCTTATTATAAGGATATATGTCTATACTAAATACACCAAAAAAACATTCCTTACATACAGCTAGCATAAAAAGGTTTTAAGTTTTGCAAAGTACTTCACACATGTTGTTTCATTTGAACCATATAATAGTCCTGTAAGGTAGATGTCATAATTATTCTCATTTTGCAGACAAGGAAACTGACACTGAGAAAGTTAAGTGATTTTCTGAATATCACCAAGCAGCTGGTGTCTCAGGAAGAATTTAAATTCAGGCCTTCCTGACTTAAATCCAACATGATACACAGTGCCATTTATCTTCCTCTACATTTATATATTTAACAAGTGTTAAAGCCAGTTATCACATTTTAAATAATAGAAATCTCTCTGAATAATAATAATTATTTTCATTCAGGAAAAATGGAATATTTAATACACTGCATGTAGAAGAGGAAAAAAAAAATCCAATTTTCCATTCAGGATGTAACTGTAACATGACAAAACTGGAATTGACCACCTTCTCTCTAAAAAGTCCAAGTTTCAACAATAACAACGAACAAAATAGTAGAAATACTAGCTAGCATTTGTAAAGCCCCTTAAGGTTTTCAAAATACTTTACATTTTATCTCATTTCACCTCTACAACCCTGTGAATCATCCATTTTGTAGATGAGGAGACTGAGGCAGGTTAAGTGATTTGTCCAGGGTCACAACGCCAGTATGTTTCTGAGGCAGAATTCTAATTCTGATCATCTTAACTCCAAGTCCAGCACTCTACTCACTGATACTCAGTTGTTTCTGCAACATCAACAGTGTTGCTTTAAAAGGAGATAAGTGGCTATGAATAACTCTTAAATTTTCTATCAAGAGTGAATAGAACACTAGCCCTGGAGTCAGGAGGACTTGAGTTCAAATGCAACCTCAGACACTTAACACTTACTAGCTGTGTGACCTTGGGCAAGTCACTTGACCCCACCTGCCCAGGCTTTCCCCGCCCAAAAACAACAAAAAAACAAACTCTCTATCAAGAGAATGGAAATAGCAATTTAAGAAGTTTGCAAGTATGACAATATTCCCTTTCTTTTCACCAACTGCTTGAACAAACTTTGATGGTGGCATCTAAACATATTTCAAAAATTTCGCCTAATTCATTTTTATACATAAATTTTAAAAAGAGAATTTGGTGGCCATTATTCCATCTATACATACCAGAGCCAACTTGGAGACTAAGAAGAGAACAGCTATTCTAATTTTGGCTGGACCATGATTTAAAGGTGACTGCTTTTGAAAATTCTCTCTACTAATATAGTAAATTAATATCTATTCCCTTTTACTTTCCTTTAAACTTAGATCTGTAAATAGTTCCCTATTCTTATACAGTTGTGTATAGTAACAGCATGGCTTGGGTTTCTACAATAATCGATGTCTTATTTTTTTATTCCTAAACCAAGTTTCATTAAAAATTTTGTAAAATAAAAATGTCTTTCATGTATGCAAAATTGTCAGGGAATAGTTAAGATATTCTAAATTGAATTTATGATCCATATTCAAATAAAATTGAATTCCTAAGTGTTTTCCCTCATTGTTAGATACTATGCCCTATGTGTGTTTGATGAATATTTACTACTTACAGTAAAAATTCAATTTACTAAGATGCTTACAGAATGAGATAGTCTAGGTAACTGAATTTTTTTAAATTTAAATTGATTTATTTATTTACTTTTAGTTTAGAAGATTCAGTTCCAGAGTCTCTTGAGTTTCAAGTTTTCTCCCGTCCCTTTCCACCACCCCCTCCGCCCCAGCAGCATGCAGTCAAGTACAGAAGCTGCAAATACTTTCACATTGGACATTAGCCTGGTTGTATAGAAGGGTTGTAACCAAAGGAGTGGACGATGGGAAAAAGGAAATAAAACCAAACATGGAAAAGAGCGATAGCATGTAGATTGCTTTAGTCTCCATTTAAACTCTGTTCTTTCTAGATCTTTCTCTGAATGTAGGTATCTCCTTCCATCCTGAGACTTGCAGAGTTATCTTATAGTTCTGCGTTGCTGCGAAGAGTCCAGTTTATCAAGATTGGTCATCACACATATGATGTGTCTGTGATTGTGTACAAATTTTTCCTGGTTCTGCTCTTCTCACTTAGCATCAGTTTGTATAGGCCCCTCCAGGTAAATATGAACTCCATCTCCTCCCTATTTCTTATAGCACAATAGTATTCCATTACATTCATATATTACAACTTGCGCCCAATTGGTGGGCATCCCCTTAATTTCCAGTTTTTTGCCACCACAAAGAGAGCTGCAACAAATATTTTTGTACATATGGGTCTTCCTCCCGCTTCTATAATTTCTTTGGGATACAACCCCAGAAGTGGCATTTACTGGGTCAAAGGGTATCCAATTATTTATAGCCCTTTGGGCATAGTTCCAGATTGCTCTCTAGAATGATTGTATCAGTTCACAGCTCCACCAACAATGCATTAGTGTTCCAATTTTTCCACATCCTCTCCAGCATTTGCCATTTTCCTGTTTTGTCATCTTAGCCAATCTGGCTGGTGAGATTAGTTAACTGAATTTTAAAAAACTGAATTAACCAAAAATAATTTTGCTTTAACCCTTATGGAAAAATCTGACAAATATGTATGTCAAATTTCTGTCTACTTTTTAAAGTAGACAGGTAATATAAATTTTTTTTAAAGGATTCTATTTTTTTTTTTTTGGAGGAGGTAAGGCAAGGCAATTGGGGTTAAGTGACTTGCCCAAGGGAACAGCTACTCAGTGTCAAGTGTCTGAGGCTGGATTTGAACTCAGGTCCTCCTGACTCCAGGGCCAATCCTCTATTCATTGTGCTACCTAGCTGCCCCAGGTAATATAATTTAACATTAGTTATCTTCAGTAGTTCTCAAAAGTATGATCCAAGGACCCCTGGGCATGCTCAAGGACCTTTGCGGGGAGGCCCATAAGGTCAAAACTATTTACATAATAACAGTAAGACATTGCTTGCCATTAAACTACTACTCCCTTTTCCAACTATGTATTTATGTAAGGAGAGTCTTCCTTCATGTATTTCAAACAAAAACGTATTATTGGGACAAACTATGTAGAAATAGATAAGCGAATCCAGATATCTTCTATGATGCTAGACATTAAAGAAATTTGTAAAAGTAAGTAAAACTGCCCTTCTTCTCACTAATACTCTTTAATTTTGTAAAATTTATTTTTTCATTAAAATGTTATCTATGTTAACATATAATAGATTTATTGCTATGATTTTTAATGAATAAGCCCTTTAATTTTTAAAAGTGGTAAATATTTATAGATATAACCCACATAAAAGAAGCTCTTTGGGGTAAAGGGGGTGCTGAGACGAAACATTTTGAGAATTATGGGACTAATTATTTTAAGGCTCCCTCTCTCAAGTCTCTCACAACTGGAGAGACTGTAAATCAGGAAACCTGAGTTTAAATCCAGCATCAGACACGTATACTAGCTGTACCACCCTTCATTTCTCTCTTCATTTCTCTCGGTCTCAGTTTCCCGATCTGTAAAACCGGGACAATAATAGCATTATCTCCCAGGGTTTTAGTGTGGGTAAAATGAGATATTTGTAAAGTACCTCGCAACTGTGAAGTGCTATATAAATGCTAGCTACTATTATTACACAATGTGGACACAGTAACTTCCCTTAAGCAGAGATCCGACCAAGTGACTTCGCTACTCTATTAACTCAAGTGGCTTACTATTCCCTCTAAGGTAAAATATATAAACTCCTCTGTTTAATTTTTAAAGCCCTACACAATGTGGCCCCAATTCATCTTTCCACCTTAACAGTACATTATTTTCCCTCTCCCACAGGACACTCCATCTCTGGTCATTTCCACAAATCTGGAATATACCCCTTCCTTACCTCTCACTTGCACAGTCCTTGACTTCCTTTAAAAAGTTAGCTTACATGCCATTTTTTTCAAGAAATCTTAATTTAAGTTTCCCCAAAATGCTAATTCCATTTCTCCCAAACAATCATGTCTTTCATTATTTTGTATAGATTTATATTTACTCATTTTAAATATTTGCTGTATATACTTACATATGTACTTGTTACCTCTTTAGAATGGAAGCTTCCTGAGGGTAGGGACTGTTTCATCCCCAGTGCCTGGCACACAGGAAGCTTTTACTGAACACCTGTTGATTGATCCTTGCTCAGTTTTACTCTATATGTATTCTAATAATCAGTGCACAGTACTTGAGTACAAAACTGAAGCTCAAATTGGTAAGAAATTTAGTCAGAAATAGCAACTGTTAGCTGTTAAGCTTAACTTTCCTAAATTAAGATTCCTAACTAAGCCCCATAATTACCATTCCCAGGAAACCACCACACAACACTTACTTATTAGGCATGTCTAAGGCACAAAGCTTAGCATAGTGCCTGGCACAAAGTATGTATTTAATAAGTATTTACCAACTGACTAGACCATACTCTTATCAAGAAAGGCAAGGAGACCCAGTTGGTACAAATGGGAGTGGTACAAGGGTAGAAGTAGATACCAGGAGTATCCACCAAGCAAAAATACACAATTTATTTAAGCCTCAGTACCCTTCCCTTTCTCCCCTCCATAAATTAATTATTTTTAAATTTTAATTAAAAAATATATCTACTGAAAGTAAATTACAAATTCAGAAAAAATAATTCTATTGTTTATACTGTGATTCTGATGGTGGTGAAATTATGGTATGATAGTTTATTTTGCTTCTAACAATCAGATAAATTCTCTCCTACATTTACTTAAAATTTTTTTTTCCTACACTTAGATTTAAAAGAAATTCTAACTTTCCATCCCTTTTGTTTTTATGAAATCACTGCTTTAAAAATCCTCAGAGTCTGTCAATGATTTATACTGGGAAGGAAAAGAGAATCAGGGTCTCCTCTCTAATTCTACCTCTTCTGACGTATTTTTAACCAGTGGTAAAGCAAAGAACATAGTAAGTGAAACATCATTTCAGCATACTTGAAGAAATTATCCATACTTATACATGAGTGATAACACCAAGTTACCAACTTTTTTTATTTGTTTTTGTTTTGTTTTTTGGAAGGCAGGGCAATTGGGGTTAAGTGACTTGCCTAAGATCACACGGCTAGTAAGTGTTAAGTGTCTGAGGCTGGATTTGAACTGAGGTCCTCCTGACTCCAGGGCTGGTGGCTCTATTCGTTATGCCACCCAGCCGCCCCAAGTTACCAACATTTTGATGGTTACAAAATGAAAATTTTTTGTACTTTATATAACAAAGGGGATCTATATTCTGCACCTCACTATCTCATCTTTACTAGCTTCCCCAAAATATAATCATATCTTCACAATTATTCTGTATTGAATAAAGAAAAAGAAAATATGATAAATTTTTATATACTTTTTAAGAATTTCAACTGGGCTAAAGAACTAAAAGAAAATAATTTTCCTCTAGTAAAACAGGAAAGGAAAAAGAAGGAAAAATGAAACAATTACAAAGCAATTTGAGGATTATTTTAAGCAATTTATTTCAATAATTATCTAAGATAGTTAAGGCAACACAATACGTTCTTCTCATTGAAGATTCTTTGTACCCTCCCCAAAAGTCTAAGGTGTATAACCTTCAGAATGGTCACAAACCTGAATGCTTTAAGCACCGTGATTTTATTAATGCTAGTATCCACCTCTACCAATGCAGACAACAATCTCCCTGTAACTTGGCAGACAGTTTTCATGAAACTCTAGAAATTTAAAATCATTTTAAGGCTAAATCATCTCAACTGGTCCTTCATCAGATCAGCTGACTGCAATAGCTCTAGCTCTAGTTTTTCTAGGATTTTACAGATCAACACTTTTTCCCCCATTATCATTGAGGCAATTCAGCGCCATCCAACACAGTAAAATCATTTCACTTTGAGTCTTATGTGATTTAAGAGCCTTAACATAAGTTAACATTTTCACCTGCCATTAAAAACATAGCTTTGATCACAACAGATGCTTATTTGCAAGATTAATTGTAACCAAAGGCAAACCTGTTTGAATAAGTGGTTCCCAACCAAGTTCCTCATTGGAATGCAAGTGACAAGACAGAGACTCTGTTTTTTTGTATTTTTATCTCCAAAGCTAACATAAGAGCATAGTGCTTGGCATCGAAAATTTTTTCTTTGTTGGGTTCATCATTCAATGGATATTAATAGTACAACTACTATACAGGGGAGTCGTGAAAATTTGACATTAAAAAGAGGTATTCAGAGTCAAAAAGACCAGCTTATTTAATGATTAACAAAGGCAAAGAAACCTCATTACACTGGTTGGGTGCTTTGTATTTTTAATTGTGGCAGATGTGAATTGAATTTTTTGTCTGTTCCTGTTTATACATATTTTGGGAAAAAAAGGATTTTTAAAAAATATCACACACAAGTTCTTGTTTCTAATACTGTGATCTGATGGAAACTCCTTAGAGTGAATTCTGCTAAGCTAATGAAAAAGAGGTTGTTAATCTCTGGCCTAAGGAAGTATAAGGTCAGAATCAAGGTTCAGAGAAAGTGGACCAGGGTATATTGAAACTTGCAATTTCAAAATGCTTATCACAAATTCATTTTGTGACTGATTTTCAATGTCTGAACACTCTAATTTTGGAAAAACTAAGACTTTAAAATAGAAGTCATTTCAATTTATTGTGCTTTTTCTTGTTTCAGTGTTCATTCTAGAGGGTTTTCCTCTATTATATACCACAAAGATAAAATAAAAATAGCTTCTAATTTCTCATCTACCTAATAAAAATATTCTTCAGAAAAACAGATAGAAGTTAAAAAGCCTAATATATTTGTGCTGAACAATTTACATCCATAACTCCACAGAAGATTTTTTTAAAAACATTAAAATTAACTTTTCTAAAAATTTATGATAAAATGGGAAAAACAAGGAATATTTAGATTTCATGTTATAAATGAGTTTTTAAAAGTATTATCTATCACTGAAGTGACAAATATTAGGCTAAAGAATATATTCACAAGTACATAATTTATATCACTGCTTTTAACCGTGTTAAAAATTTATTAGACATAATAAAAACACAGAGAACTTAATACTGTCCAACATTTTACACAGCAAATTCCTGAAGGATAATTAAAGACAACTACAATATGGACATGAATATACATATTAGCATCCCACGGAAGCTAAGGAGTAGTAGAAAGAACATGAGTTTTGAAATTATAAATCACTTAATCTGTAGTCCAAGTAAATCATCTTTAAAAAAGAGATGGCAATGTTTATACTTTCATATAGGTTAGGATGATCAATAAATATAACAGATAGAACATAAACTATTATTAGTTACTGTATTTATCACCCATTCTTACCTATATAATACACCTACCATAAGGATATTCACTCTCTCACTCACCTAACCATGTATTTTCTCCAAATTCTTTTCCTAGTCTTCTTATCTTTTCTTCCTTTCTACTTTCAATGGACCTCTCCTCTCCTGATCGCTTCTTCTTTTTCACTCACTTTTTTCTTCCTCTTCCTCATTTTTTCCTTCTCCTGCAGTTTATTTCTACCACAATAGTAAGATATCATTTATTAATATAGGAAATGAGTACACATATACATGTACTATACTTAAGAATATATTTACATATATAAAAGTCTATAAACACACATTTAAAAGGGTTTCAGTAACAGTGTGTTAAGACTTTTCTTTCCTACCATGGGATACACTGAGACTTTTAAGAGCCCTCAGAATAAAATTTCTATGCCCTTGTGGGCAAAGAGTTCTTAACATGAGGTTCAGTCACACCCCAAAGGGGCCCATAGGTATCTTCAAAGGTTCCATAAACTTGGATGGGGAAAAAAAAAATTACACCTTTATTTTCACTATCACCTAGGTGAAATTTAGTATTTTCTTCACTTAAGAATTGTTAATAAATTATTCTGACTCCAGAGGACTTACCAGACTACCAAAGGAGTTGAAGACAAGAAAAGTTATCTTAACCCTAGTTCATCAGTCAAATGATTCCACTGTTCTTCCTTTTTAAATAGATCCAAAGAACTGACTAGAGAAACTGAATCATTAAATATTTAAATGGGAATTGCTGGAAGCTTTTATAGTATTTTACAATTAAACAAAAGATATGAAACATGCTGTATCTTAAATTAGTTTTGCTAACTTTCTAGAAAAAGGTTCTAATTTTCATTTAGATCCACTAGAAAAATATCCACTTCCCAACTTTATAGCCAGTCATAGTATGAAGCAGGTCGTTACCCAGGTCCCTGACATTCACCTTCTCTTTGGAACAATATAACCCAGAAGACTATGAATCTACTTACATGAGGCGTCTCTGAGGGGGAGGATCTGTAAAGGATAGTGGGGAAACTCTCATGAAGGAGGTTGGAGAACTCCAGGGGAGAAATGGGCAGATACGTCAGCTGTGTCTTAAACTTTGGGATGTCTGATTCATACAGCTCAAGGTTTTGGACTATTAGCCTGATCCCTTGCTCGAGATAACCAGCACTCTCAAGACCGTGTTGGGGTTTCAGTAACCATCCAGCTGTCAAGGTGTAAGAAGCCCCAGACTTTCTTTAGCTGTGGTGAATTTTATAACACCTTTCAATAAATAACATATATTCTCTGGGGGCAGATTCTATTCAGAATAGAGAAAAGTAACAAGAATCTATTACACTTCTATGTGCCAGGAGCTGTGCTAAGCACATCATAAATATGATCTCGTTTTAATCTCACAACAACCCTTTGACGTGGGTGTGCTTATTAACCTCATTTTACAATTGAGGAAAATGAGGCTGAGGGTTTAAATGAGTTCCCCAGGGTGACACAGCTATTATGTTTAAGATCATAGTTGAACTCAGGGCTACCTGATTCCAGGCTGAGGGCTCTATTCCAACTGTCCCAGTGCTTCCTGGGATTTTGGAGGGGGGTAAGAGGGAAAGTGAGAAGAGAAGGTAGCCATTTGGGAAAAGGTATATAGAGCAGTTAATATCTGATTTGATTTCCTCTATTTCTTTGTTATTCTGTTTAATCTTTTGCTTTAATAGTCATCTAGTTTGATCAGTAAAAGAAGTGACAATAAGGACTCATTCAATTGAAAACCGTTTTATTAAGAACCTCTTGTGTAGCAGACCTGGGAGATAATAAAGGCAAATAAAATAGTACTTTCCCCTCAAGTACCTGATCTACCTGTGGTATGAATTAAATGAATAATCCAACAATACTACAGACCAGGAAGTAGCTGAGAAGACAACTCTGGCTACTATAATAGTAAGGCAAGGATGCTTTTTTTTTAAACTGGGTAAAAGGCCAACCAGAAAAAACAGACAGGAGGACTAGCTCTTCCATCACCCAAGGCAGCAAATCATGAAAGCTAGAGAATTCTTTGGGGGAAAAGAATGACAAAGTGAGATGAAAAGAAACTATAATAAAAGGTAAAAACTGATTTTGTACAAATAAATTACAACAAATAACTAACAAAATAAGCATATGAAAAAGTATAATCTTAGCAACTAGGCTAAGTAGAACTGTATAGATGTAAAAAACATACATAAATATCACCAGGAAACAAAAAAGCTAGGATCATAATGATTACCAATCTTATGACCAGTTATGAGGAAGAAATTCAGGTGGATAACTAATTTGGGCCAAATTCTATCAATGGATTGTTTGCTTGCACTTTTGGGTAAAATATGAACTTCCTATACATAACCTTTCTTTTAATGCTTGGCCAATTCTTATGTACAAAATAATCATCTTAATTCTGTTGTTGTTATCCTTTTAGTTTGCAATTTAGTTTGAGTACTCTATTATAATGTTCCATTAGTTCTATCAGGGTTCTATTAGAACACTGTGTCTTCCCAGATATGAGATTTTAAAAAATGTTTACTGTAGTCTTTATGAGGTTTTATTTCTTCTTTAGAATTCTTTTTATATTTAGATATTTATAACCTGTCAATGGGAAAGGGTTAACAAATGTTCTTTACATACAATTTTAAGTTCTCTAACATTTAAAATGTATGAGTCAAGGGAACATGTAGGTTAACTGAGTTATTTTGATTAAATACTAGTAAGCATTTCTACAGCACTATAAAATTTACAAAATATTTGATGCTTGTAACAATCCTGTATTATCAGCACTACAGTTACTATCCTTACCTTACAGATGAGAATTTAAGTGATGTGCCCAATCACAGAACTAATAAAAATCAGAGGTAGCATTTGAATACAGGTCTCTCCTGACTCTTAAGTTAGGAGCTCTTTAAAGGATTATTTTAGTCAAAAGTTACCATAAATAATTAGATGGTACATAGATTACTAATTTTCAAAGAAACCAAATTTAATAAAATATATACCTAACATTAAAACTAAAAAGATTATAATTAAATCTTTCTTTGATGACTCAGGAGCCATTTCTGGATACTGTACTCTTTAAGTTCATGATTATGAACTTCTATTATAGTTGTACAATACAGGGGATCTCATGGATTGCCTCAATAAGATGCACAGTCAATTTAAAGAGATAAGCCTAATTCTTCTGGTGATGGTATGCCAATTAGCATTTATTAAGCACCAACATATATGTCAGGCTGTGTGTCAATAGTCTAGGCTAGATGTCAGGGCTAAAAAAAACACAAGAAAGAAAAACAGTGCCGGCCTTCAAGGACGTCATACTCTATACAAGGACACAACACGTACATATAAAAAGTATATATACAAATCAAGTCATCAAGCATTTATTAAATGCTTACTATGTGCCAGCCATTGTACTAAGCTCCAGGGATGTAAAGAAAGAAAAAAAAAACCAGGCAGTTTTAATGGCCAAGACATGAAGTGATAAGGGTCTGCATTGGACTGATGAGTGTTAGAGGAAAGAAAGAGTTGTGTGTAGAGATATTATAAAGGTAGAATTGCCAGGAGTTGGGGGTAGAGAGGGCAGGGTGAGGGGAATGGACGATGAAACCTAGACTATGAGCCTCAGTGACTGAGAGAATGGTGGTACCCTTGACAACAGTAGGAAAGTTAGGAAGAGGGGAATGTTTTGGAGGCAAATAGTTTTGGACATTGCATAAATTTAATATGTCTATCAGATATCCAGTTGGAAATGCCCAATAGACAGCTGAAGATGCAAGACTAGAAGTCAGGAGAGAGGATAGACTTGACAAATAAATCTGAGAATCATCAGATATGATGATTATAATCATCATATAATCGTCATTATAATCAGACCCAATCATCCCTTGCATACAGATGATAGTTGAATCCATGGGGGCTGGTGAGCTCACAAAGTAAAATATACCTCTACAAATATAGAAAATGCACAAATGATAACATGAGGAAGCATTTGTAACTGTAATGATTGGGATGCTTATGCAGGTGGTGTCATTTCTAAGAGGGAAAGGGGAGGAGGATGTATACAAGGCATCAAGTCAAGAAATTTTACATGTGACTAATAGAAAAGCCAATTGGCTAGACTGCATTAATGAAGACAAACATACAATAAAACTGGAAAAAGAGGCAGGAGTTACACTGTGAAAGGTTTTTATATATGATCCTAGAGATGATAAGAAGCCACTGCAGTTTATGAGTATAAGAGTGACATGAAAAGGCCTATTATGCTTTAGGAATATTACTTTGGCAACTTTATGAAGGATACAATGGAAAGAAGAGAGTTTCTAGGTTGGAAAACCAATAAGAATACTATTGCAATAATCCAGTTAAGAGAGGAGGCAGCTAGGTGACTTAGTGGATAAAGTGCTAGGTAAGGAATCAGGAAGACCTGAATTCAAATCTGACCTCACATACTCACTAACTGTGTAACCCTGGGCAAGCCACTTAACCTCTGTTTACCTTAATCAAGTGGAGCAGGAAATGGCAAATCACTCCAATATCTTTGCCAAGAAAATCCCATGGACAATAAGGCCCACAGTGGTCATGAAGTTGGAAAAGACTGAACAACTGTGACAGGATGATCTGCTAGCATAGGTTCTTGGATCTGCTTTTCTTTAAGGAAAGCAACTTTTAAGAAGTCAATAATCTTCTTTGATTACATTCACTAGTCCAGGGGAAAGGTCAGCACCCTAAATATGGAGAAAATACAAGCAGAGAAATTAGCACAAAGACCAACAAACAGGGCTCCAGCTGTCTGACACAGCAATATTGCGATACACTTTACACACATTACTGGATTGAGGGAGCACAGACATCTAAGCAGTCAGGGAGCTCTGACCAGGAAATCAAAAGATCCTTCTCATGAGCAAACCCCCAAAACAAATTGCCAACCTCCCAGAATATATAATGAAAACTGGGCCCCTGATTGGGTCACAGCCAGAAGGGACTGAAACCTACTTGACTCGGCACAGCTGTGAATTATCAGAGTTCAAAGGAGATTAATCCTTCAGATGTTTACAACTTAGCCTGAGCCTAGGAAACTGAACTCCAAAAAGAAAAAAACAAAAATTTCACCTTGCTTGTGCTTATAACCACTGAACAAGGAGATGAGGGACTTTAACCATGGTGCTATACCTATGAATGGGGAGAAAGTGATGGATGAGAAAAACATAGAGGTAAAACTGTTAAGACGTTGCAATTACAATTAATTGGATATATCAAGTGAAGAAAGTGAGGAATCGTTTGACTCCAAAGTTACAAACCAGCAACACTGGAAGCATGGTATGCTCAAAAGAATGTAAGTTCAAAAAAGGGGTGAGTATACCAGAATCTTTGAAGAATCAAAACTATAAGTCACTCAAGGTCAATGCAAACATTCATGTTGATCTTAATAATTTTTAAGTCAGAAGTATAAAAGGCTCTATCTAGGTTGTGTATGACCAGAAAGGAGTGTACTGCTCATATAACAAGAGTGTCAGGGTCATGTAACAAGAGCAAGACACAGCCATGAAACAAAAAGAGCTACATTTGGAATTAGGGACCCTAGTGAGTTCAATTCCAGTTCTTCTTACTTGAGTCACCATGGGCAGATTTTCTCACATGTAAAATGAAATGAGAGGGTTGGACAAGATGACCTCTGAAATCCCTTGCAGTTCTAAATCTAAGAATCTGTGATAACAGACAAGCAGTATATTGATATTCAAGAAGTATCCAAAGAATGCCTCCAAAAGGATTATGGGAAGACAAGGGCAATAACCTTCATATGACAAAGCTTAGATGGGTTGTGATTTGCACTGCTTGAAGGAGTACCCAACTTTGGTAGGATCATGGATCTACTGAAATGTAAAAGTATATTCAGATTGGTCTGATATTGTATTAGTACAACTATTAGTACAACAAAGTAGTACAACTACTTTGAAAGTTATTTTTAAAAATCTGATAGTTTTTCATTTATATTTTTCTTACAGACGTATGTCATGTACTCTAACTCAATTATTTTATTTTTATTATTGCTTGGATTCTAGATAAAAACAAATTTACCACAATATTTTAAAGAAAAAGTCTATTTGTTACTCAAACTAGGGGGGTAGGTCACTAAGTGAAAGAGCTAAGCTCTGTGCTACTTAAAATTTTGGAAACAGGATCTTAAGAGATTATCTAGTCTTGCCCTCCTTGTTTAAAGAGTAAAACACTTTTGCTACTATAGTAAGAAATGCCTGAGATGAAATACTTGGTTTTCTCCAAAATGGATGAAGGGGACACACAACACTGCAGATATATCAGTTTTTCAGTTTAAGATCACTTCTACTTCCAACTACATATTTATAAAAACTATTACAAAGAAATACCAAACTTTCACAAACAGTTCACTATTGAATCTTACTACCAAAAATTATCTAGTCAAAATGACATTATGTAAGTTATTTGAAGTTGCTCTCAAACAAAAGATTCAAACCATTTTCCTATTTGGGTATCAAAATTACTTTCTGATTTTGGAAATCTTACAAAGTAGGCTGTTAAGTTTTTTCCCCTTTGCAACACTTACATTGAAAATGATAAAGTTCAAGTTGACTTTATTATGGGGCTAAGGTATCTAAAAATATTAATTGTACAAATATTATACTCTGAAAAGCTAGCCTCTCCCTCCTTTCTCTCCTTGAACCCAAATTCCAAAATAGTTAAAATATCAATATTAATCAGGTCCTACACTTACATTTCCAGTATCCATGAATCCTACAAATGATGACTCGAATATACAGGAAATGGAACCAACTGCTATCAGTAGTTACTATTTCCTGAGGGTTTCCCCGAGCAGCAAAAATTCCCCTCAATTCAAACTCCTTACATTTCCACAATCCCCTCAGATGTATTTTGATAATAAAATAGGTGAGAACAACATTATTCATCTCATATTATTGACCCTGCCCTTTAAGTAGGTACCGATCTGTAAAATTAACAAGACTCAAACCTCTTAAAAATCTAACCCCTAAGGATTGTATGATGAAATAATCATATAATAATATATATTATATAATATATGATAAAATAATCATATTTTAAGTTGACTTTTTAATAATTCTGATGCCCAAACCCACAAATGTTTAATAAAATATTTTTAATAAAGTAACAATGGCTTACTACACAAATTCTCCTAATTTCATGTCTAACACCAATGTTTCCACATCTTTAAAGTTTCTCAGTCTCTACTTTTCTCCCAAAGTTAATGTCAAGTCCAGTTTATTTCCCTGTATTTTCTCCAATCTCTACTTTGATAATACAGGGAATTATGGGATACCCTGTATATTAAACCTGGTTTTTCCTAATTAAAAAACAGCAATAAGTAAGCAAAATATCTTTAGATAACATTTTGGGGTTAAATATGTGTTTCTACATCAATGTAAAGGTACAGTTTGATTCCATATAAGGGGAAAAAATTCAAACAGTCCGAACTAGCAAAAAATGAATGGTTGCCCTTTAAGGTAATGAAGAACTATCACTGGAGGGCTTGAAGTAGAAATTGGGTAAGTATCCACTGGGGAAGGACTAAATTCATGCTTCTGGTGAGACTCAAAAAGCTCCAGCAGCTCCCTATCACCTGTAGGATCAAACATAAAATCCTTTCTTTGGTGTTCAAAGCTCTTCATTACCTGCTCTCCTTTTTAGTCTTTTTATACCTCACATCCCCTTCCCTAACTTTTCAATGGAGTAACACTGAACTCTTTATAGTTCCTCAAACAAGACAATCCATTTCCCGACTCCATGAATTTCCAATATCTTTTGCCCACACCTGGAATATTCTACCTTCTCATGTCTACCACCTGGTTTTCTTCAAGTCACAGCTAAAATCACATCTTCTACAGGAAGCCTTCCCTGATATTTCTTTATTCTATGGCCTTCTTTCTATTGAATATTTCCAATTTATCCTGTATGTAGTTTATTTGTAGATAGTTGCTTGTGTGCTGTACCATTAAACTGTAAGCAGATTAAGAAGAGGAACTTTTTGCCTTTGTCTTCCCAATACTTATCACAGTGCCTGGTACATACTAGGTGTTTAGCAAATGATTACTGACTGATTGATTGGTGGGGGTAAGGCTAAATGACCTCTTTTAACTCCAAGAGTCTATGAATTTATGGTTTTGTGGGTAACAACTTTCCCCCATAATTATCACAATCTCTCTATACTTTTAAAAGTAAAGATAATCTTAATGAAATGCTGGAGCTCATCTACTGGTGATGAAATCCTCCAAACTTAGCTAGGCTGATCTTCAAATTTACAGGCATAAAGTCAGGTTCAAGCAGTATTAAAATCTTTCCATTTTGGAAAGCTCTCTTAGAGTTTGCTTTGGAGAACCCTAGATCACCTCCATGCCATGATGAAGCAAAGGAGGACGTTAACAATTGTTCTTTGTGGGAGATAATATCTAAATTAATTATTTAATTAATTATTTAAATTAATAAATAAATTTTAAAAAGTCAAGGACATACATATTTTACCATCTGTTCATTATCTCATGCTATATGCCAGCAGAACACTTTACATTCCTTTTCAATCCACTAAGAACACAAGCTCATTGCGAATAGGAATTTCATGATAAATTATACTATCAAAACACACTAACATTAAGCAATCATTAATACTACATTTGATATTGAGGATGCTATTTAACTTCCCATAAAGTCTCACAAGTACGTATCATACTCCTAAGAGATGAAAAGGACCTTTGAGATCATTTAGTTCAACTCCCTTATTTTACAGTTAAAGAAAACAAGGCCCAGAGAGGTTAAGTTACTTGCTCAGTCACACGGGTAACTTCGGCAGAAACAGTGTTTGAACTTGAATCTTCTGACACCACATACAGTACTCTTTCCATTGTACCCAATTTAATGTTGAGAGGATCAACGCTAGGTGGGCTGCAGGATGATTAATGCTTTGAGCCACAGTAATTCATAAAAGATCATCTCTTAAGTAATAGTGAGATTGTGATCTGCTTCAGTAGAGGGCAACTGACACATAAAGAAATTACATATACTTGATGTCATGAGGTATAGGGATGATGTAGAACCTCTCTCTGGAAGTGACAACCTCCCCAACTTTCATCTGAACTCTCTAGTTGGGTCCTCAGGACAAACACACAATAATGAAGCTGAAGATTCAGTAAATGAGACTGAGAAAAAGTTGTCAGGTGAATAGGAAGAGAACCAGAAGTATCAGGGAAACCAAGGGAGGATAACGTATTCAGAAGTTAATTAACAGTAGGGAAGTAACAGAACTGTCCAGAAGAGTAAAGCCTGAGAAGAGGTTCTGAGATTTAATAGCTCCGGGGGTGTGGTGGCAGTGGGGGGTGTCTTCTGGTAACTCTAGAGAGAGCTATTTCACTCAAATTGTGCAGAAGAGTAAGATTTCAAGAAGTGAGAGGGTGGTGATGTAGGCACTTGACAGTGAAAAGGAGGGCACACAGACGGCCAGCTTGAGGGAATGGCAAGGCCAAGAGGTTTTTAAGGATAGGGGAGACCTGGCTGAACACGTTTATAGAGAGTAAAGAAAGAGATAGAGAAGGGTAGAGAAGATATTTTAACAGGGGCCATGATCTGTGCCTCTGAACTCCTCATTTCCCAAAGGTCAAGTATAATATTCTGCATACAGTAGGCACTTATAGAATGTATCAGGGGAGGGTGAGCACACACATAAAATCAAAGCATCTTAAAGTCTAATACCATTATTATGCCTCATGTATGAGGGTATCATAGGGATTACTATTTCATATTCTTATCTGTCATAAATTCCTAGGTCATGATGCAGATGTGACAGGGACCCTTGTTCACATCAGGATTATTTTTCTTTGTATATAAGCCATCATTGATATTTAACTGTGTTGAGTGGTAATTATAAATACTATGTTTATCTAGGATTAACAAATACAGGGCTTAATCATAAACCTAAAATCAGTACCACCAACTTTTTCCTTAATAAATTTATCATTTCTACAGATGTAAATGTGGCAGTTAGGTGGCGCAGTGGATAGATATCGAGCATAGGGGCTGAAGTTAGAAAGATTCATCTTCCTAAGTTTAAATCTCACCTCAGACACTTCCTAGCTGTGTGAACTTGTGCAAATCACTTAACCCTGTTTGTCTCAATTTCTTCATGTGTAAAATGAAGTGCAAAAAAGAAATGACAAAGTGCTCCACAGTATCTTTGCCAAGAAAATCCCAAATAGGGTCATGAAGAGTTGGACATGATTGAACAGACCCAAAGGTCTACCTAAGTAAGTATATAAGTAAAACCTGAAAGTCTATATAAATAAGACCTGTTCCTGCCCTCAAAGACAACAGGGAAAAGAAAGCATGTACCAAAACTAAAATTGTCTGAACATCAGTTTCCTCAGTGTAAATTGAAGGTAATGCATGCATTATTTAAATCATAGTGCTATTGCAAGGAAAGCACTTTGCAAGCCTTAACTATAAATTATTATTTATCATCAACTAATAAAAAAGATTTAACTTAGTAATAAAATGATTTTCAAAAAATCTCTTCATGTACTTGTGAAAAATATAACCTACTGATAAAACCAAAGTATCTTAATTTTCCATCTGCCTAGGTTATAGAACTTGTATATTCAAAGATAAATAAAAAATAAAGATTAAGATAAACTCTTTGAAAAGATCCTGGTCCTACTTTCTATGATACATAAAGTGTTGATTAGAATACTCAGAAGAATTCAAAGAATAGTTTTTAGTGATGTGAATGATTTCACAGCAACAGAAAATATGTCGGCGATTGGACTGTAACCAGCATCACCATCTGCATCTCAAAATGCATGAGGCACTTCATCTGACTGTGTATAAGGTTCTTTTGGTCATAAAACAATTCAGGAAAGAAAATAGACTAATTCTTCCTTTCCCTACTCTCACCTAAAAGCTGGCCACATAGCACAACTATTTTTTAGGCCCTATCTTTTACATTACCCTTTTCTTTCAAATATAAATTTATAATTCATTTTTTAAAAATTTGGGTATCTTATTAAAGGCACTGTAAGGAACAAAAAGATCAAAGGCCAAGCCTTGCCCTCAAGGAACTTAAAAACTAGCAGGGAAGACAAAGTATGGACATAAATAGGGACAATAAAGTGCAGCAGCAATATTGTAACAAGTAGTAACATATTCTATATTCTACAAGTGTATATAGTCCAGTAGAATTCCTTCCTACAGCACACTGTACATAACAGACATTTAATAAATGTTTGCTGAGGCCAAAATACAAATTTTAGAGGATAAAATTTTTATTCTAGTTGGACTGAACAGGAGTGGCCCCACATAGGAAGTATTTTAAATGGTTCTTAAAAAAGGATTGAAATTTTTATAAACAATATTTTGGGGCCAGGGAGGAAAGAGTAAGAAAACTTACAAGGTGTAGGAACAGTGTTAGCAAGTGGAGGCAGGAAAGTACAAAACATACTTATTAGTAAATGACCAGTATTCTCACAAGAGGAGGGGTGAGGAAAGTCTTCTGTAAACCTTAAAGTATTCTGTGTGACCAGTGAAGAAGCGAAGAGGTTGGAAAGGTAGGTTGAAAAGAGATTCTGTACTGGTTTTACTGCCAGGCTAAAGAGACTAGCAGTTACTCAGAAGCTAGCAAGGCAGTATTAATATCACAGCACTGCTTTAGGAAGATTAATCTGTTGGCAGCATGAAAACAGAGAGACCAGAAAGGAGGCTATCTATTGTCATAGTAGAGCATGAGATAATAAAGACCTGAACTTGATTAGTAGACAATGGAAATGAGAGGAATACATTCAAAAGGAGACAGTGAAACAAGGCTTGGCTATTAATCGGATACAAATGGAAACATCATAGATGACTTCAAATTTGTTTGTCTGAGGGGCTGGTAGCATTAACAGAGATTAGGAATTCTGGATAAAGAGCTGGTTTTGGAGACCATGAGCTTGCTTTTAGACATGGTGATTTTAAGATACCTGAGGGGTATCTAGGTAAAACTGCCTAAATCCGTTTAAATGTGGGACAGGAGTTTCATGAACTGGACACAAAAATTTGGGAGTTACCTACATATAAATGATAAGATCATTACAGAGAAAATGTAGATTTCCTCAATATTACCAATTTCAGAGAAATGTAATGGGTAGAGAAGACTTGATATGGAAGTCGGGAAGACCTGTGTTTGAATCCCACCTTAGACATTTACATTTACTTGCTATATGACCCTGAGCAAATCATTTAATCTCTTTGGACCTGATCTCGAAGGTCCCTTCTAGTTCTAAATCTATGACCCTAAATGTTTGACATGGTTCTTTTTGTAAATCTAAACAAACTGAAGTTCTCATAAAATTGTTTCACAAGCTGATAGAATACAGATGACCCTTGATAGTTCAGGAGTTAAAGGGTTAAAATTGTATTTAATTTCTGCATCTGAATGCAGCAATGATTTTAGCAAATGAATTAAGTACTCTCATCAATGTGATCCATACCCCTCATACTTCTACCACTACTTTTGGTTAGGTACAAAGGATTCACAGAATATATTACATTCCTCTGCAACTCTCTGTCAACTGTAAGAGAACCTCTAAAATAAGGATTCTTAACCTTTTTTTGTGTCATGGACTTCTTTTTGCAGTCTGGTGAAACTCATGGACCCCTTGTCATACATAAAATAAGATTATAAAGGAAATAAAATTATAATGAAAGGAAATTATAACAAATATTTTAAAAAACAAGTTCACGGACCCTAAGTTGAAGATTCTATGTCATATTCTTTTCTGTCCAACAGGCTGTCTTTGCCATGGGCACCCATGCTCCTGCCTCCTGTCCCTTCTTTGGAACCTCTCCATATATGAATGCTGTAGGCCTGGAAAATTCCAAGCGAAATACTTCCAGTTTCCTAGTTTCCTGGCACCTCCAAGGTAGGAAACAAGTTATATTCTGTCTAGCTATACGAAGAACCTAAGTAGCCCTTAAGCATGGAGTGAAAGTGGACCTAGGAATCCCTGTAAAGAGCTTGATGGAATATTTTACAAGAGCTATCTAAACTCTCTTCCTGTCATGGCATTAAGATGATTATGCCTGAGATCCTAGACAACATTCTTAGAAGCTTCCTTTCTTTGCTGTTCCTACTCATAGCATATATATCTATCCTGGGGGACACGGAGGGATGTGAGGAATGGGTGTAGTGCTCATTGTCACTGGAGATACCTTAGTTTGGACATGAAAATCTCTGTTCAAGTGTGGAACTAGTGACTTACTAGTCCCTGTCCTAGAGTGTTCTGCTAAGACAAAAAGGCTTTCATTATTCACTGGATGTTTTAATTCTGTGAAGGCCTATTAATTCCAGCAATGGCCCCCAATGGGCTTTTGCTTTTACCTTGGTATTACTGAACAAAACCTGTAAACAACAACTAGAAAAGTTACCCAAAGAGGTAGAAGAAATACTCTGAAATCCCCCAAGTAGGATTTATTATTATAACCTGAAACAAAAATTACAATGTTGGCACAAATAGCATTTTTAAAGGGTTAACTGTGAAAACAATTCTAAAATAATTAAATTACTAATTATAGAAAACAGAACTTTGTTTTTACTTATGAATTTTTTAAACAGAAAAGATTGCTTTCTCTCTTGTCAATATAAGGCAATATAAGTAGATAAAGAAAAAGGCATTGCTTTCAACGGATTCACAATGTATTAAAAAAAAAAAAAAGGAAGTACCTGAAATTACTAAAGATAACTGTTTTGAGAGGCAATCTGGCCTAGTACTAGAACACAAAAAGAGGTGGCTTCCAAGTCAGGAAGACCTGCATTCAAGTAAAACCTGACACATAAGGGTAGGAGGCTGTGTCTGATAAGCCATTTAACTTTTCAGTGCCTTAGGTTCTAAAACTTCTATGAAGCTTTCTCTAATTTCCCTGCGTCTTTGGTCCTCACAGAGCATTTTTTGGTACTTTTCTATGCAGTCATATATTACAATGATTCATGTAAGTCATATCCCTCACTAGACTCCAGAAGTCAGGGATCAGATCTTTAGCTAAAGTTTTTTCTTCTACAATACATAGGCCACTCTTGAAAATTAAAATAAGAAGCAGAAGTAGCAAAGTAATGAAATAATTCAAGTGATAGGAATCAGGGTAAGGAACTCCCTGTGAGGACCTCCCTCAACCAACACAAGTCAGCAGCACCTTCTCCGAAATTATGAGATGATTCAGATAAGTGATGTAGAAACAAAAATACCACTTTTGTTTAATTATTTATTTGAATTTGAGTCTGAACAGTGACAAAAGTTTATTGCAAATCTGTAAAAGTAAGTCTATATAATTAGAGAAAATTAGGTTTTAACTAACTTAAAAATATTTTTCTAATGGAAAGACTAAACTCACTCAAATCAAACTTTGTAATATATTTCCTTTCTGATGCCAGTTGCACACATGCATGTACTCTTGAGCACACTGCATAGTAGTTCTATATTAATCATCCACATTACAAGATCTTCAACTATCTGATTTCTGAGAAATCAGTTAGAATATATTTGAAGATTAGTACAGTGTCAAGATTCTAACTTAGCTCTTCTGACTCCAAATTGAGGGTCTTTCCACTTCTTTTAACTATACTTAATTTTCATGAGATATGATATATGGAGAACAGTTTCAATGACAAACTCCCCACCCACCCCCCCCCCCCCCCATATTCTAACTGCAAACACTAAATAGATAATGCAAAACTTCAGGAGTTCAGGGACAGACTGGAATTTCTGTAACTATCTCTGTCTTCTGCTTCTTTTTTTCACCTATTTTTGTCATTCATTAATCAAGGAAGATGAGATGACACCTAAAATGAAATTTTACTCTGCTTAGGAACATTCACATCATCTGGTTGATAACTGGTTAAACTGGTGGCTTACAGACTTCTGAAACTGAATCATTTCCTTATTTGTGCATTATATTGACTGGTTCTGGATTCGAGAGAGATCACACCAGTATTCTCCCCAATTATCCTAAACAATCAAAAGTAGTTTGTTTTTTTGTGTGGTGGGGTGGAACGGTGGCCTGTCAGTTCCCCCAAACAGTCATATAATTGCAAAGCATTTAAATCTGCAAAATGCAACCGTCTATGGTACAGCGACCTATTTATTACTTTAGGTCTGAAAAATCAAATGCTGGTCTTAACTCCTATGCTGCTAAAGCATTATCCGAGTGCCAAATACAGTAAAAGGAGGTGCACAATCTCCCCCATTTTTAAGACAGCAGGCCCATCAGACACCACAACATCATCAACCTGCGGTGGTGCTGTAGGGGGTTTGGAGAGGTCGCAAGAATTGGGGGGGGGGGGTGTCTCTAGAAAGTGGATGGGGCTCCACACCTTCTTCGACCTCAACAACTTTCAGTAGGGAAGTCCAAGTCTGCCCGGCACACCCGTGAGCCCGAACGGAAAATAAAACCCATCGAGAGGAAGGTGAAAAGCCGGGTGGGGAAAAAGGATCACCAGAATAAAGTGGGGGGGTGATGTTTAGCAGTTCGGGGGGGAATGATTTCTTTGGCGCCTCCCAGCAGCCCCTCTTCCGGCTGGCATTGCCCTCGGGCCGCTCCCCACTCCGGATGCCACCTTCCCCTCGGTCCCCGGCCCCAGGGCTCCGCCCGCAGCCCTGGCAGGCGTGAGGGGCCCCCGCAGAGAGGAGCGGCCCCTCACCCCCCGCGCCTCGGGCCACTTCCCCGGACTGGGGCGCCCCCACCCCGGCTCCAGCTTCCTATTTTCGGCGCTCATACACCCTACAAGGAGCGGAGGGAGAAGGCGAGCGGCCTCCGGTTGACTGACAGGGGCAGCGGCCGAGTCAGGCGGGCAGACAGATGGCGGACCTTCCTCCCCAGCCGTCGGATTCGGAGAAAGTCCTCTTCCTCTCCCATCCCCACGCCCCGGGTGTCTCAAGATTCCGAGGGGCCTCTGCAGTCCTCACTTCTCCTACCTTTTCCTCATCCGACAACTGCTCCTCCAGATCCGCCATCTTTCTTCTAGCGACAAGCAGCGGCGGCAGCGGCCACCTGACTTCCCTCTTCCCGTATGGTCCCAGGCGCCGCGCGCCCCCGCAAGGGGCGGGGCCAGGGAGCCCGAGGCTCGCAGTCGCGCGCTGGCGCCTGCGCCCTCTTCTCCCTTCCTTTCACTCCTTCCTTCCTCACCCCTGCAAGTGACCGCCTCCCCTCTGCTAGGAGGCCGCGCGGGCGGGCGCTCGTGCCTCAGGGCTAGGTTGGGAAGAGAAGACTGAAGGTTGGCTCGGCGGGGCAGGGAGATCCGAGGCTGCCTTTTTTGATGTCCCTCGGAAAGCAGATAGTTAGCTTTCCTCTCCTTGCCCACCCTTCCCGCTGGCCCAGCCAATGAGACTCCCCTCGTGGGTGGACTTGCTGAGGGCGGATGTGCTGGGAGCTGCCTCGGAGTGGAGGAGAGCCGCTGATTGCCATAAAAGGACTGGTGGAGCCAATCTTTTTTCGTCCCCTGCTCTTTTCAAACCTGCTGCGGGGGTCCTTTTGAGTCCAGCAGGCGCCCTGGGGACCCGGCCCATTCTGGAGAATGGCGGTCTGCAAAAAATACAGCCCTGACGTTCTCCCGCGTCTGGTCTTTGCTGACATCTCGCTTCTAAAATAACAAGCAGTTTAAACCTCCTTTGGTGAATGTAAGGTCAGCAAACCTTGGTCAAACTCCTACTATGTGCCACGTACTGTTAAAAACAACAGTTCTTGCCCTAAACGAGTCCGCATGCAAATAACCATGTGAAAACGAGATAAATAGGGGATAAACTCAGAGAAGGTAATCTTACTAGCATTAAGGAGAATTTAAAGGCAACAAGCGTTTGTGAGGCTCCAGGAACAGTGGAATTTAAAAATAAACTAAAAAAAAAGTCCCTTTCCTCCGGGACCATCCATTCTCGTAGGGGTGGAGGCGGAGGCATCATATAAAACACTGGTTAATAAGCTCTTAAGCAAAACTGGAAATTCGGCTGAGTAAGACGGGGTATCTCTAGTCAGTCTACTAAAGAGATAAGACTTGTTTGCAAATAAAAACAGTTCAAATTAGAACCTTTTTTTTATGAGAACACAAATTTTATGAGAACACAAAAAAAAGTATTGTGAAAGTTCACAGAAGGAAAGAAACTCTTGAAGGAGGAGGGCAACCAGAGAAGCTTGCATCCAGAAAGTGGCATTTGAGCTGAAATAGGGCTTCGGTAAATGCTGTTTGACTGTGACTTGAGTCTTGGGCAGGGAGGGAAAAGGAGATAGGTTTCTAACCATAGGAAATCAAAGGTGCTAAGGCATGGGGGTAAGAATGGCTGTGGGCTATCTACAGCCAAAACTGAATAAGTTGGGTCAGAGTGTTAAGAAGGCGAGGAAGAAACCTCACAGAAATGTCTTCCTCATATTTGAGTTAGAAGGGACCTCAGAGGCCAAATACTCCCGTTAACACATTACAAATCTACAACATCCCTTAAAAATCCAGCCCTCCCTGGAAAAACCTGTATTGAAGAGAAATCTATACTACCTCCTCAGGGAGGAAGTTCATCCTACTAGGACAGCTCTAACTGTTCAGGGTTTTTTTTCTTTTATCAAAACTAAATCCAGGGGCAGCTGGTTGGTATAGTGGATAGAGCAGTGGCCCTTGAGTCATGAGGACCTGTGTTCAAATGCAACCTCAGATACGCATTAGCTGTGTGACCCTGGGTAAGTCACTTAAACCCCTAGCCTTTTCCTGATTCCCCCCAAAAAAGATTAAACCTACCTCTCTGCAACTTCCACCCTTCTGGTTCCTATTTCTATCCCTTTATTCCATCTGGTATTTAATAGTTATGTGACCATAAGTGTCACTTAATTTCTCCGATTTTCAGGTTTCACACTGTTCAACAGGGATTACTACTGAAATACCTCACAGGGTTGTTGTGAGGATCAAATGAGATAATTTAGATAAAGATTTTTCTAACTGTAAAACACTAAGTAAATGTTATCTCCTACAGTGTGAAATAAAGTCATAAAGGTAGTTTGAAATCAAATTACATAAGGCCTTGAATGACAGTCTAAGAAGTTTACACTTGTAGGGGAGTGATATAACCAGGCCCGTGCCTTTGGACCTGGCAGCAGGTTCTCAGATGGACTAGGGGGAGAAAAAAATTAAAGCAGGAAAGTAGCTAGGGAGATTATTATAGCAATATAAGGACTGGACTAGGTAGGGTGATAACAGTAGGAGGAGGGAACAGATTTTTAGAGGTAGGATGATCAGGATTTGGACAGATTGGATGAGGTGGGTGAGAGAGAGGGAGGCATCGAAGGGTGACTAGGCTGATGGTAAATTAGAACACATTGTTAATAAGGATAAAAGTTTCAACACTGTAGGACAGTTAGCTTTGCTGTTATTCTTTGGCTACAGAACTCATTCATAACTCCAATTAGCTATTCAAAAGGGTTGGGGGCAGGGGTCCTAAGAAGAGAATATGAATTGATCAATGAAAATCCATCACCACTGACATATAACATATGGCATAGGAAATGACATACATTTCATATCTACCACTCAGCCCAAGTAAGATAATATGCATAAATGCGCTTAAAAATTTTTTTAGCATCCAGCTTTTAACTTATAGCTCTATAGTTCTTTAAGGTTTGCAAATACACTTCTTATAATAAGCCTATGAGGTCCATAGAATATTATTTTCTCCATTTTACAGATAAGGAAACAAGCTCAAACAGGAAGTTTACTATTATAATTACAAATGATTATTCCTTGGTCACACACAAACATAAGTATCAAAGGTGATTATAGAGTGTTTTATTGATAAATTAACATTGATGCCTTCATTTTTTAGTTTACTTTTCATTATAAAATGGAAGTTCAAGTCCTAGATCTACCATTTTTAGTTGTGTGAAACTGTACAAATCATTTCAGCCCCCTTGAGTCTGTTTTCTCACCATAGGGATAAATAATACCTCACAGTGCTGCTGTGATGAAAGCACTTTGTAAATTGTAATAGTACAGAGAGATGTTGCCATAATAGAGGAAAGGGATTTATAGTGACATATATGTGCTCTTAACAACCCTTTTGAATAGCTGTTCTGGATTAGCAGACTGATTGTTCCACAAAATGTTGAAACCCGTAACCTTGTCTTTATTAGCACTGGGCTCTAATTTATTATAATCTTCATCAGCAGGTAGCATTGGTACCCCATGAATACAGATGAGGGGTGAGAAAGAGGAGATGTATATGTTTTATGAGGCAATATGGTGTAATGGATAAAAGGCTGACCTTGGAGGAGTCAGGAAGTCCTGGGTTTAAGTCTTACCTCTGACATATTGGTTGCACGACCATTGGTGAGTCATAGCCTTAATTAATTAAACACAACTGTACTTCTTAACTTAATGATGAGCATACTGAAAATAGGGTATGGATTTTTAATTGCTTTGCCTGAAGATTTTTCCTTCAAATCACATGTTCTGTGTTAGTGATGATGGAGCTCCTCTTGTGAGTGGCTGGCATCTTTTAGGAGTAAAATTACAAGCAAAGAAGGAAGCAAAACTAACTAGCCAATAGAAGGCTCAAACCTACAACTTAGTGCTGCACTCTAACTAAATGACCTACTTGTCCAAAGGTAAAAATACAAAGTGTAAAATGAACAAACTATTGTTTATCCTTTAAAATAACTCACACTTATATAGTTTTTTTCAGAATCACCTCATGTGAGGTATGTGTAAATATTATTATCACTATTATATTTCTGTATGTTTAATTAGCTATCTAACCATACTATATTTCTATATGCATATAGATATATAAAATCTAAGAGCAACTCAGTGGTGAGTTGGAATCAGAAAGACCTGAGTTCAAATTTGGCCTCAGACATTTACTAGCTGGGTGACCCTGGGCAAGTCACTTAACCCTGTTTGCCTCAGTTCCTCAACTATAAAATGAACTGGAGAAGGAAATGGAAACCACTCTTAATATCTTTGCCAAGAAAACCCAAAATAGGGTCATGAAGAGTCAGACATTGCTGAACAACAATAATATATTATCTGTATCATTTAATTAAATATTTTATAATTATCTAACTATATACATTCATACACATACTAGGGATCAAGAAGATTAAATAATTTGTCCATTGTCACACAACTTAACTGAGTTTTGGACCTATATCATAAGTCATAGGCTTAGAGGGGCCTTATATACCACTGAAACCAACCCCTCACTTTTTTTTTCTTTTTGGAGGGGGAAAGGTAGGGCTACTGGGGTTAAGTGACTGCTCAAGATCACAGGGCTAGTTTTGTGTTGTGTCTGAGGATTTGAACCCAGGTCCTCCTGAATCCAGAGCTGGTGCTCTATTCACAGCATCACCTAGCCACTCCACCCCTCACTTTTTAGATAAGAAAACTGAGACCCAAAAGGGCATTGAGCAATTTATCTACTTAAGATCCTAGAGGTGGTAAGTGGCAGAACAAGGACTCAAACTCAGATCTTCCAATTCCAAATCCAGTGTTCTTTTCATTGTACCATAGTGCTATTATCCTGACTCTATGAACACATTTATTAGACTCTCAAGATGGTCAAGTAACTGAAAACAAGGTTAGGGCCACGGTGGGGGAGAGGACATGATGATACTGGTTGATATGTGAGAAAGTAGGTAGGTGCTTTTTGTCTTGACAACATTAAAATATAAGCTCCTTCTGAATAGGGATTATTTCATTCATTGAACAATTCCAGTGGTTGAATGGCACAGAATAGGTATTTAATAAATGCTTGTAGATTGATTAGGATGTGTTGGTAGATAAAATTACTACTCTGTCATTGGTCAGTCCTGGATAATAAACCTAAATTCTCTTCTTTCCTCTAAAATAAAATTTAGCAAAGACTAATTGCCTCTAGCTTACTAACTTCAGAAAGAGCCAAAAATATATTTAGTGACAGATGTGTCTCTCTCTTTTTGTGATTCCCAAGCATGGCAGGGTTTGCTTGGTAGGTACCTAAGCTATTGCTTCTATCAATACACTTAAACAAAGAGGGTAGAGAGGATTTTCACCAAAGACTTTTCCCTCAGATCATTTATGTTGTTTCTCTGATATCCAAAAAGATCTAAAGATTTGTACTCTTATGCTTACATTTTACTCCTTGTCTCCTCCATCAGATCTGTTCTCTTACCGCAGCTAACAGGGGCCTGGTAATACCAATGTCTTCTACCCAGCAGATTTTCAGTAAATTTTTACTAACTTTCCCTTTCTCCTAGCAGCCTCACCCACATCTGATAATATTTTGCAATAATTTGAGTCAGAGAATGTGTAGACTTTACATTCTGGTCTCCATGGTGATACCAGCGGTAACATACAGTTCTTAATAAGCATTCTGTAACAGGAGCACTCCCACCCCTCTCAGAGAATTAAAGAGACTCAAGAGATGCAACACACCCAAGCATTCTTCATTATTAGTAAGATTCTTCTCCTTTAACATTCTCTGCTGGCATTCTTTACCAGAATGATTGGAGATGGGTCTTCCAAGTGCTTGCCCTTCTTTTACAAATATGTTCCAAGAATCTCTTGAACTTAGCATCTTTTTGTTGATGTTCATTCGTTTCAGTCATGTCTGACTATTTGTAACCCCATTTGGGGTTTTCTTAGCGAAGATTTTGGAGTGGTTTGCCATTTCCTTCTCTAGTTCATTTTACAGGTGAGGAAACTGAGGCAAACAGGATTAAGTGATTTGCCCAGGGTCACACAGCTAGTTAAGTGTCTGAGGAAGATGAGTCTTCCTGATTTCAGGCCTGGAACTCTATCTACTGTGCCACCTAGCTATCCAATCTTTTAACCTTGGCAACTGAGCAACCTGTCAGATTGTATTTAACTATTCACTTTCTCACAAGTCCTCACAAGAGTGTAAAAGTAGAAAGCATACAGACAGATAAACATTTGTAGTGAAAAGAGTAATGAACTGGAGTCATAGGACCTGATTTCAAATATTGGTTCTTTTATTTACTATTTATGTGATCCTGAACAAGTCAATTAACATTTCAAGGCTCTAGTTTCCTCATTTGTGAAATGATGGATTTAGACCGCTTAGCCTCTCCAATGCCTGCCAGTTCTAGAGTCCTATAACATTTTAGCTCACAGAAAAGTATGCAGAAATCATTGTTCATCAATTTGGCCTTGCAAACGTTTCTTTCCAACATATTCAAGTGAGCCAACTGCACAAAAGTTCACTATAGAGCTCTGAGGTATCTTTTTTAAAGACCAGAAGAACGTACTGTGGGAGAAAGAAGACAGACTGTGAGAACATTTGGTGGATTGGAAATGGTCAGATTTTAACCTGAGAATTTCAGGATGGACTTTGTATGACCTACTTTCTTTTAATCCTGTTTTGACCTTGGGAAGTTTGGTCCTAGAATTGTCAATTCATGCTACATGTCCTTATTTTTATACAAAAGGTATAAATGAGATCTTCAGTAACCTCTGGGAGCCAAGATGGCAGAGTAAGCAGTAAATCACCATAACTTTCCGATATTTATTTCCAAACAATCATAAAATAGCACCCCCAAACAAATCTAGAAGAGCAGAACCCACAAAAAGATGAGGTAAAAAAATCTTTTAGCCCAAGAAACTTGAAGGATTGGCAAGAAAGGTCTATCTCACTTAGGTGAAAGGGGAACACAATCTAGGACAGGAAACATCCCAGCAAGCCCCACCTCAGCAAACCAGTGAGAGATCCTGACCCCCAGTGTGGTAGAGAAGGCTAATGCCAACACTTCAGCATAGCCAGGGAAAAGAAAGTATCTAGCTTTGAGAACCACCAGGACAACCTCTAAACCATTGGTTCTCAACCTCCCTAATGCCGCAACCCTTCAAAACAGTTCCTCATGTTGTGGTGACCCCCAACCATAAAATTATTTTCATTGCTACTTCATAACTGTAATTTTGTTACTGTTATGAATAGTAATGTAAATATCTGATATGCAGGATGTATTTTCATTGTTACAAATTGAACATAACAGGTTGAGAACCGCTGTTCTAGACTGACAAACTAATCTGCTTCAGCACAGCTCCAGGCAGACAGGTAGCTTCCAGTGGCCAGCCTGCCAATTGTTTCAGTGAAGCCCTGAGGAAATAAAGAAACACTCCACCAACCTCAGTACATGCTAGATATTAGCCCTAGGACCCTGGATCAGCACCAGGTAAACTGCCACATCTCTACAGCCTCCAGCAGTGCCAGCTATCCCCCACTGTACCCTCTCAGCACAGCACCAGACTCAAGAGCCCCATGGCTTCAGGGGAACATTAATATAGGAAGATGAGTCTTCCTGACTTTAGGTCTGGCATTCTATCTACTATGCCACCTAGCTGTCCAATCTTTTAGCCTTGGCAATTGAGTAACCTGTCAGATTGTATTCAACTATTCAGAGCCTGCAACCCCTGGCACAAAAAGCCTGAGACAATGCCCCTTCCACCCTCGACCGGAGCTCAAATTTAAAAGAAAGGGAAAAGGCAAAAAAAGATGAGCAAAAAACAACAATAGAATGTTTTTATGGTGACAGGGAAGATCAAGACACAAACTCAGAAAAGTACAACAATGTCAAAACACCTATAGGCAAAACCACAAAGAAAATATGAAATGGTAGAACTCATGGAAGAGCTCAAAAATGAGCTTAAATATCACACATATGAGTAGAAGAAAAATTGGGAAAAGAAGTTAGAGTGATGCAAGGGAATTATGAAAAATGAGTCAACAGCTTGGAAAAAGAAAATGATTGCTTGAAAAGTAGAAGTGGCCAAATGGAAAAGACAATATAAAAATCCACTGAAGAAAACTACTCCTTAAAAAGTACAATTGTCCAAATGGAAAAAGAAGTACAAAGCCAACCAAGAAAAACAACTCTGTAAAAGTTAGAATTGACAAAGTGGAAGCTAATGACTCTATAAGACATAAAGAATCAATTGACCAAATTCAAAATAATAAAAAAAAGAAGAAAATGTGAAATGCCTCATTGGAAAAACAACTGACCTGGAAAATAGATTCAGGAGAAAGATAATGTCAGCATCATTGAACTACTTGAAAGCCATAATAAAAAAGAGGGCCAATACAGCATCTTTCAGGAAATTATCAAGGAAAACTGCCTTGATATCCTGGAACCAGAGAGCAAAATAGGCATTGAAAAAGTCCACCAATCACATCAGGGAAGAGCTCCCAAAATTAAAAACTCCAAGGAACATTATAGTCAAATTACAGAACTATCAGATCAAAGAAAAAAATGCTGCAAGTGGCCAGAAAGAAACAATTCAAACATCAGGGAGCCACAATCAGGATTACACAGGACTTAACAGCTGCAGCGTTAAAAGATCAGAGATCATATAGGACATGATATTCTGGAAGGCAAAGTTAGCTAGGACTATAACCAAGAATTACCTACCTGACAAAATTAAGCAGAATACTTCAAAGGAAAAAAAAAATAGTCATTCAATGAAATAGAAAGATTTCAAGTTTCATAAAGAGAAGACCAGAAATGAACAAAAATATTGGATCTCCGGTATCAAAACCCAAGAGAAGTCTAAAAAGGGAAAAAAGGGAAAAGAAAACATAAAGGATTCAATTGAGCTGAACTGTGTACATCCCTACATGGGAAAATGATACTTGTAATTCTTAAAAATTGTACCACTAATAGTACAGCTAGAAAGAATATACGTAGAAGATACAGGTATAAGGTGAATCTGAGGGAATGACATTAAAAAAATTAAGAGTTTGAGAAAGAGGAGTTCACTGGGTACAGAAGGAAGGGAGAAGTAGAATAGAGTAATTTATTTAACATGGAGAGGCATGAAAACCCTATTACAGAGGAGGGAAAGATGGGATGATAGTTGATGGGCATCACTTGAATCTTACTCTCATTGGTATTGGCTCAAAGAAGGAATAATACGAACAATCAGTTGAATATAGAAATCTGTCTTACCCAACAGGAAAGTAGGAGGGGAGGAGATTAAATAAAGGGGAAGAGGAAGGGAGACGGACAGAAGAGAAGGCAGACCAAGGGGAGGCAGCAGACAGAAGCAAAACACAGGTGAGCAGGGGAAGGGTAAAAGGAAAAGACAAAGTGCAGGAAAAATAGGATGGAGGGAAATACACTGTTAATAATCATAATTGTAAATGTGAATGGGATGAACTCTACCATAAAATAGAAGCAGATAGCAGAGAGTAGGAAAAACCAGAATCCTGCAGTATGTTGTTTACAAGAAATACACCTGAAGCAGAAAGAGACACATAAAGTAAGGGGCTAGAGCAGAATCTACTATGCTCTAGCTGAAGTAAAAAAAAAAGCAGGGGTAGCAATCCTGATCTCAGACAAAGTAAAAGGAAAAACAGACCTAATTAAAAAAGATAAGGAAGGAAACTACATCTTCCTCAAAGGTTCCATAGACTATGAAATGATATCAATACTAAACATATATGCATTAAGTGGTATAGCATCCAAATTCTTAAAGGAAAAGTTAAATGAGTTACAGTTTCATGACTAAACAAAAGATAAGAGAGCATTATGAAATGTAAAATAGTTCATTTTGATTATATTAGATTAAAAAGCTTTTGCACAAACAAAACCAATGCAAGCAAGATTAGAAGGAAAGCCAAAAGCTGGGAAACAATCATTACAAGTGTCTCTGATAAGGGCCTCATTTCTCAAATATATAGAGAACAGAGTCAAATTTGTAAGAATACAAGCCATTCCCCAATTGATAAATGGCCTAAGGATACAAATAGGCAGTTTCCTAGGTATTTATAGGTATTTATAGGCATATGAAGAAATGCACCAAACCACATTTGATTAGAGAAATGCCAATTAAAATAACTCTGAAGTACCACTTCACACCTACCAGATTGGCTAATATGACAGAAAAGGAAAATGATGAATTTTGGAGAGGATATGGGAAAATAGGAACACTAATGCACTTTTGGTGGAGTTGTGAATTGCTCCAACTATTCTGGAGAGCAATTTGGAACTATGCCTAAAGGGAAACCAAACTACATACCCTTTGATCCAGCTAGAAGGGCTGTATCCTAAAGAAATCATAAAAAAGGGAAAAGGACTTACATGTGCAAAAATATTTATAACAGCCCCTTTTGTGTTGGCAAAATATTGGAAACTGCGGGGATGCCCATCTATTGGGGAATGACTGAACAAGCTGTGGTATATGAATGTAATGGAATACTACTGTGCAGTAAGAAATGATGAACTGGCAGATTTCAGAAAAGCCTGGAAAGACTTGTACAAACTGATGCAAAGTGAAATGAGCACACCACGGAAAACATCGTACACAGTATTAGCAACGCTGTGGGAATATCAGCTATGAATGACTCAGCTCTTCTCAGCAACACAATGATCCAAGAGGAGTATAAAGGACTAACAAAGGAAAATGCTATCCATATTCAGATAAAGAACTGATGGATTCTGATGGCAGATCAAAGCATGCTTTATTCTTTTTAGTGTTTTTTTCTTTTAATCCATTTCTTCTTTCACAGCTATGACTAATATGGAAACATGTTTTATATAACAACACATTTATAACCTATATCAAATTGCCTACCATTTTAGGAAAAGGAGAGCAGAGTGAGGGAGAAAAATTTGGAACTTAAAATCTGGTAAAAATGATTGCTAAAAATTGTCTTGAAAAAAAAGGTATAAATAAATACCAATATTCTACTCATTTTCTTATATGGCTGCAGGGCAATACAACAGCCTCAGAAAGATTGAAAGTGACTATCATACAGAGGACAATGGACAGGTGGGTTCTGGAGCATAATCAGGATGCAACACCTAGTCAGTACAGAACTTATAAAAATATAAGTAGTTAAGATGTCATTAGGGAAATACATGACAAGAAGGGAAAACAGGTTAATGGAGAGGGCCAGGGCTAACAGTGTTCCATTGTTTTCCTTGATATGTCAAGAAAAACTAAGGAAGGCCTCCAGAATACTGAATAGACTTCCTGTAGGGGAAATTAAAGGATGATCTGGACAAGAGTCCCACAGAATGACCAGGCATGGCTGCAAGACATGGATTATAATATGCATTATAGAAGGGGACATCCCATTGAGTGTAATAGTCAGACCAGTCTATGTTCAGCTAAATTGGGGTTGTCTCTTTGAAGGAAAAAAACAAAAACAAAGAAGACTTCAAAGAAGAAAGATGTCACCACCTTTGTGAGGCCAATTCTAATATTCTTCCCTACTCCTTCTACATATCCATCTAGGACAAATTCATAGTCAGATGAGTCACTCAACACCATTATTATGGATTCAGTGTATCTTTCAGGAACACACCGCATCAGCAGCATGCCGACAAAACATAGGCTACCAGTTATCACACAGAACAACTACGATGTAACTGGAAATGCAACTACCCTGTTAAAAGTAGACAGACAGTAGTAGGAGCTATGGGGAAAAAACCAAAAACCAAACCAGCATAACTTCTTTCTTGCCAAAGGGGAATTTTTTAGCTACATGTACTTGCAAAAACCTTGTACAAATGTCTCCAAGAAACCTTTCCTGATTAACCCTACTAAACCCTGATAACTCATTTAATCTTTTCTTATCACTAAATGTTGAGAGTCAAGAAATTTTAAAAAAGGAAACAATTTTAAAAATATTTTGAAAATAAATATTTGACATTTAAAATTAAAATCCATAAATTTTAGTCTCTAGGCAACCTAAGAATATTTTTTAATCAGGTCTGTATCTGAAAAGTAGATGTATTTATTTTAAGTTGCATGAATATGGTAAAAGAATCAGGTCAAATAAAAATGTATGCCCTACCTGGAATGACAACCATAAAAGCATTTAGAATTTCCGCAAGCTGAAATAGCTAGGTGTAAGACTTAGGATCATAGATTTAGAACTAGAAGGAACTTTAGATGAGGTCACCCAGGACAACCCTCTCATTTTACAAATTAGGAAACTGAGACCCTGGGAGGTTGTGTCAGTCCAAGGTCTCACAGGGTATTAATTAACAGAACTGGAATTCAGACCCATTTCTTCTTACTCCAGCATTATTTCCACTGAACCACTCATTTTATGTTTCCCTGTTTCATTGAAAGAAACTAGAAACTAAATACTCATAAATAGATGAAGTTTTAAAGAGTTTTCTATAATATGAAAGGGAAAACCTGACTTTAATCAGGCTGGCAAACATACAGAATACATCAGAAGAAACTAAGGTAAAACACATGAAATTGTGTTTTAGGTTGAGTTCATACAACAGCAAAAAGTTACTTTGATACTTAATACACCTAATTCAATAAACTATTAAGTATGACTTCTTTAACTAGGACTTTATCCAGCTTAGAAACCAAAAATGCCCTATGGGTAGGATTTCCTCCCTGACATTTGTTCTTCCTTTTCACATGTAGCAACTTGTACAGATATGAATGACTCAGGGTTGGGTGTAATGGAGTCAGGCAATCAGCCTATTGATAAGGAAATGTGAGGTAACATAGGGCACAGTTTTATTCTACTTTCTCTTCTAACTTTCATAAGAGTTGCTAAGGGAATGATACTTTTGACTTGTGACAGGCCAGAGGGCAATATATTTTCATTTTTAAACATTAAAATGAGAAAAAATACTGTAATTTGTTTACCTCCACCCCCCCCTTTTTTTTTTAGTGATGATGAGATATAGGAAAAGTAACTGAGTAACTTATAAAAGAAATTACTATGCCTAAATACTTAGATCAAGGGTCTAAAGGAACTAGAGAATGCTCAGTTTTATTCAACCAGATCATATTTACTAAAACCAGTTTAACTGTTAGGGAAGTGAAGGATGACTTTGAAATGTACATTTGTAACCCAAAGAGAGTTCTCTGTCATACTGAAAATTGCAGACAATGGAAATATAAGTGAAGCAGCCAACTCTGATTACAGAAAGAATGTAAAAGATATTGTAGCCTAAAAATTAACAGATTGCATTTAATGCAATCTAGAATTGTACATACAAAGCTATTTAAGCTGTCCAAAATTGGACAGTTTCCCTTGCTTATCACCGGAGGTATTCAAGCAGAGCCTGGGCCACCACTTATGAGAAATTTGTAAAGACAACTCGTATTTTGGGTTGGAGTTGGACTTAGATAACCTCTAATATTTCTCCCAACTCTATGATTATATCATTTGGTGATTAGCTATATACTAAGAATGAATTGCAATGTGATAATTTGAGTTATATAAACAATAGCTAAAAAACAAAATGATAGACCTAATTAACCAGTTAACTAATTAATCCAGCAAATATTTTATTGAGCATCTGCTATGTGCCCAGCACTGTACGAGGCACTACGGTGAATAAAAAAAAAAGAAATAGTGGGGTTTCAACTTCTACCCTGCAAATTGGCAAAGATATTTTTTGCAAAATGAAAACAATCAAAGTTGAGGGGCTATTGGAGGATAGACACACTAATGCACTATTGGTAGAGCTATGAAATGTTCTAACTATTCTAAATATTAATTTGAACTTATGTGAGAAAAATGACTAAACTTTGCACATACTTTGACCTAGAGATTCCACTACAGGCTGTATAGCCCAAGAAAGTCAAAGATAAAAACAAAGATCTGGTATGTACCAAAACATCCATAGCAGTACTCTTAGGGATAAAAAAGAAATGGGACAAAATGAGTATCCATCTATTGGGGAATGGATGAAAAAACTGTGGCATTTGAATAGAATGGAAAATTATTATGTAGTAAGAAATGGCAAATATGAGGAATTCAGAGAAATATGGGAAGATTTATATGAACTAATAGAGAAAAATAAACAGAATCCAACAATAATGTGTATGTGTGTGTGTGTGTATATATATATATATATATATATGACAATATAAATAAAGATTATTAAAAGAAAGCCAGCCTTTTACTAATAGAAAAGCCAATCAACATCCCAGAGCACAGATAATGAAGCCTACTTCTTCCCTCATGACAGAGGAATAGGGGATTATTAGTCCTAAATATTGACTAATATATAGTCAGATGTGGATACTAATGGAATATTTTTGCTTTTTTTTTCTTTGTCACAAGTAAAGGTTTAGTCTAGAGTGGGGGAAAGTTGAAGTGACCATAATATAAAGATGAAAGGCATCAAAAATGTATTTTCAAATAAAATTTAATTATAATTTAATGAATTATAATTTAATTAATAAAATTTAAAAGATAGATATTATCTGTGCCACATGGATGCAAATAATGCAGCTTAGAAGACATGAAACAAGTAGGCAGCAAAAGTAAGTTCATGGTAATAGAACAAATCATGTAGCTACATATTATAAGAAGGACCAGAGTGGGATGAGATCAATAGGATTTGGAAGCTTAGTAGAAATGGAACATATGGGGCAGGGAGAAATTGAGTACCAGTGGATCAAGTCCTTTAGCCTTTCTGGACCTCAGTTTCTTTATCTATAAATTGCAGGGATTGGACTAGACTTCTAAAGTCTTTCTCTAAGTTTTAAATCTATGATCTTATGACTGAGATTTGGAAACATGGCAGCTAGAAGAATTAATGGTACCATTAGCAAAAATAAGGACATTAGGAGAAGGGGCAGGGTTTAGAGGGAAGATGCTTTCAATTTTGGATTTGTTGAGCTTGAGATGTTCCAGAGATACTGTAGTGGCAACCACACTGACAAACCCAGGATGCCAGGATGGTATAGGTTCTTAGATCTGATTTACTAGGAAAGATAGCTGTTTAAGGGGTCAACAACCACTAGTTCAGGGAAAAACTCAGCACCCTGAACTTGAGATAACATACAAACAGAGAAAATACAAGCAGAAAAATAAAGATCAACAGACAGGGCTCTGACTGCCTGAATCAAAGCAATGTTGTTATACACTTTACATATATCCCTGGATTGAGAGAGCTTTAATAGCTGAGCAGTCAGAGAGTTCTGAACATATGGCCACTTAGAATCTCAACCAGGGAATCACAAGATCCTTCTCATAAGTGAGCCCCCAAAGCAAAATACCAACTCAGAGTATATATACACTTCTCAGAACCAGAAGATATCACAACCCTCCTGACTCAGGGCCTAATTAGAAATTACCAAACAGTGTCACTTGCTTCTTACAAGCAAGTCTCCTTTAATGAGGCCTATTAATTGGTGGGGAAGATCTTATATCCCACTAACATTACAGCCACCTTGGTGGAACTGTGGCTCTGTGTCTCCTTCCTGCTTATTATTGCCTTGTCCTCTTTAAAGACTTCCTATGTTATCTTTAGATTTTTTTACTTGAAGGTAGGATGAGGGAAGAAAAAAGACATCTTTCAGATTGGGTTTATCTATGGGTGCCTGCATCTTCCCTGAGTTTCACGATGGGGTTCAAAACTTTAGGAAGAATGGGAGTAAGCATTCTTGCCTATAGTAAAGATAAAAATGCCTTTCTTAAAGTATAATACTTTGGTGTCTCAAAAACTCTAAGGAGTTGCAGGCAAAGTTTGATTGAAATATTGAAGTTATAATGAGTAAGTTATTTATTGAACATGTACTTGGAGTAGCACTCTTTTCTGAGGCAACACGTAGAGCTGTCTCAGCTGTAGAACTTTCAGGGATATAAAATCATGGCAACCAGCCAGGTCCTTTAGTTACGATTTCCCAAGACTCTGGCCACAAAGCCCTAGATACAGCAGAAATCTGGATCATAGATCATGAGGACAGCATTTTCAACTCAGCATACATGAGTATTCAGTTACTCTGGAGACTCATATCTGCCAGCCTCACTCTTTTCATACCAGGGGATGGAGATGGCAAAAGTAGGGGGCTGTAGGGAAAATTTTGAAGCAGACAAAATCTGTCCTTGGCTTCTCTGTTCAATATCTTTTACATTTTAGTGATGCCTTGCTTTCCCTTTGCCTTGCCCCCCGAAACCCTTGACTTCAGATCTTTTTTATTTGCATTCATGAATAAATTATCTTAAAGAATAATTTCACAAGGGATATTTACATTTAGTCAAGGATCAAATCTTTAGAATCAAGAGCCTATTGGATATGGAATTAAGAGACCTGAGTTTTAATCTGTATAACTTCTAACTTTAAAAAAATCTGAAGATGAAAGTCTTTGCAAACTATGTTTTACTGTAGTTTCTGACTGGTATGTGGGAAAAGTGCTTGATGAAAATCTGAATGGGCCTGTGCCTCCTCTAAATCTAGACACAGTATCTATATAATCATATGATTCACAACTTTTCTAAGTCTCTATTTCTTCATCTGGAAAATAAGGAATAGAATATGTACCCCACCTACCATACAGGGCTGTTAAACTTTGCAAACTCCAAAGTGTCCTATAGATGTGAGATGTAATAATTATTATTCAGAAAAAAGGGGGTTGGTGGAGTTAAGTTGGTGAAAGTGATTGATGATGGATTGATCAAAAGGAGGTGTGAAGACTTTCTGTGTGGGGGGAGGCTGGCATACTCAGAGGCAGGAATAAATAAGATGTTAAAGGAGCACTAAGTCTTTTCCTTTTCCCAAGTTCCTCTATTTAGTAAAGAGATGACTAGTTTGTGATAAAAGGAAGTTTGTTTAAATAACTGCTGATCATACACATTGCTAGAGAAGTAAAAACGAGTGTTTTCTTCCTTTCTACAGAGAGAACCCCATTTTTACAAAATATTCTTAGGTTAGTTTTTGATTGGAAACATAATTGAAAGCTTTATTAAAAGCTTAGAATCTTTATATCAAGTCTAAGATATATTAATATACAAAGATAACCATCAAAGAGTCTTTCAGTGAAAGATCATTCTAATCTACTTAACTATGTACTTTTCCTTTGTCATTTCTTTTATCACTTAATATTCTTCAAGCAACTGGATTGACTTAATGCTGTTTTAATGTTGTTTTCCATGTTTTTTTTTTTATTCCCAGTTCTAAAGCTATTAAGTTAATCTTTGGGGATTTGTGAAAACAAAATCACTTAATAACACTTTTTGTAACACTTTTTGTAGTGTCAGGAAGTCAAAACAAATATTAAAAAAAACTTACTATGTGCAAAATACTGAGATTACACAGAAGTATAGAAGGTCACCTTTGCTCTTTTTTAAAAATTCTTTTAAATTTAATTAACTAACACAAACACTTCAATATACAAAGAAGGTAAAAAAGCAGAGCTTTATGTGGAACTATAAACTTCGGTTATATATTGTTTGTTTTAAAACCAGTGTGTACTAAATTTAATAAGGTTGAAACAAAATTGTCCTTTTTGTGTCCCCTTCTGAACTTTTTGTTTTCCTCTGTTTTTCAAAACATTTTGTTGATGTTTTCTTTCTTCTTCTACTTCTTTTTTTGTATCTCTAGTATGACCTACTAATTTCTCCATTTGCCCACAGAAATTCTACCTTGTAACTAATAAATACAGACAAGCAAAATACATCAACCCACTTGACTTCTCCTCTTAAGAAGTCTATAGTCTAGTTAGGGGAGAGAAGATGCATAGGCATAGAAAGTTAGGCAGTAATTCCAGGCAGCACTTGATGAATATAATAAATGCGAAATAAGTAATAGAGACAACAACTGAAATGAGAACTGAGATCATTAGGAAAAAGGCTGTATTTGACCTGGGTCCTGAAAGTTTGCATATGAAATAAATAAGCAGAAAATGAAATGAAAATTGAGCAAAAGCACAAAGAAAAGAATGTTCAAGGTATGTTTGAGGGACAGTGACTAGATGGTGGAAACTTGGCTATGACTTCATTGATAGAGCAAACTGGTAAAGAAATTCTCTCTACCAATGTAGGTCAACACCTTCTCTTCAACTAGATGATAAAGACTAAACCTTATAGCATTCATTATAAATCTGTAGGATGTCTTATTCACATGAATGAAGGGTAAGGGTTAAAGATATATTTCACAGTTAAGTGATCCATGTTAATATGACCAAACCCTCTCTGAAGCCCTATGTTTATGCCTTATTGTGAAATGTGGCTTGTGCTGGGTTTTTTAAGGTTATTATCAGTAGAGTATAAGGCCTAGTAGATCCTGCCAAAGCAGAAAGACTTCAAGCATGGGTCTGGTGACAAATTTTGTGTCAGATGATAGATGATAAGCCTAGCTAAAGGACAGCTAAGAACTTAAAATCAGGAAGATTCATCTTCAGTAATCCCAGCCTAACCTCAGACATGACAAGCTGTATGACCCTGGACAAGTCAGTTAACCCTGTTTGCCTCAGTTCCTTATCTCTAAAATGAGTTGGAGAAGGAAATGGTAAACCACTCTGGTATCTTTGCCAAGAAAATCCCGAAATGGGGTCATGAAGAGTCTGATGCAAATGGACAACAACAAAAACAACAACAACAAAAAAACAAAACCTAAATGTCATGCTTAGGAGCTTTATTTTATACAGTAGATCATAAGGAATGAGTATTGAATATTTTTCAATAGATAACATGGTAAAACCTGTGCATTAGAAAGATTATCTTGGCAGCTGTATAAAGGATGGATTGCAGGGGGTAGGGGTGGTGGGAGAGTGTATGGAATCAGGGAGAATTTATTAAGTGGCTATTTTAATAATATAGGCAAAATATGATAGAAGTTTGACCTAAGGTAATAGCCACATGAGTGGAGACAACAGAGCAAATGCAAGATAAATTGTGGAGTTACATTTTCTGGCAACTGTTCAGATACAAGGGAGAAAGGAGAAGAAGTCTTCATTTCCCACCTGGCTACATTCTTGGGCTTTTCCATCAAACTCCAGGAACCTCTTCATCCTGCAAGATCACATCCACTCTGGAACTCACACTTCATTGGTACCCTCTGCCCCTGAGGCCCCTCCCTCCCTCCCTCTGATTGGAGGGGAAGAGATCTCTCCCTCTTTCTAGAACCTCCAATTAAGGAGAGAGCCCAGTGATCCATCTCTTCATTTCCCACCCAGCTGAACTGCTCTGGCTGTCTCTATAATGCCCTCCCTGACCTTTTCTATTTCTTTCTCTGTGTTATTTTCCTCCATTAGATTGTAAATGCCTTGAAGGCAGTGGCTATATTTTGCCTCTCTTTGTATCCCCAGGACGTGCTGGGATACTTATATTTTAACTGGGGAAAAGAGCTTTATATCCTCAGCAAACATAATGCCTGTCACTTAATAAATGTTTATTCATTGACTGACAAATTGAAATCATCCATGACCTGGAGACTAAACCTAGGTGACTGGGAAGTTGATATCTTCAACAGTAATAGAAAATATGAAATGAAAGGCAGGCTTAAAGTGAAAGATAATGAGTTCCATTTCAGACACATTGAGTTTGAATTGTTAATGGGATATCCAGATTAAGAGACCAGTTGTGAATGTTAAAATCAACTCTTTTGTACACCAGTAAAACAGATTTGGAAGTATGTCAGACTTTAGGTGCCTGTATTTTAAATGCAATTATATTCATCCCCAATAAGAAAATAATACATTTGTACTGAGTCAGCAGCATAAATTTCCTGAATTTAAGAGATGAATATGAGGGTGAAATTATTACTCTGACTGTGTTCTCTCATCAAACTGGTGCCAGATTCAGGGAACTGAAAAAGAAAGGTCTTTCTCTCTAGAGCTGAAAGGGAAGACAGCATTAAATTATTTGTGTAGTAATGGTTATTTTTACTATTAGGTTCCCCCCAAAATGAGAAGTTCAAGAAACCTTCACCTATAATGACTATTTGCTGGTTCCTTAAATACCTGGGATTTTTACCTATTTTCAATGAACATTATTATTGTAAGATTTTAGGAAAATCGTTAATCTGTCCCACGTCTCTCCTTTTTAAGAATGGTCCCATTTTCCAGAAAGCGAAGGCACCTCATAATTCAAGAACAACAACTGGAAGAGACTTTCAAGCTTGTTTAGTCTAATTCTTATATTTTCCAGATTTAAAAAAAAACAAAACAAAAAAACCCAAAAAAATCAGAAAGGTTTAATGACTTGCTCTAAATCAGTGAATCAATGACAGAATCAGAACTGGAATACAAGTCTTCTTATTTCTAGTCTAGTGCTCCTTCCATTGTAGCCAGAAGTCCTTTGTTAATAGCCTGGAAATAACCTGTGTGGCAAGCACAATTCTGGCTAATAACTTACTTTTCTCTTCCATAGACATGGGCCAATACTCAACAGATGGCAGAGGACCAAAAGAAAAGCAGATTGGAAGCAGGTGTTTTTATCTTAGGTAATTATTAATTTATCCATTTTAATGCATGTGTGTTTTTGTTTTAAAATATAATTCATATTAGTACTTTTGTACTTAGGATAATTCAATCACAGAACTAACTAATCTGATAACTCTGAAAATAAAAAATTCACAGGCTGCTTTATAATAGTCCGTAGACAAATTGAGCAGAGATCAAAACCTTATTTCATAGAACCTTGGCCTCTAAGCAAACCTTTACTAATATAAGGGGGAAAAATACCTGTCAAAATTTTCCTTTTTCTTTTTTTCCTGTAAAGTTTCTGGTATGAATAGTTGTTAAAGATTGGGAAGAGTCACAGTGGGCCCAAATAATCCTCAAATTATGTGATTACCTTTTGAATACTGATATAAGCAAATAATGTAGAATACCCTGAATGTTCTAATTGTATATTTAGATCTAACACTCAAATCTTTTGGTTACATTTTTATTTTAAAATAAGAAATGTTATTTAGGTATATAAAATATATAAATACCAGTTGGGATATTATAAGTTAAAGAAAATTATTGTAATAATATTAGCTAACATTTATATAGCACTTAATATGTGCCAAGCATTGTGCTAAGTGTTTATAATTATTATCTCATTTAATCCTCACAATAACCATAGGAGGTAAGTGATATTATTTCCATTTTATGTGTGAGGAAACTGAGGCAAATAGAGGCTAAATGACTTGTCTAGGGTCACCCAGCTAGAAAGTATCTGAGGCTGAAGTTGAATTCAGGTCTTCCTAATTCCAGGTCCAGCATTCTTATCTGCTGTGTCTCCTTGATGCCCCCAAAATGTGCCTAGTAAGAATAAGAATTTTGCAGCTGTATTTGCCAGGAATGATATGATTTATGATAATTTATATAATTATATAATTTATGATCTTGGAAAAGCAAAATGTCAGCTACCTGGATCCAAGCCCAGGCTATTCCCTTCTATTGTTATTCATAGCTGAAGTTCCCAAGTGAGTACTGTGTACCTGAATATAATATAACAAATGTACTACCATATTTAAGTTTTTTTAATATCTTTTTGTTTTTTCATATTTTTATTTCTTATATCTTCCCCTTCTTCCCTACCCAAAGGTAGCAAGCTGAATGACAATATGTGCAGTGTTTCATATCCTTAGTCTCCCACCTCTCCAGATAAAGGAGAGAATGAATAAAAAAGTATTTATTAAACATTTACTATGTGTCGAACACTGTGCTGAACACTAGGTATATAGATGAGCTCAAGGAGCTCATATCCTAATTGGATGAAATCCACACACACACTCACACACACACACACAGAGTTATACAAAAATTAAGCTTCAAGGTGTATGAAAATGCCAGAAATCCTAATGGTTTAGTGGTGGGATATAAAGCAAAGACCAGGAGTCCTTATGGCATGTCAGTAGGTGAGATAAGAGTACTAGGAGTCATCAGGGTTCAGTAGCAAGGCAGATATAAGACTTGATGGCCTTCAGTGTCTGACATCTCTTCAAACCACATAAGCAGTCAAACAACCCAGATGGCTTCTGGAGCAGCCCTGGCCAGGCAGAAGGTAAGGAGAGAAGGGTGTCCCTGGTTGGGGCAGGTCTGGGGAAAGAAGAGCAAATGAAGAGATGTGGAGGAAACCAGAAAGGGAAAGAGGCAGAGTTTTTCTTCCCTTACACCATACTTTCCTGACAGTTTCTTCTTCCTGTTCACAGTGAGAAGAACTACAAAAATAGATATCGAAAATGCACAGAAACCACAGACTGAACAAGAAACCCCATGGAAGTCAGGATGAGGGTTTTGACTAGAGAAGGCAAAGTTGTTCGTAGATGATGGAAGCTGCTCAGAAATATTTTCTCTGGGCACTTTCCTTTTTTCATTGGCAAAACAAGGGGATTAGAATAGATGATCTCTAAAATCCAGTCCAGGTCTAAATCATGTACAACAAACTATCCTGAAACCTATAAAGCCAAGTACAAGTCCTGAGAGGGTTTGACCACAAGTAATGACAAGTGAATCATTATGAAGCATTCTAATTTTTTTTTTAAAAAGCCTGATAAAGGAAAAATTAAAGATTAATGAGAAAGTGTCCATATTGTACTGTATGGTTTATATTTTTCAAGTGTGGGGACTCTAGTAATTATTAAAACAGTTAAACATAAAACAAAAATATTTTAATTTTTAAAAAGAAATACAAAATTTTTGGTTAAACTTTAATCTGAAAGCCAGAGTCTGAGAACTCTGCATAATTATGTACTATCCTTTCCAGTCTACACTGAGACTGCCACTTGGTAACAACTACCTACATTTCAGGGATCATTTTTTTTCAGGGACTGCTTTTTTGAGAGGTAAACAAACCCCTCTGAGAACTGACTTTGCAAAACCCAAGTGAAGAAATGACAACTTAATGATACTTCCATAATCCTATGCATTCTGAATTCCGTTCCCATCATCCTTTTTTTATGATGGGGTTATAATTTTTAATAGCAATAATAACAATTATATAATACTTTAGGGTTTACAAACCTTTAGGTAAACTCGTTTGATTCTTATCCAAATTTTAAAAATTAATTAATTAATTAATTTGCTTTTCGTTTACAACATTTAGTTCCACAGGCTTTTGAGTTCCAAATTTTCTCCTCTTCCCTCTCCTCCCCCTCCACCCCTATAGTGGCATGCAACCTTATATAGGTTCTGCAAATACTTTCACATTAAACATTAGTCAAGTTGTAAAGAAGGATTATAACTAATGGAATGAGCAGCAAGAAAGAAGAAACAAATCAAAACAAAAAAGAGAGAGAGCAAGGTGTTTGCTTCAGTCTGCATGCAGACTCTGTAATTCTTTTTCAGGTTGTGGATAGCCCTTTCCATCATGAGTCTTTTGAAGTTGTCTTACAACCCTGCATTGCTGAGAGGAGCTTAGTCTTTCAAAGTTAGCCATCACAGATACAATGTGTCTGTAACTGTGTACAGTGTTCTGGTTCTGCTCCCCTCACTCAGCATTAGTTTGTATAAGTCTCTCCAGGTTATTATGAAGTCCATCTGCTCCTCATTTCTTATAGCACAATAGTATTCCATTACATTCATATGCCACAACTTGTTTAGCCATTCCCCAATTGATGGAGATTTCCAATTCTTTTTTTTTTTTTTTTTTTTGCTTTTTGGAGGGCAATTGGGGTTAAAGTGACTTGCCAAAGGCCACATGGCTAGTTTTTGTGTTAAGTGTCTGAGGCAGGATTTGAACTCTGGTCCTCCTGACTCCAGGGCCAGTGCTGTATTCACTGTGCCACCTAGCCACCCCAAGATTTCCAATTTTTTACCACCAGAAAAAGAGCTACTATAAATATTTTGATACATAGGGGTCCTTTTCCCACTAATATGATCTCTTTGGGATACAGCCCTAGAAGTGATATTGCTACATTCCCATCATTCTACTGAAATGCCTTTTTACAGCAAAATCCTATGATATATTTTCTGAGGTCTCTTCTCACTCAAGATCTATGATCCTATGAACTTTTCTCAGTCACCATTTTCTCTGATAATAAACAGGAGGGACAGCTAACTGGCATAGTCTATATAGAGTACAGGGCCTGGATTCAGGAAGACTTGACTTCAAATCAGACACCAGCCATGTGACCCTGGGCAAGTCACTTAACTCTGTATGCCTCAGCTTCCTCATTTGTAAAATGAGCTGAAAAAGGAAATGACAAACCATTTCAGTATGTTTGCCAAGAAAAACCCAAATGAGGTCATGTAGAGTCTGAAACAACTGAACAATTAAAAAAAACCCTGGGCCAGTAATTTGAGCCCTACACAATTCAGTTTCTTTAGAAGATTAGGCCATAAGCTTAAAATCTTATGAAAAGAAATGTTGAATAATCTTTAAATATAATTGGAAAAAATAAAATACTATTAAGTGAAAAAAAAGTGGAAAAAAGGTACTTGCTGTTTTAGGAAGGGGGTAGGTGAGGGAGGAAGAAAATTTGAAACACAAAACTTAAAAAAGAATGTTGAAAATTGTAATTTGAAAAAACAAAATATTATTTTAAAAAGATATTTATTTGTTGCCTCCCCCATTGGGATGTGAACTCCTTGAAGACAGGGACTCTCTTTTATTTCTTTTCTTATCTTTGGCACCTGGCATAGTCTAAGTATACAAGAAATAGGTAAACAGAAGCATATAGTAGGTGCTTAATAAGAGTTTGTTTGTTGATTGAATTAAAAAAGGGATATTTTTTAAAAAAATTATAGGTTTTTTTGCAAGTGTTTTTTTATTTTTCATTTTCAACATTTATTTCCACAAGATTTTGAGTTACAAATTTTCTCCCCATCTTTCCCCTACCCCCACCCCAAGATAGTGAGCCTCCTGAATACCCCTTCCCCCAATCTGTTCTCTCTTATAATCTGCTCTCCCTCCTCTCCCTAGCTTTCTAGTAGGGCAAGATGGATTTCTGTACCCCAGTACCTGTATATCTTATTTCCCAGTTGCATATAAAAAACAATTTTTTTAACATTTGTTTTTAAAACTTTGATTTCCAGATTCTTTCCCTTCTTCCCTCCTCACCCACCCCCATTGAGAAGACAAACAATTCCATATAGGTTTTACATGTATAGTTACACAAAATGTTTCCATAGTAGTTATATTGTGAAAGACTAACTATATTTCCCTCCATCCTATCCCACCCCCCCACTTATTCTATT
>CM053585.1:450302876-450324768 GCA_028646515.1 Pseudochirops corinnae | reverse complement strand
TCCTAGCTCCTTTGACCTCCAGAATATCATATTCCAAGCCCTTTAATCCCTTAATGTAGGAACTGCTAGATCTTGTGTTATCCTGATTGTGTTTCCACAATATTCAAATTGTTTCTTCCTGACAGCTTGTAATATTTTCTTCTTGACCTGGGAACTCTGGAATTTGGCTATAATATACCTAGGAATTTTCTTTTTGGGATCTTTTTCAAGAAGTAATTGGTGAATTCTTTCAATTTCTATTTTGCCCTCTGGTTCTAGAATATCAGGGCAATTTTCCTTGAGAATTTCTTGAAGGATGATTTCTAGGTTCTTTTTTTTGATCATGGTGTTCAGGCAGTCCAATAATTTTTAAATTATGTGTCCTGGATCTATTTTCCAGGTCAGTGGTTTTTTCCAATGAAATATTTCACATTACCTTCTATTTTTTCATTTATTTGGATCTGTTTTATAGTATCTTGATTTCTCATAAAGTTATTAGCTTCCATTTGCTCCAATCTAATTTTGAAGGAATTATTCTCTTTATTGAGTTTTTGAAATTCCTTTTCTTCTGGGCCATTTGGCTTTTCAAGGCATTGTTCTCCTCATTGGCTTTTTGGGCCTCTTTTGCCATTTCAGTTAGTCTATTTTTTAAGGTGTTATTTTCTTCAGTATTTTTTTTGGGAGGGTCTTTTTTAGCAGGCTGTTGTCTCACTTTTCATGCTTTTCTTGCATCATTTTCATTTCTCTTCCCAATTTTTCTTCCACTTCTCTTTTTTGATTTCAAAAATCCTTCTTGAGTTCTTCTATGGCCTGTAACCAGTTCATATTTTTCTTGGAAGCTTTTGATGCAGGAGTTTTGACTTTGTTATCTTCTTCTGGTTCCATGTTTTGATCCTTTTTTGTCCCCCAAAAAGGGTTCTATGGTCTGATTGTGCTTCTTCTGCTTGTTCATCTTGCCAGCCAATTACTTGAAAGAGTCGTCTACCCAGAGGCTGCGAGAGGGTGCACAAAAGAGGCAGGATTCCTGGAGTGGTGGAAAATAGAGCCCCCTCTTTATTGCCCTGGGCACAAGCCTTTATAGGACCCTCCTAATTGTTTTCACCTGAGGACATTGTGCGCTTCTTTGTTTCCAGGCTATGGGTGTAAGCCTCACTTATCTTGAGGATATAATCCTCACACCTGTGTGTTTGAGCTCTTTCCTGGGGGATAGAGGACCAATCCAGGGCCAGTAACAGGCTCTTAAGCTGGGAGGGCTTATTCAGCCATTAGGGTCAGAGTCCTACTGGCCTGTGGTCCTCTATAATATCTAATAATTGTACTTTAGAAATCACCATGAATATATATGGAATTATTTTATTTAGCTGTAAATAATTGAAAATCATGTTTAATTTGTTGCATTATTGCATGACATTAAGTTAATAATAAATAATTTAAAATGTAAAACAAAATAAAATTCCCACCCCCCCCAAAAAAAAGAAGAAGAAGAAGAAGAATAGGCCATAGCAGTGGAGGGTATTCCAGTATGTGAAACTCAAGGGTGAACTGAGCTTCAGTTTCTGGGTCATCATAGAGAAAGTCCAGGAGATTCCCAAGTATAACCTTACTTTAAACCAGGAACTCATCCATCGTGCCAAACTGACTTATTCTGTGAGGTTTGTAGGTTGCTTACTAGAATACGTGTGAAAGATATAATGGAATTATAGTTCTGTAATATAGTTCTTGAAATTCCAGGTAGATGGACAAGTCTCTTAATCTCTTTCAAACTTGGTTTCATTATCTGTAAAAGGAATGAGTTGGACTAGACAGTCTCTGAGATCTCTTCCAGTTCTAGATTTATGTTCCTATGAACTTGAGATGGAAAAAGCAGTCTGTCAATGTAGTGGTAGTTGAACTTTTCTGAAGACTCCATTGTTTTCCCTCCCTTGAAAGGAGTAGCCCACACTTAATTGATTATTTTGTCCCTTTTTCTGTATGAAGAAATATTGTACAAATTGATAGTTTTGAAACCAAATTTGGTCTGGTATTACAAGAAAAGAGGTATAGGAAAGACTATGCAAGGCCACTTTGTAATTCCTAGTTCAAAGCTTGGCAGAACAAAGTTATGGTATGTCACTAGAGGTGTTCTTCTTCTCCATCCTTAAATTTGATAGTTCCTTGAAGAAATATAACAGCAATGCTACTTGCAGCTGCTATGGGGGTGTAAGAGCAATAATACCAGCACACAGCAGGGCTGCTAGTACAGGTTCTTTGATCTGTTTTTCTAAAGCAAAGCAACTCAAAAGGGGTCAACAATCTTACTTTAATCAAAAATATATATCATTTATTTAGTTCAAGGGAAAAAATTAGTACCCTGAAGTTCAGAGAAAATATAAACAGAAATTACAAACAGAAATAATAGCATAAAGACCAACAGACAGGGCTTCTAACCATCTGACCAAATAATACATACATGACAGATTAACAGACAGATCCAACTGTCTGTTATATACAGATCCAAATGTCTGATCATTATATACACACATAGTTACCAGAGAGAGAAGCACCAACATCTGGGGCTCTTTAATGGCTACCCATAGTCTCATCTGGCCAAATCACACAGAGCGCTCTTCCAGCGAGTTAGCCCCAAAGCAAAATGCTAACAACCCTCATGACCCACTGCCTGACTACAAAGTAACAAAATGTGTGAGTTGTAATGGCAAGCAAAGATGTATTTAGCACCTTGTTTGAATTCATGTGTCTTTTGAGCCTTGCCCTGATTGTATCAAGTCTTTGTTAAGAAACAGAACTTGTGAACTCCTGTTGCTGATGTAACAGGAAGGGGTGGAACAAGGAGGAGCTTAATGACCATATATAAGTGGAAGCGCAGGCTGGGAGAGAGCAGAACTGAGAGAGCACTTGTGGTGGCGGATTTTGAGAAAGGAACATTTGTGGTGGCGGCACTCCGTTTGTCTCTTCTGTCTGTGTTGACTTTTGTTTGTGATACTTTGTACGGAAGCCCTGGGACTTCACTGGAAGCCCTGAAAGAGGATTTTCTGGTTGTCTGTTTACAGAAGTCCTGGAGGAGGTTTTTGGAGGTCCTGGGACTTTACTGATGATTTGTGCTGACCTCTCAGACCTTGTTTGCAGGTCTGTGTTGATTTCTATGCTGATGTTTTGTATTGATTTCTTGGACCTTGTTTGTGGGTCTCTGTTGATTTCACAGGCAGATAGTGAATTGATGATGGTACTGGTAATGTATATGAATATTATTGTGACTCTGTTAAGCTTTGTCTTCCCAGGAACAGGAACTGTGAAGGACTTGAGGTGGACTGGACACTGTGAGCTTCAATATGGAATGGAACTGGACAAGGAACTGGATGAGGAACTGGACAAGGAGCTGGACAAGGGGCTGAGAGCTGCTTGCCTTTGAATCCAGGTGATAGTCGGGTAGACTTGGGAGCCAGCCTTGAGTCAAGATGAAAAGACCTCTTCTTGGGTACTTGATGCTGACTGAGATCATGATTTACTGTGACCTAGGGGTGGGAGAACTTTGACCTTTGTGTCCCTTAAGGAGGCTTGCTCCTTAAAGATAATTGAGTTAAGGAGTTACTAAATGATATCTTTTGTTTAAAACTAGGTGACCACTTTGGTGAAAACTATGTGGCCACTTTAGTGATAACTTGTTATATTATAACATTGTGAATGTTGTACTTTGGTTTCTGTGAATGCTTTGCTTTAATATACCCCTGAATAAATAGAGAGTTTACTATACCATGTAATCAGAACCTTAAAGCTGTTCACAGCAGCAGTCCTCTGGAAAGCTGCTCATGTTTGGCTTTACATGGGTCCTTCTGAAAAAAAAAAAAAGCCTCCCGTAATCAAGCTTCTCTTGTTGAGCTCCATGTGAGGCCAGCCTATTAATGGGTGGGGAAGATCTTCAACTCCCATTAACATTACAAGAAAATATTAAATGATCCATAATAATATTTTATGCTTCCATATAACATGTATGCATAGAGAAGTAACAAAAGTTTACAAGGGCTGATAGGCAGAAAAAGATATGCTAGAACAAAGAACACGTGCACATATATTTGTATAAGTATATATTTCTTCTTACCTTGGGAAAATAAGGGGCGATAATGTCCTTATGTATTCTGCAGTTTGAAATATATTTTATTTGTATGTACCTTCCCTTTCATCTCCTCTGTCAAAGTGATATATATGTTGGAGATGCTACCCAGGACAGAAACCTTCAGTTTATTTGATCCACTGACTATATCTTAAAAGGTAATATTACCTTCCCTTTGTTCTGAAGGAGAAATCTCACAAGAGGAGAGATGGGTGCAGGAGTGAGTGAGTAGAAAGACAAGAGAGACACACTGGAGAAGCATAAAGGTGGGCAAGATAGCCCCCTGGAATTGGCCTTGACCATTTCTGACTCTACCTGCAGCTGCCAGAAAAGCAGCAGGAGGGAAGGAATAAGAGCCTAGGAAGCATGCAACGGAGGGCCCCTTCTGAACTGTCCACTCTGGAGAAATGATACCAGATGGTGATTTTTTGCCTTTCCTTCCTCCCCATTCTTTCTGGCTGGGAGATCTTAAGATCCAAGCTTGCCTATTCACTGAAGTTTGCTTACATTTCCTTTCAATTTGCATGTGAATGTGGCATAACATAAAAAATGTACTGAACTATACCAACTTCAGATTTTTATGTGTTTCATTTTGGGGAATAGAAAATACAGGAGAGGGCAGGTGACTAGTGTTTGGGGGGGGGGCGCGGTTTGGGAGTATGTGTATGAGACAGAGAGTGAGAGAGAAAATGAAATAGAGAAAATAAATTTTGCCGGAAGTTACTAGTATTTGTCCTGATGGGAGAGGCTCTAAGGTTAAAATAATTATTGATTTAAAATTCTATAACTTCCACAAAGGAAAAGGATTAAGTGAATCTAGACCTATGACCCTAGGCAAGATCTGAGCCACAAGTAAATTTTAAGGAGTGTGGGGAAGTTTTGTGAGTGAGAGTTGGAGTAAGTTCCATCAGAAGCACTGGTCTTTCGGCATTCTTTATAAGGTGGCGCTGCCAGTGGTGACTATAGATAAAGTCACATTTGGTGGGAGGAGGAGATTTATTCCATCAACCCAGGGTTGGAGGCCATCCAAGAGGGAGTAGCTACCTGTTTACTTTAGCCAAACACCACTCCCTCCCAATCAACTACTATATGCCTATATGTATACATATGCCTATACATATATCTGGATACACATATACAATGCACATGTACATGTATACTGCCTACGTATAACACACACATACACATGTGCACACAGAATGCACAGCATATGCTTGTGCTATATCACATGCTTATATGAGTGTTGTGTATATGTTAACATGTATACATGCACTATAGATAAATGCATTATATGTGCAGGGATACGCACACATACTGAAGAGTAGAGGCCAATTTTGCTTTCATTTGTTTCACTGCTGCTTCTTGTTTTGGCAAGAACAACTTCATATCAGCTTTTTTCTACTCTTGCTGCTGTTGTGTGTTTTAGACAATTTTAATTGTTCTTTATTTTCATTGTTCTCTGGCTTGCAGAGGAGCTTTGAGGACACTTGTCCTCTACCTTCCCCCACCCCTGAATGGGTTTCAGAACTCTTACTTTTTCCCGAGGGCTGAGAGGTTCAGGGTCTCTCTTGCTTTCCCACCTAAGCAGAGCCCCAGCAAACACCAACAATAATAACTATCAAATGGGAGGTAAGCCCAGGAATGAGATCTTTGCTGTCCTGCATTATCTTCACATAAATTCCAGTTTCAATCTCAGAAGTTGTTGTATCCACATGTCTTATGTGTTCTCTTTCTCTTTATGCATATATGTGTATGTCACTTTCTTTGTGTCTTCTCTATTCTGTAAGTTGCTAAAGCTAAACTTCTAGTGCAAAGTAGTTATTTGAGTTAGTTCTTATTTTAATGAACATTTTGCTTATTTGCTTGACCTAAAATTTCCCCAGCATGATTGAGGTATATTTTAATCCCGGATGCTTAATGAATTTGCACTCCTGTTTTCAAGGAAAGACCTGTGTAAGCAAGAGTAGCTGGGTACAGATTGCCAAGACACACTATTGCCAAGGCTAAAAGCTTCCAAGTTCATTGGAATGAATGTAAAAGAAGCATATGCTTATGAGAAAAGTTTTTGGGAATTTATATAAAAGAAACATATGTTCATGTAAAGAATCTTGCTAAGGGTTTTGGTGGTAAGTATGGGCATGCATGTGTATATGCATTTCCATGAATTGTATAGGTGATGATAGAGTACTCAGGCAAAACAATGTGGTTGGGCTTGTGTCACATTAAGTGACCACAAACAAGAGTAGCACAGTTGTTTTCTTGGCTAGATTTGGCCTAGCTTTCATTTCTATTAGATTGCTGAATTAGTATTCATGTATTTAAACTGAGAAAGAATTTTAAATGCTAGATTAGAAATATTCTTGAAATGTGTAATTTAGAACTATGTTAGTAATTAACAGTTCTGTGAAGTTTTAGTCTTAAAGCTAGAAAGTTTGGGCCTCGAGACTTCCTATGTAAATGAAAGGAGAAGAGAATTTCGAGTTTTGGCCTTGTGATATCCTATAACAGTCATACTCCCATGCAATCTGCCGTCTTTTCTTAAACTGTACTGGGCAGGTGCACAAAACTACTCTGGGATAGAAATTTAGGATTAGGAATTTGATCTTGGCCCAAATTACTATCGGATGTTGAAACTTACTTTCCATTCCTGATTGTCTTTTGTGGTTTGTCTTCCCATTCTGGAAATCACTCCCAAAGACATGGAATTCCTTAACAAAATGCTTTCCTTTTTTCATCTTACTGAACATCACCACTGATTTGTTCATATATACTTGTTTATTTGTGTGTTGTTTCTCTCATTAGACTCTGAATTCCTTGAGAGTGAGGACTGTTTCCTCCTTTTTTTTTGGATGTTCAGTTTTTAGCACAGTCCCTGATACTTAGTGGGTACTACATAAGAGTTTGCTAATTTGATTTGAATTAACCCTATAACCCCATACTCATCAACTGAAGTCCTTTGCTTATAAGAATGGGTTTTTCCTTCTCCTCTCTACCACTTCCTCTCTTTCTTTAAGAAGTTGAAGTACTTTAAGCTTTTTTGTCTTGCAATCTTCTTCCTCCATAGGTTATTATATCATCCATTTATTCTGTCAAAATCTGATGTCAGACAGTACCTTCAGATTGTCATGCTCATTACCACCTCATTCTTCTATTCCTGAGAAACAGTATTTTTCAAATGTATCCAGGATTCTTAAAGGGGAATATTTCATTCCTTAAGTCAGCATTTGAGTCAGGTGCATAAAAACTGGTAAATATTATCTGTCGAAAACCAAAAGTCAGTATTCTATGCAATTAGAGAAAGACCAGAGGAGTTTTCAGTAAGATCAGAGTAAAGTGAGGATGTCCATTATTAACACCACTATTTGATATAGGTCTAGAAATGCTAGCAAGAAAAAAGAAATGGAAGGAATTAACACAAAAAGAGAGGAAACTAAGTTATTGCTTTTTGAAAATGACATGATGCTCTCCACTCTTTTCATTTTCTGTTTCATCTATTATCAGCAAGACCCAGCAAGATGAGCCAGAAAGGGAAATTCCATTACAAATAACCATATACTATATAAAATGTTTTGGAGCCCATCTACCAAGATACACACAGGAACTCTGGATGGGGGAAGATATCATCACCATCACTGTCACTAGCATTTAGATGGTGCTTATTATGTGCCAGGCTCTGTGTTAAGCGCTTTATAACTATTATCTCATTTGATTTTCAGAACAATTTTGGGAGGTAGGTGCTTTTATTATTATTCCCATCTTACACTTTAGGAAACTGAGGCAAACAGAGGCTGACACACAAGAAATAAAAAGGATCACAAAAAAGACAATTTTGATTATATGAGACTGAGCAGTTAGTTGGTAGAATAGATAAGAGTGCTGGGCATGAAGTTAGGAACACTCATCTTCCTGAATTAAAATCTGGCCTCAGACACTGCCCGAGCTGGGCAAGTTAACCCTGTTTGCCTCAGCTTCCTCATCTGTAAAATGAGCTGGAGAAGGAAATGGCAAACCACCCCAGTATCTTTGCCAAGAAGACCCCAAATGGGGTCATGAGGAGTAGTAGGATGTGACTGAAAATGATCAAACAAGAACAAAAATGTAAAATCTTTTGCACGAATAAAATCAGTGCAGTTAAAATTAGAAGAGAAACAGTTAACTGGGAAAAAAGTATCTGAAGCTAGTTTCTCTGATAAAGGTTCTCATACCTATAAATCAGTGGTTCTCAACCTTCCTAATGCAGCCACCCTTTAATGAAGTTCCTCATGTTGTGGTGACCCCCAGCCATAAAATTATTTTTGTTGCTACTTCATAACTGTAATTTTGCTACTGTTATGAATTGTAATGTAAATATGATATGCAGGATGTATTTTTATTGTTACAAATTGAACATAACCCACAGGTTGAGAACCGCTGCTATAAATGATTCAAATGTCTCATAGTTTTAGGTTTTAATAGATTAAAAATAAAATAACTTAAAACTGCATTAACATTTTCGGGACACCCCATATAAGAACAATAGAAACTATCCAACAGATAAATGGTTAAAGATTATTAAAGAAATCTAAGCTACCAATGATAACATTTAAAAATGCTCCAAATCACTAGAGATAAGAAAAGAGATAGAGGGAAGGGACTGAACCAATGATTTCATTAGTATAGTATCCCAGATGAAGAATCTCCCTCTACCAAAGCAGGCTTTCACCTCCTAGATAATTTACAATTTTTGAGAGTAGCTTTAGAGTATGTGAGAAATTTAAGTGACTCACCTGGAGTCTGAATCAATATGTGTAAGCACTGACACTTGAATCTACTAGGTCTTCCTGATTCCAGCTGGCTTTCTATCCACAATTCTGAAGATACTATATCCTCTTTGTGACCATAGCCCACCAAGTGCCATCCGTGGGGTTTTCTTGGAAAGGTACTGGAATGGTTTGCCATTTCATTCTCATTGGATTAAAGCAAATAGAAGTTAAGTGCCCTCTGTGGTAGGGAGATCCATCCTGCCCTACTAGAAAGGCAGAGGGGCAAGGGGGAGGACATAGGAGAGAGCAGATTGGGGGAGGGGTTATACAGTGGGATGGCTGTTTTGAGGTGTTGGGTAGGGGAAAGATGGGGAGAAAATTTGTAACTCAAAATTTCGTGGAAATGAATGATGTAAACAAGAAAATAAATAAATTAAAAAATGCTTAAAATGCTATTAATAGTAGTACTAATAACAATAATAATAATAATACTGAATAGCATAACAGCAAATTAGGTACAAAACAGCTTTTAAAATAATATAAGTAAAAGTATATAGGAAGCTTTATATAACACAGAGATTTGATTTTTTAATTTATTTTTATCACACTATTCAGTTGTCATGCATTTATATTGTTTAACATATTATTATAACCTAGACAGTAGGATTATAGAATTTATTTTTAGGAAAATTTACTAATCACATAGGCCAACTTTCACATGTATGAGCTAGAAAACTGAGGTACAAGAGAAGTTACATTTTAAAGCCAATGCTATGCCCTATGAATAAAAAATTCACTGTACATCTGCAGACACACTTGCCCCAGTTAACTCCTAAGTATTGAATTGTGCATCTTCATTTATTAAACATATGCCATTTTCTAATTTAAAAAAAAAAAAAGAAGTTAAGTGCCCTGGGTCGCACAGTTATTAAGTATCTGAGGCCAGATTTGAACTCAGGTTTTTCTGACTCCAGGCCCAGTGCTCTATCCAGTGAACCACCTCACTGCTTAGGTGACTAGTGTGATAGATTAGGAATCCAAGGCTCAGATAAACTGAGAGTAAGGCCTTGGGCTCCAAGGCTTCCATTCTAGTACAGTCTTCTCCCAGTGTCCCATAAGCATCACTTTTGGTCTTCTTTGGACTTTCACATCCTGATGCCCTTGAAGAATACTTTCTCTTCTTCTCCAGGTCCATGTCCCTCCCCTCTTTTCAGATTTTTTTTTTTCTGTGCAGTATTTTCCTTGATTAGATTATGAACTCCTTCAGGACAGGAACTTGGTTTTCTTTTTATTTGCAGTTGTATCCCCAACACTTACTCAAAGTAGATTAATGTTTATAGACTGACAAATCGGGTCAGCTGTATAGTCATAGATCTAGGAAGCTACAGAAGCAGGATTCAAGCCCAGGCCCTTGCTTCTGACCCCCAAATGTAGTTCTTTACCCACTTTTCTCTGCTATCTCTCATTATTGATCATTTGGGAAAATAGTCAATTAAAGAATGACCCTTTAGACTTTCAACTTGTTTACTCTCGTCTGTAGATTTTTGAGTTGGCTTTGAAGCCAACTGGGTTCAAGTTCTGCTTTTTGACATATACTAGTTGTATGACCCTAGAAAAATCACTCAAATGCTTAGGGCTAGACAGCTAGACAGTATGAGCATAACTTGCACTGTAGGTGCTGACTTATGTTGGTGGAAGGATTTTCCTCACATGAGAATCCCCTATACTAGAAAAAGCACAGGTCCAGCTCCTTTCCCAGTAGCACCTACCTCACAGGGTTTTGTGTGGATCAAATGAGATAATACATACAAAGCTCTTTGTAAACCTTAAAGCTCTATATAAATGTTGGCTATTATTACTAAATTGTACCTCACAGTCCAGAAAGTTCTCATTTCTCAGGGAGTGAGGTGCCTGGGAAACGACATTAAATGAGGGTCCATGTCTTTATCTAAGACCTGATTCTGAGTTCACACAGATATAATCTAACTATATAATTAAGGGTATCAGGCTCAGACTCAGATCCTTAAGGCAATTAGTATCTTAGTGGGAAAGGCATCGTTTTCTATAGTTTCTCTTCTCAGCTCAACCTGTGAGTCATATATTCTAAACTTGCCTGCTCATTTCCTATAGATCCATCTAAGAGGGAGCAAGTGAGAAAATTTCCCTATTTTGTTAAAATTATGAGAGACAGACTGAGAAAGAGAGTCAGAGACAGAGATTGAGTCAGGACTAGGGATCTGCTATTTACCCTAGGTAATTTCCTACAATAAATACAGTTAAGGTTGGTGAAATGGCTGCTAAATTAATGTTGGTGAAATAGCCATTGGAGGGCTACTCAGACTCTCAATTTCTTTTTCTCCTTTAAGTTTTATTGTTTTCTTTTGCATTTACACCCAGTGATTTGTTTCTGTTTTAACCTTGCCCCCACTGTACTGTCTCTTGCAAGAAAATTCAACATTACCATAACCATGTGATAGCCATAGTCATATACCTTTCCACAGAGAGAGAAAAGGTGCCTTTCACCATCAGTTAGTTATCCAGGACTAAGATGGATCGTTATAATATGTTTGATTGCCTTTTAGAGCTGTTTTCATTAACATGATTGTTTGAATTTTGATTATTATACTTTGTATTTGTTTATAGAAGTCTTCCTATATTTCTCTGATTCCTCGCATCCATTGTTTATTAATCTAACCTTCCAATTTATGGGCAAGGTTGAGGACAATACCTTTAGAAAACGGAATGAAATTGCTTATCCTTGATAACCAAAATTAAGCCTTCTTTAAATATTGAGAACATTGTATAAACATAAAATATGCAACTATATAAAGTAAAATGTGGAAGCATATTTAAAATCTCATTTTCAGTTTTTTCTTTCCTATCCCTTTGCTTTTGGAGATTGGGCCTCTGTGACATGTCCAGACTGGGAGTATAGTACTATTTACAATCCTAATCTCAATACTTATCAGCAGGGAATCTTTAATGTGTTCTGTTTTTCTAATCTATTCAAGTTCCTCTAAACCCTTTAAGCAGCCTGGAGTTGAACTTCCAGACACCCTATGGGCTTCACTCATACTATAGCTCAGAATTCTTGTACTCAAGGGATCCCCATGCTTCAGCCTCCCCAATTTCTCCCCCTATTACAAGCACCATGCCTGACCATTTTTAGTTGTTCTTGAAATGTTAAATACTATTTCCCTGGTCAGACAGTTAGGTGGTACAGTGGATAGAGTCCTAGGCCTGGAATCAGAAAGATTCTTCTTTGTAAGTTCAAATCTGGTCTCACGCTTGCTAGCTGTGTGACCCTAGGCAAATCATTTAACCTTGTTTGCCTCAGTTCCTTATTTGTAAAATGAACTGCAGAAGGAAATGGCAAACCACTCCAGGATCCGTGCCAAGAAAACCCCAAATGGGGTCATGAAGAGTCAGTCATGACTGAAAAAAAATAGCTCAACAACAGATGTCCCTGGTCAAAAAGTCCTTCACAGACTTCCTTGTTTAAAAGTGGGATAAATTGAGGGCAAAAAGACCTTTCTTTCATAAGGAAATAGATTAAGGATAGAAACCAGTCATCTAATAAAGAGTAACTTGTATATAAGATAATTGCCTCCTCTACCCCTGAAGTGACTGGAATATTGACCTATCTAAGAATAATATCCTATTTATTAATCCTCCTATGACCCCCATAGGCCAGAAGTCCTATTTCTAGCTTGACACTCAAAGTCATTATCTAGGGAAGAAATTTCTTCAGAGAAGGGATCAGCTACCCCCACCAACTACCAATCATTTGTTACCTATGGGGTAGGCAACCCTGTGTAGCAGAGGCACCATCGTGTCCTGAGGTCAACATAGGAGGTATTGTGTGCTATGTTAAGTCAAAGTACCATCATGTCAACCACACCCTCCCCTCAGACTCTGATAAAGATGGCTCAGGACCTTGAACCCAAGAATACTGGGAATAACATCCCCCCAAACATCAGACCTGCTTCCAGTGGGTACCTCTAGTTAGTCAAGTCAACAAACATTTATTAAACACCTTCTGTATGCCAGACACTGTGCTAAGCACTGGGGATACAAAGAGAGGTACATGGCAATCCCAGCTCTCAAGGAGCTGCTGTTGTTGGTCCTTTGTCGTTTTCCAAGAAGACGGTGCTGTCTTAACTCTTGAGGGAATTGGATTTAAGTGAGGCAGAGTTGCACCAAGTCATCAGTCTCACTCTCTCTTCCAGAGCCATCCTAAATCCAGTGGCAAGATAAAAATCAGAATGACTGGTGATGGCCCAGGATGCAGTGGATGGCCTCAGCATCTTTGATGCCCGACCAAGATCTAACCACTCCACGGCACCTGATGCAGCTGCCTTCATGGTGGTTGGACAAATTGTTCTCATCTGACCATTCTGCTGGGGGATGTCTTCACATGCTTGGGGTAGACATCCCCCTAACTCACCCATGGGCTTGAGACCCATTGGTAGCTTACCCTCAGCCTGGTTTAGCCAGCCTGCTGAGACAGTTTACTGGGGGTTGCCACTGCACATGCTTCAGCTTCTCCACAAGTGAGAGTTGAGTGCCAGGCAAACACCAAGGTGGATGAGCAGCCCTGAAAATTACTCAGTAAGCCCTCAACTCCAGGAATGCTAGTCCATCTTGACACTCCATATACCCCATTGACTCTCAAGGAGCTAATGGGAGAGACAGCATGCAGACAACCACAGAGAAACAAGATATAAACAAGACAAATTGGAGTTAATCAATAGAGGGAAGGCACTAGCATTAAGGGAGACAGGAAAGGCTTTTTGCGGAAGGTGAGATGTTAGCTGAGACTTGAAGGAAGCCCAGGGACTTAGGAGGTAGAGGTGAGGAGGGAGAGAGTCCTAAGAGTAGAATTCTGGTATGAGGGACAGACAGTGAAAATGCCTGCAGTGGAGAGATGGAGTATCCAGTGTGAAGAATAGCACTGTGTCACTGCATTGAAGAAGAGTATGTGTGTGGGAATGTTGTAAGGAGTAAGAAGACTGGAAAGGTAGGAAGGACCATGTTAGGGAGGACTTTGAAAGTTCAAAAGAGCATTTTATGTTTGGAGGTGATAAGGGAACCACTAGAGTTTATTGAGTATGTGTGTGTATATTTGGGGTGGGGGTGGGTTTGGTGATAGGTTCAGATCTGCACTTTGGGAAGATCCATTTGACAGCTGAATGGAGGATAGACTGAAGTGGGAAGAGACTTGAGATGGGGAGACCAATCAGCAGGCTATTGCAATAGTTCAGATGTCAGATGATGAGGGCCTGCATCAAAATGGTGGCAGTGTCAGAGGAGAGGAGCATTAAGTCCACAAAGGAGATACATGAAGGTCGAATTGAGGGGAGTTGCATCTGATTGGATATGGGGCCAGAGAATGAGACCATGATGTTGTCTAGGATGTGAGCCGTTTGGGAGGATAGTGAAATCTTCAAAAGGAATAGGGAAGTCAGAAAGAGGGAAGGATTTGGGAGGGAAAGATAATAATGTCAGTTTTGGACATGTTGAATTTAAGATGTCTATAAGATACACAATTTGAAATGTCCAATAGATAGTTGGAGATGAAAGACTGGAGGTCAGGAGAGAGGTTAGAGCTGGACAAATAAATCTGAGATCATCTGAATAGAGATGGTAGTTGAAATACAGTCATCCTCAAGGGCAGATGTTGTAGAGTAGGACCTACCTTCTTCATCACCATGAGCAATATCTGCTGACCAACTGTTACCAATGGGCAGATAAGCACAAAAGCCCTGGGAGTGGCAGCACCCCCTCCTCACTCCAGACCACTGGCTTTGTTTGTAGCCCAGATCTGATAACTATTATCCAAGGAAGCAACTCCTGTGGAGAAGGGCATAGTTGTCCCCACCAAGTGCCAATCAACTGCCATGTGCAAGGCTGAAGCAGCAAGGCAACCTAAGAGAAAGAGTCAGGCAAGTCAGGCAACCTTGGCCAACATCTCTCCTCCTACCTTAATGGAGATAACCCAGGATCTTAAATAAATCCAAGAGCCTTGGAAATAGCAATGCTTCCAGCCCAGTGGCCATGGCTATCATCACTGAAGCATCCAGAGGCAGCCTGGTCAGCTGTGTTCCTGAAGGTGCCGCAACCACAGCTCCTGGAGACTGAGAAAAGAAAGTTTTTATTTACCATCGAAGTACTTGGCTGTGTTGAATGGTTCACCACCAGAAAATTATATGCCTCTCAGTGGTCTGGGACATTAAAGATGAAGCTTTACTATCTGCTTTCCTGAAGCCCCCTAAGGACCATGGGATTTTTCTATTTGTCTTGTAGATGAAACCTTGCATATGTTGTCTCCCCTTTAGAATGTGAGGTTCTGGAGAGCAGGGGCCATCTTACTTTTCTGCTTGTATCACCAGGACTTAGCATTCATTTTTTTCATTCATTTTTTTTTCATTCATTTTTTTTTCATTCATTCACTCCTTCATCCATTATCCCTGAAGAGATTAGCCTAGATGTACCCAGGAGAAGTGCCCCTGGGGACATCAAAGGGAAGCACTTTTTTTGATTATTCAGAAGAGATTAATTCTCTTTTCTTCTGTAGATATTCTTCAACAGTTCTCTAAAGGGGGACCATGAAGTCAAAATAATTTTCAGAATGATATATTAAGGTGTTGTGACTTTGGTAAATATAGATAGATAGTTATAACCCACTTAAACAAAAGTACTTTAAGGGGATCCTAAATAATTTTGAAGAATATAAAGAGGTCCTGAGGCAAAAAAAATTTGGCAATTGTCCTTTATCAATTGGGGGGGCAGAGTTCCACTGATTTTCTTGACCAGAGTAATCCAGGAAGAAGTGGAAGTTTAAAAAAAAAACTCATCCTTCTTGGAGTTTTGAACTATACACATTACCTTTCAAATATTATATATCAAATTGTATTGAGGTAGAGCAATACATTGGAGGGATAGGAGAACTAAGTCAGTTTCAAAATCTCTCTAAGGTAGAATTGATTAAGATAGTACATTAATGATAAATTAAATAAAATTGCTTCTGATAGATTTTCTTAAAATACAGAGTATTTTAAGCATCTCAAATCCATTTTAATGACTATTAGTTTGATCAGGGATTTTCTTTGTACTTTGAAGGAATTTTGGGGATGGAGGAGTGTTAACAACTGATTTTGCTACCTTTACATATCTTTTTCACCCCACCCAGTACACCCAATAAAATAGTATTAGGAATATTACATGAATAAAAAGATTGTGCTCTTAAAATTTCTGGTTATATTAATTAAGGGCAGATGCAGAGAAGAGGATTTAGGATTGTTTTTGTTTTTGTTTTTGTACTTTCAGACTTTCACTGGAGAAGATTTTCCTGGTTACAGAAATGGAAGAGACAATGTCATGCAAGATCAAAAAAGGGACAGAGAGGAATTAGGGAGAACCAGAAACCCAATAAGAGATAGTACAGGGAGACAGCATCTGTTACATATCTCCCCTCTACTGCCAAATTTGGAATGAGAAAAGTATAGAAATATCTTTATATAACATCATTAAAATACATTTTCTAAGAATTAAAAATATTCCTCTTACTAAAAACAATAATATTCACTTTTTCAAAAGTAGAACTGAGGAAATACAAAAAAAATGAGGACAAAAGGCCTTAAGAGTGGGTCCATTCACTCAAGGCTGTGTGATATCCATTGTGATAACTAGGAAGGTCAGCTCCGTTCCCATAAAGAATCCATATGGTAATTTTTCTCAATCTAAGGGGCTTGGAAAGTAAAGATTTGTGAGGTTCCTAAAACCTACACCATAATCCTAAATTAGCATTATGCTGAGGGTAATATATACATAATCCTTATTTTTGTGGAAAAGTATCAGGAAAAGTGATTTTCATACTTTCAACTTATTTTCCCTCAAGTAAAGAATTTTAGCTCAATTATGGGGGTACAGATGGTATAAATACCTAAACCCAGAATTTTCCTCTAACTAGAGTTAGTCACTAGGAGTACTCAGTACTGGGAGTGCTACTTCAAAGAATTGCTATAAATTCTCTATACTCATTAAACTTTCTTCTCATTGAACTCAGAACTCTTTATGTGGTTTTCCAGAGATTAATATTCCTTTTCCATTATTTACCATTTTTAATGCTTATCAGAGAATTTGAGAAATTTTTTCTTCCTCTTACCATAATTTTCTTAATCAAAGGTATTGTCACCCAGATGACCATATGCCATTCACCTTGCCTTTTTTTTTAAAGGTTTGATTGAAACTTTTTTTAACCTTACTACCATTTCTTGATACTATCATTCAAAGAATCTTATAACAAATAAAAATAATTATGAAAAACAAACTGAAATATCAACCGCACCTAATAGCATATACAATGTTCAGCATCCCTAGGCTACCATTGCTCTTAAGAGTGTCATCATAAGTCCTCTCAATCAAAGTTAGTCATTATGTAAATCTGAATTCTGAAGTCTTTGAATGTTATTTCATGTTATATTATTGTGGATAATGTGCATAACACATCCAAAGGATTACACATGCAGTCCTTTCAATCACTGAGCATCAGCTGATAAAAGTTTTTACAGTTCTGAAAATTGACTAGAGTTATGTATAGCACAAAATGGTGGTTATATTGAATTTCAATAAAAAACATTACTATTTAAAATTTTAAATAGTTAACCTTTTCGTTGTTTTTGTATGTTTGTAGCTTTTATATTTCTGAAGTTATTAAAATTTAAAACTGTAAAAAGAGTTTTGAAACATGTTGCAAATGTTAATCTCCTAAAGTCCAAGACCTGATCACATAATTTCAAGATTATCTAGGTACTTGTTATTTTTCTTTCCTGTTTATTAACACCTCTACCAGAAGACTAGAAAGAGAAAAAGAAAGAAGGGGAAATTAAAAGGCTTAATTTTGGATGCTAGTGACTATGAATAGAGATGGTTAAACCAATTAAAGTCAGGCTTCCATTTAATCTATTGAATTTATGCTATTCTTATATCTCTTTAGTTCTAGATATGATAAGTCTTGAGATTAGTTATCCTGTGAACTGTTCTGATAGGTAAATGGTTGGGAGACAAAGGGATTAGTTGAAGTTGTATTTTAAAACCCTAGATGCCTCCCCCCCCCCCAGTTAAAAAGAAAAGATGAATTATTAATCACCCAAGAGCAAAATACCTATGTGCAAGCTGTCATTCTCTTGATGCAATAGGCTTTTAAAATTTATTAATGAAGTAAGAAGAAGAAATTAACCCATGGATTCTAAATTGGGAAGGATTTTCTTTCTTAGTCATTTAGGAATTTATAGTGGCCAAAGCTTATCACTTTAACACCAACATTCTCAAAAACATTAAAATGACAGGGAACTTGGAATAATGTATAGTAAAGGTAAACAGGTTAAAGGATGTTATCACAGATGACTTGTGTGAGAAAAGTGGCATAACATATTATTGAAAATATGTATAATTAAGAAATGATAATAAGCTAGCATTTATATAGACCTTTAAGGTTTACAAAGCACTTTACATATATTATCACATTTAATCCTTAAAATAAATATGGAATAAGCATTTACTAAGTGCCTACTATGTGCTAAATGCTTTATAAATATTATCTCATTGGATTTTCACTATAGCCTGTTATTATCACCATTTTACAGTTGAGGAAACTGAGGCAGATAGGTTAAGTGACTTGCCCAGGGTCACACAGCTAGAAAGTGTCTGGGGCTGGATTTGAATGCAAGTATTCCTGACTCTAGGCCCAGCACTCTGTCCATTTCACCATCTATCTCACATAATAACCCTGTGATATAGGTACTTTTATTAACCCATTTTAAAGATGAGGAAAATGAAGTGTAAGAGGTTAATGAATTTGCTCACAGTCACACAGCTAATAATGGTATAGGACAGGTTTGAATTCCTATAAGGAGATAGGCCTTACGATGAGGATAAAAGATTACTATCCTCATATTACAAATATGACAGCTTTTTGTTATTCCACCTTTCCATCTGCCTGACAATTTCTAACCCTATTCTCTAATCCTCATTATGACTTCCCATCTTACCACCCTTCAGATCCTTCCCAGGTCATCATTCCTGTGCAGACTACATTCTTCTTCCATGTCTTAATCTGTTGGTGAACCAGTTCAACTTTACACTCTCTAGTTCTTGAATTCCTGGTCCCCCTCATTGTATCATCAATCTGATCTTGCCAGGCCCTAGTCTTCCTTACGCATACGATCTATTTGTCTTTTCTTTTTATCTGCGTGCTACTGAATGAAGCAGGAGAAAGTCATGGTACTCTATTGACTGGATCCACTACAAATTTATGTCACATAACCTTAAGAGGGCTTTTACTTCAGCAAGGTAATCCTTTTATACCTCTCTCATGACTTCCCATGTTACTCACCAGAGCTCCTTTTACATTTTCATCTCTCCTCACCGTGACTTTCCCTCTCCCCAATCTCTCAGCTGAGAACCTTGTCTTTCACTGGAAAAAAACAAAACCAACTAATGCTATTGGTTGAGAGCTTTCTTTTCTCCCCTCCCCCTTATCTTATTTCACTCAAATCCTTTCCCCATCACCTTCCACTTCATGCCAGTCTCATATGAAGAGGTGTCCTTTCCCCTTGTCAAGGCAAATATAAGTGCCAAAGTGATGTCATCCTATCCCATCTTCTCAAGCAGATTTCCTCCTGTCATTCCAATCTCACTAATCTTTAAACTTTCCTAATCTACTGTCTGCTTCTTCACTGCCTACAAATATACCATTCTGTACCCATCCTCAAAAAACCTTCAGTAAATTCATTCCTACTAGCTTTCATCCTATATAATGGCTCTCTTTTGCAGCCAGTCTCTGAGGAGGCTGTTGATAATTGACTCCTCCCTTACCTCTTCTTTCACTCTCTTCTTAACTCTACAATCTGGGTTCTGGCTTTGTCATTGAACTCTCTCCAAATTTACCATCGATATCTTGCCAAATCTAATGCTTTTCTTCCTTTCTAAATCCCTCTTGACCTTTCTGGAGTTTTTGATACTGTCAGTCAGCTTGATACTCTCTTCTTTCTAAGTTTTTATGATACTGTTCTATCTTGGTTTTTCTATCTAACTGGGGTGTATGGGGTGTTCAGGGAGGACTAGCACCTCTCATGTAAAGGCTTGCCCAACCCTTTTCAGAGCTGCTCATCCACCTTTGGTGTCTACTTTCACCCAACTTTCTACTTGTGTCTCTAAGAAACTTTAGTACTCCTCAGCAGCCACATCCTAGTAAATCATCTTGGTAAACCATCTTGGCAAATGGGCTAAACCAGGTTGAGGGTAATTGGCAGGTCTCATATCTGTCAATGAGTTAGGGCAATGTCTACCCCAAGCATGTGAAGACTTCTCCTTGTGGAATAGGTAGATGAGAACAATTTGTTTCAATGGCCATGAAGCAGGTGATATGGAACACTTAGAATTTGATCAGGCATTTGATCAAGATGCCAAGGTTGTCCACTGCATGCTGATCCATCACCAGTCATCTTGACTTTTGTCCTGCCAGTGGACTTCAATGACTCTGGAAGACAGAGTAAGGCTGCTGACTTTGTGCAGCTCTGCCTCACTGAAATCCAATTTAAGTACAAGAAGACATCACCTGTGATGTCATTTGTCCTCTTTGGAAACTAAGGATGATCAACAGCAACCACCTATCTAACCATTCCTTCCCAATCTCCTTTGCTAGAGCTTCACCCAGGCCACACACCTGCAAACCATGAGTATCTCTCAAGGTTCTGTGCTGGGCCACCTTCTTTTCTCCCTCTATAATATTTAGCCTAGTAGATTCAGTTATTATTGCTTTGCAGATGATTCTCAGATCAATTTTTCTAGCCCTAAACTCTCTCTTACATTTCTAACTGCTTATTGAAATCCCAAAATGGATATCTTATAGATATCTTTAATTCATGTAATGGTAATGCAATTTGAATTTGAAGATCCTTTGTATTGGCAAAGGTAACAGGTGCTTACCACTTAATAAATTAATCAAACCTCTGTTAAAGAAACAGAAGGTATGACCCCCTATTGCTGATGTAACAGGAAAGGGCTGAACAGGGAGGGGCAATACTATATATAAGGAAAAGCCCCAGAGAGAGAGAGACAGATCTTCTTGGAGCAAGCTCTGTGGAGGCAGAAGCTGCTGCTGCCAGGGAGGCTGAAGAGGAAAGCCTTCCCCAGGCTGGAGAGAATGATTTTATTTTGAAAACCTGGATGGAGTGATTTTGATTCTGGGAACCAGCTGAAACTTCTGCTGAAACCGAGGGCCAGCTGGAGCTGCTGAGGATTTCTGAGAGCCAGTCAGAGCTGAGGGCCAGCTAGAGCTGCTGAGGATTTCTGAGAGCCAGTCAGAGCTGAGGGCCAGCCAGAGCTGCTGGAGACTGAGGAAGCATGACTATGATGCTGGTACTTTGTATGAACCTGTTTGTGGCTTTGTTAAGCCTTGTCTTCCCAGGAACAGATACTGCAAAGGATTTGAGATGGACTGAACACTGTGAGCTCCAGTGTGGAGCAGGAATTGTACAGAGAGCTGGACAAGAAGCTGGGAGTTGTCTGCCTTTGAACCCAGGTGACAGTTTGGTGAATCCAGGTAGGATTTAGGACCATGGAAGAGGATCCAGGGAATCTGAGAAACAACCCTGAGTCAAGCTGAAAGAAGACTTTACTTGGATACTGTGTACTGACTGAGAAATTGGAAATTTACTAGCGACCTAGGGGTGGAGGGTCTGTGTATTTTCTGATTATTGAATAGTGAATGATGAAGGATGGTTGAATAATTGATTGACTAAATGATTGCACTTAGATTAATGACTGACTAAGTGACTGATTGAGTTAACTCCGTGTGCCCCATGAATGGAGAACTTTGACTATTGTACTTTGTGTTCCTTGAGGAGGCAAACCTCCTTAAGGATGATTGAATGATTGAATTACTAAATGATTGTTCTTTGTTGAAAACTTTGTGACCATTGTGGTGAAAACTATGTGACCATTTTCTGTGATAAATTGTTGTGAATGCTGTATTTTGATTTTCTGTGATAAGTTGTAA
>CM053585.1:450195274-450302376 GCA_028646515.1 Pseudochirops corinnae | reverse complement strand
AATTGTTGTGAATGCTGTATTTTGATTTTCTGTGATAAGTTGTAACATTGTGAATGCTGATTTACTGTGAATGTTTTGCTCTGATTTGTTATGGAATAAATAGAGTGTTCACTATACTGTATAATAAGAACTTTAAAAGCTGTTCACAGTAGCATTCTTCTGGAAAGCTGCTTATGCTTGGATTTACAATTCAAGATGTCCAAAATAAACTTGTTATCTTCCCCTTCCAAACCCTCCTTTCTAATTTCCTGATTATTGTTGAGGGCATCACTATCCTTCAAGTCACCAGTATTAAAACCTAGATGTGCTATCCTCAACTCTTTCTCAACCCCCATATTCAATCTATTGCCAAGTCCTGTAGGTTCTACCTTTAAAACATCTCTCATATATATGCCCTTCTCTCCTCTGGCTTAGCCAAAGGCCTCCATCACATCACGTCTGGACTTTCACAATAGCCTTCTGCTTGGTTTTCCTGCCTCAAGTCTCTCCTCACTCCATTTCATCCTCTACTCATCAAAATGATCTTCCTAAACAGGTCTGATCAGGTAATTTCCCCTTTATAACAAACTACAATGGTTCTTTGTTACCTCCAAAATCAAATGTAAAATCTGGGCTTTTAAAAGCCATAAACTGGGCCTTACTACCTTTCTAACCTTCCCTCACCTTATTCTTCTCTAAGTACTCTGTGATCCAGTGATACATGCTGTTTCTCTCATAACACAGTCTATTTCCCGACTCAAAGCATTTTCACTGACTGCTCCCCATCCCTGGAATGTTCTCCTTCCTCATCTGTTTCCTGGCTTTCCTGGTTTCTTTTAAGTCACAGCTAATATCCCACTTCTGTAAGAAACTTTTCTCTATTCTCCTTAATGTTAGTGTCTTCCTTTTAAGATCATATCCATTTTAGCACATATGTACACATTTTAGCACATATATACACATACACATATATGTGTGTATTTATATATATATCCTATTTATATGTAGTTATTTGAATATTGTCTCTCTCATTAGAGTTTGAGCTCCTTGAAGATAGGGCTGTTTTTGCCTTTCTTTATATTCCTAACCAAAAAAAAGTGTATAGGAAAAATGCTTTTTTAAATATGAGGGAGGTGCCACTTTCATCTGAGAGGAAATGTAGTGGGGAAGACAGAAGGATGAGGTCAGAAGAAAGAGAAGGATTTTAATCTGAAGAGCTGTGGTAGAAAGTGTATTTCACTACTCAAAGAGAATAGGAGAGGAGATTAACTGAAACCTCAAAAGCTTCTGATTTCCACATTTTCTCATTTTTCCAAAGAAGTACAAAGTTGCTACTATAATTGGAGTTGAAATCATTATCATTTCATTTTTAACAATTCCTTTTCTAAATATTGCTCAAAGATCCAAGACTAAAAGTTTTTTTTTTTTTAATAGCTCTGGTGCAGTAATTCAGTTCAATTGCACAAATATTTACTGAGCTACTAAGATGGGTCAGCCTGGTACTGTTCTAGGCCCTGCACATGCAAATACAAATGAGAAATAGTGACTATACTCAAGGGGCTTCCTTTCTAGGATCAGCTTTACTTTTCTGGGGCAGAGGTTTTTAACCTTTTTTTTGTACCCAATCTATTCCATTGATCTACTGCTCTATTCCTCAGCCTGTACCAAGTAGTTTTGATGACTGCTGCTTTATAATACGGATTAAAATCTGGTATGGCTAGGCCACCTTCCCTAGCATTTCTTTTCATTAATTGCTTTGATATTCTGGACCTTTTGTTCTTCCAAATGAATTTTGTCACCATTTTTTCTAGTTCTATAAAGTAATTTGTTGGTAGATTGATTGGTATGGCACCAAATATGTAATTTAATTTAGATAAAATTGTCATTTTTATTATATAAGCCTGACCCAGCCGTGAGCAATTGATGTTTTTCCAATTAGTTAGATCTGATTTTATTTGTGTGCAAAGTGTTTTGTAGTTGTGTTCATAAAAGTACTGGGTTTGTTTTGGCAGGTAGATTCCCAAATATTTTATAATGTCTACAGTAACTTTAAATGGGGGTTTCTCTTACTATCTCTTGCTGTTGGACTTCATTGGAAATATATAGGAAAGCTGAGGATTTATGTGGGTTTATTTTATATCCTGCAACTTTGCTAAATTTATTTATTGTCTCAAGAAGTTTTTTATTTGATTCTCTAGGATTCTCCAAGTATATCATCATATCATCTGCAAAGAGTGATAGCTTAGTCTCTTCTTTGCCTAATTTGATTCCTTTGATTTCTTTTTCTTCTCTAATTGCTACTGCTAACATTTCTAGTACCGGATTGAATAAGAGGGGTGATAGTGGACATCCTTGTTTCACCCCTGATCTTATTGGAAATGCTTCTAGTTTATCCCCATTACATATAATACTTGCTGGTAGCTTTAAGTAGATGCTACCTATTATTCTAAGGAAAACTCCATTTATTCCTATACTTTCTAGTGTTTTTAATAGGAATGGGTGTTATATTTTTGTCAAAAGCTTTTTCTGCATCTATTGAGATAATCATATGGTTTCTGCTAGTTTTATTGCTGATATGATCAATGACACTGATGGTTTTCCTAATATTTAAGCATCCTTACATTGCTGGAATAAATCCAATCTGATCAAAATGTATTATTCTTGTGATAAGTTGCTGAAGTATTTTTGCTAATATTTTATTTAAAATTTTTGCATCTATATTCATGAGGGAAATTGGTCTATAATTTTCTTTCTCCCTTTTGTCTCTCCCTGCTTTAGGTGTCAGTTTTTTGTGCCGTAAAAGTAATTTGGTAGGACTCCTTCCTCACCAATTTTCCCAAATAGTTTGTAGAGTATTGGGATCAATTGATTTTTAAATGTTTGATAGAATTCACTAGTAAATCCATCTGGCCCTGGGGATTTTTTCCTAGGGAGTTCTCTGATAGCTTGTTCAATTTCTTTTTCTTCTTTCTTAACCTTTTTTTTTGGTGTCAATCCAGATGCTTTCTAATAATATATATATATATACACACATATGTACCTGTATATATACATATATACATGTATTTATAAGTACATACCTTCATACATATCTCCATTATTTAAGGAACTGCTAAGTTTCAGTTAGAGGTTAACTGAAAAGAAAGATGCAACTATTTTTCCCCAACTGAGTTCACACACCCAGGGTAAAGAATTCCCTGAACTAGGGGAATGTGCCCAGACTTCAACAGTCTTGCAGTCAGCCCAGAACTTCCAGAACTGAAATGCAAATCAAGTGAGTGCATCTGCTAGATCTGGGGACATAGAAGTGGAGATTGAAGCTACCGAGATGCAAGACTAGAATCAGATGAAGTGGAATCTACATTGCTTGTGGAAAAACCAGAATTGTTTTGACTTCCTGAGTTAATTTAATAGACTGGTAAATGACTTACTTTGTCATGAGTGGAAGAATCTTGGGCATAATGCCTTGGCCATCTGGGAGCAGCTAATGGTAGTTGATCTCCTGGGGAATTTTTTATCTGCTTGTGACTGGGGTCTTAAGAGGATCATATACTAGTCTGGGGAGGAGCACATATTAGTTGATTTGATATTGTTTATTTTAATCATTCATAATAGAAAGATTAAAGAGATGTCTACAATTATCTTTTTGTAAACACCTCATCTGGAAGCTCCAAGTAATGGATGCAGGGGAAGTTTTCCTAAGCAGGATAGGGGCCATCCTAAATGATCTAAGTGGACATCTTCATTGACTTCTATTCCCACAGCTCCCTCTGGTGTTGTATGGTACACATTGTTATTGTTCAATAGTTTTCAATCATATCCTATTCTTTGTGATTCCATTTGTGGTTTTTTTGGCAAAGATACTAGAGTGGTTTGCCATTTCCTTCTCCAGCTCATTCTACAGATGAGGAAACAGAGGCAAGCAAGTTTTAGTGACTGGCCCACGGTCACACAGCTAAGAAGTGACAAGCCAGATTTGAACTCAGGCAGATGAGTCCTCCTGACTCCAGGCCAGGTACTCTATCCACTGTTCCACATAGCTGCTCCATGGCATTAAAATATGGCAGATGGATGAGGAGAACAGGTCACATTGGTCATATCACCCTCCCTTGTTAGGTGGGGTCCATGCATGTTCTTGGGCTGTGTGAGCAGAGCCTGGTGTGGTGAGAGTAAGTTTTAGTACTTTGATAACATATTAGGAATAAGTTTGTCATTGTAGTATAAATGATAAGATAAGTTCTATTACCTTAATATGATAGTTTGTGAGGGTATCAGCAAGCACCCTAGCATACCTAGGGCAGCTGCTAGCACAGGTTCTTAGATCTGCTTTTCTAAAGGAAAGCAACTCAAAATGGGTTAACAGTCTCACTTTAATCAAACATATATCATTTACCTAGTTCAGAAGGGAAAGTCAGCACCCTGAACTTCAGAGAATGCAAACACAAGTTACAAACACAAGGTACAAACAAACAGAAAAACAGATCAGCAGACGGCTTCCAGCACCTGACCATTACATCAGTTACCTATTCAGTTACCAGAGAGGGAAGCACCAACATCTGGGTTTTTCAAAGCCAGGGGGCTCAACGGCTTCCCAGAGTCTCATCTGGCCAAATCACACAACTCTTCTCAAAGTGAGCCCCAAAGCAAAACTTCACATCAGGGTGTGTGTGTATATATAGCCTTCTCCTGTATCAGAGAATGTCACAGCCCTCTTGACCCACTGCCCAATCACAAAGCTACAAGGCGCAGGCATTCCCGAAAAACAAGCCTCCCGCCACAGGTTCCATGTGACCACATTCAGTCTATTAGGGGCAGAGTATACTTTCAAATAGGGGAAGGTTCTCAGAGTCCTGTAGCCACTTTAGCAAAGTGCCCAGGGGCAGGGAAGATCTTCAGATTCCCATAACAGTGAGTTTAGTTTATAACTGATAACATAGGTTGAGAGAACAGGTCTTATTACCTTAATAAGATAGTTCATCAGTTTCGCATAACTGATTCCATTAAGCCTTTTGTGATTGAGCTGTCTTGAGTAAGTTGTTTTTGTAACTGTTTTCCAACAAAAAGATCTCTGTGGTATGATGTAGTAAACAATGAGTGTATTCTTAAAACAGTTGATTTGTAGACCCTTCAATAAAACAGACTGTCAACAAGAAAATTTTCCAGGTATACCTTGGCGATACTTCAGGTTTGGTTCTAGACCACGGCAATAAAGCAAACCTCACAGTAAAGAGAGTCACACAAAGTTTTTGGTTTTCCAGTGCATATAAAAATTATAATTATGTTATACTGTAGCCTATTAAATGTGCAATAGTATTATGTTTAAAATATGTACTTACCTTAATTAAAAAATACTTTATTGCTAAAAAATGCTAACCATCATCTGAGCCTTCAGTGAATCCTAATCTTTTTTGCTGGTTGAGAGTCTTGCGTCAGTGTTGATGGCTTGCTGATTGATCAAGGTGGTGGTTGCTGAAGGTTGGGGTGGCTGTATCAGTTTCTTAAAATAAGACAGCAATGAAGTTTGCCACATTGCTAGACTCTCCCTTTCACTCGAACACTTTGAGGCCATTGTAGGGTCATTAATTGGCCTAATTTAATATTATTGTATCTCAGGGAATAAGAAGGCCTGAGCAAAGAAAGAGAGATAGAGAATGGCTGGTCAGTGGAGCAGTCAGAACACATACAACATTTATCAGTTAAGTTCATTGTTTTATATATGTGTGGTTTGTGACGCCCCAATGAAATTACAATAGCGATATCAAAGATGACTGATCATAGATCACCATAACAGATAAAATAATAATTAGAAAATTTGAAATACTGCACTAAATGTAACATAGAGATGTGATGTGAGCACATGTTGTTGGAAAAATGTCTTCAATAGACTTGCTCCACACAGGGTTGCCACAAATCTTCACTTTGTAAAAAATTATTTGCAAAGCACAATAAAGCAAAATGAAATAAAATGAGGTATGCTTGTATAAACAGCTTTATTGGTAATTTTGAAGTAAATCACCAATCAAATTACATCATAATTTAGCTAAAAGTATAACAACCCACCTGGGATCACAGTCATCAGCTTGTTCCTAAGTCTCCTGTATGTCAGGCTCCTCTCTTCTCCACACTGATGACTAGAGTGAGGTGGTGTGTCTGGAGGGAAGTATTGATTGACTGATTGAGCTTTTGAAAAATTGGTAGAAAATCACCTGGGAAGGAAATACACAGCCTTTGGCCAAGCAAGGGCAGAGAAGGAAGCTTATCTATTCTGGTAAGAAAGAAACCTATTAGAACCCTTAAAACATAAGGGTTGTAGTGGTCTCTTTTTGAGAAGTTGTTATTTCCATCTTTAGATTGATAAAGTTTGATTACAGGACTGTGTGAGCAGAACCTGGTGTAGTGAGAGTAAGTTTTAGTTCCTCAATAAGATAGTAGGAATAAGTTTGTCACTGTATTAAATGATAATATAAGTTCTATTACTGTTATAAGACAGTTTGGTTTAACTGATAACACAAGGTGAGAGAACAGGTTTTATTATCTTAATAAGATAGTTCATCAGCTTCACATAACTGATTCCATTTTGTTTTAAACCTCTATTTTGTGATTGAGCTGTCTTGAGTAAGTTGTTTCTGTAACTGTTTTTTCAATAAAAAGCTAAATATCTGTGTAGTGTGACATAGTAAACAACATGTGTGTATTCTTAAAACAACTTATATGTAGTTAAGAAGTATAAGTCCAATAAATGTTTTTGTTGTACTAGTTCTGCCGCTGGGCAGGAACTGCTGTTTATAGAAGGGGATTAATGTCATTTTGGAGTGATGCCTTGACTTGCAAGTGAATTGGACTTAAGTGAGGCTGAGCTGGTCAGCCTCACTCTCTCTTCCTGAGTTCTTAAAATCTAGTGGCAAGTCAGAAGTCAGGACAACTGGTGATGACCCATGATTCAGTGGACCTTGGAGTCTTTGATATCTGACTAAGTTCTAAGCACTTCAGTCACATGGCCGTTGGAACACATTGTTCTCATCTGCCCATTCCAACAGAGGAAATCTTATCATGATTGGAGCAGATAACCCCCTAACTCACTAGCATGTTTGAAGCCTGTTAGTTGCTGTATTTGTCCTTCATTTTTGAAGATGTCTATGACATCAGGGAAATGATGACATGACTTATAGATGACTTTGATTTGAGTGAGGCAGGGCTGTGCAAGGTCACTAGCCTCACTTTCTCCTCCAGAGCCATCTGGGTCAGTGACCAGATATTCATCAGGATGACTGGAGATGGCTCAGGATGCAGTGGGAGACCCTGGCCCTTTTAGGGTAAGGCCTTTTCAGGTACTCACTTAGAGTGAGATAATGCCCATTCAGTGAATAGGTCTCTTTAAGAAGTGGGTTAAGGGATGGCCCCTTTAATTAGAAAAAAGAAAAAAAAAATCAAGCAGGGAGGAGGGGACCCTCAGGGTTGCTGTTCCAAAGAGAAACAGTTACCATTGACATTCACTCTAAACCAGGAGGGCCCAAAATATAGCCATTAAATGGAACTTGGGCAGGGACCTATTGTGGTACAATCTATTAGCTTCAGAGTGGATTTAAGGTTCTTTCTTCTTTCACAAAACTTTAAACCCAATTCACTCTGAAGCCTGTTGGTTACCCTTAATCTGGTTTAGCCTATCTGCCCAGATAGCTTTACTGGGGTGTGACCATTGTGCATGCTGCATCTTCTCATAGGTGAGAGTTGGGTGAATCAGGTGGACACCAAACGTGGATGAGCAGCCCTGGCAAGGTCTTGGGAAGCCCTCACACCCCAGGTGGAAGTCCTCCCTGAATACCCCATGCACCCCGTGGGCAGGGATTAAGTAATACATATAAGATGACGGTCTGGTCAGATGTACCCTATCAACCCTCATTTCTATGGGCTTGATTGTTGGATAAACAAAGCATTTATTTAATACTTACTATGTGTCATGAACTGTGTTCAGCACCGGGGATACATGCCAGGTAGTCCCTGCCTTCAAGGAGTTTACATTCTAATGGAGGAAGACAACACATAAAGAGAAGCTAGAGGTGGTGGTAGAAGAGGTGTCATAACTAGAGATGTCTGGGATATACTTAGAATTGATCAAGATAAGACCAAAACTGGCCTAACTAAGCCTAGGAAGTTTCCAGGGAAATTTTGTGTGGAGAAGGAATATATACAATGGTGTGAGTGGAACAGTTTAGCAAGTATTGTAGAAACCTGGAACCAAGTAAGGTTCTGAGAGGTCCCAGGTAGAATTTTGACCAACAGATCTATGGAGAAGGCATGCCAAGTAGAGGAAAGATCAGGGACCTTTCGTATGTTTAGAAATAGGAGAATTTAGGATATAACTCATATCCTGTCTCCTACTCCATCAAAGGAATCTGAACTTACATGTACTGGGTCTGATCTTAGGGACTGATCTTTACTTTTGCCCGAGGGTTTTATGCAAGGGAACTCTCTCAATGTAAAAAGGTCTTCAGTCCCTACAGAGGCATTTATAGTACTAAATACATATCAGGTATGGGACAGCCTTTATTTTATATCACAGTTTCAAAGGAGGCAGTCATAGCATAGACTCACAGGAGGTCAAGAACTGTTATAGAAACATAAAGCACTCAAATAACATTAGATTTTCTTCAGAAGGTAAATTGGAGGCTGGGGGTGAGGCAAGGGAGAAACTTTCGGACAAACGACTTCTTTCTCATGGACCTGAATCTTCTGATGAACTCATGGCAATATTGGGATTTGTAATATCTATATCCTTTATTTCCTGATTTACCTTTCCCCCTTCTCCCATTAGTATGGATTAAAGGACAGTCCTCTAATAGCAACCCTCTTCCCTCTCCAAGGAGCTGACTGCTAAAGAAATATTCTTCCACTAGGAGGCCCATGCCAGAACTCTGAAACTCAAGAACTTTTGAAATTTGAGTTACCATAGAGCCACTCCCAAAGTTCATGCTGCTCAGGAAATCTCCCCCTTCTCTGGCTGGAAGCTAAGATCATGCTGTCCAGGAAATGAAAAATCCCCATCTTCTATACAGGAGGCTGTGGTTTAGGAACCATTCATATCCTTCAACTTTCTTCTTAGGCCATGCCCAAACACATCTGCCTCTGCCATGTACCAGTTGCAATAATTTGCTCCTGGGGATGGGGCGGGAGAAATACCTCTTCCCTCCCTTGCCCTTTCCCCCAAAGTGCTCTGGTTTGGAAGTCAGAGAAAGACAGACAGAGAAAGAAACCGAAACAGAATGAGAGAGACAGGAAGTGTGACCAGTTTTCTTTTACTGATTACAGCAGCTTCTCTGGCAAGAATCTCACTCTCCATACACACCCACTCTTAGTTAACAACCACTTTGGAGTCAGCCTCAGTAACTGGGAACAAACCAAAGGAGTTACATGTGTTGTCTCCAAAGGTGCCAGGTCCATGCCTACTTCCATGAGAGGTTCCCTTCGGCATTGAAGGACACTCTGTCGTCTTATCAAGTTGATGGAGATACTTATAAAATTGATGAAAGAACCTTTTGCCACTCTCAGTTACAATGATGTTTTTAGGGAACAGTGAGGGCACAGTGGATAGAGAGATGGGCATGAATTCAGGAAGACCCAAGTTCAAATTGGATCTCAGGCACTTACTAACTGTGTGACCCTGGGCAAGTCAACTTAACTTCTCTCAGCCTCAGTTTCCTCAGTTGTAAAAAGAGAATACTAATAATAACAGCACCTACCTTAATAGGTTGTGGGGGTTTTCAAATAAGGTAATTTTTGTAGAAGTCTTTAGTATAGTGCCTGGTACATACTAGACATTATGTAAATATTCCATTCCCTTTCCCCTTCTCCTTTTAGAGGTTGGGATGCATACTAGAAAATAGTGTGATATAAAACATGGGAGACAGATTGGACCAGGAAGACTTGATATCATGCTGAGAAATTAATACGTAGTTTAGTAGGCAATGCAGTCACTGATGATTTTGGGGCAAGTGAGGAGCAGAGCTCTACCATGTTTTTTGGTGAGTTGTTTCAATCACACCAAATTCTTCATGATCCCATTTTGGGGTTCTCTTGGCAAATATGCTGGAGTAATTTGCCATTTCCTTCTCTAGCTCATTTTATAGGTAAGAAACTCAGGAAAACGGGGTTAAGCGACTTGTCCAGGCTCACACAGCTAGCAAGTATCTGAGGTTGGATTTGAACTCATAAAGATGAGTCTTCCTGGTTTCAAGTCCAATGCTCTATCCACTGTATCACTTAGCTGCACAGAGCTCTACCTTAGGCAGATTAATCTGTCAATAGTTTTTAGGATAGATTGAAGGGAATAAAACTAGATGTGAGTTACTTGTTACACACCTCACTGCCCAGATCAGTTGTCCAATCTCCCAGAAACCATGTTTGTGATAAATCAGTGCTACTGTGAGAAGGGCAAAGGCTCTCCATTCCAGTCAGTTCTGGAATCTAGTCTCCAGGAAGATTTACCTGATCAGAATGGGCTGTTCTTGGACTTAGTTCTCACTGATCCTTTCCAGCCTTTCCTTAACACTTCCCCAGGGCAGAGCTGCCCTGGCCTCAAGATCCTTACCCCTTCGAAGGGTTCTGTACACACTGGAGAAATAGCTCAATCAACAGATCTCCTTGCCTCTGGGATGTTTTGGACCATTTCTTCCAAAAAAGGGCTTGAAGTATCAAGGGATGACTTATTTGGTGACGCCTTGTTTTCTAATAGAGTGGGGGAGATGAAACTGTTGCTTTATAACTCTGATGAGTGGATATTTACTTGAAAGAATGGGAATTCTTTAGCTGACTCAATGGTAATTCTGAGTTTCTGGAAAGGATGAAGGAGAGTGCTTTTTAAAAAAAAAATTTAACACACTCATTTTATTTTTTAAAATTTTTTTCCAGAATTTATTTATTTAGTTTTAGTTTTTGACATTCATTTTCACGAGAATTTGAGTTCCAAATTTTCTTCCCATCTCTCCCTTACCCTCCCACCCCAAGAAGGAAAGCATACTGATTACTCCTTCCCCCAGCCTTCCCTCTCTCCCCCATTCACCCTCCTTACACCTTTTCCCCTTACTTTCTTCAAGGAAGAATTTCTATATCTTATCACCTGTATATCTTATTTCCCAATTGCATGTAAAAACAATGTTTTAACATTTGTTTTTAAAACTGAGTTCCAGATTCTCTCCCTTCTTCCATCCTCAACCCCCACTCTATTGAGAAGACAAGCAATTCAATATAGGTTATACATGCGTAGTTATGCAAAACATTTCCATTATAGTCATATTGTGAAAGACTAACTATATTTCTGTCCATCCTATTCCACCCCCCCATTTATTCTATTTTCTCCTTTGACCCTGTCCCTTTCCAAAAGTGTTTGCTTCTAACTGTCCTCTCCCCAAATCTGCCCTCCCTTCTAGCATCACCCCTCCCCTTTTTTCCTCCTGTTTTCCTGTAGGGTAACATACCCAATTGAGTATATATGTTATTCCCTCTTTAAGCCAAATCCAATGAGAGTAAGGTTGACTCATTCCCTTTCACCTCCCTGCTCTTCCCCTCCATTGTAACTGCTTTCTCTTGCCTGTTTTATGTGAGAAAATTTACCCTATTCTATCTCTTCCTTTCTCCTTCTCCCAATATATTCCTTTCTCACCCCTTAATTTTATTTTTTAGATATCATCCCTCCATATTCAACTCGCACTGTGGAATGTATACATATTCCCTTCAACTATCCTAATACTGAGAAAAGTCTCATGAATTACAAATATCATCTTTCCATATAGAAATGTAAACAGTTCAACTTTAATAAGTTCCTTATGATTTCTCTTTCTCAATTACCTTTTCATGCTTCTCTTGATTCTTGTATTTGAAGGTCGAATTTTCTGTTCAGCTCTGGTCTTTTCATCAAAAATGCTTTAAAGTTCTCTATTTCATTGAATATCCATATTTTCCCTTGAAGTATTATACTTGGTTTTGCTAGGTGGGTGATTCTTGGTTTTAATCTTAGCTCCTTTGACCTCTGGAATATCATATTCCAAGCCCTCTGATTCTTTAATGTAGAAGCTGATAGATTTTGTTGTTGTCCTGATTGCATTTCCACAGTATTGGAATTTTTTCTTCCTGACTGCTTATAATATTTTCTCCTTGACCTAGGAACTCTGAAATTTGGCTATAATATTCCTAGGAGTTTTCTTTTTGGTATCTTTTTTGAAAGGTGATTGGCGGATTCTTTCAATTTCTATTTTACCCTCTGATTCTAGAATAACAGGGCAATTTTCCTTGACAATTTCTTGAAAGATGATAGTTAGTCTCTCTTTTTTTTTATCATGACTTTCAGGTAGTCCAATAATTTTAAAATTATCTCTCTTCGATCTATTTTCCATGTCAGTTGTTTTTCTGATGAGATATTTCACATTGTCTTCTATTTTTTCATTTTTTTGAGTCTGTTTTATAATATCTTCATTTCTCATAACATCATTAGCTTCCATTTGCTCCATTCTAATTTTGAAGGAATTATTTTCTTCAGTGAGCTTTTGGATCTCCTTTTCCATTTGACCAATAATTCTTTTTAAGGCATTCTTATCCTCATTGACTTTTTGAACCTCTTTTGCCATTTGAGTTAGTCTATATTTTAAGGAGTTATTTTCTTCAGTATTTTTGGGGGTTTCCTTTAGCAAGCTGTTGACTTGATTTTCTTGCATAATTTTCATTTCTCTTCCCAATTTTTCCTCTACTTCTCTTATTTGATTTTCAAAATCTTTTTTTGAGCTCCTCCATGGCCTATGACCAATTCATATTTTTCTTGGAGGCTTTTGATGCAGGAGTTTTGACATTGTTGTCTTCTTCTGGTTATATGATTTGTTCTTCTTTGTCACCAGAGAAAGATTCTATAATCTGATTTTTCCCTCTGTTTGCTCATTTTCCCAGATAATTACTTGACTTTTGAGCTCTTTGCCAAAGTAGAATTCTGCTTCCAGAGTGGAGAGTGCTCAGTCCTAAATTTTTGGGGTTTTGTGCAACTGTTGTCAGAGCTACTTCTAGGTAACTGTGAATTTTCAGTTCTTCTAAGGTGATATGATCAAAAGAGAAGTGTTTACTCCCCCCACTGTCTGTTCTCTGGTCTGTGAGTAACCATAGGCACTCTTTTCTGCCTCAGAACTGTGAGGAGGATTCCCTTTCCACAGCTGCCACAAGCCCTGCCACACCAGTGCTCCTTCTCACCCCAGGACTGCCACCCAAGACCATGACCCATATCCAAGTAGGACAAAGCAAGAGCAATTGCCTTCTGATCAGCCATTTGGTCCCCCCACCATCTGTGGGCCTGGAGCTCCTGAAGTACCCACTGCTGCTGCTGTTGCCACCACTGCCACCACCACCACCGCTTCTGCAGTCCCTACCACCTCTGATGCTCTGGAGCTGGGGCTGGACCACACTCTTTTCTTACCCAGATCCAACAGAGTTTCCAATAGACCTTTTACTTTGTCTTTGGCATTTGTGGGTTGAGAAGTCTGGAAGCTGCCACAGTTCCCTGTGGTTCAGTCCCCTGAGATTCAAACCCCTGCTCCTACCTGGTCTGTGCTGGCAAGGCCCATGCAGGACTGTGCTCTGCTCTCAACCCAGTGTGATAGACCCTTCCTGTTGGCCTACCAGGCTGTCTTCAGCTGGAGAGGTGTTACACTCTGTCATTTTGTGGGTTCTATAGCTCTAAAATTTGTTTAGAGTCATTTTTTACAGGTATTTTAAGAGGTTTTTGGGGAAGAGCTCGAGGAAATTCCTGCTTTTACCCCGCCATCTTGGCTTCGCCCCAAGGAGAATTCTTATTTAGCCCATATAGGACAGCCCATACATAGAGGCCTCCGGGGGGTGACAGTTTTGTGACATTCTCCTTTTGTGGATCTCAGGGAATGAGAGGTGTTGGCAGGTGAGCCAGGGAATACCAAGTACGTAGTAGTATAAGGAGAGCCAAAGTAAGACCTCGGATCTCAGAGAGGTCATATGCAAGTAGCTTATGACCTCTTAGCCCCTTTGTTACAGATGACCATGATTCCTAATGAAAAATTATTGAGTGGACCAGAAGTATCCATGCCATGGCCCTGATGTTCCTGGAGCTACTCATGCTCATTAAGAAATCTGCAACTATCCTGGAGGTGTCATCATTTGGTCTGTGTTTCTTATGTTCTTGATGCTACTCTCATTTATTGTCATCACTTTGCATTAGACCCACCACGAACTGAAAAGATTTGGCATCACCCATCACATAGATCAGACTATTGAGAATTGAGATTTGGTCCTTAAACTTGGGATCTCTGGCTTTGTTTTCGACATTTTTCCCTTCTTCTCCCCTCCCCCCCTTATGGCGATTCCTTGGAGGAAGAGGGAATTGTAAATTTTTGTTGTGTGTTGTTATCTTTTCTTCTCTGTACCTGGAGAACTGTCCAGTAAAAGCTCTAAAAGCATTTAAATAGTGCAAAGTCCTCTGATGCCAAGAAGTAGTATGTGATATATATCTATCAGCATTTTTACAATAGGCATTAGACCCACTCCTTCTCCATCCCTTCAGAAATCGGGATTAATTTTCCCTAAAAGAGACAAAGATGTCCTAGGACCTGATTGGGCCCTCTTTTTCTGATAAAGACATAAAAGGTCCCACTCACATCTAGCTGGGGCCTCTCTGACTTGGTGGATTTCTGATGACTATGCCAGTCACCATTTCCTTCACCATATCCTAAACTAATAACCAGACAAGTTTCCATAGGGAAGGCCTATAGAAGGAAGGCTGAGTCCAGAAAAGCTAAATATCACTGTATCCTTATGGCATATTTTTCTTGTGTTAGAGCAAAGCAAACCTCCTTTATTTGCTTTTTAATGACTTGTGAGTGCCTCATTTTGTCTCAGCATCTAACCTGTGCTAAGAAAGTGCCATCTCCAATACTTAGGAAGTCATGATAAGATACTCAGTGAAGACAAAATTTTGGATTTCACTTTTACCTTTTTACTAACCAATTACTCTGCACCTTCTATTCCCCACTAGGTTGTAAGCTCTACAAAAGTAGGGTCCAGGTATGTTTTGTATTTCTTCCATTGCTCAGCATAGTGCTCTACATCTAGAAGACTTTATATACATTTTAAAAAATTGAACTGAATTTCACATTTCTCCAGGATTCTAGTTGATCTCTCTCTCTTTTTTTCCCATCATGACTTCAATCTTGTGCTCTCAGCCTTTGGCTTTTTGCCTTCTGTTGTGATGTGTTTAGGAACAGTTATGATTAATGCATGTTCAGACAATTTTTTCAGCTATTTTTCTTTCCATTGAATTGTGAGTCTATTTTAACTTTCACAGGGCATGGGGCATCTCATGTTCGGAAAAAAGTCTCCCTCATAAGTTATCTTTGGCGGTATCTATTTCAATCCATTGTGACCTGAAAACTATTTTAAGTTACTATTCTCCCTGCCTCCCCCAAATGCCTCTACCTGCATCTACCAGCCCAGACAAACCAGATGACTTATTTTTTTTTTTTTAGGACAGCAGGGATTTATATGATGCTCAAAGTAGCTGTGATACAGGTCAGATGGGTCAGAGTAGGACTGGGTGCAAAACATCCAAAAGGATCACAGGTAATCTCAGCACTATGACTGTATCTTTGAAGTTATCAGGTCTTCACATCAAGCACTTGACATATTAGGCTTCAAGTAGCTTTCAAATAACATCATCATTTGGAAAGACACCATTTGTTCCTCCTAGGAGAAGAGGAACTAACAGTACTCAAAAATAAAATAACTGACAACACCCTTAGAATACTTCCTACATGTGAATAACTTGTGCAAATTTACATTTGCATTTTTTTTCAGTCTAGATCTTACTTTCTTGCCTGGGGTGGAGGTAAAGTGGCCACTCCGAGGCCCCAACCCACAGTTTGTCAACTATTCCCCAAGTGGTGGGTACACCCTTAATTTCCAGTTCTTTGACATCACAAAAAAAAGAACTGGCAAAAATATCTTTCTACATATGAGTCTTTTTCCTCTTTCTTTGAGCTCTTTGGGGTATAGGCCTAATAGTGGTATTGCTAGGTCAAAGGGTATGCACAGTTTAGTAACTTTTGGGGCATAGTTCCAAAATGCTTTTCAGAATGGTTGGCCCTCTTCACGGCTCCACTAACAGTGCATTCATGTTCCTGTTTTCCTACAACCACTCCACTGTTTATCATTTTCCTTTTCTATTAGCTTTGTCAATCTGGTATAGATGGAAACTCAGAATTGCTTTGATTTGTATTTCTCTATTAATTAGCGATTTAGAGTATTTTTTTCACATGCCTTTTGGTAGATTGTATTTCTTCCTCTGAAAACTGCCTATTTATATTCTTTGTTTAGAAACTGGGGAATTGTTCTAATTCTTATAAATTTGTATTAATTTCCTATGTATCTTGGAAATGAAACTGTTCTCAAAGTAACATTGCAAAAAATTCTCACCTTTCCCCCCTAACCTATTTTCCTTCTACTTTTACCCATATTGGTTTCTTTTGTGCAAATGTTAATTTTATGTAATCAAAACTGCCCATTTTATCTTTATCAGAAGATTTTACATTAACTAAGGCAGCAGAAGATCAGTGACTCATAGTCCTTACAGCAGGTTAAATTCATCCTATCAAAAACCATAAGCCTTATCTCCCTGACACAGAGTTAACAGTGGAAAAATTCAAACTGTCTGATTTGCCTATATGTTTCTATGGGCATTAAGACCACTCAGTCTAAGTGACTCCAGATTGGAGTTCTGTCATTACAATATGACATCCAACAAGAACATCAAAAAATATAAATTTTTAATTATCACAAAAAACTGAAACTCCATTGGACCATTCCACTTTTGGACTACTCTAATTAGAATTTTTCCCCTTACATCAAGCCTAAATTTGTCTTTTTTCTAGTGTTGGCTTCTGTGGTCAAGCAGAACAAATCTCTAATCCCTCTTCCACATTGTTTTTCAAATACTAGAAGACAGTCACTATGTGTCCCCTAAATCTTCCCTTTTCCAGGCTAACTACCCCCAGTTCTTTTGATTGGTCCTCTACAGTATAATCTTGAGGCCCACGATCTCCCTTTTTGCCCTCTTCAACTTATCCATGGCCTTTCTAAAAGTGAAGTACAGAACTGAACATAATATCATAGATGAAATCTGATCAAGCAGGCTACTGTGGGACTATCGTGTGGATAATATACCTCTCTTGATGTAGATTGCATTGTGTTTTTTACTGTCACATTATGGTATCGATTTGCTTTGGGCTTGTGGGCTTCAAATACTCCTAGATCCTTTTGGAACAAACTTTTTTTCCCCAAAATTTTATTTTAGACTCAAATACCAGAACATAAATACAGAATAGAGAAAAGAAACAGAAACATATTGTAAACTTAAATATTGCAACTTAAATACGTTAGAAAGAAAAAAAAAACTTGTATGCATAGCAGAACATAAGAGAAGATTCAAAATATGCAACCATGAATTTTCATTTCAAGAAAGCCTACATAAGTAATATTCATTTTGTTGAGAATTGTCCATCTTTTTTTTTTGCGAGTTTTCTTTTGTTCTCTGCTGTATACTTTTTTAACCTTGTTCTTTTTATTCTTTCCCCCCCCACCCCCAAAGGCCACAATAAAGTTTAGATATGTTTCTCTATAGTTATAGATATGTACATGTACATATACATATATACACACATATATAGACATATACTTTCCCAAACCTATTATATTCCCAATCTTTGTTTTTTGTTTTGTTTTGAACAAATTTTTGTCTAGCTATAACTCCCCTTATTTACACTTGGGAACTTGATTTTTTGACCCCATAAGCCTTTACATTTATTCCTATTACATTTCTTTTTATTAGGTTCAGTACAATGTTACAACCTGTAAAGATTTTTTTAGATATTGACTATTTTCTAGTATGTTAACTATCTCCCCCAGCTTTGTGTAAACTACAAATCTGATAAATATACCATCTGTGTCTTTATACAAGTGAGTGACAGTATACAGACAGCACAGATTCCTGGGGCATGCTACTAGAAACCATCTTTCCCTAATCAGCCTCTAATAACTACTTTTTGGGTTCAGCAATTCAATCAGTTCCAAACCCACCTAATTGTCTACTGTATGGAATACTTTTCTTCATCTTTTCCACAAAAATAACTTGAGAAACTTTGTCAAATATTTTCCTAAAACCTTGATAAGCTAAATCTCTGGCATTCCCCTGGGTCTAGCAATCTACAAATTTTCTCAAAAAAGGAAATGAACTTAGTCTGACTGACAAGACTTATTCTGGATGAGGCCACACTGACCTCTTTTTCTAGATACTTACTTAAAACTCAAAACAAAACTGGACTTGAGATTTCTTTGGGATTGGGAGCTCAGTGAGAAGATTTCCTTGATCAGTGAAGATGGTAATTTCCTCTGGGTGAGAGGTTCAGTGTTTTGCTAATACACTATCTTTGGCCCAGGTTTCCCTGACTCTCAGATTTCCCTGACCCTCCCCCTGTCATGGCCTGACTTCCTGACTACTCACCCTATCTCTCACTCCTCCATGGCCAGCTTCCTTGACAGAAGAAGCTTCCTCCTCCTGTACAATTTGATTGGTCCTAACTTACCTAATACAAATTCCTGGTCTGTGACATAAAAGTTCTCAGCCTGGGGTATTTTGGGCTTCTCAGACTTGGTAGGTGCCTGAGGCCACAGGGGTTACCATACTGATGACTGACTGACTATACATGATTTCCTGATGTGGTTGTCCAGAGAGGCCAATTGTCTCTGAATCCTTGTTGTATATCTTTGCTAGATCAGGGCAAAGAAACCTCCTTTTTTGCTCAATGTTCCAGGACTTGCATTTACAGGATATTTATTTCAAAGTTTGTCTTTATAATATATTGTATAAATTGTTCTCCTGGTTCTGCTTGCTTCATTCTCCGTCAGTTGATATGAGGCTTTGAGGTTTCTCTGAAACTGTACCCCTCATCATTTCTTACAACACTAATATTCTGTTACATTCATAGACCGTGATTTGTTTAGCTGTTCCCCAAAAGATGAATAATCCCTTAGTTGCCAATTCTTTGCCTCCACAAAAAAAGCTGTTATGAGTATATTTTTTTGATGGATAGGACCCTCTCTTTTTTCTTTGGCTGCTTTGGAGTGTATAGGTTTACTAGTGGCATTTAGGACAGAGCTCTAACTTGCTTTCCAGGCTTACTGGACCAGTTAACAGCCCCGGAAACAATGTGTTGATGTAACTTTTCCTCTAACCCCTACAACGTTTGTCATTATTCCTTTTTGTCAATTTTGCCAAACTAATGAGTGTGAGGTGAAACCTCAGAGTGGCTTTAATGTGCATTTGTCTAATTATTAATGATTTGGAACATTTTAGATAGCTTTGATTTCTGCCCTTGAGAACTTCCTGTATTATCGTTTGACCACTTATCATTTGGGGAGCTGTGTGTGTGTGTGTGTGTGTGTGTGTGTGTATACACACAGATGCACACACATATTATGTATATATGCATGCATACACATATATAATATGTTTGTATAGAAATATATTTAAAATATATTATATATTTAACAATATATTTTAAGGTCTTTTTTGTCTTCTTTTGATTTCCTTTGCCTGCCTCAGTTCATTTTGAGCTTTAGTGTTCTTGACATGATTCCAAGAGGACTGTCATTTTTTCTATCAGTGCTTTTTCCTTATCTGTCTTCTGTACATATATTTTAAATAGTAGATAAATTCTCTGCACATCTATATTAGTCTCTTTACACCAGGCCTCCCTCTCCACCTTGCCACAAACGGCCCCCCAGAAGGATTTTGGAGGCTGTGGAATGATCTACATCAGTTGACTGAAGATGGTTGCCTCAGGTCATGTGACAATATCCCCAAATCCTATGGTGGGTTCCAAGTGGCCCATGGGCCATGTGTTGTACAGAACTGCTTTAGATAAATCTGCTTTTCCTCCTCACCAGAAGCATTTCTCTTTGTATCTGCGGAATTTAGTCCTAGAGAACTTCCCAGTCTCCTGGGCTTGGAATTTTAGTCCATGGGATTGTACCTGGTCTTTTTACCCTAGCTAGGGTATATATCAGAAGGTACTCAACTTTCCTGTCCTTTTTGTTCATAAAATCCAAGATGGACAGTTCACTTTTTTCCCCCAAGGTTACCATTATTTTTCCTCTAGCAACTCTTTTCTAGTTGTTTTTTTAGAATCAGATCCAGAAAAGAGAATCCCTATGGGGAACTTTACAACTTCTGAAGAACGAAATTATCATTAAAGTCAAGTCAGAAATTATTAGCTACTCTCCTTTTGTCAGAAAGAAAACTCTAGCAGATTTTCAGATAACTGATATCTCCTGTTACTACTATATCATGCATCTGTATCCCAAAATTCTAATCTGTTTCCTCTTGCTGCCCAGATGGCCTGAAGGACACTCTAATAACAATACTGTTTCTGTTTCTGCCTCCAGTGATCTTTACCCACATGCTCTATCACAATTCTCCCCTCTGGTTCCTGGATTTCCTCATGAGAGTTTATCTTCTTAATAAATAATGCTACTCAGCTCTACTTCCACTGATTATTCCAGGAATTCTTAATCTGGGGTTCATGAACTTATTTCTAATTTTTTAAAATAATTATGACCATGTAATTTGTTTTCTTTGTGACCCAGTGTATTTTATTTTATACATTTGAAACTTTACTAGACTACCAGAGGGCCCATGACACAGAAAAATTAAAGAATTCCTGAATTATACTGTGCCTTTTGAAAAGGGTATATCATTCTAGAGCTATTTTCCACTTATAGGTCTCTTCCTGCCTGTATGTGTATTCAGAGATGTGGTGGAGCCAGTTCAACCAAGCTTGAGAGAATCAATTGTTTAATTTTCAATGGAAGCATCTGCTCCTCCCAATTTAGTGAACTCTACAAATCAGGTGTGATTTCTTGTTTCGTAGGTTATCTAGACTTAAGAAAATGGTGGAGGAAATTTTAGGAATGCAGCTAAAACTTAAAAGTATGTCTTATGCACAGTTTTTTGGACATTTGCTTGTTAAACATTCATCAGCACATGCTGTGTGTATACATTTTTAAAAATGTGTATTCTAATAAGAAGCCTTCTTGCCTTGATGGTATGTTGCCAATTCCCCAACATGTCCTATCTAAAAGTAGTAATCCTTAGCAGCTAATTTACTAAAATAGAAAGTTTCATAGAATATATGATAACATGCTCAAAATAGAATCATTACAAAATAGAATAAATTCTACTTCACATTTTAAGTTCCATTGTGTACAAGAAACAAAACATCAAATTAATATTGCTGAGTAAATATTTTGAGGTTGTTTAATGACAACTGGTAAACTACAACTCTAGCCTTCCTTCTCTTCACTGATTATTTCTTCCTTTCTTCAAAAACCCCTAAATTTATCTTCTCCAAATTCAACCTTTATACTTGTTTATAATTCCCTAAACTTTTTTCTTCAGCTCCTGTCCTGTTTTTGTTCTTTTTCCTATATCCCCTTCTCCTACCTAAACTGGAATGGCTTTATCATAATCTAAAACAACCTTAGAAATGTCAGATGAGTATTTTTCCAATATATATTTAGCAAGTCTTTAAAACCTATACATAGATCATTATCATTAAAAAGCTCTGATTAAGTAACTGATTGCATGTGGCACCTTCTGTACCAGGAAACTAGATAGATGCTTGCCCTTTAAGAGCCAAGATGACTTGGCAGGTAGAGATGGGTGAATGGAGAGAGTTTCAGGCATATGACACTGCCTTAGGAAAAAGTTTAAAGTTCAGAATGAACAAAGAGGTCCTTTAGTAGGGTGTTTGAGAGGAGCAGTGGGAGATACTATAGGGAGTGTGATAAAAGGAGAATTGAGGTCAGTTTCATCCAGATAGTGCAAAATTACTTAACAAAAAAAATTTCCAAAGGAATTGAAACAAACCATCCAACCCTATTTGGAATGAAATATTTTGCCTGTTTTATAGCATTTTTACCTTGTTGTCTCTTTAGCAGAAATTCTTAACTTTTTCTTTTTGGTCCTGGATCCTTTTGGCAATCTGGTAAAGCTCATGGCTGTCTTTTCAGAACAGTGTTTTTAAATGCATAGAACAAAATATGATTACAAAGGAAATTAATTATGTTGAAATAAAGGTAGAATTTTTTTAATTTTTATTTTTTGTCATACAAGTTCCTGGACCTCTTGAAATCTATCCACAGATTCCTTGATGGTTTATAGACCACAGATAAGGAAGCCCTCATCTTAGGTATTAGCCAGCAAATAAAATAAAATACTCCACAAGGGAAAGGATTAGAAGGCAGGTTGATAGAGTAAACCTTGCTGGCTTTGGAGTTATAGAATGTGGATTCAAATCTCAGCTTTTTTAATTGATAGTTGTATGACTTTGGATAAGTCACAATTGCTATGGGTCTTGGTTCCTCATTGGTAAAAGAAGGAATTTGGAATAGGTGGCTTCTAAGATCCCTTCCAGTTATAAACCTATGATTAGTTAGCAAATACTGACTAATTACTTCCATCCATTTATTCATCAGGAAAATTCTGATCTAGCTATTTGTTGAAGACGAGTGTTGGTTTTGAGAGATGCTGGTTTGGAATGCTGTTGTTGTCATTGTTTGTTCTTTGTTCTCGAGGAAGACCATGACATCAGGGAAGTGATGCCATGATATGCAAGTGAATTGGATTTAAGTGCAAAGTCACCAGCCTCACTTATCTGCCAGATGCTCTGCCCAAAGGGAATGGTTTAGAATGACTTAAGTAAAAAATAACCATGTTTTCTTGGTGAATTTCTTCTCAAATTTTCACAATTTCTAGTGATACCTCTCTCCCTCTTATAAGAATAATATTCAATAATTGAATTTTCTCTCATTAGGACTGGAAATTTTGGCTTGATGGTATTTTCCATTGATTTCATCTTGTTCTTTGGAACTGGTTGTCTGTTAGCATACAGTAGCCAGGTTGTTGTAAGGATGTAATGGGATATGGGAACTGGAATACCCCCCCACCCCCCTGCTGACTTTCCCATTAATTTCAGGGACCCAGCCCTGAACCCAGATCCCCAGCATTTGCCTGAGTTATCAGATTCATCCTAGTATAATCCTTTGAACTGTCCTTTCATTGTGGCCCCTGCCCAACCCTTCATTCTCCTTTACTTCTGACCTAGTCCCTGAATTTTCCAATACATTTCAGTCACTGGCACCCTCTGCCCGAGGTATCTGGCTTATGCCAGCCCACCTTGATTACTTAATTAGCTTACTTGACACTCCTAGATCCCATCCAAATCTTCCCACAATCTTTTTTCCCAATAAAAACATCAGTTTTGTCCTTATCAAATGTGCAGACTCACTAGGAATCTCACCACCCCTGCCAATCTTTTAATAAACTCACTACTTGGACTGAAAGAAGGTTTGAATGGTAGAATTCTTTCAAGGCAGACACCACCCTTTACCCTTGTGTTACAGGGTTCCCAAGACCCCTAGACCACAATAGGTGTGTAGTTTTGCTGTGTTCTCATATTTACCTTTAAAAAATTCAAAATCCCCCAAAGTTCATCTTTATGAGTATGCCCTGTAGTCTCAACTTTTTGGTAGGAATTGTTAGCTTTTACAAATCTTCTCCAGTTGAAATGCCTTCCTCATGCATTTGGTATAGTGAGAAGAGCACTGTCTTTCTATTAAAAGAGCTGGGGTTCAGATCTCACTTCGGACTCTTGCTACTTCTGACTTTCAACTCTGTGTGAACCATTTAATCCCTAGGTTTTAATTTCCTCATTTGTAAAACAAGGAAATTATACTCCGCCTCTTAGATCCCTTCAACCTCTAAATCTATGATCCCGTTTTCTTTCAGAATACAAGGTGGACTCTATTAAAACTGGTCTCACATAATAGTACAAAGCTATAAATAGAACCTATTCTTAGAGGATCATACTGCCAATTGTTTGTAATTTTCAATGCTCTTGAAAGTCCAGAACTTCCAGGTCATTGATTAATGTATTCTGAATGAACTACACAGCAAAAGAAGCAGGAAACAATGATTGCTTCCAATTTTGTTTGAGCATTACATACTTGAGGCCAAATTCGAGTTCCTTTGGGAAGCAATTATACTTGGGCTTCTTCAGATAAAATGGGTCAAGTCTTTTTCATGGGAAGGTCATGGCCAGCCCTTAAAATTGTGAAAAGTCAAAAGTTTGTCATTAATGTTTTGTGCCCTTTTAGTTCTCACCTCTGCTTCTCATGCTTAGCATTTTACCTTCTGTTTTGGTACCTCTATTCCGGCCCCTTCCTGGTGTCCTTCTGTTGGCTAGTGACAACAAAGTGTCATCTCACTTAGCCCTCTCTTCCCAGCTGCACCTGACTCATTGAGGGCAGGGACCATGAACCACTCTTTATGTCTCTCTAAACCAGTGGTTTTCAACCTTCCTAATGTCGCAACCCTTTAATACTTGTATGTGAGCATATCTGCATGTGGGCGGACCTGCCTGGAGAGGGATAGAGGAGCGGTGTCTCAGTTCCTAGGACCATTGGAAATATGTGTTTTCTGATGGTCTTAAGCAGCCCCTGTGACCCCGGTGAAAGGGTTGTTCGACCCCCAAAGGGGTAGCACCCCACAGGTTGAGAACCACTGCTCTAAACAGTCACTAAAATGCTGTGAGGGGGTGGCTAGGTGGCACAGTGAATTGAGCACTGGCCCTGGAGTCAGGAGGACCTGAGTTCAAATGTGACCTCCGACATTTAACACTTCTAGTTGTGTGACCTTGGGCAAGTCACTTAACCCCAATTGCCCTACCTTCCCCCCTCCAAAAAAGCAAAAATAAAATAAAAATGCTATGAGGAAAGAAAAGAGATTAAACATTTCTATAGAACCTCCTATGTGCCAGGGGCTAAGTGCTTTTAAAATAAATATTATCTTGTTTAATCTTCACAAAATCTCTATGAAGTGGATGCTATTATCATGCCCATATACAGGCAAACAGAGGTTAAAGAGACTTGCCGAGGTTTATATAGCTCATAGGTGTCTGAGGCTGGATTTGAATACAGGTCTTCTTGACTTCAGGCACAGGGCTCTATCCACTTTACCACCAGCTGCCTCTTTGTACATAATAAAGTTGCTTAATCAATGTTTGTTTAATGAATGAATGAATTAAATAGGCTTAAGATCAAGAACTCTGGAGAAAGAGAAAGATACTTGGGAAAGAACGGAGTTTTTGTAGCTATCTGCAAAAGAAGGCAGGCACTATTTAAAGAGCATCCATAGTTCCTTTGAACTAATTGGTCTGATTATGTGAGATTAATTCCCTGGATATATTTCTAACATATTGTAGAAAGAATTTCCTCCCTTCTCCTTAATTTTCCTTTCTATTATTGGGGAATTAAAGCAAAAATTAGCATTTTCTTATACAAAGAAGGATGGAAAAAGAGGATTCCTTATGGTTTTTTTTTTCATATATTTAAAATTTAATGTAGTTCCTCCAACATAGGGGCAGCTAGGTGGCGCAATGGATCAAACATTGGACCTAGAGTCAGGAAGACTCATCTTCCTGAGTTCAGATCTGGTCTCAGATACTTCCTAGCTGTGTGACCCTGGGGAATATCACTTAACCCTGTTTGTCTTAGTTTCCTCTTTTGTAAAAATGATCTGGAGAAGGAAATGGCAAACCACTCCAGTATCTTTTTCAAGAAAACCCCAAATGGAATCATGAAGAGTTGGATGTGACTGAAAAATGACTGAACAAAAAGTTCCAACATTGCTGTAATTTTCTTTGTCTTCTTCCAAACTTCATTGTGTTTACTTCTATTAATGTTTTTAGTGATTAATTGATTTTCTCTTTTTTAAAGTATCACCAGTAATCCTTAGAGTAGGAGAGTTAAGCCTGTATTTGTGGAGACACAGAATGAGTAAATAGTAGGACTGACAGAGACAGTCCAGTGTAATTCAGATGTGTTTTTCACTCTGAGCCTGTATTGATTATAAATTCCAAGATCTTTTCTCTGATCTTTTCACTGATATTTAGATATCAGTGTAGTAAGGACTTGAATTTCCTTCTCCCCTAGGACCCTCCCTCTTCTGGAGAATTTTCTTGAGGCTACTGATCAAATTAACTAATCTATGTAGGATGCTTTGTAAACCTTAATATATAAATACTGCTTTTATTATTTTCTGGGATAATCTGTCTTAGGTACTCTAGAAGTAGATGGCAGACAGATAAAAGAAAAATAGCATCTTCTGAACTAAGTAGGAAGTCAATGGACAGCATAACCCTTGGATATTAGGGGGCAGGAGGGAGAAGAAGGTAAGTAGGACTGATCTAAAGCCAACCAGGACTGGAAAACAGAAAGGCATTTGAGTGGTCCATGACCAAGAGATCTTTTGTGACTGAGAGCAGTGCCTGGAATGTAGTAGAAGCTTCATAATAAATTACCTTTTGAATGGCTATGGGAATCCAGTTGTACCAAAGAAGAACTTAAAGGGAACTTTGAGGTTCCTCCCTGGGAGGTACAGGTAGCTACAGGAGGAAGAGGGTGAAAAGAAATGGGGGAGGGAAAATTCTGGCTTCTCCTTGCTAGAGCCCTAACTAGTGTAGTGCTGTATGTTATAGAGATGTACAGCTCTCTGGGGGAAGATGGACCTCTGTAAGTGGTGGAGGATCAGAGAGGCACCCTTGACTCTCTAGGGCAGAAGTGGCAAGCTTGAAGGCCCCTGAGCAACAAAACTCTAAAGTGTAAGAACCAGATTAAAAGGTATTTGGGAAATGGTTAACAAAATAAATAAAAATATCCTGTAACACAGATGATGTCAATTTGTGATTTTCTAAGTCAATATGAGGTCTGTTTCTATTTGAGTTTGATATCACTTCTCTAGGATGTCAAACTTGAGTCCTTTCTGTTTCCACAATTTATAAATAAAACCGTGTTATGTTTCAAGCATTGTCACTATCTTAATGACTTGTGCCCAAGAAGTAGTATAAAAGATATAATTAATGGATAAGCTGAAAAGAGGTGAGCCATTCATATATTAAGAGTAAGGGCACATAGATAGTAGCCCAGATACTTTTGTACTGGTATCAACATGCAGTAGGAAGACCTAAAGAAAGCTCTTCCAGAGTTCAAATAACATCTTTATAGACTGTTTATGGTAGGGCATGGAAAAGGGCTGTACGGAATGAGAAGGCAATGTGGTTTTCCATTTGTACCATATCATGGAGCACCCATGTCAGGTAGATGATAGTTCTATTGCATTATTGAACCTTGTTTGGGCCCTGGGACCCTGAGAGCTAGCTACTCTCAAGGAATGACCAGAGACTGGGGTCAATGAACTACAGAATTGAGAGAGGTCTCCAAAATATACTGTCAATTTTGTGCCAAAAGGAAGTCTCTGACATGATGGTTATGTTAGCATTTGGGAATCAATGTAAAGGGATCCTCAGATGATCTCATTATGTAATGATATTGTTCTGAGCCCCTAGCAGTACTCTTATGGAAAGAGAGAATGATAGGGGAAGAGCCAGAAAGTTTGGGTGTTTATCACCAAGTCCTATCCCTTCATAGCTAGACCTATAGTGAGGGTAAAGCATAGCAGAAAGAAAGTCCCACCATGGTACTGGAACTAACCTATAATGTTATATATAACTATATATACTTAACATATAATGTTAGTGGGTGGCTTAAGGTTACATGAGTAATAAGCAGCAAAGTTGAGATTTAATCGCAGGTGGTCTTGAATTTCAAAATCCAGGATTCTATCTACTATACCATTGACTGCCTTTATCATATGTTATACAGGGAATTTATCTTATATCAGTTTGACATAATAACAGCTATTGTGCCAATGTGCATTAATCTTTTAATGGGAGAATCTTCCTCTCTTACATAACATAAATATATCTTAACAGGGGTCTTATTGAGACAGTACCTTAGCCCAAAGGACTTTAACAGTATGAGTTTCAGGTCTGATGGGTAGAGGAGATATTTTGGGATGGCTTAAGTCCTTGTGATACTTCTCAGCACAATAGCTTTGTCCTTTTGAAGCCTTAAGAAAGAAGAGAGGCACAAAGAGACCCAGTGTATTTAGTACATTGCTGCATTGACAGCAGACCTGTTAGGCAACAGCTCTCAGAAAGAACCTTCGGGGGACTGGCAAGAGAAAGGAACAGTACATTGAGTACTTGGATTAATTTTGGAATCTGCATATTTTTCCTTCTATTTTCAAGGCCCATCAAAAACACAGATTTATGTCTTTTGAGCTAGTAACTATGAAATGTTCCAGCACTGAGCAAACTTTCATTTGGCCTTTCTCTTTTTTTTTCTGAGCAAAATTGATTTATGTATAAATTCAATGAGTTTTTTCATTAAAATACAAAATTCATTTAGGAATAGGAAAAAAAATCCTAATTCCCTATAAACCTATTTTATATGAAAGTACATGTAAGTGATTAGAATGGTGTTTCTCTGTTAACAGCATTTGTATTTTGCAGTCTGGTATCAGAGGAAGTACCATTTGTTGAAGTTACAATCGAGGGCATCCACAATAATATTGCATTCTCTTGATGTTATACTGATGGTTATACATGACGGGAACTCCAGAGATCTTTATGATTCCTTACTTATGGTCCCAGTGAACTGTAGCCACAGTGTAACACTGTGCTGAGTGACGCTGTGGATTAAAAGGAATCCTCTGCATGTGTTGCTTTGTGCATGCATGGCAATCATTCCCATCATGGAATCTTGGCAGTCCTCAGGGCTACTTAGTACTTTTGTCCCAGCTTTTCAGTTTCAGCCATTACACTGTCAGTTGTTCAGGGAATGCATTTGGCACATAGACAGTCCCTCATTGATTGCATTAAGACCAACTTGGCTTTGATCGAGTAGTTGATAAAGTTAGAATCATCCAAAATGTAGCAAGGGGATCCCAACTGTGTGTTATATTGGAATAACTTCTGTTTCTTTGAGAGCACTGGGATCTTTCTTCTCTTTCTTTTTTTGGCTTTAACATTTCTCCTTTTTAATGTATCTTTGTCTTCTTAGCATGTCTTTTTCTTTTCTTTGCAAGCAAATTACAACTCTCCTTTATTCACATCTGCCTCAGAAATGTAGCTGATTCAGGACATTCTTGTCTTGTAAACTAAGTATTTACTTCATGATTCCATATTTTCTTGTTTTTTTGTTTTTTTTTTTTACTTTTTGAAGGGAAATTGGGGTTAAGTGACTTACCCAAAGTCACACAGCTAGTAAGAGTGTCAAGTGTCTGAGGTCGAATTTGAACTCAGGTCCTCCTGACTCCAGGGCTGGTGCTCTATTCACTGTACCACCTAGCTGACCCTGTTTATTTGTTTTTTGGTTTGTTCCCCTATCTTAGAAGCCTCTCTACACCTCCTGCCATTCTTTATTAAAGGCATTTCCAAAAGGGTGAACAAATTCAACAATAGCAGATTACGTTTCCACAGATCTTTACAGCTCTGTTTTCTGGGATGCCCTGGGCTAAGGTGCCCTGAGATCCAGTCTGATAACATTTTTTTGACAAGAGTAAACTCCAGAACTTGGCTGCTAGTGCTCCTTATTGATTTATTGTCTGCCCTGGCCTGAGTCCTCCACCACCAGCTTAGCTTTTGGGAAAGGGATAATAATAACTGATATTCATAAAGCACTTTAAAGTTTTCAGAGTCCTCTTGGCAATTGTGACCTTTGAACCTCACAGTAACCCTCTGAGGTAGGTCCTACAAACAGTGTAATTATTACCATTTGAATGATGGGAGATCTGAGGCTCAGGAAGGTTAAGGGATTTGCCCATAAATACACAGCAAGGAAATCTCAGAGGTGAGAGTTGAACCCACATTTTTAGCATATAAAGTTATGAGTACAGTAGCACATGCATATAATTTACAAATAAGCAAATATACATATATTGGATGTTTTGCCACTCTTTTTTTGCTACTTTGTCCCCTGTGCCATTTTTTTTTGGTCATCCTGTTCCTTTTTGCCTTGTCCTACTATATAAAAATTGCATACAACCCTTTTTCAGCTGACATTCTGAAAGGGTCTACCTCTATGTGCTACAGCGGTATATGTAGGGGAAAATAGCAAACAAAAATAAAATTTTGTGAGACCCTCAGGGTTTTATTTCTTGTATCCTGGTGATGTTATCTGCATTTCTTTCTGACAGTCCTTCTTCCATATGTTCTATATAAGTGTTTCTTTCAAGGGAAAGGGAAGCAGCACGGTATAATTTAGTAGTTGCCAAACTTTTTTGATTGTGAAACCTAAGAAAAAATGAGAACACCCAATATATGTATATTTGCTTATTTGTAAATTATATGCATGTGCTACTGTACTCATAACTTTATAGGCTAAAAACACACAAAAAAATTAAAATTAAAAAGGATGATATCAATATTAATCAATCAACCAACAAACATTTATTAAGTACCTATTATGTGTCAGGCTTTCTGCTAAGCCTTGGTGATGCAAAAAAGGTAAAAAAACACTGAGTTACTAACTTCAATGAGTTGCATACTAATGATACATTGCCAGTCAGTAAGCATTTATTAAGCACCTACTATGTGCCAGGCATTATATTGAGCACCGGGGATACAAAGAAAGACAAAAGACACATAGATGAAATATTTTTGATCTTAGAGTCAATAGGGAGCTACTGAAGTTTATTGCATAGGTAAGTGACACAGCCAGACCTACACTTCAGGAAAATCACTTCAGAAATTCAGGGAAGGATGGATTGTAGAGGGTAGAGACTTAAAGCAAGGGAACTCATTAGGAAGCTACTGCAATAGTCCAGGTGAAAGATGATGAGGGTCTGAACTAGGGTGAGGACCCGAGGGTGAGGAGAGAGAAGGGGAGAGATGAGAGGTGAGATAAATGTTGAAACAATAAGCTTTGGCAAGTGATGTAGGATGAAGCAGAATAAGAATTCAAACATGAACCTGAGATGGTGAACCTGGGTAATTGGAAGGATGGCGATGCCCTAGACAGTAACAGGGAGGGGTGTGTGTGTGTGTGTGTGTGTGTAAAATCACTTCTCTGCAGTCATTCTTAAACATTGCACTGACCAGAAATCTTAAGTCTTTTAAAGTTGTTTGAATTTACAATGTTATTGTACAATTTTTTCTACACATTCTGCTCAGTTTACTCTGCACTGATTCACACAAACTTCCCGGTTTCCCTTTTTGTCTTTTCAGTTTCAAGTAATACCATGGACAGCAGCTAGGAAGCGGATAGAGCACTGGACTTGGAATCAGGAAAACTCATCTCTATAAGTTCAGTTCCAGCCTTAGATACTTACTGACTATGTGACCTGGGACAAGTCATTTAACCCTGTTTTCCTCAGTTTCCTCATCTGTAAAGTGAACCGGAAAAGGAAATGGCAAACCACTCTAGCATTTTTGCCAAGGAAAACCCAAATGGGGTCATGAAGAGTTGGACACGACTGAAACGACTTAACAACAACATCATAGACACTTATTTGCTGGGTAAGTCATTTAACCTCTGTTTATCTTAGTGTTCTCTCCTATAAAACAGGGATAATAATAATACTTATCTTTCAAGGCTGTTGTACCCTACCTCAGAGGGTTATTGTGAAGCTCAAGGGACATGATTATCTAGAGCACCTTGAAAACTTTAAAATGCTTTGTGAATATTAGTCATTATTGTGTCCTTTCCCAAATCTAAGCTCGTGGTGGAGGACCCAGTTCAGGGAGGACAACAAGCCAGTAAGGAGCCCCAGCAACCCAGTTCTGAAGTTTATTCTTGTAAAAAAACAAAAAGAAGGTTTTCAGACTGGATCTCAGGGCACTTCAGCCCAGGACATTCCAGGAAATGAAAGTGTGTTAGAATTATAAAAGTCTATGGAAATGCAAGCTGCAGTGATTGTTGTTGTAGGATAAAGTGGGGGTATTTATACAGCACTTTGGAAACTTCAAAGTGCCATAAAAAGGTAAGCTATTCTTATTATTGCTTTTACTTCTTATGGCACTATAGTATTCCATTATATTATCATGCCGTAATTTGTTTAGCTACTCCCCAGTTGATGGACACCTCTTTAGTTTCCAGTCCTTTGCAAAAGGACTACAAAAAGGAACTGCTATAGATATTTTTGAATATATGGACTCTTTGCCTCTTTGCTCTCTTTGGGATTTAGGCCCATTAGAGGTAATAATAATATGTAGCAATAAATTGCTGTGACCATTGTAAATGTAATAATATAATATAAAATTGTATCTTTATATAATATATAAATATAGAACATATATTATATAATAATATAATATATAATTAATATATTAATAACATATGCATATATAGTATATCATGGTATAATATATTATAGTATAATATAATAATAGCTATAATGTTTCTATAACATTTACTGTGTTATAGGGCCCTGTGATTTCACTCATTTAGCTACTGGTAAGGAAACTCCCATTCTCAGGGTCTTTTCAGGGTTCCTAGAGAATGCAATTTCCATGGCTACAGCTGTTCTTTTTAAAAGAGAAGCTGAAGTATGATGACTTTGATTTTCTTTTTATATTGTGTCTTAAATGACTTTCAATCGACCAACCAACAAGCGTGTATCAGTCATGTACTGTTTGCCAAACGCTGTGTTAGGCACTTGGAATTAAAGACAGAAATAAAACATTCCTTCCTCCCAGGGAGCTTACATGCTATTGGGGAAGATAACATGTAACACATCAGGAGAGATACATTTATAGGATATAGACAATACAATTTTGTTCTGGGGTCTTCTTGACTCTCTATCCCCTAAACCTTGCTGCCTCTCTTGAGTTGGATTACACTAGGGGAATTGTGCAGTGACTAAAATGATTCCCATTATTCTCCGCTGCTACAGCAAGATATGTTTCCTTGATGCCACTATTCTCTATAGCTACATGCCTGGGAACCATGGAATAGCATGACTTTAGAAGAATTAAAATGACAACTAACGTAAAGGACAATGGAAAGATCCATTGGTGAGCTACCAAGATGATTTATACATGAGAAGTGGCATAAAAGACATTATTGAAAATATGAAAAGAGGCAAAAATCCGTAAGGGGTCTGAGTATTAGTACTTGCAATGTGCTAAAAGGAGTAGAGGAAGGCACTTAGCATGTTGGATAATTTGTCTACTGAAAAGTTATAAAAAAAAATACAGATAAATAGTCTCATAGGATGATTTGGCATGGAGGTTTTGCATTATGAATGGGGGATGGTATGACCATAACTAGTTTGAATGTCAACTTTCTCATCCACAAAACAAGAATAATAGTGCTTGCCTTACAGTGTTGTTATGAGGATCAAAATGAGAAAATATATGGAAAGCACCTTGCAAACCTTAAAATATACATGCTAGCTATTATTAATAGCCTCATTATGGGTGAAGATATTGAGGCTTAGGAAGGCTAACTGCATGGAGAAAGCACAGAATTGGGATTTGAACCTTGTTTTTCTAATTCTGCCCTTATGTTATTCTTGTTCAGTTGTGTCTGACTCTTTGTGGCCCCATAGACAATACTGTTCATTGGGTTTTCTTGGCAAAGATACTGGAGTGGCTGGCCATTTCCTTTTCCAGTGGATTAAGGCAAACAGCGGTTTGATGACTTGCCCAGGGTCACACAACTAATGAGTATCTGAGGCCAAATTTGAACTCGGATTTTCCTGTCTTTTCCTGTCCTTATGTACCTCCCTTAAAATATACATCTTTTCTGTTTTTATATACCTCTTTTAAAATGTCTTTAGGGTTCTCTCTCTCTTTTTCTCTTTCTCTTTCTGTCTGTCTCTCTCTCTCTTAAAGTTTTCTTATTTTTCTCCTCTATTGTTTGGTTCTCAGGTTTATGTGTTTATTGCTATTGTGCTGGGTAAGTCTATTGTTATCACTGCAGCATCTTACACTGCTATTCGTGCATTATTTTATTGCTCCTCGCAACAACTCTTAGAGGTAGGTGGAATAAGTATTATTATCCCAATTTTATGGATTTTAAGACTGAGGCTCAGTTAAGGTCATAGGGCTAATCAAATGGCAAAATGAGGACTGCCAATATGGCTTCCTAACACTGGATTCAGCATTCTTTCTATTACGTCACAACTATCTCCAACACCACAGTATACATCTCCTTCTTCATAAGAGATAGCACAGTGTAGTGGTTGTGGTGTTGGGATTGGGAAGACCTGCATTTGAATTCTGCCATAGACACTTACCAGCTGTGTGATCCTGGGTAAGACACTGAATTTCACTGACCTCAGTTTCCTCATCTGTAAAGTGAAGAGGTTGAACTAGATTATCTGCAAGGTTGCTTCCAGGTCTATGTCTATGATCTCTGACTTTTCCATAGTTTTTAAGCATGTGAGGTCAGAGTAGTCAGTAAAAATAGGTCTAGTGATATGGCTGATTGGGGAATGTGTGTGTGTGTGTGTGTGTGTGCGCGTGCCTGTGCAGGCACGCAGAATTTGCTCAGTGAGAAATACATTTCCTAATACTTCTTATAGTGCCTGAAATGTCATCAGTAGAGATAAATTCCTTTGGTTCTTAAAAACTTTTCAGTCTATTAAATGCAAATGAAAGAAGTAACACTGTGACTTTATCCACTACCAATTTATTAGATTTGGGCTCCTTCCTTGCTCCCTTCCTCAATTCCTTCCGTCATTCCCTCCTCCTTCCTTCCTCTCTCCCTCTCTTCTTCCTTCCCTCTCTCATTTCTTCCCTCCTCCCTTCCTTTCTTCTTTTCTTCTTTCCTTCCTTCCTTCCTTCCTTTCTCACTTCTTTCCTTCATTTCTCCCTTCTTTCCATTCACCTACTTGCCTTTTTCTTGCTTTTCTTGCTTTCTACTTCATTCATTCTTCCTAGAGCTGTTAATTTTGTCTTGAACCAAACCTGAACATCCTAAAAACAAAAAAAAAATTAGAGAAAGAAAGAGTAATAGGGGAGATAGTGGAGAGGAAACCTCTCCCTTTGTGTTATCATGTAGGCTTAGTTGGAATGGTTTTCTTTAGTTGGTCAGGAATTTTAGGAAATGTTGTCATATACAGATCTGGCATCAGAGAACCTGTGTTCAAAACCTTTCTCTGTTATCTGAATGATTTTGTGCAAGTCACTTTTGGCCTTAGATTCTTCATCTGTAAAATGAGGGTTGGACCAAGTAGCTAGGTGGGCCATTGAATAATGTGCTGGACCTGATCTGGAATCAGAAAGAACTGAGTTCAGATCCAGCCAATGTTATTTAAGAACTGTATGATCTTGAGAAAGTTACTTAATCACTTTCTGATAGTTTCCTCATTTATAAATTGGGAGTAACACTAGCACCTACGCTTATATGCCAGCATTGTTGTGAGGGTAAAATGAGATATTTGTAAAACACTTTGTAAACCTTGGGGTTTTTTTTGTTTTTTAGAGGAGGGAAGGCAGGGCAATTAGGGGTTAAGTGACTTGCCCAAGGTCACATGGCTAGTAACTGTTAAGTGTCTCAGGCTGGATTTGAACCCAGGCCCTCCTGACTCCAGGGCCAGTCCTCTATTCACTGCACCATCTAGCTGCCCAACACTTTGTAAACCTTGAAGTCCTGCCCAAATGCTAGCTAATATGATTATTATTGTTGCTATTATTGTTATATGACCTTAAATGTATGTCCCACTTCTAAGTCTATGGTCTTCTGAATGTAAATTGTGGTTGTTTTCATTACTGCTGTTTTGACCCAGATTGCCCAGAAAACATAGGAATCTGGCAGCAACAGAGAAGAAAATAGCTACTGTCATATTCTTCCACTCTAGAAAGGCCTTCTAATATGCCATCTGAACCCTTAATTTCCAAACCACCCATTTTGGATAAATCCCTATCCTGGGACTATAGACCAATTTGATCTAGTTGGTAATTGAGCCATACTTCCAAGACATGGGAAACATCCTATATTCTGTGGTTTGGTCTCTGTGAAATAGAAAAAAAAATTAAAGCTTACGTCCTTCTTGTCTCATAGGAATTTGACAAGAGCATACATTCCAGATACCCTTCAGGGTCCCCACAATGCAAATAATAATAAAATGCCAGCTTTTGTGTCTAAAAATGGTGTCACCATCTGTGGATCATATACTTGGAAATATTTTCCCCTGACTAGTAGAGGTAATAGATTTACTGATACTTTCTTGCTTACTCCCCCGCCACCTCCCGCAAGTCTCTTTTTTGAGGACCCACCCTATGATGCTGACCTTAATTGCACCTGCAATAAACAACTGGGCTGATAATAAGTTCCAGACACCAAGACTTGCTCACAATTGAAATTCACAGGTCGGGATCTCTAATCTAGAGATAAACATGCCAATTTTGCCTTTTCCTCTTTCTTGGGAGGTGGGATAATAATCAGGGGCTTTTTTTTGAGTTCATTAAAAATTGCTGCAAATGGTCTACTTTTTATTTTTCAAAGTAACTCTGGGTCTATCAAAATGTGGAGGTTAAAATATAAATTTTAGAAGTTAGTCTAAAAAACTGATTTGGTTTTAGCTGCTGATTTACAGCGTTGGATGCCATTTAAACCCTATCTGCCTAGTTCTAACTTCCTATAGGTTTTAGATTAGCATAGGCAGGATGTGTTATATAACTCTTTGAAATGTGATTCTCCTCAACAGAAAGGAATTTGCAGCAATCCTACAAAGATTATAATCTTGGATCTTCCTGTGGTGAGATTTACAACTTTGACCTTAGACACTCACTCTCCTGCAGGAGAGTCACTTTAAGTTACCAGTGACAATAGTTTTGAATTATTAGGTTAGTACGAATTGCCTCTTATAATGTCAGACACGTGCTTCCTGGTAACTGGGCAGTATTAGCGATGTGAAATAAAGTGAATTTTAATGTCCACCAAAGGCAGTACTCTGATATATGAGCCACCTCCAGAACAATGAAGTTTAGCTGAAGAAAATATTAACACCAGATCAAAACCCCCTCCCACGATGTCTGTTAATTCATAAAACTTCATGAATTTAATTTTAATAAGTTTGAAATAGTCTCTGAAAGCATCTGGCTAAGGGAGTAAAAAGGGAAGATTAAAATCGATAGTTGTGATGGGATTAACTTTTCACCAAAAAGTAATGTGGGACACCATTTTGGGAAGGTTACAATGAGAAGTACCGTTCGAGTGGTTAGAGAGTTAGCATAAGCATCATTGAGACCTGGACTCGAGTCCTCCCTCTGACACATACTATCTGTGTGGTCCTGCTCAGGTCACTTAATCTCTTAATTCCTCTCATAGAAGCTCCCTTGATGTGAGTGACTGTATCTTGAATCTGTAATAAGCATATTCACTCCAAGCATATGAGTATATAAACAGTTGAGTGTGTTGATCTTATAACCAGATGCGTGTGAGAATAATCTTGGTTTAACTTTAACAATAGAGCAGCTAGGTGATGCAGTGGATAGGCTACGCCTGGAATCAGGAAGACTCACCTTCCTAAATTCAAATTTGACTTCAGCACTTACTAGTTATGTGACCCTGGGCAAGTACCCTAATCCTGTTTGCCTCAATTTTGTCATGTAAAATGAACTAGAAGAGGAAATGGCAAACCAGTCCAGTATCTTTGCCAAGAAAAGCCCAAATGGGGTCATGAAGAGTTGGATGTGACTAGGAAACAACAAAGCAATTAACTTTGCCAAATGGTTATTTGTGCTGGTCAGGTTGTCTAGGCCTTGAAATATGAAGTCAGTACATTCCTATATTGGTCAAACAATCTTGTCCACAGACATACGTTAGAAAAAAAGTTGATTGGCCAAATTCACCGTAAAAGTGGGCTACCCTGATTTCCAGTTGCCACTTTTGACCACGACAGATTTGCCTGTTGCTGCAATGGAGACAAAACTCAGGCAAAGTAGAACCATTGTTCATAACCCCAGACATGAGAATATTCTTTGTAGTCATCCTAGAGCCCAGAGGATGCTGTTTGAAGCCCCAGAAGGGAATAGACCCAGAGACTGACCTCCAGCCATGCTGTCCACAGCCAGGTTCCCACACAACTTTATTCTTGGACCTTCTATCTAGGACCTTCCATCCTTCATCCTCATTTCTGCTGTCCAGAGATGGTAAAACATTATTTTCAGTAATTGGAATGTGATTTTTCACTGGATCTTTTCTATTGTATATCTCAGGGTGACCAGATGATTTCCATTGCTTGTTCTGGGAATCAGAGTAGGGGCTGTCTTCCTCTATTACAGAACTGGTTGACTAAGGTATTTAAGTACATACTCTATGTCTATTAGAGCGAATAAAAGCGGTTTGATCAAACTGTGGTGTACCTTGTCCTCAAAGGGTTGGCTTAGTTTTGGCTATTCTTTTTTCGCGTTGTGCTGTGGGGATTTTATTTAAGAAGTCAATAAAAGAACCTTAGGAAATCTTAGCCAAGACAGTGTTCTGGGTCATTTTCTGAGACTGTCAGTGGCAGCCTAGGTGGTGTCTATACTGGAAGAGTTGAAATCATAGATCTGGTTCACATCAGTTAGTCAGTGAATATTTATTGGACTCCTACTATGTGCCAGACACTGTGTTAAACATCAGGGATACAGATATGAACAAAGAGGGACAGTCTCTGCCCTCAGGGAACTTTCAGTCTATTTGGGGAAACAGTTCACAAAAGGAAGCTGAAATGTTGGGGTAGAGGGAGGAGTAGGGAGACGAGGAGAAGGAAATACGTGACAAAGGGGGTATAATGGAGAAGTCAGTCAGAACAGTCCCAAGGTGGTGCAGTCAGATGAAAAATGAGAAGATATTCAAGTTGCACTCTTTTCTTACACAGAGGCTAAGTTCATGCTTCCCCCCGACTCCAATCAAAGAGGCAGAGAGGAGTGAGTGATGAGCTGTCAAACCAAGCCTGATGAGATCTTAAAGGATGATGATGGTTATCCCAATAATGAGCTTCCAGAAATGCTAGGAAAGGTAGTCAGGTCAGCCAGAGAAGTCCCAGAGCAGAGCAGCCATGTAAGAAATCCCATTCACATCCAAGCAGAAAATAATGGCATTTAATTGCATGAACTTATCATAATTCCCTGGACCTCATTCTTGGTTGTAAATTAAAAATGAAACTTTGGTTAGTTCTGAACTTAGATTTGCAGTCTAAGGGCAGGAAATAGAGTCCAAGTAAGAATTTGGTTTTTATTTTTAGGTCTTATGCTGGTGATTTATAGATGAGGAAGCTTGCCCAGTCCAGTGGAAAAAACATTGGAATCAGTATTGGAGGACCTAGGTTTGAGTTCCAGTTGTACTTTGATTTGTTTATTTATTTATTTTTTTTGAGACAGGGTCTCCCTATCTCACTCAGACTGAAAGAGAAGCAGACACTCACCAGGCCAATTCAAACACAGATCAGAATGGGAACTTTGGCCCCCTCTGTTTCTGACCAGAATTATTTGCTACTTCTTAGGCAGTCTGGTAGTCCTTGGCTCCTGGGGTTTCACCATATTGTTTCTGGACAATGCAAACACCAAATCAGCTTAGCCCACTACCGCTTGCAACTTTGATCCACCTGCTTCAGCCCTCTCCTGCTAACAGTGAAGGTTACAGGTGGGCATCTGGCCCTGGTGGATGTGCTTCTTGCTGCTTGTGAGATCTTGTGCTAGGTGCTCTCTGGGCCCCACTGACCTTATATGTAAAAGGAAGGGGCGTGGTACATTGGGAAAGAGCATTGGATTTGTAGTTCAAAGGTCTGGATTTAAATCAGAGATATTAAATAAGTAGCCCAAACTAGATTAAAATTTAATTTTTATCTGATTTTGATGTGTCCTTGTATTAACTATAAAAATGCATATACATATGTACACACATATATTTATATATAAAACATGTAGTTTTCTGAGTCAATATGCAACACATCGAGATCCTCATATATAGTTTAGTGCCCCTAATTTCTGCTTGAGTTCGACGCTACTGGCTTAAATCCTCCGTTGCTACGCTACATTCATGACATTGAACAAATTACTTAATCTTTTCTGGACTCAGTTTCCTCATCTATAAAATGAAGGCGTCAAACTAGGTGATTTAGGTGTCTTTCATCACTAAGATTCAAGAGCTTCTCCTTATATGACTATATAACCTCTGAGGCCCCTTCCAGTTAGCTCTAAATCTATAAGTAAATTCTATGTTCGTCAGAGCTAGAGGCTCGGCAGATATTGAAATGTGTAGTTATGAACACTAGATGGTGCCCTTGTGTTGGGTTGTGGGGCTACCCCTTATTGTGCAGAGTTCTGCGAACTTTAAATTACTAGCTTTGGAAAGCAAACATGTTCTTTAAACAAAGGGTCACCATCCGTCCCTCTTGACTTCTGTTTTTACTTTTATAGTCATGTAATCAATATGTTGGAAGAGTAATTAATTTTTAACTTCAGTCTGCGGGGAGATCAAATGTTGGTGGATGTAATGGATAGAACAGGCTTCATCCTTTCTAAAGAAACAATGAATGATAAGGGTAGGGAAGTAAAGGAGAGACATTTATGGTTGCACACATTTGTGCCACCAAACACTGTTACTAATCACAGAGAAACAGAGCAAGATGACTATTGCCTGCTTCTTTTTTATTCTCTGGGCCTTTCTTGTATGCCTGTGTTTTCACAGTTCCATGCTGTGGAGAGAGCGCTGGCCTAGGGGTCAGGACAAACTGGGCTCAGATTCTGTCCTTCACACACACACACACACACACACACACACACACACACACACGTACACACACACACACACGCACATGTACACACACACACACACACACACACACACACACTGTTTGACCCTGAGCAAATCACTTGACCTGACATCTCTAATGCTATAAGTTTTAGACAAATTGTTGGTCTGCATGCTTGGGACCAAAAGGAAAAATGCAAAAAGAGGAACAACCCCGCCCCCCCCAAACCCCCCCAAAACAAAAAACCTTTGCTTCATCTTTTGTAATGTCTTCTTAGAGATAGAGCACATCCCTTCAGTCCATCCTCCATACAGCTGGCTAGTGATATTCCTGAAATGTGGTTCTGACCATGGCATACTCCTGCCTCATAAGCAACATGGTCTGCTCATTGCCTCGGTCAACAAATGCAGGCTTCTCTGTTTGGTGTTTAAAGCCTGTCACAACCTGACTCCAATCTTACTCTTCAGGCTTCTTATTTATAATGCTTCTTCACAAGTTCTACCTTCCAGCCCTGGATTACTTAATAAATAGGTAGGTGCTTAATAAATTCTGATTGGTTTAATATATTAAATCTTCAGCCTTTGCCTTACATATACTCACCTCTCACCATTGCCTCTTAGAATTCCTGGCTTCCTTCAAAGTTTAAGCTAAGTGCCACCTCTTCTATGAAGCCTTTTCTGATGGTCCCAATAACAGCATTCCCCTTCCTTTGTATATTTTCAGTATACACTCATATGTGTCTCAGACTATAAGCTTATTGAGGAGATCGGTCATTTCATTTTTGTCTTCATATCCCCAACACCTGACACAATGCCTACCTGCAACACTAGGTCCTTAATAAATTCTTGTTCCTCAGTTGGGGTTAAGTGACTTGCCCAGGGTCACTGTTCCTTATTAGATGATTAAAAATATATGTGAGGAACCATAGCCAAGTAGAAATAGTGGATAAGTGAAATAAATCTAGCTCCAGGTAACAGACACAAGATATACATGGGTGTGCTCTTACCAGATCCAGAGTCAAACAGTTATCATTTATTTATGTCTTAGAAATATTACAAAGTTAACATGGTACAGTGGATAGAAGGGAAGCCTCGGAGTAAGAAAGACCTGGTTTCGAATCCTACTTTTCATATATGCTTGCTGTATGACCATGGACAAATCGCCTAGCTTCGTGGTTCAAGAGGCAACTCTCTAAGACTTTAAATAAGAATATGGTTTCCAATCTGTTCTACAAGGGGAATTTCCATGGTGATTTCTTCACAGTAATGATAATAAAAATAATAACTACTATTTATATAAGGCTTATAATATGCCAGGAACTATGTTAAGTACTTTACAATTATTGTCTCATATGATCCTCACAACAACCCTGGGAGGTAGGTGCTATTATTACATTTGAAGAAACTAAGTCATACAGATATTTAAGTGATTTGTCCAAGGTTACATGACTAGGAAGTGTCTGAATCTGGATTTGAATTCATATCTTCCTGACTCCAGGCTCAGTGCTGTATTCACTGTACTGCCAAGCCTGCCCTGATAACAAAATCACAAATCAGGACTAAGAGTAATCAAATGCTTATTTTATTGTGAACATTTTTACATTTACATGTACATATATATATGTATATACATATATATATATACACATCAACATATCAAAGAGAATATATACATGCCCACTTAAATATATACAAGTAGATTATATATGTGTACATATGTGTAATATCAAAAATTTTTTTTTGAATATCCATGAAGTGTCAGGCACTGTGCTTTTCTATGGGGGATACAAAGATAGAAACCACAAACAGTTTCTGTCTTCAAAGAATTTACATTCTATTTATATTCAAATGAGCTAATAATCATGAAGTGCTTAGCCCAATGCCTCATGTGTAGTAAGTGCTATTATCATTCTTGTATATTGAATTATTAAATACACAGACATCAAACTTATTAGTATTGAATTATTGTTTGATATCATTATTGAATGATTATGGGATTATAAATCAATATATATCAAAGATCTACTATGTGCCAGGCACTGTGCTGAGTGCTTAGAGATACAACAAAAGGCAAAAGGCAGTCCTTGCCCTTAAGGAGTTTACAATCTAATGGAATGATGAATTAGTCAATATAAAGAGAATGGACCTGTGATTTCATTGATATAGGGAGCTTTCTGGTGAGAAAATTTCCTCTACCAATGCAAATTTGAGCCATATTTGCCTCCTGTAATTTTGGAGAGTTTCTTGAACCATTGAGAGGCTAAGTTATTTAGAGTACCCAGTTAGATTTTTGTCAGAGGTAGACTTGAACCTAGGTCCTTCTGGCTTTGAAGGTGACTTGAAGTTTAGTATTATGCAACACTTAGGCAATAAGCATTTATAAAGTGCCTATAATATGCTGGTCACTGTACAAAGTACTATCTGTAGAACAAAGCCTATAGCTTAATTATTCCTCTATTGGAAAACTCACTAAAATAATAATAGCTAGCATTTATATGGGGCAGCTAGGTGGTACAGTGGATAGAGCACCAGGCCTGGAGTTAAAAACACTCATCTTGTGGAGTTCAAATCTGGCCTCAGATACTTACTAGTTGTGTGACCTTGGACAAGTCACCTAACCCTATCTAGTAGCTTCAGTTTCCTCATCTATAAAATGAGCTGGAGAAGGAAATGGCAAATCACTCTAGTATCTTTGCCAAGAAAACCCCAAATGGAGTGATGAAGAGTTGGACACAACTGGAAAATGACTGAGCAACAACAAAAATATTTATATAGTACTTACTATGTGCCAAGTGTTGTGTTAAGTACTATACAATTATTATTTCATTTGATCCTCAAAACAATGCTGGGAGGTAGGTGCTGTTATTATCATCCTATTTTACATCTGGGGAAATCGAGACAAACAGAAGTTAAGAGATTTTATCAAGGTCACACAGCTAGTAAGGGTCTAAGGTCAAACTTGAACTCAGGTCTTCCTGACTCTAAGGGGGATGCCCTTTCTTCTATGCTACCCAGCCACCCTTGGTTGATATTTATCTTGGACCCATACCACAGATTCATTGTGGGCCATTACCTTATTTTATTTTCAGACATTTATAGGAACCTACTTTGATACTCAAAAGTTTGTCAGCTGTGTGTAAACAAGATTAGGTATTTTCTAAATAAACAAATCACAGGAAGAATTAAAAAGCTAAAAGCAAGCCTTTAAATGTTCTGTATGATGTTAGTTTCTTTGGTAGGAAAAAGAATACTTTTAGGACTCATGAGAATTTGTTAACTTATGGTCTTGGCCCTTCTAGTTGAGGCCTAAATGGATTGGGCTACAGCAGTGGTTCTCAACTTTCCTAATGCCGCAACCCTTTAATACTTCTATGTGGGCATATCTCCATGTGGGCGGACCCTCCTGGAGACGAATAGAGGAGCGGTATCTTGGTTCCTAAGACCATCAGAAATATGTGTTTTCCGATGGTCTTAAGTGACTCCTATAACCCCAGTGAAAGGGTCATTCAGCCCCCAAAGGGGTCGCTACCCACAGATTGAGAACCACTGGGCTAAAGGAAGGAGATGATATATTGACATGTGGTTAAGGAAGAAAGGAGATATTCTGGAATCTTTCTGTATTTTATTTTTCCATTACTGGTCACTGTACAAATGAACTATTCTTAGGCCTCAGTTTCCCCTTCTATGGTTAAAACCAGGGTTAACCTAGCCTAGTGAAGTGGATAATTCAATTTAACAAATATTTGTTAAGTATTTACTAAGTGCAGTGTATTGTGCTATGACATATGACTATGAAATGAATGAAAAAATCCATGCCCAGGTAGTTTTCAATAAGACAGATACAAATTACTATATTTCAATACAAGAGACATTTACCAAGTGCTGCTGTAGGCTGAACCTGACTCAAACCTGTCTAGTGCTTCATGTTTGAAATTGGAGTGAAATGAGACACTCGTATGCCGTCGAACAGTTAATAAAATGAGGTTTAATTAGCCATAGCAGGGAAGCACTTAGTTATTCACAGCTCCCCTGCTTCTGTGTTGGCTATGTTGGTCTGCTGGTCAGCAGCCTGAGGGAGGAGTGGTTCTTGCATCTTTGTGTCTCTTTGTGATCTCCCTTTTGTGCTTAGACCAAAAAGCTATGCCAATAACCAGAGCCTTAGTCTACTCAGCCAATTAAATCTCTTTTGATGGATTCAATACCTTTTAAGAAAAAAAAAAAACTAGCCTAGCCTGTAAGGGAGATATTGCTCCTATAATGCCAAATACTATCTATACTAAGTGCTGAGGACATAGAACCAAAAAAAAAAAAAAAAAAAAAAGACAGTCCTTGTCTTCAAGAAACTGACTTTCCTCTCAGCAGATATAGCATATACATAGATAAGTAATTTGAGGATGGTGTGAGCTCCAACAACTCAGGGGAATTAGAGAAGGCTTTTTGGAGGTGGTACTTGGGCTGAGCCTTGAAAGAAGACAAGGTTTCTTGAGAAGAAGAGATAAAAAAGGGGCACATTCCATCCATGCAAGATGCCTTGAGAGGCTGCCTGGGTGTGGAAGATGGAATGTAGAGTTTGGAGTATTACCAATAATCACTAAAAATGCCTGGAAAGGTAGGTTGGAGTCAGATTAGGGAGAACCTCAGGCTGAAGGAGAAGATAGCAGGAAGGCACTGATCATTTTTTGAGCAGGAGCCTGGCAGGATCGTCCTGTGCAAGTTAAAATACGATTAAATACTCAGAAGTGGCCGAGGAAAATAGTATGAGAGATCAGAACAAGGAGAGATCATCATCTCTGGGACTGAACATAGGGCGGCTAGATGGCACAGCGGATAGAGTGCTGGGCCTGGAGTCAGTAAGACTCCTCTTCCTGAGTTCAAATCTGGCCTCAGACACTGGCTATGTGTGACCCTGGGCAAGTCAGTTAACCCTGTCTGCCTCAGTTTCCTCATCTGTAAAATGAACTGGAGAAGGAAATGACAAACCACTTCAGTATCTTTGTCAAGAAAACCCCAAATGGGGTCATGAAGGGAACTGAAACTATTTTGAACAACAGAGAGAGTGATCATGAAGGAGGTGCCCGAGCTAGGCTTTAAAGGAAGAGGATTTCAACAGGTGAATATGTAGAGATTCAGGGGAGGGGAATCTGGTCCTGGCATGGGGGATGGTGTCTGTTAACGTTGGGAGGTTGGGGGAAGGGAGCAGCTATCCAGATAATTCTTTCCTCTTCCTTTCCCTCCAAATGCTTTTATCTGAACTCTTCAGATGATTAAGATAACACTGAGAGAGGATTTCTTGCTTGAAGTATTCTGAATAATTGCTTCCTATCCCCACTCTTCTTTGAAAGTACAACTCTGGCTACTTGTTCCTGGCAAAACTGGAGATATATTGAGAAAGCAGTGCCCAGGACCATCTATAGTAGTTAATAACTCTGCCTTCTATTTTGTAGACTTAGCACTCATCTCAGAGCAGCTGCCAAAGCGTTACTATTTAAAAGAGTAGGGACTTTTTGTTTAGATCAAAATGTGCTAAAAGGCCATCTCATACAGTGTGAGAATGCCTGTTTTTCTTGGTAATATTTCGTTTCCTCTGAAAAGCCATTTTCTTCAGCTTTCCATTGTCAGCAGATAAAAAAGACACAATTAAATCAAGGAAACCTGGCAGAGTAGATTTTGGAAAATAAAATGAATTCATCAGCTAGACTGAACAAAGGGTAATTTATAATGTTGGAAAAACACTAACCTCCCCAGATCCAAATGCAACAGTGCTCATATTAGTATGGGGTAGCCCCCTCAGATCTTTATTGGTGTTTATCTTTGAGAAAGGGCAGGGCTTCATCCATAAACCTTGAACTGTTTAGCAGACAGCTGGTCACAAACATTGTGCAGTGGAGTGAACCCTGCGCTGGGTCCTATGAGGATATGTAACAGAAAAGAATAAATGTGCTCTGTACTGGCCCTCACTTCCACAAAATAGTTGGCTCACAGATATAGAATAAGAAAATTCAGCCCCCTCAGTTTACAGACAAGGAAATGGAGATGAACTGACTTACCCAAAGTCACACGTGATAATTGACAGAAATGGAACTGGAAGCCAGTTCTTTACTCCAAACCTAGTGCTATTTCTGTTATACTATAGGTTTATGGTAAGGAAAACCCATGTTAACTTATGGCTAGTTAAGATGACCTTTGGAAAAATCCTTTAAATTCTGTTTTCCCCTCTACTCATAACTGGAGCTGATTAAACTATGATTACTGAGGTCCCAACTTCAAAATTCTCAGACTCTATGATTTTAACAGTGAGGTAGTGTGGTACAGTGGTTAGAGTGCTGGTTTAGCTTCCAAATGACTGATGGCTGGCCTCTAACTCTACTGACTTTGTGACACTGGGAGAATCCTTGAACTACATGTGGGCAAGTCAGCCTACCTCTCTGGGCCTCAATCTCTTCATCTGTAAAAAGAGGGAATAGGACTAGAAAAACCTCTGATGTCGCTTTGAGTTCTAAATCTATGATCCTCTGACTCACTTCCTTAGGTCCTAGGCAGTTTGCTACCTGCATTGTTGGAGGGAGTTCTGATACCAGGAGTTCCCTACCCAGATGAAATCACAAATTTTACTAGACAAATCTCTATGTAATGCTGAAGCTGCCTGTAAGTGAAACCAGGTGTGCAGGTTAGAAAAAAGCTTTATGTAGAGTGTTAAAGGAGAAAGGATCATGTTTTAAGGAAAAAAAATAGTATTCAATATTTGTACTGTGCTTTATTGCTTACAAAGAGCTTTTATGTATTTTATCTTATCTGACAGGCAGCTTGGTGGAGGAAGGGGTGGAACACTGGGCCTGGAATCAGGAAGACCAGAATTCAAATCTGGCCTCAGACGCTTACTAGCTGTGTAATCCTGGGCAGGACATTCAATCTATTGGCCTTAGTTTCCTCAGTTGTCAAATGGCAATAACCTTGAGGCCAAATCTGAACTCTGGTCTTCCTGACTCCAGGCCTAGCATTCTATCCACTGTACCACCTAGCTACTCTTTGTTATACCTTCTAAACCATCAAATAATCAGAATTTTGACCAGATTCTTTTCCTTAATCTATGGTTAGTAGAGTTGGGATGAACATGTCTGCATCAAAATCTTTACTAATTTATTTGAACAAGATGGTAATCAAGGAAATTGTAGAGATGATAGTTTATAGGATCATGGGTTGAGAACTGGAAGAGATCTTAGAAATCCATCAAATTTAACCCTCTCATTTTACGTGGGAGGAAACCGAGGCACTGGGCAGTTAGATGACTTGCCCAGGATCACGCAACTAGTAAATATCTCTCTGAAGTAGGATGTGAACCCAAACCTTCCTGATCTGAAGTCCAATTCTCTCTCTGCTGATGAATTTTTTTCTCCTCAATAAAAATTCTTATTTATTATTCTTTAATGTTAAATAAGTGCTTTATTCAAAACATTATTCCCATCTATTTGACATACTGGTGTTAAAGATGTAGTTAAATTCAGAACCATGACAAGAAATTTTACATGTCTCTGGCAAGGCTTAGAAATTATGCTCTTTCTACTGAAGATCATGCCCCACGCTGAAGGTTACCACCTACTACAGGGGCAGTTAGGTGGTGCAGTGGAGAGAATGCTGAGCCTGCAGTCAGAAAGACTCATCTTTCTGAGTTCAAATCCAGCTTCCGACACTTACTAGCTATATGACCCTGGACAAGTCACTTAACCTTGTTTACCTCAGTTTCCTCATCTGTAAAATGAACTGGAAAAGGAAATGACAAATCATTACAGTATCTTTGCCAAGAAAATGCCAAATGAGATTATAAAGAGTAGGACACAACTGAAAAATGATTCAACAACAACAAATTGCATAGAATTGCATAGAAAAATAGTTATCTATTTCCTATGGTTCGTAGGTTACTTAGAGGTATAGCTGGTAAGCATCTCAGAGTCCATTTTATAGATGAGGAAATCTAGTCCCAGAGATACAAAATGACTTGCCTGAGATCACACAGGTAGTAGATAACTGAGTTAGGATTAGACCTCAGATTCTTGGACTTCACAACCAGCTCTTTCTACTTCACCGCACAGTAAAATTTCTGGCATTAGCAGTATCTTCAATAATCACCTGATAGATTAGTTGATACACATCTAATTACAGGCCATAATTTGTATAATAGATGTTAAGGCTGATGAAAACTTTTAAGGAAATTCAGCATGTGTACCCTAAAGGAAGTTATGCCTTTTAACCACTGAGGTTAATAGAAGGGCCCATTCATTAATATGCTTTTAGAAGGAATATAAGACATCCCAAGTAGCTAAATACTGTAATACTTTAAAAAAAAAAACAGGGAGTCAACAGGCATTTATTGAAGCACATATTATATGCCAGGCACTCTTCTAAGAACTGGAAGATTCATGCTTTTAATGATGTGGGTATTCTCTTCATTAATGCAGATTGCACTCTTCCATGACTTACTGAGCTGTCTTATTGACAAAAAGAAGAAAAAAAAATTACTTATGCCGGTGGGCCACCTTCTGGGGTTAAGACTCTTTGCACATAGCAGGGTTGGCACTTGGAAGACAGATACATGGTCCATTTTTATTGGATTATTGTTCAGTCATTTTTCATTTATGTCCAACTCTTCTTGAAACTATTTGGGGTTTTCTTGGCAAAGACTAAAGTAATTTGCCATTTCCTTCTCCAGCCCATTTTATAGATGAGGAAACTGAGGTAACAGGATTAAGTGACTTGCTCAGAGTCACACAGCTGGTAAGTATCTGAGGTCAAATTCGAACTCGGGAAGATGAATCTTCTTAACTCCAGGCTCAGCACTTTATGCACTATGGCACCATCTGGCAGCCACTCATAGTTCATTATTAGGCCTGTATTTCCACCTTCGTTCAGCTAAAGATTGTATTTATTCTCCATGCAAAGCCTTTGCGATCCCAGGACCATGCTACATCAGAACCTTCATGAACTTGACATACGGATCAAATGTCAGATAGTTTTGTCAGGTAGCAAAAAAGGGCTGATACTGACTACCCTACAGCATTATCAACGTATTTCCAGGTAAAGGTAAAATGGGGGTACTGAATTATCCTAATCTGTCTGTAATAATAACAGCTCACATTTACATGGCATTTTACCAAGCACCCTTTTCACATTCAATCTCCGAGGCAGAGAGCACAAGTTCAATCATCCCTGTTTTAGTGGAGGAAATGGAGAGACGTGGAAAGACTTGTCCAAGTTCACGGAACTAGTAAGAGCCAGGGTTTGAACTCAAGTCATTTGACTGGAAATGAGACACTCTTACATCATTCTGCTGCTCGAAAAAAGGGTTGTACCGTTTACTCAAGTAATAGAAATATACAAAAAAAAAGAGAGATCTGCATTCTCTGAATCCTAGATGAATAAATAAAAGAGTAAGATCACATTGCCAGCATATGCCACATTTTATGAATGGGCCTGTTTTATCCTCTCCATTGAGTGGGGAAGCACATGAATAGAGGAGAATGACTTTATGGAGTCAGCCCCAATTTTAACTTCCTGTGCATTTAAAATATTAGTTTACTAAACCAGTAGTGTTTCATTAGTCCAGGATAATTCCTTAAAGCATTCCCTTAAAGCATTAGCTTCCAGACAGTCATTAATTCCCCAAGACATGTTCTGGGATGAGATCATTATAATAATAATAGTTATAATAATCCATTTGATATTTAGAAAAATATTTTTGTATATACATACACACACACACTCACACAGAGCTTTGCTATTGTAATTTCCTGTAATAGACTCTGGGGTGACAGTTTGCTATCTCTCCCCCCAGGAATATCTGTAGGACAAATGGCTCTTGAAGCAACTAATTATGATTATTTTGCTTTTTACAGGATTATTAAACCAGGACTACAAGCAGAAATAGCACACTAACACCAGAATATCTTCTTCTGAATTTTTTTTAAAATTGGAGTTTCAGAAATAAATCTGTTGGAATCATGTGACTGATTTCTACAGTGCAAGCTCTTGAGGCCAGAGTTTATAAAGCCTCTGAATTTGTCTCTTGTTATAGGAATTGTTACTGCTTATGAATATGGTGGTTGTTGAGTCACTATGAAGGGAAAACCCCTGGGTTGGTCATAATGAAAAGAGCAGATGTCACAAGGACACGGGTTTTGTTTTTTTGTTTTTTTTTAAAGCAAAATTAGAATTTATTAATTGGAGAAAAGCCCCTTGTATGTTGGTATTTTTCTGACTTTGGAGAGCCGAGGGTGGCAGCAAAAAGGTACATAACATAATGGGCTGGATTGAAAAGGGCAGTTGGGAAGGGCAAGTGAAATCTGGCATTTCAGTAAAAGCCATTTGAACCATGACAAAGAGGAGGAACCTGCAGTAGTATAATCCACAAGCAGTCCCCTCCCATTCTTCCCTCAGCCTGGATGGAATCTTCATGAGGAACACTGACTGTTTGGGGAAGTCATTGAGAAATTCAGTTTCAACACGTTTGGATGCCAGAGATTTTTTTAAAAAGTTGATTAAAATTTTATGCATTTTTTTTGTAACAGCTAAGAGGTCTAGGGATTAGTAGATGTCTGTGCCAGCCTGGAACTCATGTAGTGCAAAGAATGCAGCCCAGGGGACAGTGAAAAGCAGAATAGACAAAGAGAAAAGCCTTTTCCAGAACTGAGTTTCATTGAAATACTTTATCATTATCCTTTGCAATTCTTGTCCAAAATGATATTATTAGTTCAATTTAATTTCCTTGTATTAAGTTCAGGGTTTATGCATTTTAACTTCGTACATATTCATTTAAAGGTTGATTCTTGCATTCAATCTCAATTCCAGAATATATAACTGTTCTTTTAAATAGGGTGCAATCTATCTAGGCTTGAACAGAGACTAAGTGTCACTCTAGATTCCTCTACATCAAAGCTGGAATCTGGGTAAAAATTCTTATCTGAAATAAGTATCTGGTATTTCTTTTAATACCATTTTTTTTTGGTGTATCTGGAATGATAAATTACTTTGTACTATCTACCTTTCTGTTTAATTGATACTATGTTGTCATGGAGGAAAATACTTGTTTATTATATTGCAGCAAGAAGACTGTCATCATATTAATACACAAGTGGAAAAAAAAGTCAGACTCAAGACCTCCTAAGTTCTTATTATTTGTTAAATAGTTATCTATAAGGCTACACAATAGTAATTGTTTGACAGGATAACAAGTTGTATTAATGATGAGCTTTTCATTATCGTAGATATGCTTTTGCAATTTTCCTTGGTTTCTGTTCCCAGGTCAGATGACAAGTCAATAGTAGTTATAAACCTCTCAGCAATGTGATCAATACCTTTGGCTGACGTAATCTAGACCTCTGGCATAATTTACAACAAAGGACAGTTTGGGCAAGTCTCTGTTTTATTACCTTCAATTCTCCAACTGAGATATTTCACTGGTTTTACGACTGAGGTTATTTGGAATTTTTAAATAGATGGGTATTTAATAATAGCTCTGAAGCAAAAAGTCAAGCAAGAAAGGGAAAACCATATTGAAGAATTGAGAACAATCAATTTTTTTTCCCTCTGTGTAGACTATCTGTGTATTATCTGAAAATTATCTAATGGTCCCAAATGCTAGGTTGTATCTCTTATAGGTGCAAGATGAGTAAAAGAAAGTAACAATTCATCCAGATTGATGGAATGCTAATGAAGCATCTATCTTCTTATCATCTAAATACATATGATCTAGGAAGAACAAGGACACTTTTTTTTTTTTTGCTACATTTCCTCAGAATAAGAATAATAGTTTTAAGCACTCATTTACAGACAGCATGAAACTGAAGTGAAACTTGAATGGTTCTGTGGTTTCTTTTCTCTTCAATACACATTTCCTATAACTTAATATTTAAGATTTTCTTTATTTCTCTTGTGAAAGACCAAGGATGAGGAAAGGGGAAAGAGGTATTGTCAATGGTATTGAAAGAAAACAATGGTGGCAGGGGTGGAGAAAGGGGGAAAGAGAAGTAAGGGACAAATGATCTTGTATGGTTTAATCAGATGCCATATTCCCAGACCAAAGAAGACACTGACTTCTCATTCTCTTCCATCTATTCATTGGTCAGTTCCATTGTCCAGCAATTATTCCAGCATTGTGAAAGTTGACTTGCGGTGCACTTTCTTTTCCCTCAACACTGTGGATGTTTCTTCTAGATTTGATTTCTGATGCTTATTTTGGCACAGAGGTGAATCTGATAACCTCTTTCTTGAGGGGGAGCCATTGAAGAAAAGAATAGGACTTTAGGGTCATAAATTTAGAAATAGAAGGGACTTTGTCATATAGTCCAACTCTTTCATTTTAAACTGAGGGATGTAAGTATTCAGAAATTGTTGTTGAAGGAGCTAGGATTTGAACCCAAGTTCTTTGGATCCAAATCCATTGCACTTTCTATATTTCTATACTCTCTCTCTTACTATATTTTCCCAGCTAAGGCAAAAAGGTCTAGTGACCCAAATTAAATAGGACTAGGGTTGAGGTTCCAGAGTGATAAGAAATAGGACAGGATGCCTGAAGCTTTATTCCAGAGCACAGATTTAAAAGGTGCAAAAATTTGACATACATTTCTTCATCAGGAAAAGCTCAATTACCAGATTAACCCTTAGGCTCACCTGATTTTAATTACTTCTTGCATTATTTCCATATTATGAATTATAGTTGATTTGAGGGTGTGTTCCCTGCTGCTTACCCAGGTGCATTATCTGCTGTTTGCTCTATGTACCTAAATTGCTAGTTATGGGTCTAATTAGTTCTGGTTTTGAATCTTGTTTGGTAAGCTTGGGGGAAACCCTTTGACTTTCTTGTTTCTCATGGTCTTATTTACAATACTAACTTACCTCAAAGGGCTAAATTGGGAGGATTAATTCAACTTAACACTTTGTTAAACAAGTAAATTGTCAACATTTTATTTTCTATAATCATGTAGTTACGATTTCCTTTTCACTTCCAGGATATTTTTAAAAGAGTACTGTACTAATATTTAAAACAGATTTTTGGAGCTCGTCATCTGGAATAAAAATCTCAATTTGAAACAAAAATAGATACTTCACACCTGTCACTCTCAGAATACCTTAACTATAGCCAAGAATAATTACTTTTAGGTATGATAATATACTTGATTCTATTTCTTTACATACTTCTTGGAATGGAAATGATGGTATAAGATTAAATTCAGGTCCCCAAGTACAACTTTTCAAAGAAGTTTCCTTATAATTCACTCTATCTCTTTGTATACTGATGGGCCATCAAAGCACATAGAATTAGAACTGCTAGATGATGCACCCACGAGTGAAAAGTCTTCCTAATTTAGGGCTCACTTCTCAAATAAGAAAAATGTTGTATTTAAGAGTCTGCAAATGGCCTGCTCCACTATTTCACTTTGCTTTTTCAACATGGGCTTACTGATGACTGGTAGCTTCAAATTGCTGAAAAGAAAAGGGGCAACTGAAGCCTTCCCTTGTAATTTCCATTTTCCAATGTAGCATAGAACACACTTGGGTATAGTTACCGGCCAAACTCTCTACAGTGTTTGAAGGCCTATGGAAGTAGCCATTATCTCAGGACAGAGATAATGTTTATGGGAGTAATGGGCTTTCTTTTCTTTTCAGACAAGAGGATCTCTCTGTCATCATAACCTTAAGACTATGGTCTGTATAATTTAATTCATGCTCTTCCTGTATTAGAATGAGGACCTTAGGTAGGAACCAGTGATCCCAGAGATTCACATTCTGACAGAGAAATATAGTCAGTTCAGTAACCCAGGACAGGATACACTGAAGAGAGTCCTCATTCTGTGAAGCCATTTTTCTTCAAAGTTGAAAGGCCACATGATAGTTTTTAGGTAAAGCAATGGATTGTGACTGAAGAAGGCAAGTTCTTGTATGTAATGGCACAAAACACAAAAACTGCCTTATTTTGATTTTGTAATTCTAAATCAATTTTAAGATTCCTCTGTCATTAGGTAAATGGAGTAGGAAACTGCATGTGGCTAACAAGGACTAACTCTGAAGACACAGGATGATAATCTCTTTATTCAACTCCTATGATTATATTAGAACAACAATTAAAAACATACAAAGTACCATTCAGATCGTCTGCAAGTATATATGCATGGACAGGTATCAGATTCTTACAAGAATCACTTACTCTTACAGGCTGTGCCAAACACAATGTTAACTTTATTAAAGGAAGAGTTCATAAATAGTAAACATGATTTTCACATTGTAACTTTTCCGAGCACATATGTATAGTATGTATGTATATATACAGGTGTGCAGTCTTTGTCAGTGGGTTTCACTCCCACAAGCTCTTTTTGTCCCAAGTACTTTTGTAGCCAAGAGATGGGCAGAGATGATACATTACTGTCCCAGAGCAGAGTTTCCGTCATTCCCAGTTTGCAGACACTCACTGAATCTATACTATATACAATAGAATACGTACCTCTGAAGTGAAATGTGTCTGTACTACAGAGGACCTGATGATGCCTACTACCCTCCCCAAAGAACTTTTGGTTATAATAGTTCTTACAAGAACAGTAAAACTGTTAATCAGTTTCAGTGTAACATGTCCTCCATTCTAGCTTGCTATGCTAACCCTTGGCCTCAAGTGAAGGTGATGTCATGAGGGTGGGGTATACTGGCAATCAGTGCATTTCCTTATCATTATTTACAGTCATTTAAAAAAAAAAATCACCCCAAGGTATAAATCCAAGTCTGACATACCTTTTCTGAAATGTTCACAGTGCAGTATTTTGTGGCCTAACAAAACATTGTGTATGTCATTAAAAATAAACATTTTTATAAAAATATAATACTTTATGTTTACATGGACAAAACCATCCTATACCACATGCACTATACAGTAGTAGGCACAAGATTCCACAGAACAAAACACTAGCAGGATTCATTCTAGAGTTACTAGATTCTTTTCTAACTGGCCAGAACTTTAGGAATATGTTTCTTAAATGTACTTTTATGGCCATAAGTTGGGTAAATCTACATGCACAGTGGCAGAACTGGACTGAATGAATGGATGTTCTTATGTCACTAGTTGGTGCTGTTATGGAGAGCAAGCCACCTGGACATCAGGGACTAATATTAATGGGTTACTAACTCCTAGGAATTGCCATAAACAAAGGCCACAGTTGAGCAGAATTACCAAAATTTTCAGTCAGACTGATTCTGTTCAGTATACATATTGACTTATCTTGAGAAATGTTTATCATTACAACTCAAGTTTTTACTCTCAGAGAATAGTCATTTCTTAAAATACAGGAAAAAAAAATCCAAAATGTCCAAATTAATTAAGTTACAACTTTAACAGTGTCATTTTTTTAGAGCTGATGTCTAAATGACAACTAAATATGCCATTAGGACTATTTTATTTAAGAAAATAATCTAAAAATTGTCTATATACAATATGCAAATAAATTCTCCTATTAATTTATAAAAGCATTCTGTGTCATGCTGTTTTGAAATTTTGACTACATCATCTATGATCTTTCCCTAAGAAAGGGAATTTATTCAATAGTCCTTAAATGAATCTTTTTGCCTAGTGGGCAAAAATGTCAAGATTAAGAACAAAAAATGCTAGAACCTATACAACATAAAAAGACATCTTTTGAAATACTGGACTTCTAAATAGGTAGTCTGCTCTCTATGTTTGTGTCTATGTCACAAAGACAGTTCCTTCTCTGGATTGACTATGGTCCATTCAACTTTCAAAATTTGTCACTTTGATTCTCATAATGTAACCATCAATGTAAAGTGAAGCTTGAGCAGTGATTCTTTGTCAGCTGTACACACTTTAACTCAATGGGTCAGACTTTATGTCCCAAATGTCATACAAGTTTCAATCCCAGGCAGCAGCAGTTGGTCCAGATAATTTGATGAGTTAGAAAACTCCCTAGAATTGCATGGATTTAAACAACACAATACAAAATCCTTATAATAGTGCAATTTGGGGCAAAACCAACAAACAAATGATGCTGTTTTCCCCTAGGCAGTGGGGAAAAAAAACCACAGTGGATAGATAGAACATCTGCTTTTGTTTGAACTACCACTGTGGTAGCTTTCTCATACATAGGAAACTATGGGTACACCTTGTCAGGTGTCCACCTCCCTGTCCACATTGTCTTGGGATGACAAAAGAGAAGGGTAGGGGGCGACACATTTTACATTGACATAGGTTGCATTCACATGAACATAATGCTCTCCAATGAATGTGGAGAATATGACTGATATCTTTGAGACTAGTTCAGAGAAGGAGGGACGCATTTCAGCTTTCGGATGCCAGCATTTTAGCATGACTTCATACCTATTTCAGAGAGAAGCCAGAGAAAGATTATTTTAAGCAATGATTTCTTTCAACAACAACAAAATTCACATTTAGAGAAGACTTCCTGACCACCCCCCAATTTGAACCCCAATCACCAAAGATTCTGAAGGAGGACTTACAGTGCGTCTGGGCAGTACTCAGGCTGCAAGAGCCTTCGACCTTGCAACAAGTAAACTGTTATATCAAAGGTATTAACATCAGGATAAGGAGGTGCTCCTCTAGTCATTAGTTCCCAGAGAAGCACTCCAAAAGACCACTAAAAAAAACAACAAGGAAAAAGAAATTCAGGTGAGAATTGTTTAAACATGCAACTTGAAATGTGAGCTAATTCACCAGATTTCAGTGATGAGAGAGTGAGTTTAAACATTCAATGATACATTCCTTCTCATTTCAAGCACATTGTGTTAGGATTAGATTTTCTTTGAGGGTGAAAACTAGGATACCAATTTTATGGCATGTTTGAACTAGAATCTGGCAAAATGAACTATATGTTATACATTGATTTGTCAGGCATTCAAAAAGTTGTAAGCCTAAACAATAATTAAAATATCACCTGTGATTAATATGATATCACTTATCTGGTAAAAGTACCAACATGCCCTTAGAATAGCTCAATAGCATTCTAGCTCATTTAATAAAAGAATAAAGCAATAAAGACTTTTAAAAAGCAATTATAGTGTTAGGATGTACAAAATAATCCAAATTCTTTTAAAGACTTAGTCTAGAAGGATACAGTTACATCTGTTACCTAGTATTAATGTTTTCAGCTTTGGAAAATTTAACAAAGCGTTAACATTAATTTTGATGCTAACCCCATTCGATTAAAAGTAAATTCTAGATTGATCCATATATAGGACTGTATATGTATTGTATAGGATTTTCCCCCAAATCTGGTCCATCATCATGCCCTTAAACCCCTGGAGTTTTTTGGGTTTTTTGGTAGCAGCAGAAGCAATAACAGGGGTAAGAGTAATAACAGCTTCCTCACCAGCTATCTGGAAGACAGTGTGTCTGATCCCCCTGCTTCTTGGAAGGGAGGTAGGGTAAATTCTTCCCACTTCGCTATCTTAAACAACTGTCTGCATTCTGGCCCCAATCCTTTTGAGGCAGATATCTCCCTGCAGCTCTTAGGCCCTCCCTATTTTATATCTCTCAGACTGAAAAACCTAGTGAGGAAGGAATCTTCAGGAGTTTTCTTCCACAAAGAGTTTGTATTTTGCCTTGTGAGTAAAGTTCTCCTTTACTCTGGTAGATAAATAACACCGGGGTTGTTGCTTGCAGTGGCAAACAGAAAGAAGGTTGAGGGGAATGCAGACATGGTAGATCCCATGGAATAGTTTGTTAAAAAAAAAAAAGTTTCCCTAATCATCAAAAGTCTGTTCTCTTTCCCTTCTACCTTCCTTTCTCCATTGAAGACAAAACTAAACCCTTGTATTGAATGTGCATAGTCAAGCAAAAAAAATTCCCAAATTGGTCATGTTGAAAGTATGTCTCATTCTGTATCCTTGCGTCCATCTGTCTTAGGAGGTGGGTAGCACATTTCTTAATAGATCCTCTGGAATCATTCATATTTGATTATATAGTGATCAGAGATCTTAAGTTTTTCAGAGTAGTTTATCTTTACAATATTGTTGTTATTTTATTTTTTATTTTTGCTTTTTGGAAAGGGGAGGGCAGGACAATTGGAGTTAAGTGACTTGCCCAAGGAAGGTCACATGGCTAGCAAGTGTTAAGTGTCTGAGGCTGGATTTGAACTCAGGTCCTCCTGATTCCAGGGCCGGTGTTCTATTCACTGCACCACCCAGCTGCCCCTGTTGTTGTTATTTTATAAATTGTTCTCTTGGTTCTGCTTACTTCACTCTCCATAAGTTCATACAAATTTTCCTAGATTTCTTTTTCTCCCTTTAAATCAGTGGTTCTCAACCTTCCTAATGCCGCGACCCTTTAATACAGTTCCTCATGTTGTGGTGACCCCCCAACCATAAAATTATTTTCATTGCTACTTCATAATTGTAATTTTGCTACTGTTAGGAATCATAATGTAAATATCTGATATGCAGTATTTTCATTGTTACAAATTGAACATAACCCACAGGTTGAGAACTGCTGCTTTAAATTATGAAGCATTAATTTTTTTTTCTTCTCTCCTTCTCCCTCTCTCTCCAGTGGGAAAAACAGAAATACAAGACCCTTGTAATAATTAAGCATAATCAACCAAAACAAATAACTACTTAGGCCATGTCCAAAAGTATGTCACATTCTGCATATTAGTACATCTCCTCTCTGTCATTTTTCATTTTTTTCCACAGATTGATTTCATCATTAGATTTATGGAATTATGATTGATCATTGTGGTGATCAGAGTTCTTAAAGCCTTTTAGAATACTTCATTTTTTACAATATTGTTGTTAGAGTATAAATTTTTCTCCCAGTTCTACTTACTTCCCTCTCTATTGGTTAATACGAATATATCTGGGTTTGGCTGGAAACATCTCTTTATTAATTTATTACAGCATAATATGTTGTATTCTACTACATTCATATTACCCCAGTTTGTTAGCCATTCCTCAATTGTTGGTCACCTGTGGTTTCCAGTTCTTTGCTACTGCTAAAAGAACAGCTGTGACTATTATAACTAAAAGGACTGCTATTTAATTATTTTTGTGACATGGGTCCTTTTCCTCTTCCTTTCATCTTTTTGGATTATAGGCCTAGAAGTGATATTCCTGGGCCAAAGGGAAAGTTTTATTTAGGAACTTCTGGGGAATCTTTCCAAATGACTTTTTGGGAGAGCTAGACCAGGTCATAGCATCATGGAGCACCATGAATCTGAGATTTGCAAATACATACAGGGCTGTTCCAGGAGTGGAGAAAGACAAAGGGGATTGGAGAACATGCAGTTCTAATTACTTTAGTCTCCTCTTAGTGAAGTCCTGAGGCCTTATTATTCTTTGTCTTCAAGCTGGGTATTTGAGGGGAGTTTTGAAAGGGAGAAAGTTATCATGCTTCACTTTGAGTTGCTGGCAAGTGTGAATCCCAAACCATTATGTAGCACTTACATTGTGGCCATCATGGTGCTAAGAGTTTACAATTATTATCTCATTTGATCTTCAAAATGACTCTGGGAGGTAGGTGCCATTATGATCTCCATTAATAGATGGGGAAATTGAGGCAAAGAAAAGTTAAGTGACCTGCTCAAGGTCACACAGCTAGTGTCTGAGGCCAGATTTGAACTCAAGTCTTTCTGATTCCAGGCTCAGCCCTCAATGCACCGCCCCTAATTGAGCTGCCCCTATTGAATGGGGGAAGTAGTGAGATATCAAGAAAAAGGAGTTTGTATTTATTTCCAGCAGTGAGTTACCTGTGCTGTGGATGGAGAACTGGACCTGGAGGCAGGAAGAGCCAAGTTTGTATCCCACCTTAGAAAGTCACTTTTTGTGTGACCCTGGGCATGTTACTTAACCTCTGTTTGCTTGTTTTCCTTAACTATAAAATGGAGATAATAACAGCACTTACCTCACAGGGTTGTTGTGAGAATCAAATATGATAAATTTGTAAAGAGCTTTTGTCCAGTGTCCAGCACGTAGCAAGTATTATGTAAATGTGTATTCCCCTCCTTCTTCCCTTTCCCCTTCCCATGGTGGGGTTAGAGCAGAATGGGAATGTACCAAGAGACTACTCAGAATGGGAGGGTGGAAAAGTTCCCCATTTCCTCACTACCATATGCTTGGGGCCATCAGAGGTGGGGGGGAAGGGTTGGTAAGAAATTTATTTCCCAAAGTGCTTCTCTCTGCCACCTTTCAACTCTTAAAATAACTTTTGTTTGTTTGTTTAAATATAATCTTAATGTGGCTGGATCAGGGAATGTGATAGATACAAGTATGTGGAAAGTATGAATTGGCAAGTGTATGGAAAAAGATTTCCTTACTTGTGCCTAAAATCTTCTTTACCAGTTTTCCTATTTATTGGACTGCTTTATATTCTAAATACTTGCAGTAGTCTAACTTAATCTACAAAGTTGTTTTCTCTTCTGTTAGAAATGGGAAATTTTTGAAGGAAAAAAGGTCTATTATGTGTAGACTTGTCAAGCTTGTAGACTGGGATTCTAAGACACACAAGGACGCTGTCTCTTCCTTGGGATTTCTTAAATGTTATCTTTTGAAAGCTTGGACCTCCATCTTTCAGTTGTGGCCAACTATTTCTTGTCATTCACTCTCATGCATGCAGTCATAAAAGTTCTCTTCCTTCATGTGGGCAGCTGAATGGTATCATTTTTTCTTAAGGCTCCCTCAGTGCTCCTTATTCCTGACTTCTCTAAAACATGCTCACTTTTCATCCTTGACATAGCTTCTTTATGCCTATAAACATAACATTATATTTATTGACACTTTGGGATCCACTGCTCTAAAAAGAGAATGCATCTGTTAAAAAAAAAACCAAAACAACTTGATCTGTTTACCAAAAATGTGCATTTGTGTGTGTGTGTGCATGTGCACATGCCACAAGAATAATGGTCAACAAGGATTTTTTTTCAGTTGAAAAAGACTATGGAAATCATCTTGTCCAGGTCCATCATTTTATAATAAAATTGAGACTGTAAGAGATGCCCAAGTGACTTTCTCAAGGTCAGAAAGGTAGTAAGAAGCATCTGTGGCATTTGAACTCATATCTTCTCACTCTTAATTAAGTGCTCTTAAAACTCTATTATGCTGTTTTACAGATATGAAATGAAAACCAGACTTGGAGATTTCTCACAAGTTGGTTGATTTAGGCCAGTTTTGTTTTCTGTGCTTTTCTGTTCTAAGCAGTTCTTAAGTGTTATGCCACTACACGTACAAACTTGATCAAAATACATTAAAATATGGTAGAATTTGAGAAATCCAAAGCTTTGGCATTTTTTGGCCAATGGCCAACACTGTAGTCTAATGCACAGGAGAATCTGAAAGCCTTGTTGCATGAAGCTGTATCAAATGAACTTACTGAATTTTAAAATTATGTAAAGTTGTTATTCAGTACTTTTAAATGTTTAGGTTTAGGGCATTTCTTTTTTATATTTTTGCTATTCTAAATTTCTCCAATGTTCAGGCCCACAACTATGTGGAAACAGAGAAACACAGATGAGGCTTGGCTAGCACACCTTCGTTATAAAAGAGTTTTGTTACCAGATGATAAGTTGTGTGGGAGAATCATCTCCCCAAATTCTGTGACATCCCTTTGTTATGTGTTATTCTTGGTCAGACTCAGGCTTTTGGGTTCTGGTTGGAGTTCTTTTACTACCATCTACCTCAGCTCTCAAAGTTCCATGGGTTTTTCTTGGTGTGGCATCCTATTTACTCTCTTTGACCAGGGAATTCTCTTTCAGAGCCTGCTGTCTACTGCTCATTGCTAGCATGGTCTGTCTCCATCCCTACAAATTATGGAAGGACAAAAGGAATACATAGAGTCAGAGACAGTAGACTAAAGGTTCTTAATTGGATGTCTGTGAATTTGTATTTTTAAAACTTTTGGTAGCTAATTAAATATAATTGCTTTCTTTGGTAATCCTCACTTCACTTTTGCATCCACCACTCTACTTGATTTCAACTCCACACAAGATATCTCTATTGGGTTAAGCTCATCACCTCATCACTGTGCTAACTCAAGTTTTAACTCACACAATCTCCCTCAGCTTCCTCTTGCCTCTGATTGGAGGGTAGAGTAATAAACTCTTTCCAATGCCTTCCTTTATAGAGGGCAGAAACTGGACTTTTCAGCTCTACTCAGCATCTGCTGCTCTGTCTAATGTTAAACTCCATGGAACAAGATACCCTCTGGTCTCCCTTCCCCCCTCTCCTTTCTTCTTTTGTGTGCTGTCTCCTCCCATTAGATTGTAAACTCCTTCTGGGCAGGGACTGACCTGCTTTTTATTAATTGTTTCTAGCATATTGCCAGGCACATAGTAGGTGCTAAATAAATGTTTATTGGACAATCCCATGCATTTTATCTTATATATTTAAAAATATTACTTGGAGAAAAGATTCTAATGCTTCACTAGATTACCAGAGGAGTCCATAACATAATGAAGCCTAAGAATCCTTGCTTCATTTGGCAAAGGTTCTTTTCAAGTGGATGTGATGCTTTAAAATTTTTCCAAATTTTAAATATGGTTATTTTGTGCAACTATTTTTCAGGGAATACCTACATATTTGTTTCCCTTTCAGTAGAGACAGTGCAACCTTGGATACAAGGACATCTTATTTTAAGAGTTCAGACCGTACTTGGAAGCAGCCTACATTCAAGCAATGCAATACTATTTAACTTATTATTTTTGATGCATTTCATTAGTAGTTAAAAAATCACAGTTTTTATGAGGAATGTCAGCATCTTAGACCTGTGGATAATAGTGACACGAAGAGGTTAAATCACTTGCTAAAAACCCAGCAATAAATGCGAATTCAAGCTGGGATTAAAAATTCAAAAGTTCTTGATCCTAAGATGATGTTTGGTCTACCAGGCTTTATGATAATAGGCTATTTCTTGATTCAAAGAGATCAAAGTACTTCATAGAAAACTCAAGAATATACCAGGTCATATTTCCCCATTGGACATATGCCAGGGTAAAAAAAAAAAATCAAATGAGCATAAATCAGGATGTGCAGGGCATCCTCGTATGGGCCAGAGGACCCAGAAAGTCTGTTTTTGCTTAGCAAGCTTGCTAGGCAACTTACAGGCAAGGATGTATATGTGGAGATAAAAGAGGAATTAGCTATACTCCTAAGTACTTAATAGAATGAACACTGAATTAGGTAAGATGAAAAAACGAAGCAAGTATGGCCAGTAGCATTCAATTATAGCCTATTCTCTCATCTATGAATAATAATGATGATAATACTAATAGTAATAATAGCTAGCATTTATAAAGTTCCTTAAGGTTTGCAGAGTACTTTGTATATGTCATTTCTTTTAATTCTCACAAACACCTGGGAGGCAGGTGCTATTATGATCCCCAATTTACTAGCGAGGGAACTGAGGCAAACAGGTTCAAGGATTTGCCTAGGATCTCACAGCCAGTAAGTAGTGAGACTAGGTTTGAATTCATGTCTTTCTGACTCCAGTCCCAGTGCTCTATCCACTTAGACCTTGCCCAGATTTAAAAAAACAACACAAATCCTCAAAAAACCTTTTAGGATCATTAGCTCTAATTTGATTTAATCAGAACGAGCAAAGCTAGTCCCCAGTGGGAATTAACTCATTTCTTCTTGCTTTCAAAATCATCATAGTGAAGTTTTCCAAATCTGAATATTTTTCTGAGACTTCAATTGTTTTTTAATCTAAATGAATAAATATTAGCAAGGACTATGGCAGTTAAGTGGCTCAGTGGATAAAGTGTTGGATCTGAAGTCAGGAAGATCTGGGTTAAATTCTGATCTCAGACATTTACTGGCTGTATAATCCTGGGCAAGTCAACTTAACCCGTATTGTCTCAGTTTCCTTAACTGTAAAGTGGGGATAATAATACCATCTCTCAGGGTTATATGTGAAGATCAAATGAGATAATATTTGTAAAGCACTTAAAACAGTGCCTGGCACATAGCAGGCACTTAATAAATATTTATTTCCTTTCTTTTCCTTTCCTTCCTTCTTTTCATGTAGTCATTTGCAGTACTTGCCTGCTAATGAGTTTTTGTATATGAACCATAAAATACACATAGCATAAGCAAACACATGCTATAGAAATAATACCATGTCAACATTCAGATGCTTGGTTTGCAAAGGAAGCTAAACTTTATGCTAATTTACATGTGCATCACTAATTATCAAAACTATAGGGTATTTATTTATGTTACTTAGGCTGTTTTCTTCCTTGTAGTATCTCCACATGACCAACAATTATTCTAATGGTGATGTTTTCAAATATAATTTTCCTTGAGCCTCTTTAAGCAATAGAGAGGAACAAGGTAATATATGAAGAAACTCAGAATTATATTAAACAAAGACTCTTTAAATCTACCATGTGTACAATACTGTTACATGTAGTGGGGTGAAGCAAACAGGTACAAGAAGTGGTCTTTATCAGAAAACTTACACTTATACATATATTTCTAACAAAGTATCTCTATTCTTATTTTAAACTCAAATTTACAATCCAGGTTCATGTTTAGCAGAATAATGGTCAAGTCTAATTGAGTTGCTGAGGTGCAGGAATATATCATATGAATTTCATAAGAAAAACAGTCTAATCAGGTTAAATAGAATGTGTACATTACCACATCTGACTTTGTAGTAAACTTCTGAGTTTGCAAACTTTCTAAAGCCATCCATTTCACTGGCAATTTTGCTCCTGTTTTATTGTGTACACTGTAATATTCTTTATCATACACATCTCTGGCAAGCCCAAAATCAGCAACTTTGACAGTGAATTTTTCATCCAGCCTAGAGAAATGACAAAAATTATTATCTGTAATGGGAGAAATGGATTTTCAGTGATACTGAATATTCTCTAGATTGCCACAAGTAGCTTTTGTGAAAGCTATGACTTTTGGAAGCTCCTCATATCTGAGCTTTTCATATCTGGCATCTAATAACTAGCTCTAAATTAAATGGAAGTCTTGAGTAAGTACATATGACATTGGTATTACAAATCCATAAATGGATTGACCTTGCCACCTCTATGACAGTACTTATTACGTGGCGCCAAGAAAATCCCTTTGCTGCTGCTTAGATGTTGACATGGCATAGAATTGTATCTTGTGCTGTTTTTACACTTTGGCACATCAACTTTCAACACAAAGCAGTTATTAATTCTCACAGGTCATCTTTAATTAATACTAAGATCTAGAGTTAAGGTTGAATGGGTATATTACACTGCAGTAGGTCTATCCTGTGCCATCTTTCTTATATTATTCTCAATTTGGCCAAGGACCAGTGTGTTTAGTTATCTTTAGAGAGAATCCTCTATCATCTCTCTTTCCTAGTAAAGGATTATTATAATACATTATGCAGTACATAAGAAAAATATCAAGTTTCAATAAAAATTAATTCCAAATATCTAGGGTGTGTTGCATTAAAAAAATAGGCCTTAAGCTGTTCCATTTGCAGAAAACCCAGGCTGGCAATTAATAACACCATTCATTCATGCCATATATCATGAATCAGTGCAATAAAATGGGAAACTATTGAATCAATCACTAACTGTTGACTGTTGTATTACACAGCCCAGGCAGCCAGACACAAATAAAGTTCTTTGTATATTCATTCCTAAATACCATTTTTGGTAGGACTAAGCCAGTCCAAGTCCAAATCAAGTCTTGGGCAGCCTCAGTGAAATGGTATCCGCCTACCTTTTTTTTTTTCTTTTATAATGCAGAATGCTGAAGATCAAGTTCTCCCTTCTGTAAGCTAATGTAGCATAAAACCACAACATTAGGGGCTACTGGTGGGAAGGACCAAGAAAAGCAAGTGTATATAACAGCTGTTCAAGACCCCCTCCAGAGAGTCCCTTTTAATGTTCTGGTGGATAAATCCTGAAAGTTCCACCCACATTCTTACAACACGATGCTTATACATCAATTGCAACTGTAACAAAAATAAAGGACCTTTTATATAATGACAACAACGTGATTACAGTCACAAAATGTAGGGGGAAAATCACCATTTCTCCTTGTTTCACTTAGTCTTTAAATAATTTGGAAGATACAGATGGAACATTTTATACTTACATACAATTTCTTGCAGCCAAGTCTCTGTGGACAAACTTTTTGCTTGCAAGGTATTTCATGCCTTTGGCTACTTGAAGGCCAAAACCAATAAGGTCTTTCACTGTTGGGTTCTATAATACATAGGACATAATTAAAGGATAAATCCACAAGTTCTGATCTCAAGAGTTCTGAATTTTTTTTGTAGCAGTCATTATTGTTTTTGTACTGGGTACGAAACAGTTTGTAACACTTGTGATCCAAAATTATTTGTTAATGAGCAAGATAGACTCATGTAAAGAAATACTGACTCTCAAAACTAGATTGCATATGGGCAAAGAATTTTGAATTCCTCAGTTTGCTTATGTAAAATGAGGTGGGATAATCTAAACATGTTTTTTCTTTTGAAAAATAAAATCACAAATTGAAATGATGAGCAGAGCAAAGACTAAACATACTAGTGGGGTATGAACAGAAAGGGTAGCTCCTTTGAAGGTATCATGGAATTTGTAAGTTTTTAAATGTAGAGGAGGGCTTTGCAATAATGCTTGCAGCCTCTAGTCAAGGAAAAGTCTTTTTTCAGGCCCAGTGGAGGACTGCCAGGAATGCATTAAACTTTTCTGATATACAAGATCAGCAGCAGCAGCACAATCTTTGAAAATAAAAAATCCAACGCTAAGTGCAAATTCATTCACAATAAGTTTTCATGGAACCATGATGAACTCAACCCTGTGATAAACCTTGGAGATGAAAATTTGTCTTGAGAGTATCACATTCACCATGTTGGGGGCAAATTACCTTGTCAGGGTAGACACAAAGAATTAATTGCTTGATTGGCTTTGGCAGGATACCAAAAGACATCGTAGCTGCTTGAGAGGTGAATTCACCTTACTTATATGAACATATAAATGCCAGAGGCTAGATGTTCATTCTCCTCTTCCCTGACTACAGGATCTTCCCTAACACCTGCACTTTGGTTTCCTTGGAATCAAATCTCATTTCAACATATGATGTTAATAAATTGGTTTATGCCTTTTATTTGGAAATTGAAGTGAAGAGTAAAGCTCTTCTAATGCTGGATTCTTACCCAAAGAGTTTACAGGAGAGACCAAGGAGGTGAGCCTGCACTTAATCCCACTGGATGCTCAAAGACTTTCTTGGTTTGCTGTGGTTTAATGCATCCATTAGAATGGATGCTTCTTGAGAGTAGAGACTGTTTTATTCTTTGCTTTTACATACATATGTGTAGTGCTGTTCTGGGCACGTAGTAGGAATTTAATAAATACCTGTTAGTTGTCTGTAAGTGGAGCCAGGAGGCTAGTAGTCCAGAATCCTCTGGTTGTCTACTGTCATTGTCTATTGTCTCATTAGCTCTCATCACTTCAATTACCATCTCTATGTTAAAATCTTACCTTCTCTTTTGTGCATATTTCATTTGTACATCATGGTTTACATATTGTCTTCCCCAATAGACTGTGAGCTCCTCAAGGGTGGGGACAATTTTTGTCTTTCTTTGTATTCCCAGGACTTAGCACAGTGTCTGACACCTACTAGGTGTTTAATAAATACTTGTTGTTGACTTGACTCTATGCAGGTAGCTATGCAGGTAGCTCCTTAATCCATGCATCCAGCCCAAGTCTCTACTAGACTTCAGTTCTCCATCATCACCTGGCTGCAGACATTTCCTTCTGGATGTCTTATATGTATGTCCAAAATAGAACTGATAACACTTCCAATTTTTTTCTCCCCTCTCACCACTAACTGCCCAGTTACCCAGGTTTGTAACATTGGAGTCATTTTTAACTTCCTCCTCTACATCACTCTCTGTTAACATCACATCACATTGACAAGTCCTAGCAATTTTGTGGCCACGATATTTCTTGTGGTCGTGACCTTGGTTTGCATCTCTGTTACTTCTCACTTAGACCATTATATTAACTTTCTAATAGCCCACTCTTTCCCCCAGCCTATCCATTTTCCACAGGCTTCCAAAACAATCTTCTTGATGCATGAGTATGATCATATTACCTACCTTTTAAAAAATTTCCCATATTGCCTATCGGATCAAATACAAACTCCTCAGTCTAACATTGAAGGCCCTTCATAATCTGGTTCTATTTACCCTTCTAGACCCATTTTCTATTGCCCTATTCATTCAGGCTTATGCTATAGCAAAATCGAATAGCTTGTTCTCAACACTGTATACCACAGATTCAGCCTCTCTGCATTTGCACAGACCATTCTCCTTGCTTGGGATATTAGTCCTTTCTCATTTCCACTTTTCAGAATCCTTGTCATTCAAAGAAAATAACTTTTGATTAAGATACTACCACGTGCCAGGCATTGTGCCCTGTGTTGGGGAATACAAAGAGAAAACAAAGACAGTAGCTGTGCAAGGAACTTATATTCTGTTGGGATATATGATGGGTACATGGATCAATACAAGGCCATTTGAGGAAGGAAAGAATCCTAAAACTGGGGATCAAAAAGGATTTTGTGTAGAAAGTAGCACCTGATGAGCCTAGAAGGAAGCTAGGAATTGTAAGGGACAAATGAAAGGAGGAATTATATTGAAGACATCTGGGACAGGCTTGTGGAAGCATGGAGAGGAGAGATGAGTGCAGAGTTTGGGGAATAGCTACTATGGCTAGAAGACAGAGGGGGTCTCTTCACATCTTAGTTCAGGCTCTACTTCTTCTGGGAAGTCTTTCTTATATTACCCAGGTTGTTAGTATTTTCTCTTCAAAGAGCCACATATTTCCCCTCCAGGAACTCGGACTCCTTCCTTGGGGGTCTTCATCCTTACAGGTGTATTCTCAATTTATCTTATTGGGGTCCAGACCTCCAAGGTACTTCCTGGACTTCTTATCATTCCACTAAGGAGTTTCTCCCTGATTTTCAGCACCCTTTTATGTGCAGTCTTCCCTCATTAGAATATAACCTTCTTGAGGATAGAAATTACTTTGATTCTTTGAATTAGCATCCCTAGCATCTGGCACAGTACATAGCACATAGTAAATGCTTACTACCCATCCATCCATCTATATCTATCTATCTATCTATCTATCTATCTATCTATCTATCTATCTATCTGTCTGTCTGTCTGTCTAGCTACTTAGCTATAATATGCTGTATTTCCGAGTAGAATACAAGGTCCTTGAAAATATAAACTTAAAATATTTAACCACAAAAGTTTTGAATCTGACCTATTTTGATGGTTTTTGCATGGGCCTAATTTGTCAGCTGGTTTCTTTGGTAAAGTACTTACATGAGTCTCATTTCTTATGAAGTTTCGAAGATCTCCATGTTTCATGTATGGCAGGACCACCAATGGAGACCCTTCATTACGAAGGCAGATTCCCAGAAGTGAGAGGACATTGGGGTGACTAAAATCTTTCATGATGATCCCTTCAGTCAGAAATTGGGAAACCTCTCCTAGGTCAGTAATTCCTGTGAAATTCAGTGGTAGAAAATAATATCAAATTTCATTGTGGAATAATCGATTAACCAATCAACAATCAATCAACAAGATCTGATTAAGTTCCTACTATGTGCCCAGCAGTGTGCCAGTCACTGGTGATACAAAGACAAAAATAAAAGAGTTTCTGCTTTCTGGGGTAGACAACATGTATATACCTAAAAATGACAAATATGTTTATATTGCATATAATATACAAAATAACAAGTAATAATACACAATCTATTATGATGTAATTACATAAATATAAAATTATATACATATATAAAATAAACACAAGGTAATTTTGGTGGGAAGGTACTTGCAACTTGGGGAAATCAGAATTCAACATGTATGAAATGAGTATTTTGTCAGAATCAGAAAAATCAATGAAAATTTAAAGCTACTATATTTCCTGAACATCCATCCAAGTATGAATGATATAATTCCTCCTTAACCACATTACAGTGTTATAGTTTCTCCCCTGTAACTAAATAAACAGAATTCAGTTTTTAGGTTTTTCACTTACAGAAAAGAATCAGGTAAAGGCGACAAGACTTTATCAAGCACCTACTATATACCAAGCATTATGCTACATCCTAGGGATACATATCTTACTCTGAAAGCAGGACACAGTGCTGATGACCTATCAACTTGACATGCCTGAATGTAATACTAATATTTTCGAGAATGAAATATTTGGCATAATACTTAATATTTGTGCAGACTACATGATTTCTGATGTATGGATCTGAAGACTATTACCATAGGGTTAAACTAACAGTGCAGCCATTATTTTACTGATGTGAAAACTAGAATTCAGAAAAAATAGTTTTCACAAAGTCCCAGAACAGGCCAGTGCCAGAGAAAAGAGTACAGTAATATTTTCTGATCCCAGTGATATGCTGAGTGTATTAAGGCATGTTGTATTTCTTGATACAAGCTATAACAAGAAACATATTGAAAAATGCATCATTTGCATGTTTTAGGCTTTGTATAGAGCAAAATATGGCTTATCTTCAGGTCATACTTTTAGTAATTTAGCAGTGGAATGTAACTAAGAATCCTGAAAACCCAGAATAAAAAAACCTAGAATTAAAGAACTTGGAAAGAAACAACAAAATGAGACAAAATTTTTCGTTCTCTGAAATACAGGATGTCCCCAAAATCTTTAAGCTTAAAGTTCACTAAGACTTCCTTGAAACCTTGTATCTGTCATAAAGCCTGTTCAGTGAAGCTTTTGTGTGGATGGTACTCAGTCTACACCATTCATCACTGATTAGCTTTTAATTTATATATAATTCTAACTCTGCTTATCTGATTTCTAAGACCATAATAACTTAGAAGCAGGAAACTATGGCTGCTGATGGGCTAAAAGCAAGGGAGGAAATGAAAAACTTATTATATTGTGGTGTAACATAATAATTGATTACCATTATTTTGATTTTGGAGGCAGTTAGGTGACTCAGTGGATAGAATGCTAGGCCTGGAATCAGGAAGACATGAATTCAGATTTAGCCTCAGACACTTAACTAGCTGTGTGACCCTGGGCAAGTCACTTAACTTCTGTTTACCTTAATTTACTGGAGAAGGAAATGGCAAACCACTCTAGTATCTTTGCCAGGAAAACATTATAGACATTATTGGGAAGCTATCATCCACAGGGTCATGAAGAATCAGATGCTACACAACAACAACAACAACAACAACAATTTTGATTCTGAGTTATCAAAGAAAAAACTATATAATATTCTCTGTATCCTATTTATGGAAGTGTAGAATTATGCAACATTTTAGGAATATCTCAATAATAATTAAAATAAATTGGCATTTCAATGAGTGTCAATTAGAGAAAATATTTTTAATAATATCTTTTATCTATATAGTGTTTTGTGGTTTAAAAAATTAAAAACATATTATTTCACTTGATTCTTAGAACAACCCATGGAGGTAGGTAGTGCAAGCATCATTATTATCCCTGTTTTACAAATGGAGGAATTAAGAGTTGGAGAGATTAAATGACTTTCCCAAGGTCATGTATCTTGTAAATAGTACAACCCAGACCAAAATAATTTCTTCTATTTCCAAGTTTAATCTTCTGTACGTGAAACCTCAACTTACACAGCATACCTTATTTTCCTTAAATGTTGGTAGTTAGTTGCTACTGTATTATTTTTCAATTTTTTGTTGGCATACTTTCCCTTTTTTATCTTATTTCTTTTCCCTCCTTTCTAATGGGAGTTGTGTTGTTTTTTTTTTTAATTACTTTAATGCCTGAGCATGAAATGACTCATTCTTATTTTATGTGCCAACATGTTTCCAATAGTTTCCAAAAATCATCATTTGCAAAACAAACATCATCTGCCAGACTTAGTCAAATTATACTCATCGCCTTTCACCTACACCCTTGTTTATCACGGGTATAAGGAGCAATTGTTTAAGGAAAACATTTTAGTAACAGTCTAACTTGAACATATTTTCAGGATTAGACCCATGAGTTTTAATAGCAACTGCTTATTTCTATAAGAGAATGTGTAAATTAATATTTTAAGTTATCTGTTATTTTACAATTTATAGTGGAAAAAGAGCTGGCCCCAGAGTCAGGAAGTTCTGGATGCAACCCTCCCCTTGACACATGCTGGCTACCTAACTCTGGACAAGCTGCTTACCATGTCAGTACCCCAAGCATGTCTCAGAGATCATAAGCTGCACAGCAATTGCTGCTTTCAATTGGTAGCTAGATTTTCCTCACTGAGAATTTTTGCCCTACAACAATGCAACTATAAATTCAGTTCACAAAAAAAGAAGAAAAATTCTCTTATTTGATAGAGCTTCACAGAAGGGTTACTTTACTATTAAATTGTTAACTTACTATTCAAGGACTTCACAGCACAATGAATCTTCTTGTCATCATTATCCAATAAAGTCCCATGATACACACACCCAAAATGCCCTATGAGAAGAATAAGGAATATTAATTTTTTTACTGTACTATTTTCCAATAACCAGCAATCACTATTTAATATCTTTTATGAGTCCCAGTGATTCCAGATTCCTTGATTGCAAATCTATATAGTATAGACTTTTATTAATGAAATGATTTAAGGAACACATGGTAAAAGCCATATTACTTTTTCTTTTTTTCTTTTTGTAATGCAATATAAGTCTCTCTCTTTATGTGTATACATATATGTGTGTGTGTGTGTATATATATATATATATATATAAGTATGCATGTATCTTAATCAGTGTTTGAGTAACTGAATAAACATCATAGATATTCTACAAATGATACAAAAGTCACCAACAAGGACATGTCTGCTAGGAAAGGAAGTGAAACAGTTATATTGTGAGAATGATGTATGATCAGTGGACAGTTGAAGTGCTACATTGGTATCCATGAACTACTAAAAGAAACAAGGGAAGGCTTCTGGTGCTTGTGGTTCCTTGTGGAAGAATTACAGAAAGACCTGAACATGAATCATACTAAAGGAGATGGGATTATTTCACAGTCTGGAGAAATGGAGGGAGGATTGATGAGATATTGATGAAATCATTGCCCTTTGATATTTATACACATGTATATATGTGTGTGTGTACATATGTATATGACACACACATATAACATGATATGATCTTTATGGTTGGTGCTGATAGCCCTAATACCTACATCACATGTGAATGAACATCTAATTGTTGTTCAGTCGTCTCAGTTATGTCTCACACTTTTTGACCCCATTTCGGGTTTTCTTGGCAAAGATCCTAGAATGGTTTGCTATTTCCTTCTCCAGCTCATTTTATAGATGAAGAAAAGGAGGCAGACAGGGTTAAATGATTTGGCCAGTCACACAGCTAGTAAATGTCTGTGGCAGATTTGAACTTGGGAAGATGAGTCTTCCTGATTCTAAGCCCAGTGCTCTACCCACTGTGCCTCTTAGCTGTGATGTTATTAGCCTCTTTACTATATATAGTTAGGTTTCAGAGATATGAATAAAATTTATGCTAACTCTATGTAATACTGAAACACGTTTTCATTCTATAGGGTCTATTATATGATAGAATTTTCTTACTCTGGTTAGTTTAGTTTTCTTCCATTCAACATGACTAAATTCAACAAATTTATTAAGCACCTACTTGGGATATAGCACTGTGTTAAATGCCATAGAAGAATCAAAGCTTATAAAAGACAGGAAGCTTACAATCTTACTTACTTCAATATAAGATAACATAGACATGCATAAGAGAGAGGTAAACAACGTGTGATGTAAGGTTTTGAGGGGAGAAAAGATCATTACTATGGAGAGGAATCCAGGAGAAGGTGTTATGCATACTTGGCTGTAAAGAATTGGTAGAATTTCAGTAGGTGGAGGGGAAACAATTCTAGGCATAGATAATAGTGTGAAAAAAGATAGAGATAGTGGGGAAATGGAGCCTATGTGGGAGCTAGTGAGTAGGTTGGAGGAAGCTTAGAGCACGTTGGAGTGGCACAATATGAAATAAAGCTGGGAAGGAGGCTTGAATGCCAAGTTTAAGGGGAGTGGATTTCAGACAATAAGGAGCTACTGTTCTCTGTTTAGCTTTTTAAGCCCTATATGACCTGGACCCAAACTATCTTTTCAGCCTCATTGCACATCACGCCCACTCACACACTCTGTAACCCAGCCCTATTCATCTGGCCTTCTCTCAATTCCTCACAGAGGATTCTTCCCCTCCTCCCCTGGCTCTGCCTCTGCCCTGAATCACCTCTATGTCTAGAATATGCTCCCTCCTTATCTCTACTTTACAGCATCCCTTTCTTCAAGGTATAACTCAAGCATCACCTTCAATATGGCACTTTTCCTGATCTCCTTAACTGCTTAGTGCCCTTCCTTTCAAACTACCTTACAGTTAATTACTTTGTATTTATTCTCTTTATATTTTTTCTGTCAATACTTATTTATCAACTTGTCTTCTCTGTTCGAAAATAAGTTCTTTGTAAGTAGGGATTCTTTTGATAATTGTTTTTGTATCCATGGCACTTAGCACAGTGCTTGGCACATAGTAGGTGCTTAATTAAATGCTGGCCATTGATTGAAGATCTTAATCTTAATCTTAATCAGTAGGGTGATATAATCAGATTTGTTCACATAAGGAAGATTAATATAGAAGAGTGGAAGCAGAAAGGCTAGTTTGGAAGACTAGAAAAAAGATGTTATAAAGCAAACTTCTATTCTCCTAAGGAACAGAACCAGAATCACCAAAATAAAAATAATATTGTTAAACATAGCTTTTGAGAAGGAAAGGGTATAACAGACTAGTTTTTTGGAATAAGGATTTCCACCAATTAGTCACAATTGGCTACATGATTCAGGTTGGCAGGGGTTGCAAGTCATTAGCCCAAATGAAGTAGATTTACTTTAGACTAAGTTCCCACTCACTTAAAGCCAATTGATTTCCAAGTGGCCATGATGTAGGCAGTTTCATCATAGGTGCCAAGAGTTTGACTGCTTAGTCAATGGTTTTAGGATTGAGACTCAGGCAAGTGGCAGAATGAGAAGCCTCACAGCCCAGCTTGTTTTTCCAAAGGACCACTGCCAATCTGCCTCTGTTCAGGGAAAATACAGACTAGTCCATCTAGTTCAACCCTATGCATTTTACAGTTGAGGAAACTGACCTGGAGGAAGGTTAAATGTGGTACAGATACAAAAGCAAATTTAAATCCTGCCTCTAATGGTAACTTGGAACAATGAATGTCACTTAATCTTCCTGGGTGTTAGTTTATTCATCTGTAAAATGAAGGAGGGAAAGATCAAATTACACTGCCTCTGAATCAAGTCTCTTCCAGTTCTAGATCTGATATGTGACTTGTCCAAGGTCACGCAGGTAGTATGTGATCCAGGTCTCTGTCTGGGGGCAGAAAAAATATTCTTTCTCCTATACAACTCTGGACCCTGGTTACCCAACTCATTTACCATCTTGGGCTCTCAAGTAAGTCTCCAAGACTATAAACTGCAGATGGGCTGTATCAGTGAGGATACATTTCCACACTGATGAAATCACAGGTCCAGACCAAAAAAAACAAAAACAACCCAACAACAAACCTACCCTGAGCCCCAGTGAAATCACAGTGATTTGTGGAATAGGCAGGATGACATAGCAGGTGGAAAGAATACTGGACTTAAACTTGGGACAGACATGGGTTTAACACTTGCCTCTGACTGGTTTTATAATATCTGCCACGTTGCTTACTCTCTAAGGCTCAGTTTTCTCATCTACAAAATGAACATAATGCCTGTAGGTCCTGCCTGGTAGGACTGTTATGAGGCCCAAAAGAGATGTCATCTATAAAAGGCTTTGCAAACTTTTAACACACTAGATATAGAAATATATGATATATACATGATATATATGCACATATACTACATATAAGTATATACATACAAAATAGCACACATATACATATGTATACGGTATGAATATGCATGAGTGCACAATTTATCTGAGCATAAATGTATACATATATACACACATATGTTTATGTACATACACAATACAAGCAGCTATCTGGTGCAGTGGATAGAACACCAGACCTGGAATCAGGAAGTCTTGAGTTCCTATATAGCCTTAGACACTTACTAGTTATGTGACCCTGGGTATGTCACTTAACTTTAGTTTCTTCATTTGTAAAATGGTGTTGTTGTGCGGATCAAACAAGATAATATTTGTAAAGTGTATTGCAAACCTTAAAGCACTTTAGAAATGCTTGCTATTATTATTAGATAAAATTCTGTTATTATTTAAGGTTTGTTGTAAGGATCAAAATAAATAATATATGTGAAGTGTATTACAACTCTAAAGTGTTATACAAATATAAACTATTATTTTAACATAGCCTGCATTTATAAGGCAGAAGGGAAGGGAATACAATGGATTAAAGAATGAGAAGGAATTCTCTTTGCCCACCAGCTTTCCCTTCTGCCCTCCTCAAGAATCACATCAAATGAGAATTTGACCCTGTGTTCATATAATGTAAATTATCTCATCAACTTATTCAACAGGGAACAACAAATGCTCTAGATGCCTTTTGGCAGTATCTCCAGAGAAAAGTTTTCAAGATTCAATATGGATTGAGATAAAAGATTTTAGAGATGAAAAAGAGACTGGAATCCACTTTCTACCTGTATTTTCTTTTTCTAGTTGGTTTATTTCCCCACTAAACATTTTCTCAACCATTCTTTCTGCTAGCTGTTACTACTACCCAGACAGACTACCTTATTACAAATACTTGCTTCTCCTTTGTGTAAAGGAATTAGAGTGCATTGCGAAAATGATATATGTTGTTCAAGGTCAAGGTAATGTTATAAATTACCGTTTCTAAGAATGCTGACATGAGGTGCTGTGAACTAAGCCTTTGGAGAGAGTTAGTCACTGTTTTCCATGTAAAGAGACATTGGAGGGTGACATCAGTGAAAATGGTTGCAATTAAAAGCAGTAAAAAATTCCATTAAAATGTTCTTGTCATTATTAAAAAGGGTGATAGAGGAATGTGATTTATTTCTGCCTGCTTTGGAGATGACCAAATTATAGCAGTAACAGGAGGACCACATCCCAGGAGATTTGATTTTCAACATGGTATGTATGCAGAATGGAAAACAAAAACTCATTTCTTTTTTGTCCTTTGCATCACTTTTGCTATACATGTGTATATTTATCTATTTGCTGAAAAAGAACATAAAACATTTCTATAGGAAACTAACAAAATCAGAGTTGGCATACTTGCCTCTTCCTATGATCTCATTGAAATGCACAATCAGGCTACTGGGCCCAATGACCACATGCTGAACAGCTTGGACCAGGTCTGGATTTAAGGCGCTGATATCAATGTGTACGTGATTCTGAAGCAGTGGACTGGATATATCTGAATCTCCGCTGGTTAGGATGGGGGACAAATCCGTCAGAGGATAATGAGCTTGTCTGCAGGATCCATTCTGGGAAGAATTTGGAAACTGATCTGCAAGAGGAATCTGAATTATTAGTATATGTTTAAAAGACAGTGGAAAAACTTTGTTTATTAGAACCAAAGAGACGTGAGGACAGTCTAAAATAACGCAAAGTTTGAATTGTAGAATTTTTTAAAATTCCACTTCATTCCTTTTAAGCATTTACAGTTGACTTTAACTTAAAAAAAGAGATTCTGCCAAGATAAGATCCCCGTATCTGATTCAATGAATAGATAAGAAGACTTTGAGATAAGCCAGTCAATTATATGCAAATAAACATTTTAAACATCTTCTCAAAGATTGTTCTCTTAAATAGGGTATTTGTTTGGAAATCTTGGACAAACATCATTAATTTGCTTAGAAATAACCTAATTCACAGGATTGTGACGTTTCTAAAGTAGTCATACACTGATTTTAAGACCATGGCCACATCACTTAATCTCTGAGCCTTAGTATCCTCATCTACAAAATGGGCACAAGTACTTTAGGCTCTACTATAGTAGGCCTACCATGAAGCTAAAGTGAGATAATTTTGGTAAAGTGTTTTGTACATTTTACCACATTATTATTAGGAAAACTCTTTTCTTGTGAAAGAATAAAATTTTCTACCTTCTGTCTCAATGACCATAGATCTAGAGCTAGAAGGAACCTCAGAGGTCATCTAGTCCAACTCCCTCCCTTACTTGTAGGGAAACTGAGTCCAGGGAAGTCAAGTGCTTTTGTCACCCAGATAGTAAATGTAAGAGGTGGAATAAGAACCCATGTCCTCTGACTCCAGAGCACAGACTCTTCCAGTTCTACTACACACCACCTCCTCTGAGTGGGCATTTCAGACTGGTGGAAAATGAGCCAAGGAGTTTTGCTAGAGATTACTACTGTGTTGAGAAACTCTAACAAATAATATGCATATGATATATGCAAACAGAGTTGGACAATGTTCTTAGCTTACAAAAGCCTAACTCACACAAAAGGGAGAAGGAAAAACAGTTTTTAGTTGAGTTATTGTTTTATCAATGGAATCAGATCCTTGGAAATGCAAACCCTCACTTTCAGCCAATGAGAGAGAGAGAGAGAGAGAGAGAGAGAGAGAGAGAGAGAGAGAGAGAAAGAGAGAGAGAGAGAGAGAGAAAGAGAGAGACAGAGAGAGAGAGAGAGAAAGAGAGAGACAGAGAGAGAGAAAGGACAGTGGAATCTATTAGAGAGAACCTAACAGACAGTTAGTTAGTTCCACACACTCCACACACTTGGGAACTGCCAGCTTCAGTGGTGGCTCCTCTATTATTAGGAAGGGTTCTGGGTTAATTTTAGAAAAGACAGTTGAGAACTGCTTTGGTCTGGTATTCTTAATACTTGGGTCTTTCTCTTATGCTCAAGTTAAATGCACTTGGAAATCCTTCCTTAGAGGAAAAATAGACCAAAAAGAATTTAAGAGATCCTTGTCCAATTATCAGTCCCCACTCTCAGGGAGGAGCCTGTAAGGGGTGGTGGTGGGGGGCGTCCTGAAACTTTTTGTGAAGAGAAGCTACTCTTCCCTAGAGCCTGGAGATGCACTGAGACATTCTCTCTCTATCTCTGTCTCTTTGTTTCTCTGACTGTCTCTGTGTCTCTCTGTCTTTCTCTGTGTATCTCTGTGTCTGTCTGTCTGTCTGTCTCTTCCCAGTGGAATCCCTGAGTGAGGGGGTGCGGCTGTTGGTAATGACTTCCTGAGGAGCACTCATCAGAGCAAAAGCAATGTATTGACAAGAAAGTCTCTGAATGGAAGGAATGCCCTTCCCAGCTGGGAAACTTTGCTTCCCTTCTAGCAGGTAGATCCAGGCGACAGTTGTGGAAGGAGTGATAAGATAAGGGTAGGGGAATTTTGATCTAAAGATGACAATAATTGGACTCAGTTTCCCCACAAGTAAGGGAGGGAGCTGGACTAGATGACTTCTGAGGTTCCTTCTAGCACTAGGTCTATGGTCATTGAGACAGAAGGTAGGATAAATTTTATTCTTTTACAAGAAAAGAGTTTTTCTAATAATAATGTGATACAACTTACGAAGCACTTTACCAGCATCATCTCACTTTAGCTTCACAGTGGCCCTATTATAGTAGAGCCTAGAGAACTTGTGCCCATTTTGTAGATGAGCATACTGAGGCTCAGAGATTAAGTGATTTGGCCATGGTCCTAAAACCAGTGACAATTCTATGGTGCTTAACAGTATGCTTTCATAGGCATGATCTCATTATGATCTGTTATTAAAGGATTCAGGTCTTATTCCCGTTTTTCCAGAGAGGAAGCTGAGACTCTGAGATGCTAAGTGACTTACTCAATGTCATGCATATCAGAGGTAGCAGAAATAGGTCTACATTTCTGAACTCTTGAGTCCAATATTCTTTACACCATCCCATGCTACTCAGGTGCTCCCAAAGTTAGGATACTGGAACCAAGAGGGAATGTCAGTTGTTTGTTAACAAGCAGGATAAATAATTTTGAAGAGGAGCAAAAATTAAAAAAAAAAAAAATTAGAAAAGATGTCCCAAAAGTCTTAGTGCAGTTTAAGCCTTTGAATAGCATTAAAGCAACTGGGTGGTCCAATGGAAGGACTAGGGTCCAGAAAAGTTGAGTTCAAATCCTGCCTTAGACACTAAGTTGCTATGTGAACTTGGGCAAATCATTTAACCCTTGTTTCCTCAGTTTCCAGTAAAATGGGGCTAATAATAATACCTATCTTACAGGGTTGTTATGAGGATCAAACAAGATAATAATTGTAAAGTACTTAGTACATTGCCTGGCACATAGTATAATATTAATTATATTATAAATATAAATATCAGCTATTGATATTTTTATCCTTAATAATTTTGAGCTATCAAAACCCAAAACTGCACTAGGACTTTCAGGACACCCTGTAAAGTGTTTCACTGGAAAGATAAGGATGTGACTTATACATAGTCCAGTCTTAGGTACTGAAAGGCAGAGTACTGGTATTAGACCCTTTTGATGAGAAATGGGATAGAATACTGCCTCATTCCACTCTATTGTACACATTTCAGTATTTTCCACATGGGTCATTTTGAACACATCTGTTCTGGACCAGTGGGTCAAGGAGAGCCAAAGAGGCTGCAGCCAGTGGGAGCAGCAGTACAGGAATGTTGAAATCATATTAGCTCAAAAGAATAAGGAGGGGAGGGAAAAGGAATAAATGATGGGCTTAGGTTAGAAAGGGATCTCCCAAATTCCTGAGGATCCAGGACGTAGACCCTCCCCACTGGAGCTGGAGACTTTAACAGCCCCTTCTCATGACAGCCTCTCTCTGCTGCTTCCAATGTTTCAAGCATTTCACCTGATGTTGGTCTGAGACTATGGATGGGAGTTTCATTTGCAGCTGGCAATCAGAGCAGCTGTCTTATGCCTTTAGCAGCAGGATAATTTTTACATTGGTAGTATGAATCAGGAGGTTGCTGCTGAATCTAGACTTCAGGGACTTTCTGAAACTGACAAATCATTGAGCCATTGAGAGGAAAAAGTTCTGTGGCATGGAATGCCTTATTGGTTCTTAAGTTAGGTTACAGGCCTCTGACTTTTAATGTGTGTCCCCACTGGTAGAATCCAAGAGGAATTATTTGCTGTGTCAATGGCTATAATATAGTCAATTCAAATTTTTAGGAGCTGATTGTGGATTATCTTGACAGTTGGCTATTTTTAAAAATATTACTAAACAGTGGATAAAATAAATTAAAAAATGAGACTTCACCATTTGAGGTTCAAGCATTTGAAACTCAAGTGGTTATGATCAAAGTTTTGATTGGGAAAAGGACATTGAAACTGGGTTAAAATAAATCTTGGACATTATCTGTGGATTTTAATTTTCTTTCTTACTAGAAGCACAATACAAATAAAACAGCAGAGTCAGGTCTATAAAAAAAGCATAATGTAATATTCCTGTTCATACAAATTAAATGGCAGCAAGTTGTTATGGCAGCTAGTTTCATACATAGAAATACATAGGGCAAAGGCCATGCAAGAAATTAAATAATGCAATAATAATTTGTGTTGGTCATACAGGGGTAAATGAATAAAACTTTCAAAATATCAGGGAATTGGTGTAAAGTAATAAAGATAGGAGTTGCTTTATTACTATCACCCTTTGACTTGATGAGCAGTTTCTAGATTTGCAAGTTTTTTCTGAGTCTGATTCACTATATTTGTCCAGTGGTAAATATTCAGCCAGGAAAATGTTCACAGTTGACTCATATCCTGAAACTTCTAAAGGTAATAAAGTTGATAAAATGTAGAGACTGTACTTTTGCCAACATATTTTAAGTTAAACAATGTGAAATGCTCCAGTTAATTTGGCCATTATTTGGTAAGAGTATATTTTTTTGAAGCAGATGATTCTAAACATTTCTTTATTTCTCAGCATAACTGGATGTTTGTTCTGGATTAGGCCTCAAAATAAACTTAAAAGTCCTGGAATACTTTAGGTGCTAGGCTGTGAAGTTTGTTACTTACCCTCCTGGAGAGCAGGCTCCCTAAGGAAAGCAACTGTCTGTTTTCTGTATACTCTACTCCCCCAGGCCCTAGCACAGTGCCCTGCACATGATCGGGACTTAATAAATCATAGAATTTGTTATGGTTGCCTTGATGGAACTACGGGCATGTTTAGATTCCTATATATAACAGGGTAAAAGAAAAGGCCAAGTAGCGACAACTTGCATTTGACTAAAATGTGCATTTTGATCTTACTTCTCCTGACTTTGTTCAATTAAAGAAAAAAAAAGAGGATCTGTTATTTGTAGATAACTCCCTTTGCCCACTGAAATCATCAACTCCTCTGTTATTTATAGAGATTATGACATTTAGAGAGTTAAGTGACTCACCCAGGGTCATAAGACCTCTGTGGGCAACTTGTGCCCAGGTCTTCCTAACTCTGAGATGGGCTCTCGAGCCACACTGTACATCCTGATACTCCCAATTTAGTTTAGAGAAGCCTCAGAACTTTTTAGTGCACTTTTCAAACAATAAATGAAATACCTGTTCCCTTGTGATTTTGTGGTTCACTTCTCTGGGAGAGAACAGCCAAAAGGCCCTAAAAATGTAACAAGAAATGGGTCTGGTTCCAAATTAAAATCTATCAGGGAGACTGTATGTGAAAACTGGGGAAAAAAAACCCATACTGAAGTGCATATATAGGTATTTCTCAGAACAATAAACTGGAATATACCTTCTGGAAAAGTTGCTCTGTAGTCTACAGATTCATTTGAAACCATTTCCGTGGTGGGGCTTACACTCCGGGCACTTACAAGCCTATCCAAGTGAGGAGTGTGTACTCTTGCATCATAGCGAACTAAGTCACTGCCCAGATCTTAAAACAAATAGAAAAAAAAGAGTTTGTTAAATACTTCTCTATCCTGGGTCAATGATGATAAACTCCAAAACTAAATATAGACTGTTTTTGATACAAGCATTAAGTTCTCATTAACATTTTGGTGTTAGGGGAACATATATGGCTTTGAGGAACACTGCTGTAAATATGAAGACTGTCTGAAATGGAATTAACTTCCTAAAGATTTTTCCTCGCTCTCTCTCTCTCTCTTTAAAAAAAAGAAGAAAACAAAAAAGATGCACCTTTAATCTGCTTCCTCTTTTTCAGCCACAGAAAAAGCCCCAGTAATAACAAGAGCAACAATGATATGAAGACGACTCCAACAACGAGTCCCGTGAAATTTTGGTCTGGTTGTACTATCACTTTTCCAAGGACAGTCGAAGAAACTGCTTGCTTCCACTACAACAAAGAAATAAAGAAATAGCATAATATACATGGCATTTTGTTTACAATATATTCAATGAGCTGAGCTGATTATTTCTGGGTGTAATACGGTACATGAGCATTACCGTAATTACTTTTGGCCATAGTGTTATCTCCTTCAAACCAAGAAGGTAGGTTTCGACAATTTTTCCTTCAGTCTTTATAAGTAAGTCATTGAATGTATATCTCCAAAGTACCTTAGTTTAATTTATGAACTGAAATACTATATTGTATTATGTGTTATTTTGTCCATTTGCATTTTATATGTTGTAAAATCATCATTGTGTATTGCATTACAACTCAACAAATGATAAAGGTTTATAGCTTTGGTCAGGTCACCCTCCTGCTCAATCCCTTTACTTGCTCCTTTTTGCCTACAAATAAAATATAAAATCCTTAGTCTGGCATTCAAGGCTCTTTATGATCTGATATTCTAGCCTTATGTCACCTTACTACTTTTTTTTTTTTAAGTCTTCTGTGCCTCTGCCTCCTGGACCCACTTAATGTTTTTAACCTTATTATTCTGTACTTTCTCCTCTCTGTGCCCCTCCCCCCTTTTCATGTACTATTCTCATCCCTGGAATGTATTTGCTCCATAATCCTCACCTACTTGAAATGCAATCTGTCCTCTAAGGTTCAGCTCAGTTGTTACCTTCTCCAGAAAGCTTTCTCTCATCGACCCAGAAGGGAAGTAATCCTTCCCTCTTCAGAGCTGTCAAAGCACTTTCTTTTGTACCTTTCCTATGAATTAAGTATATTATTTTTATATTAGTTACTTTTTCTTATTTCCCTTACTAGATTGTTAGCCCTCTCATTTATTTTTGAATTTCCTCTGGTTCCTGTCACAATGCTTTGCACATAGTAGAAGCTTGAGAAATGCATGTTTATTAACAACATGGAATAATGGTTAGAGAATCTGCCTTGAAATCAGGAGTTCATGGGCTCTTGCTCGCATATTGACTGTAAGACTGTGGGAAAGTCACTTAACTTCTTAGAGCTCTAGGCAACTCTCTAAGACTTCAAGTTGCAGAGAAACTCCTGACCTATATTGATAGAGGGCCTTTCCTCACTTGAGAGACACCCACATCAAATAAAATCTCAATTCCAGTGCAGATGCTTTGCTTGGATAGACTTAGGGCTACCAAATTCAATCTATGACACCAATGTACTAACCTTTAGTGTTTTTTTTTCTTGCTTTCTTAATATTTATTCAATTTGTTGTTTTTCTAAAAGATTTTAAGAACATGTATACATTCACTCTCTTTACTGAGAATAAATTAATTGCATAAAGTATAAAATTCCATTTTACAGTTTAAACTATGTAGGCATGATCTTAATGTTATTTCCCAGTGATCCCTAACTCTTTTTATTTTTTGAGGGGCTGCTTTTAATTTCCTGGGCAAGTTGAAATGGCTGGGATTAGAGATGGAGATATGTTAGCAGCTAAATTCATGGTAACTTTAGACTGACATTCAAGGTCTTCCACAGCCTAGAATGCTCCTTGCTCTCAAGGAGTTTATAATCTAATAGGAGTGATAAAATGCATAGAAAAAAAACCACTGTAATATAATTTAGAATATGCTAAAGGAATAGTACAGGAGAAAATGGAATACTAGGACAGCTCTGTAGAGGGGAGTCGTGGGGAGAATTCGTGGTTGTTGGTTTCATTCTCTCTCTGCTGTATATCACAGAAATCCACAGAGAGAAGAATATAGTGGGAGAGGGCTGATCTAGACTGTCAGGAACTAGCTAGGAGGTTGTCTATTGAATAAGACTTTGTGGAGGTCGTCTATTTAATGAGACTTTGAGGTCTACTGACAGATCCTGCTATTGTCTGGGAAATCTCATTATTTGCTGTTTGGAAATGTTGCCTCAGTCCGGCCTCCAGAAAATGAGCTTAACTGATAGGGGGACAATGTAACCAAAATCCACTATTTGTCAAGTCACAACCAAGAATCCAGGCTTGCCTTGATGAACTTAAGTTAACATACGAATGAGCTTTTAGGATGTATTTTAAGGCAGCAAGTGACATAATTACACTGGCATCCTTATTAATAAACATGAAAGTAATTCAGGAATCCCACCTCTATATTTAGCTCGCTGTTGAGTTTCAGCAGGTCATTGGGGACCGTACATAAGACTGCTTCAGAGTGCAAGCGGATATTCTCACAGCTCTTATTTCCCACTTTTAACACTTCACCTTTTACTGCCTCGGGGTCAATATCATTTCCCTGGAAGAAAAGAAAAATAGATGTTGTTCATTAGTAGATCCTTTAGATCTTCAGATCAACTAGGAATGGTCACGATCGAGGGATATTATAAAAATACTGTAAAAGTAAGACCTATTTTTCGGACTTAGCCTGCAGGTGGATTATATTAGTCTCCCTTCTTTCCTTCCTTCCTTCCTTCATTCAATTCATTTATTCATAGTGAGCACTTTAAATCAGCATTCCAGAAATGAAAGCATTTATTTTCTGCTTGTAGCTACAGCTCACATTTCTATGACTCCTTTAAAAACTACTTTCCCCATAGCAACCCTATAAGGATTATTATCTCCTCTTTCCAGAAGAGGAAATGGAGGCTCAGAGATCATAAATGAGTTGCCTGGGAACAAACACATAGCTAATAAGTGATATAAGCCAGCATTCAAAATCAGACTTTTCCTGAGACCAAGCCCAATGCTTTTTTTTTTCTACTACTAATATTTTAATTACTATTAGTAATAGCATTTATATGGCGCTTTTAAGGTTTGAAAAGAATTACATGTGCTATCTCATTTGATCCTCACAAAAACCATGTGGGGCAAATGCTATTATTTTTCCATTTTACAGATGAGGAAACTGAGGTCCAGAGAGGTTGAAGTGACTTATCCAGTGTCATACAAGTCCTATTTAAGGCAGGATTCCTTGAATGCAAGTCCAGCACTCTGTGATGCCTCCTAACTGTCTACCCCACCATGCCTCTACTGTACTTACTTGGTTCTTAGAATAGAATGAAAAAAATATTTTAGATATCTACTTTCTTCTTTACTCGACTCTATTAAGGGCAAATTGATATAAACCTTTTGAAAATGGAACCATTCTGTCACCATCATCAAATGGTATTTTTTAAAGGGCAAATAAAACAAATAATTTCAACTTTTTCTGATGCCTTCTCCTGGTCTGGAGGTGACTCTAGGTGGCCCTTGACAGGTTCTCCCAGGCTGGAGAGGCTTCAAGGAAAGGATCAAAGGGTTATAGATTCAGAGCTGGAAGGGACCTTAGGAGGCCATCTGGCTCGAATCACTCCTTTTCTAGATGGAAAAACCGAGGGATTAGAGAAGCTAAGTGTTTTGCCCAAGCTGACACAGGGTAGCAAATGTGCAGACCAGAATTTGAACCCACTTATTGTGATAGCCTGGGTGTACACACACATACACACACACACACACACACACACACACACACAATTTGAAGACAAGCCTAGCTAAGTCTGAAGATATCCATTCTAGAATCAAAGCCTTGGAGCTGGGAAGAATCTCGTAGACCTTCTCGTCAATGTAAAGTTGGCCATTGGGTGGAAGGAATTTTGCAATTTATTGATGTTATCTAATAAGGCAGAGAGATGTTGTAATGTGTGTCAATGATGGGGGCACCCATATTGATTAGGTTGCATATCCTTGAAACACTGAGCAAATTATATAGGCATGATCTTTGCTTTTTGGGAGTAGTTTGGGGCCTAACTTTAGCCTAATAGAGGGCAGATAATATTGTTTAAACCTGGATGCTTCTTGACAAGTTTTCTGCTAACTTGCATTTTTACATTTCCCTATAAGTTTAGTTTTTTAGAATAATTACTATAAGACCCCACTCAATTCAATGACACGTTTAGTTACTTGTTTTCTTCATTAGGGTTTCTTTTTTTTAATTTAAATTTAAATTTTTTTTTCATTAGGGGTTCTTGAAACAGGAGGAGGACTAAGATGGGACTACTTTGTTTCCAATTGTTACTACAAAATTCTCTCTCTCTCTCTCTCTCTCTCTCTCTCTTTCTCTCTCTCTCTCTCTCTCTCTCTCTCTCTCTCTCTCTCTCTCTCTCTTTCTCTCTCTCTTTTTCTCCCCTCTTTGGGGTTTATGCCAAACTGCTATTTTAGGATAGGGACTAGATCTGTGATTTCATTGGGATAAGGAACTCCCAGATGAGGAAATCCCTTTCTACCAATGCAGCTTAACACCACCTCTGCAATTCATAGTCATAGAGAAACACAGATAAAAATGACTTGCCCAGGGTCACACAACCAGCATATTAGAGGCAGAATTTGAACCCAAGTCTTGCTACTGAGGGCAGCAGTCATTACTACTATTAATTTGAGAAAAGACGTGTTAATAGTCAGAAACTACTGCTTTTCTTAACCTTTACATAGGTATGTCAGTTAATATACTTTAAATGTGACAAAACCATATCATAGCAAACATAAAAACTCTGAAAAATATAAAGTGCTTTTATATATGTGTATATATACATATACATACATTTATTATACACACACACACACATATACAAACATACACATATACTCTCATTTCAATCTCAAGATGAGCCTAATAGGTTGATAGGATAGGTATTACTATCATCTTAGTGAAAAAGGCTCAGAGAAAGTGATACATTTTTGTGATAGGAAACGAGGATTTAGGTAAAATGCACATAAACAAAACTCTTTGTAAGGAAAAGATCATATGTGTTAAGTGAACACTAGCAATGTGAATATTTCATGGAACGGGTACAGACATAGAAGGCAATCTAACAAGAGGTCCATAAATCTAACAGGTCACCACCACAGGGCCTCAGATGACAACTTGTTGGTTAGCTGTGAATAAGGCTGAGGTTTGCATTCACTTACTGAAGGGAATTCAGAGAAGGGCAACTGAAGAGATTAAAGAGCTAGGGGACTTGATTTATGAGGGAAGAACTAAAATGTGGCTTTCTTGGCTAGACAATAACTAAGGTGGGGGAAGGGAAGACTATGTTACATTTATATTTACAGATACTCATTCCTTGAGGTCCAAGAACTCTTCAAGTAAGGAAATAAGAACACTACCCAATGAATATCCAGCTTAAGAAAAACGAATCCCAGGCTGGGTAGAGCTACTTTTTCTCATCCGCACAAAACCAAGAAAATTATGATAAGCAAACAACATAAATCTCCACTCAACCTTGAGAAGCAAAATTTTTTTTAAAGGTACTTATGAAATTGCTTTTAAAGTATGAAAAACAGGCAGAAATCGGAAAATATAAGTCACGTATCTGAAAAACAACCAGCAGCCTGTTTTTTCTAAAGTGATTAATGTCTAAAAACAGGATGATGAAATTCATCATGTGACTCAGTAGAAATCAGACTGAATAACAATAAGAACTACCTCCCCTGTAGCCTGAACTTCGGTGCCCAGGGAGGGGGTGTATGGTAGGATATAATGGACATCTCCTCTCTCACAATGAGCTACATGTAATGTGAAGATGGATATTTTGTGTAACAGAAATCAATTTCACTTCACTTTGTGTCAAAAATCACTCTCTCATCCCTAACTCTGGCCAGCTTGCCTCTTTTTATAGTGGTCTCACCACTGTAACATCAGGATTTGGGTAAACAGGACTGGGTAAACCAAGGAACCTTGGACTAGAAACTGAGATACTAAGAAAAGGCCGATGGGTAGTCCAATAAGCTCTTAAAAGTCAGAGCTCAAGTCCAAGAAGGCAGCTAAGGTATGGAGGAAGAGACAGATACTATGTGTCTAGGTAGGAAAAATGGTATAGTATAAGAATAACGGTCCAGGTCTAAATGTTAAAGAGACTGTAGAGAGCACAGGGTCAAGCGATTAGGCCAAAGAGTGGGAAGGATTATGTCAGGAGCCAGGGATAGAGTCTGAGAAGGAAGCATCGGGATGTCAGCAGTAAGAATTAGACTTGAGAGGTGGCTAGGTGGTGCAGTGAATAGAGCGCTGACCCTGGAATCAGGAGGACCTGAGTTCAAATTTGACCTCAGACACTTAACACTTACTAGTTGTGTGACCTTAGGCAAGTCACTTAAGCCCAATTGCCCTGCCCTCCCCCCTCCAAAAAGCAAAATATATAAAAAAAAATTTTAAAAAGAATTAGACTTGTTGCTCTAAATTTGTTGATATCTTTTGAGACAAACACTCTGTACACAGCCTGCCAATGGTTAGAACTGACACATAGGTTGGCCTGAACCTTGAGATGGAAGCAAGTGGGTAGATTTAGATAGAGTAAGGGATTGAGAGGCTCAGGAAACAAGGTGATTCTTGACACCAACTTATACTCTGAGACCAGTTCTAACAGGTATCTATGAATTCCTAAACTCAAGTAATTTCAGCTGAGCATCAAGTTCCATTTTTGCTTCTGAATCCCTGTTTGTTAGGGCTTAAGGCACTATCTCTTCTCTTAGGTCCCAGAATGGATTACTTACTCTCCCTTCAGCTTGGGAAATATCCCACTCTGAAAACATTCCTTCTCTAACCCATATAACAGTGTCTTTCCAGGGACCTACTCAATCCACAAGAGTCAGCCAATAAAGAGGAATCAGATTTCAGGACCCTACTTCTAAATGACTAGCAGAGATAACCCTTAAGTAAGAAGAGGTTCTTTTAGTTAAGATGACAAGCCCTTACTCTGCTCCATCTAGCCATGGAATTTCTCCCACTGATCTCTTCATATTATCTCCCCTTCAAGTTCATTTATTCCACTCTTCTCCCATACCTCCTCACCCACTTCTGCCCTGAATTCTTTGTAAAATTTCAAACTCTGTCTACCAGATGGCCATCCATTTGCAACTGTGGTAATCTATAGTATCATGCCACTCTTCTCCTAAAAATGTTTAATGTCTTCCTATTACCTACCAAATAAAGTTCAAACAACCCCTGTCCTCATCTGGTCTACTCTATTGGTCTTATGTCACACTTGTCCTCATTATCCATTCAATATTACAGCCAAACTGGATCATGCCTTGGGGTTTCCCATGTGTGCTCCATCTTTCCCTATCTTTGTAATTTTGCTCACACTGTTATCTATGTCAGATCTTTTTAAAAAAATGTATTAAATAGTATGGCATGCTGGATAGAAAGCTGACTTCTGATGCAGGGAGACCTGGGTTCAAGTTCTTCCTTTGACACTTACTGGCCAGGTAATCCTTGGTTGCCAGGGAGAGCATAAGAAATAAACATTTATGTAGGGTTTACTCTGCACCAGGCATTGTGCTAGGTACTTTTATATAAATTATCTCATTGAAGCCTCACAACAACCCTGTGAGGTTGGTGCTATTATAATTTCCATTTTATAATTGAAGAAACTGAGGCAGATGGAGATCAAGTGACTTGATCAGGATCATACGGCTAGTTAAGTGTCTGAGGCTAGATTTCAACTCCAGTTTTACTGACTCCAGGTCTAATGCTATATCTTTTGCACTGCCTAGCTACCTTGGCAAGTCACTTAACTTCTCAGTGCCCTGAGTAATTTTAATTCTTTAAGACTTTAAGTTGCAGAAAATGTGCTACAGCCTGTACTGGTTGAGAGAATTGCTTCAGCTGGGAGTTCTCTATATCAAATGAATTGCAGATCTATTTCCTATTCTAAAACAGCAGTCAAGTATGTATCCCAAGGAGTCAAAGATAGACAAAAAGATCTCATATATACCAAAATATTTTTGTAGTAACAAAGAAGTGGAAACAAAGTAGATGCCAGGCTACTGAGTAATGTCTAAACATAAATGTAATGGAATATTACTGTTCTTTAAGAAACAATGACTATGAAGAATACACAGAAGATTGGGAAGACTTACATGAACTGATGAAAATGTAAATAAGCAGAACCATGAAAACCATATGCACAATGACTATAACAATGCAAATGGAAACAACAACAACAAAAAGAAACCGACTAGGATGTAATTATAATGACCAAGGTTGACTGAAAATGTGCCTCCTTTCTTTGCAGAAGTTGGGGCCTGTGGGTATGGAACCCTGATTATACTACCACGTTTGGTTAATATGCTGGTTAACTTGGCTGAACTGATTTTTCCTTTCTTCTTTTAAAAATTCTTTCTTTATAAAGGATAGCTCTCTGAGTAGAGAGGGGGGGAAAAGGGCATATTTGGAAAAGAAGACTATTGGTCAAACATGAGATCTCAATAAAAATTTTAAAAGTCAGCAGAGTAACAAAAAAAAAGTCAACTTGCATTTATTGTGTTTACCATGTGCTAAGTGCAGGGAGTGCAAATAGAAATAGAAGCAGTCCCTGCCCTTCAAAAGCATTACATTCTAATGAGGAAAGCCAACACATATAATGAAACTCAGATGGGTGGGGAAAGAAAGAGCTGAAAGTGTGGGGCAACGCAGGGACATGGTAGAAAGAATTTGGAGGGTGAGGCAAAAAAAGCTAATCCTATCTTAGACTATCTTAGACATTAATTAAAGCATAATTTCCAGCTCAATAGAGAAAGAAAATTCACTGCATTCCACCCTGGTCTGCTCTGGACATTACATTTTAAGAAGAATGATGACATAAGAAACCCTGAGTTTGGATCTTGGTTCCATCACTTGCCTCTTCTGTGGCCTCTGACAACTCCAGTAACCTCTCCCACATTTAGGTTCCTCATCTAAAAGGAAGGGTTGACCAAGATGAATTCTAAGGTTTCTTCAAACTTTAGAACTATGATCCTATATAATGCCATGAACCTGGAGTGATTCTGGAAGAGGATGATCAGGAAGATGAAGGACCTTCAGATGATGCCATACAACACTTAGTTGAAGGAATGGGAGGGAGTATTTAGTCTAAAGAAGAGGAAATATGGGTACATGGGAGCTATCCTCAAATATGTGGAATATCATGTTGAAGAAAGTTTGGTCCTAGTGGGGAGAACTAATTAGTAATAATGGACTGAAGTTAGGGTGGCACTTCTAGGATCATTTCCCAAAAGTTTTAGCTGTCTCAAGGGGAATTAACTGCCTTTCAGAGTTGTGGGCTCCCCCTCACTGGAGGTCTTCAAGTGGACACTGGATGACTACTTGTTCAGAATGTAGTAGGAGTGACTCCAGGAAAGGAAAAGATTGAACTACATGACCTGCAAATCCCTTGGAATTCTGAGATGGGGTGATTTTTTCTGGGGGGAAAGGAGGGGCCAGGATTACTTGTCTGCCTGGTTCTCTCTACCTTGGTTGACTTCTCAACAATTGAGCATATGACTTCTTGCTAGGCCATTTTATTTATAATACCTGGATTTTATTTTTGTTTAGCCAAACTCCTGGTATTTCCCCTCTGGGCTTACCCTGTTGTGAAACAAATTCCAGCAAGACACGCAACAAAAGATACTGATGTTTGCAAAATAGAGGAACGTAACTATAACATGTATCAGAGAATTAGGAAAAAAATAAGATAATGTTTGCTTGGGCATTATTTTATTTTCAGCTGATCACCAGAAGCTTGTGAACATTAATTTCACTTAAAGAATTAATACTAGATTTACCTGGCATGTAACTGTGAGATCTCATTGTGAGGAATAACATTTTATTTAAATAGAATTAGTATCACTTTTTAAAAAATCACATGATGATAAAAATATACTATATATTTACAAGAGTCAGACTAGAAATGTAGGTAGGTGGCACAGTGGCTATAGTGGCTAGATCTCAGGAAGATCTGAGTTCAAATCTAGCCTCAGTCACTTACTGTTTAAGAGACACTGAACAAGTCACTAAACCTGTCTGGCTCAGTTTTTTCAACTACAAAATGGGTATTATAATAATAGCACCTGCTTCCCAGAGCTATTGTGAGGATCAAATGAAATAATATGTAAAAAATGCTTTGCAAATCTTAAATTTGCATACAGTATATAGAGTGTATTAATGCTACCTATTTAATATAATAATATTTCTTGATCATTGTCAGTATTGGCTAGTTTCCAGCCTTGGTCATAACCTACCCAATATATCATTTAAGTTTCAAGTCTATACAGAAGAACAACTGAGCCTGGAATCCTGTTGGGATCTTTGTGGACACTGTCATCATTTGCGGCCACTGCAGGATGAAGCATAAAGATGACAATTATCTCACCTCTTTCACCAAGGCATTCTTGCCTGTTTGAATCCTATGGCCTTCCCCAGAGACACTGAGCAAATCCCACTTTGAGGAGCTCCCAGCTACATATTGCTTTAAGATTACAAAATACGTTCCTCATGGAAAAATAGTAAGCCAGGTAGTTATGACCCACTTTTTATTGATGAGAAAACTGATACTCAGAGCAGTTAAATGACTTGTTCAGGGTTGCACAGCAAGGCAAAGTTGGAACTGAGCTTGAATTTACTCTTTCCAGATTGTAAATACAAAGCTCTCCCTTATTCCCAACAGCCTTTCTTTATCTGATTCCATAGATAAAAGTATCCTGAATGAATACATTAGCATATAAATATAATTGCAATATAAAATAAACATACTATGTGCCAAATGCTGTCACTGATTACAGATACACGTATTTCCTAACCCGGAGTTATACAAGCACAGCATGCAATGAAAGCCTTTTCTTCACAATAAAACAGTTGAATTTTTCCCCGGGAACAGCAAACATTGCTTCCTCTCCTATTTTCTTTCTCACTACTTATTCACCTCTGCTGTTCCAAAGAGAGGCACAGATTTTAATTTTCTTGATTTCAGTAACTGACAAAGGACTAAGATTAGTATTAGAATAAAGACACTTCAGTTGAATCCTGTCTTTCACTGTAAATTTCCAGTTAAGCATAATTCAATTGGATTCAATTCAGTTCACACGAGAGAAAGTATATGGGCGGCAGAGTTGTACCATGATATTAAAATCATACATTTGAACTTATCCCTGAAAAACACGAGGTTTTTGGCTGGCTCCTGCTACCCCCAGCCATCTCTCTTGATTTATCCCATGAAAATGAAAGTTCTTTTAACCAACTGAAACAAGAGATGAAAGTGCCTTTTGTCAATCTGTGTGGATCACTTTGTTCATATTGGAAATAGTGCTAAATGATTCTGAAGATAATCATGTCATATAATGTTTTTCTTGGTCAAGCAAGTTTTGGATGGCCTGAGTGAGAAGTATTAATTTAGGGAGAAAGGACTTCTCTTTTCTATATGAGATTTTGCTCCGAGGGACAGATAATGGAGCCATTTATCTGTAATCCTCAAATTATAGATGAAACAACTGAAAAAAAATACAATTTTCCTGAGTGTAAAAATATTCTCACATAAAACTTCTTGTTTTCATTAAGAGGAACCAAATGGATTCTCTCAAACGGCAAATACAGTAATTTGTTGAATGCAAAATATGTCACACTAGATTAGTTTTATTGAAAAAAAAAGATGTGATAAAAGCTTTCCCCCTTTGTAAAACTAATTAAAGAAGTAGATGAAAGAACTTTGGTTTGGTAGAACAGTTTGTTCACTGAAGCAAGCTACCATTTAATTTCATGCTGTGCTTGTTTAATTATTGCTTTAAAAAAACCACAATTTTTAGGTATGTACATATGTGTGTGCGCATGTACACATATCTAAGAGCACATATTGTGGTGTAGATAAGAGAATACTGCCAGAAAAGAATTCTGGTTTCAGAATATTTTCAATCCTTAGATGGAGATGAACCAATACAGCTTATCTTACTTCAAAAAAGGATAATCCTTGTGTTCATACTCGAATCCAGGTAATCCTTTGGAAAAATCAATTCTAATTATTTAAGTCAATTTGCTGATGCTTATATATTTTGTCATTCCCAACCACAAAGGTCACAAATGGTAATACAAAAACATACTCTATAGTCATCTTGTTCATTTTTTTTGTGTGCTATTAAAGACCAAAATAATTAGAACCACGCAGAAGACCTGAGATCTGTCTCCAGTTCTATCACTAACTAAACAGTCAAGTCACTTAGTCTTTTTGAGCCTCCATTTCCTTCTCAATAAATAAGAAGTAATGGAGATTGATGTTGATGACAATGATAGCTGTCAACTTTTAAAGCTTGCAAAATACTTTATATACATTATCTCATTTGAGCCTCACAATAATATTATAAGGTAGGGATAATTATTTCTGTTTTGTAGATGAGAAACTGAAGTTTTGAGAAATTAAGTGACTTACCTAGGGTCACAGAGCATTTTAGATTAGATGACACAAAATTTCTTTAGCCTTAAAAATGTCAGTATTTTACCATTCCTTTCTATTCAGAGGATAACACCTATGAAGGGTTTCATGAATTCCTAGTAGAATTAAAATTCCATTCACTAATTAGTTGTTTTGACATGGCCACACCTCACTACAAAATTCAATGATTATAAGGAAGTAGATAGTTACAAATGATGGATTTACATACCAAGGATGTCAAATTTTATCTCTCAGGAAAATATATTACATCTGCAGGATAATGTATTCACAGGGAGCTTTTAATGGATCTGTGCCTTACACTTATTGTTACTTTTTTTATATGTACATAATAAGAAATGGTTCCCTTTCCCAATTCTTCACAAAGAGATAGCCCACTATTAACACTTCCCTTTAATGTTATGCCAAAAAGATTTGTGTTTCAGAGCTTAGATATTTGCTGATGTAGAATGTGTTATAATTAAAGAATATAGTCATTTCACTATTATAACTAAAAGGCCAATTAGGCTCAAGTTGGTGATTTAAGGGAGCATTTAAGCATCTCTTACCTTGATTTCTAGTACATTTTCGTTGCCCATTGAGATCATCACTGGCTTTTCAAAAGGCTTAAATACAGGATTATGGACATAAATGAGATCAAAGTAAGTGGAATGGATACCATCAAATATGAAAAGAGCTTTTGTTTCCAGGGGGGGTTGCAGATTTAGCTGTTGTAAGGAAGGAGTCGAACAACAGATTATCTCTGAATTAGAGCGATGCTTACATGCCTGTAGTGGGAAACAATTAGCCACTGTAAATAAGCAGATAAAAAAAATTAGGCAATATCAATAATAACTTTCACATTTTAATACCATGTAGAACTTAAAAACTGGTGTGGTTTTTTTTAAGACTCTGATTTACTGTTTAACGCTAAATCCTATCTAGATAGAGTGGGCTAAGTTTTACCTGCCTAGAATACTCCATGCCATCATTTCTGAAGGTGGAGCTCCTGTTTAGGTTTATCTAATTATTTTCTATTCCTTCAAAAATAGGACAGGGACACACACAGGAATGGGGGGTTGGGGAGGGAGGGGGTTAGAATATGACCTCATCTTCCACCACTTAAATAAAAGCTACTGGAGAGGTCTGCATATTGGCAAATGTTCCCTTCCCAAAGTCTGTGCCATTTTCACTGGCTGTGCCCCATGCCTGGAATGCTCTACCTTCTCATCTCTGTCTCTTGGCTTCCCCAGCTTCCTTCAAGTCCCAGCTAAAATCTGACCTTTTACAAGAAGTCTTTTCTGATCCCTCTTAATTCTGCTGTCTTCCTTCTATTGATTACTTCCAATTTACACTGTCTATAGCTCATTGTACACAGTGTTTGCATGTTGTCTCCCCGACTAGATTGAAAGCGGGTACTCTTATCTTTCTTTGTATCTCCAGCACTTAGCACAGTGTCTGGCACACAGTAGTTACTTAGCCTGACAGCTACTGTTGAAGTATCCCCCTCAGATTATATTCCAGATCTTGTCCTGATTTTTTAATGAAGATTTTCAGTACTATATAGCTAAACAATAGGACTTTTGAACCCTAATTTCTGACATCTTAGGAAATGTGATTTCCTATTATTGCTAGTAGTTATGCAAAGTGGCATATTTATGGGTAAACTGGCTGATTTTTCCTAAGGACAATGAAAACAAGTGACAGTCCCTTTTAATTTCTTTCTATTAGACAAGTATAATGAGTAAAAACAATAATTTATCTCCATATATAAAGACATAGGAAATACATAAAAATCACAAACAAGAAACGTGGAATTGAACTCAGATAATTTATTAAGATTCATATATGGTAAAATTTTAAAAGACAGATTTTTAAATTTTTTAAAGATATATTTAAGATGGATCCAAGTCTTCTAATTTCCACTGCCATTAACATAAGACTTCACCAAACTTTTACAAATGTAAGCATCTTTTGAATAGGGATCATTTCGTTCCTGGTACTTATATCTTAGTGCCTAGTACACTATATGACTCAGTAGGCAATTCATAAATACTTAGTGACTGATACATACTTGAGGTTAGGTTGTGAGAGCATTGGCTCTGTAATTGAAGGATCTGGGTTCTAATGCTATCTCTTTGGCCCCCAATTTGTGTGACCTTCAGCAAATTACTGAACCTCAGTGTCCTCATCTATAAAATGAGAGGGATTGGGCTACATGGCCTCTGAAGTACACTCCAGACAAGAGTTCTTAACCTTTTCTTATGTGTCAGGGAACACTTAGGCAGTGTAATGAATCCTATGGACTCCATCTTAGAACAATGTGGTTTTTTTAATGCAAAAATTACATAGGATGAAGAAAAAGTACCAACTATATTGAAATACAGTTGTTAAATAAGAAAAAAAAAGTTCATGGATTCCACATCAAGAATCCCTGATTCTAGCTCTACATCTGTGGTTTTTTAACTCAGAGAATTCCATATACCAACTGAGATAGTGGACCATCTATAATTTAGTGGATTAAGTCCTAAGAAGGAACATTAATGTAAAGAAACTTGTTCTGGGCCACACATCTTATTGTCAGAGGTGGAAAGTACAGTTAGGACTTTCTGAATCCATGTTCAACACTCTGGCTACCACTATGCTTCCTCTACTGTAAAAATACTGGGATATGAATTTGCTTTTCCTCTTCTAAATATATACAATACAATTTAGCTCTCTGCTAAATTAGCATCATGATGTTCAAAGCTTTTTATTCATATCAGCTCGAGAAGTGAAATTGAATTAACTACAAATGAGCAATTTTACTGTCATCACAATAATTCCATATATAAAACTGAGGAATTTGAAAACTACATTTTGAAATGCTGACTGCTAAAGGAGAATATGCATTTATAAATCAATGCACCGTCTGGTTAGAAAGTGCTGGCTTTTTTTCTTTTTTAAACAATGATTGTCAATATAGACGCATAGTAAGGTTAATGTGCATGGACGTTGACATGACTCAAGACGTGAGTCATAGCACCAGAGGCCAAAAGCTCCCATAGATACAATTCATCATCACTGGCCTCAGTTTCCACAGGCAACAAACAATACAGAAGTAAAATATCTGCTGTTTGTAAGACAGTATAACAAACAGCAAAAAATGGACCTAATGGATCTTTTAATCCCTAATTCTGATGACTATGTAGAGTGATCTAGCTCTCACTCTTTTTGTCATTGAAGCAGTAGAAATTTAATTGACTGTTTTCTTCCCAGATACAAAACTGCCAAGAATCTCATCTCCCAATGGCACTCTATATTTCCTTTTGATGAAAGTTCCTTGAGAAACCAATGAGTACTCTGTGTTCAGGTATAATGACAGATTATGAAAAAAGATGGAAAATTTGTCACCATTTAATAAGCTAGATGGTAGTCTTACCTGATTATAACTTCCTAGACCTCTACACAAAAATCACACGTATCCTACACATATGTACATGAATGCATAAAGATAGTTATTTTTGTTTGCTAATGGAAATTTATTTATCTTTTATTCTGATTTCAAATACAAATATTCTTTAAGTTAGTAGAAGTGGTATTAAGAACTCTGTGGCTATATGTTGGAATTGGTTTCAGAGTACTTTACTTCAATTGTTTGTTCATTTGGCATAGCACAGCCTCTCAGGAGTACGATAAAAATCTAATAATACTTCAGAGGTGATGCAATGTGACTGATTGAGAAGGTCAAGAGAAATCTCATTTGAGATGACCTTATTGTTTTGTAATTCAACTTGACATATTTAGCACAAAATTGGTTTCAGTAATTGAAGAATATGATGGTTTTAATCCTCAAAAAATGTTGGAATAGAGAATCTAAGAAAAAGTGCTGTAATTCAATCTATGCTCTGCTCAATTAGGATACAGCTCAAAAGGCAACACCTTCAACTTTCATTTCAGGTTTACTGTGAAAGTTGTGGTAGAAATTAAAACATGAAAATCCTTAAAATCAGCACTAACACTACTGAAATCCTAACAGAAATTTAATTGATTTAGTATTCCATATAGGATGAAACAGACAGAAGAATTGACATATAAAAATACAACTGGCTACAATACAAATAATGGGTCAATAACTTTTAAGAGAGTACCTCACTTGGTCATTTTGTTTTTGCATACTCCTGTAAATAAAATAAGATAAGATGGATGTTCTTTAGGATTAGGCCATCATGAGATATTAACAAGACTGGGGTATAGGGCAGGCAGAGAGGTCAAGAAACAATGTACCTGCTCCATAGCTAGAATTAATGAAATTATGATGAGATCAGGGTAACTTCACACCAAGACCTTTGCTGGAACAAAAGGAACACTTTTTTTCTAACACTATGAGACAAAAAGAAACAGAAAGGGGGGGAGGGAGGGAGGAAAGAAGAGAGACAGAGAGAGAGGGAGAGAGAGAGAATAAAGAGGAGGAGAAAAAGAAAAAAAAACTATGCTCTTTAACTCTCATCCTTTTTTTTGTCCATTGTCTTTCAAAAATATCACCTTAGGGTTGTAATCATCATTTGAGTCCAAAGATTATGGGTTTAAATAACCAAAACCCAGGTTGCTCAATAATTTCAGCAGTTTGCATTACAAATTTGTAATTCTGCTTAATCTGTGCAAAAGGTAATTGTTGACAAAGTATTTTAAAAGCAAAATCCCAAATCTTTATGTTAAGTAAAAACCGGTCAGGTTGGTTAAAAAAAAAAGCTGAGAAAGATACAGCATAGTGTATAAGCAACACTAAAAGGTACTCACCACTGTGAAGTTCCTTCCTACTTCCGGGACATTTATTACCATCTTGGGAACACTAGCAGAATTCAGATTTTTCCCAAGACCTGTTATTGTGCTTCCTCCACTGGTAAAAATAAAATATAAAAGTGATAATTTTGAGAATAACTACAGTATCTTATTTTACTCTTCAGCAAGCTTAGAGACAAATTCATGCAGATAATGTTTTAAAGTCAGAATAATTATAAAGTCAGAGTCTAATTAAGAGATTAAAGGTGTTCAATGGAAACAACTTTCTTAGCTTCTTCAAAATGTATGTGTAGATGTGCATATATCTAAAATTATAGCTTGCAAATTTGAGAATATATTCTTTTTTATTTGTTAGACTATATGAAAGAATTGTCTCTGAAAATAAGTAGGATTTCAGCTTTTTAAAGAAAACTTTTAAAAATAGCTTTCAGGTATTTACATGATAGGGAACTAAAATAAACTCACTTTTCATTGTTATTTGACTTACAGAGCTGGAGAGTTGCAAAAGAAATGAGCTAGACTGATTTGGTTCAATGAGCTACTTATTTAAAGGGAAGCTGGTCTGCATAAAAGATGGGTTCACAGGGTGAGTATATTTTGAAAGGTGGAAAAATAAATGTGGTTCCACATTAGTGTATAAGTAAAATTATTGTGAGGAAATTAATATAATACACATGTATTGGTATGTATACATTATTGTATAGAAATATTCCATTCCTCTGTTTTGCTGAAATCAATGGAAACATTTGAAAGAATAGGTGGGAAGAGTTTCCTGGGTGCAAAGTAACATTAACAAAATTAAATGGTGCTCAGAAAATGAAGAAAATCCTTTTAAAAATTGAAGGCCATTTGCAAAATAAATGTAACAACAACAAAGCCAGAGATAAAATTGCAGTTTCTCTTGATTATGCCATAGCAGTCTCACGTCTTTCTTTTTTTCACATATACTTTACTTACCTAAGAAAAGATTTGGTTGGATGAATTTCATGAACAATAGGGTCTTCTTTGTACGTAAAACTGTAGGCTTCTCGATTGGCTAAATCAATTTTCATTTTAATGGGGTATGCATTTGGAATGGTTTGTGCAGGAGTATAACATTCTAGAATACTATGAGACACACTGGACAAAAAAAAATGAAGGGAATGGATATTTACCATTAAAGGGAACAAACACTTAAATACTATGTTCTCAAATTAATGAATAAATGTGAATATTAGGTATACTCAATGGTTTCTCAAAGATAATTTCTCATCTGGTTGATAATAGTGAACATCCACATAGCACCTTAAGTTTTACAAAGTACTTTACATACAGTGTATTATCTGATGCTCATAAATAAAAAGCAAGAAACTATCTTCTTCATTTAATGGAGGAAGAAATGTAGACTTAGAGAAGAACCTTTAAAGCATTGGACATGGTCACAGAGCTATTAGGTATCAGAAGCAGGATATGAACCCAGGGTTCTATGATTCCAAGTTGATTACTTTTCCTAGTGAGCATTGCTACCTCTCACAGTGCTTGGGGAGGACCTCCTTATTCTAGGCTTACCATGGTTCAGTAGAATTAAAACTTGATGATATGGTATATATAACCATTATCCTATTTTCTTGCATTGGTGGTATGCTATGCCCCTCAGGCAGTCATTCATCTCTTTTCTGTATTTAATTAATAGAACTATTATAATTTTGCTGAGTGGAAGTATCCTTTTGTGCTCTATTCTCCCCTCTTTTTTCTTGCAATGATCTAGGATAATTAGTTATAAATCTGAAAAAACCAGTTATTCCTATTTACATAGTTATTGGTTTTCACAGTCTTACAGGTGATCAAGCAACTGTCATATTAATAAAAAAATTGAAAGCAAAAGATAAGGAGAAATAAAAATGGTAGCAAAGGGAGAAAGATGAGTAGAGGGGAGTATATAGAAAGAATAATTTGCTTTATATAAAAGTAAATAGAACTTTTAAAACCAATTTTTCTGCACAAAAATTGCCTTTCAGCAATTGCTGAACTTAGTCTAATTCAGAGACAAATTCATTTGACTAAATTAATAAAATAATTAAAATACATTTACAGCACCTTTTTAAAATACATGGTTTTCCACCAATTGAAATACGTCTAGAATTTCCACTGTTTAGATATTTTCCAGTTAAGGTAAGTAATGTGCCACCAGCCTTGGGACCATAGCTTGGAGAAATATTTGTTATTATAGGATCCTGCATGCAAAACAAAAAATTAAAACAATAAAACTATTAATTTTAGGCCACTAATGGTTGACAGAAGCAAAACAGTTTGCATAGCAATCAATCAGATTATTTATTTTCTGAGAAGAGTAATATTTGGCCTTACCACATAAGAGAATGAATTAAATTGTGCTGTTTCTCGACCATTTGAAATAATGATGGATACATTGAAATGCAGATTCATAGCAGGACCAACAGTACATTTCAACCTTTGAAAAAGAAAATTCAAGATATTTTTTCACAGGGCTGGTATTTTCTAACTTCTATTTTAAAAATATTAACCTCATATTATTAAGTCTCTAATCTGAACATATTTAACTTTATCTTGATATGGTATGCCTAAAAGTAGAAATCCTGGAATTCTAATTCTTTAAGATTATTGCAATATAACAGCAAGATCTTAAACATTGGGCAAATAAAAATAATTCCCAGATAATTTATGTTAAAACAATAAAAGCTTACTTCTTCCTACTAAATTATTCAAAATTGATAATTCAGATGCAGATTGAGATATTTAACTCCACTGTTTAGAAAGAAAGGGTTTTTTGTCACAAATATGCAAGGGGATTACTTTTATCTAAGAAGAAATTTAAAAAAGAACTTTGATATGATCTATCTTTGTATAAGCAATATGCTAATTATGAATGATATCTATGCATTTATTCAATCAGGTTAGGCATAGCTTTTTCCTCTACAGCACAGCTAACAGTTTATATTACTGTACATAGTAAAAGTTAAATTATAATGCATTTAATACACAATTAGGCTGTAAATTAGGTTTCAAAGTTTTATAACAACAACAGTATAGGGATAATAGCACGTGCCTCACAAGTTGTGAACATCAAATGAGGTAAACTATGTAAAATGCTTTGCTTAAGGCTCTATATATGTATGAGCTATTATTATTTTAGCTGGCGTTTACACTATACTTCATTGTACTTTACAAAGAGCTTTACATATTATCTCATTTGACTCTCACTACAGCTGTATAAACATTATAAGAAAACTGATTTCCCTGTTATAATGTCATAGAAAATTATAATGTAATGATAAACATAATCATAGTTCTAAAGTAGCATAAGTGGTATTCAGTAAGGGTTTCACAGAGACTTTGTTTTTCCTGAGACAAGAAATTTAAATACGCAAAATGTCATACTTGATGTCTTAATCTTAGTAATGTGGATAACTTAGCCTCCTTTTCCTTAGAACAAATTATGTTAGGTTTTCAATTTATAGTACTTAATTGGCAATCTGCCAAATTGGAGTTTTGGCCAGATGTCCCCACCTTTTCAGAGGTCTCACTATATTACTCAGTTTACAAGTTCTGGGGTACTTGATGTGATGCATAACTTACAGAAAGTTCTGGATTTAAACTGAGCTGACAATGTCATCCACCTGTGGAACTACATTTTTATATCTTTAAAGGAAGAAATTTAGAAAAGGACAGGCTCATCTTTAAAAAAAAAGTGTAGCTTTACAGATATGGGAGATGATTACTAATATTTGTGTAGTTTTTAAAAATCCTTCTTAGGAAAATTCCTTTGAAATCCTTAATAAATTCTTCTGAAGGTCAGCTCACCCTACATAAATGTTACTCTTTCAAATCAACCTGAAATATCAGTAAACAGTCATGCTACTACTTAAAATTATCCCAAAGTAATGGATTCTTTTTTCCCTTCACACTAACTAGACAATTTTTTCAAGCCTTCATCTGAAAACAAAGACTCACTCTTTACAAGAACATATACACAGGAAATCATCTTAGGGATCTTACTTATTTGTAGTGCTCTCACTTGTGTTCAGTATGCAGCTCTCATTTCCAATGAGAACTTTGGTTTTTCTAAAATCAAATTTATTATTTTTCCTTAATCCAAAATCCCAGCCACACACTGTCAATGTTGTGCCTCCCTCCAGGGGTGCACTAGTTGGGAGAATCTGCAAAGTAGAAAGAAAATGTGTCATTCAAAACTAAAAATATGGCTTGCAAATTTGTGATGAACATTTAAGGTTGTACACTTTTTACTAGCATTTTTTGGCTGATGTGCACGTTTCTTTTAAACAACGAAATAACTAAACAGGGGAAGGGGCAGAGAATGACAATAGTTGGGCATATTTTTCCTTATTCTAAAGCAAATAATAAAAGTATTACTGGTTCAGTTTTAAAGATGAGCCAAACTGAGGTTCAGAGAGTCTAGGCAATATGAATGATGTCTCATAGCTAGTTTGTAGGGAGGATTGTACTTGACTCCAAATCTTCTGAGGCTAAGTATAATGCTTTCCCCACTTCCCCATGCTCTAGATCAGAGGCTTCAAACAGTTTATAAGCCTGCTAAATCAGATTAAATGTAACTGGGAAATATTTAACAAAATAAATAAAAATACAATAGAACATAGATAATGTTAATATGTGACCCTTAGCGGTTATGTTTCTACTTAAGTTTGACATGACTGCTCTAGAATCCTCCCAATAACCCCCTATATTTGGAATATTTCTATTTAAGCAAATGATTCTAAATTCCAAAGTGCTTGGAAGAAATAACACAATATACTGATATATTTATGGATAGACCTAGGACCCCACTTTTAGTAAAAGGAGGGAAGAAGCAGATTAACTTTGGTCTGGGATCTTTATGGGGATAAACTTCTTGCTATTATAATTATTGTTGTTTGGCCTTTGTTTTGAAGTGGACCAATGACATCATGGGATTTAAGTGAGGCAGAGATGAACAAGGTCATCAGCCTTACTCTCTCTTCCTGAGTCATCAAAGTCTAGTGGCAAAACAAAAGTCAAGATGACTGGCAATGGCCCAGGATGCAGTAGCTGCCCTTGGCCACTTCCATGTCTGACCAAGCTCTAAGTACACTCCGTAGCACCTGCTTCCACTGCCCTCATGGCCATCAGAACAAATTGTTCTCATCTGCCCATTCTGTTGGGGGACATCTCCTCATGCTTGGGGTAGACATCCAATTAACTCACCTACAGGGGTCAGTTACTTTCGCTTTGGTTTAGCTCATCTTCTGAGACTCACCTATGGCCTCAAGAAGCTGCAGCTTGCTCAGAGGCCACACTGTGGGGTTAAACTATATAGCTTGGGTAATTGGGTAAAATGAAATGTCTTCCAAGAAGCCTTTTGGAGAATATTAGGTTACAGAATATCAGATTCTTTTGATCCCAGCTGGACCAGCCAGAAAGTCTGTGAAGTGTCTTCCAAATGGTTACCAGGAGAGCTAGATACAAGTCAAGGTGTGCTAATTCATTCTTGCAGCATTATCTCCACCACAGATGTATAATTCACACAAGTATTTGTTTAGGTTAAAATATCTCCTTTTGCATTTATTGTTTGTAAAGTTCAATTCAGGCAACTAACATTTATGAAGAGCTTACTGTGTGCAAGTTCTTGCATTAGGCACTAGGCATGTAAAGCTGAAAAATGACAACTTCTGTCCCCAAGGACCTTACAGTTCAACAAGAGAAAACAGATACGCAAGGGCGATGTGTTTGAGCATGGATTATATGTTCAATTAAATAATTAATCAATCAAGAAGCATTTATTAAGTACCTGCTAAGTGCCAGGCACTGATAATATAAAGACAAAAATGAAACAATTTCTGCCTTCAAGGTGCTTACATTTTATTTTATTTTGCTTTTTGGAGGGCAATTGGGGTTTATCGACTTGCCCATGTACAGCTAATACATGTTAAGTGTCTGAGGCTGGATTTGAACTCAGGTCCTCCTGACTGCAGGGCTGGTGCTCTATTCACTGTGCCACCTTGCCGCCTCTAAGGTACTTACATTTTAAAAGAAAAGATAACATGTAAATCTATCTATAAAGAAAATAGTATAGAGCCAGGAAGAGAGAGGGCTCAACTTGGAGTTACACAGGTCCTGAGTTAGAATTACCTATAGCTAGGGGGCACAGTAGATAGAGGGCTGGGCCTGGAGACAGGGAGACTCGTACCTTTTTTTTTTTTTTTT
>CM053585.1:450159602-450194774 GCA_028646515.1 Pseudochirops corinnae | reverse complement strand
CCTGCCCTCCCCTCTATCACCCCACTACTCATCTCCCTTTCCCCAACTCTTCTATGTGGCAAAATGCCCAGTTTAGAGTTTATGTCATTCCTTCCCTAAGCCAAATTCCGTGAGAGTAAGGTTGACTCTTTCCCTTCTGCCTTCCTCTTTTCCCCTTCTATTGTATCAATTATCTCTTGCCTCTTCCATGGAGACTCGTACCTTTCTGAGTTCAAATCCAGCCCCCAGATACTAGCTCTATGACCTGGGAAAGTCAGTTGATCTCAGTTTCCTCATCTGTAAAAGGAGCTGGAGAAGGAAATGGCAAACCACTCCAGTATCTTTGCCAAGAAAACCCCAAATGGGGTCATGAAGAATTGGACATAATTGAAAAACAACTGAACAATAGCAGCTCTGCCACTTACAAGTCTCTTAATCTCTCTAGGCTTGTTTCTTCATCTGTAAAATGGAGAGGGAGTGGGAACTAGATAAAGGATCTCTAAGCTCCTTCCATGGTTCTCTATCTATGATCCTATAGCAAAATGTAACATTTATATACCATACTAAGCACTTTAAAATTATTATGTCATTTGATCCTCACAACAACCCTGAAAGGTAGTTACTATTACTCTCCCCATTTCATACATGAGGACACCAAGGCAGACAGAGGTTAGGTATCTGAAGTTGGATTTTAATTCAATAGTTTTTGACTCCAGGCCCAGTGTTCTATCTGCTGTACCATAGCTGCCGCAACAAATAACACGATGGATGGGAGGTGGGAAGGGCAGCAAAATATCATTTGGATTTCAAGTAGAAATGTGATAAATTTTGGAGTAAATTAGAGGTTCTAAGAGGCAGAAGTGGCTTGGGGAGGGGAGACAGTCACTTCAAAGTACAGAGATAGGAAATAAAGTTTTGTGTGTTGCTACCCAGTGCAATGCCAGGAAGCTCTCTGGTACTTTGGTGAGTTTCCTTAATTAATGCCCTTTGTTGAGTTGCTGTTGTGTAGGGGAGAACAAATGCCCAGTGTGAGACATGCAGAGGGGTGGCAGTCATTTGGGAATTATTATCAATAGTGTTTAATATACTTTGCCCATTTCTTCTTATTGCCTTGTAATTCTGTTTAATCAAATGTCTTTACTTTGAATTCTGGTCATGTGGTTTGGTCTGGTAAGGCAAGAATCAGCAGGAGGCTGTGAGCTATGGGGACAAATATCCTAACAATACCAGAGTCCTAGATGAAGCTAAGACAGGGGCCACTTAGAGGAATCTCAAGTGGTGCAAAAACATACATTTACCTAAATAAAAAAGTGATGGGGTGAAGGAGAGAAATTCAGCAGGTGGGAGGGATGGGCAAGAAAGATTTCTTAGGGATGTTTATAGAGATGGGAACAACAGAGTGCCCGGGGCATGGAAGATATCAATGGGCACAGAAAGGCAAAAAGACAGAAGAGGGGATACTAATAGTTAACTGAGTTAATGGAATTTTTGTCCTCTGTAAATCTCCAAAATTCTGATCACTTTACTCAATACTTTATAATTATCAGGTTTTGACTTTCCTTCTAACAGTAGTAACAAATAAAGACTCCCTGTGAGGGACTTTTAAAATAGCAAATCAAGCATTGAATGAGTGCCAAACAGTAGTATTATAATTTTCTTCCAAAGCTTATCTTCCATTAAAAATTTGAAATGTTAAAATTTTCACTGAACAATACTTAAAGCACAATATGTTCATTTTATTATTGGCATATTTGGGAACAGATATGCCTATAATACCCCCCTCCCCAAAGTTAAAGTAAATGCATTTTTTTTTTTTGTCCTGGTGAAAGCAAACCTTAAATCTACTGATGAAACTACAGCAACTCTGAAATCAGATAGTACTCAGGCAGTTTTGAAGTTTGTAGGAAAACTTCTTTAGCTAAATCTAAAATTAAACAATAACAACAAACCCCTTCTATTTCAAAGTCAAAAACAAGCTTGTCAATAGCCTTGTGACAATCTGAAAAGGAAATGCTCTTTTGAGGGGTATATTGTAAATTGTGCTGTAAAATATAACAATGGTGGGAAAAGCATAGCTCCACTCTAGAGGCCATACCAAAAGTAGTAAAGGTATTTGCTAAGGCACACTTGGTGAAAGTCTAAAAGCGATTCCTTTATGATTTATATGGACTCTTAACAAAATTCTGTTATGCAAACATTCCCAACCCTCCCAAGTAAATAATTAGCAAACTAAAGTCTTAACTTCCACTAGTGACCAACCCTCTTTAAAGTCTTAGCTTAATGCTTTAGTGATAGATCTTTTACCCATAAAATTCAATTCACAGTGGCTGGTTTGTTGTTTTTTATAAATGAAGATTTACCTCCTCCATCTCTGGCCAAGTGAGAACTACTAGAGATTCCTTTATTATTTTGTTAGAAACCTAGTAGGAGAGAACAAGACATCCAAGTCTCATAGGGATCTATTCAGCCTGAGGCAGTCACTGCAGCTGCCATTCCCTATGTTAATGAAGGCTTTTTCTTTACCGAAACCAGCTGCCAAGGGCTCAGTTTGGCTGATACCACTGCCTACATTTCCTCTTTACCCCTGTACCTGAAATGGAATCTAGCTATCACTCTATTCTTGCAGGTGCCATGTAAGGCAAAAGGGAGTCTGGTAATCATGGAGAGTCTTCTCCAGCAGCTGATAGTCAGAAGTAGGGTTGGAAGTTGTATACCCTTAGTTCAGTAGATATAGTGGTGGACCTGGAGTAAGGAAGATCTGATTTCAGATTTGGCCCCAGACACTTAGCAACTGTGTGAATCTGAACAAATCACTTAACTTCTGTTTACCTTAGTTTCTTTAATTGTAAAATGAGGATAATAGCACCTACCTCGCAGAGTTGTGATGAGGCTCACATGATAGAATACTTATAAAGCCATCAGCAGTGTGTGGCCTATAGTAGACGCTGTATAGACGCTTTTCCCCTCCCTCCTAACAGTTTAAGCCCCAAAATCTCAACTTTGTCATCTCCTTTTACTTTGCCTTTTTTATGCTGTTAGAAATGATGAAACAAATTATTTCAGAAAGAAATGGAAACACTGATGTAGAGAAAAGTAAACAGAACTAGAAGAATAGCTTATAATAATGAAAAGATTTATATGAACTGACATAGAGAGAAGTAAGCAGAACCAGAATGATTTATACTATAACATCAATATTATGAAAATGAAATATTTTGAGAACATCTATATATTGATGAAGAATGAAATGGATAGAACCAGGAAAACAGTTTGTACAATAACAACAGCATTATAAAGACAAATAATTTGAAAGCTACAAGAGCTATGATCAATACAATGACCATCCATAATTCCAGAAGACCAATGATTAAACCTCCTGATACCTCTTGATAGAGAAGTGATAGTTTTAGGGTGAAAAATTAGAACATACACAGAGAATGAGAATATAACGATATACAGCCAATGCTTAGCTATGCATATTTGCTATAAAGATTTTGGTTTTCTTCTTTCTCCCTCCTTCCCCCACTCCACCTCTCTCTTTTTCTCTTTAATGAGCTGGAGAGTAGGAGGGAGAGAAAATAGATTTCTATTCATCAAGTTTTTTAAAATAGGTGGTTGATGCTACATAGGTATGGAATGTTGCATGCACTTTCACATGAAGTCATATTGTTAGTTTTGGTTAATTGTTTTATTTACTTTATGACAAGAGACTTCTTATATAGTGAGATTAATCTGTAAATGTTTGTAATGTAAAAACAAAACACATCAATAAAACTTTTTTTAAAGTTTGAATTAATCATTCTACCCCAAAGGCAATTAAATGGGAAGTTTCTTGAATCTTTTTGGGGTGAAGGGACCAGATAGGTAACTTTGGAATGAAAGCTAAAGAAAGAAGTGGTGGTGGTCTATGGACCCAAGAACATGTATAGTAGTTTGGGAATGACAGTTTTTTGGGGTTTGGGAGAAATATGTAAAATCATTCAGTACACAGGGGTTGTTTATCTAAGAAGTTTTGTAGGCTGGATCCTCCATCTCTTTAGGGAGTAATGACTAAGCCCCAATAAATCTATACTTTCCCTTTTCATACATAAAAATGGCACCACTGATTGTCTAAGAACTAGATGTTTTAAGTCTCATGTTCAGATAATACATTTAAATAATATACAGTTTAAAAACTCATTTAACTCATTAAAAACAAGTTAAATAATACTCTCTAATTCATGTGTATATATGTATTTGTAGGCTTATTATAATGAAACAACTTTCTCCTCTTTCTTGGATGGAAATGGTCATTTATGATCCATATTTATAAGTATTAAATGTTTCACTTGAACTGGTCACCCTTTCATCAGTTGCTTGTTATCTTCAAATTTTCTGATCAATTAAGGAGCAGTTTTGATTTCTCCTTGGAATTGAGTTCAATCCTATAAGACATGCTAATTTTTTTCTTAATACCTATACAGAATATATTGGAAAAATGCTCATTTTTAAAAGCCTCTTCTGTATGGTCTTTAAATTCAAGATCAGATAATGTGCTCCAAACAATAAGTTAATTGACTTGCATTCCTGAAACTCTCCTATGTGGAATTGTAAAAGGTTTTAGGGATTGAACTTTGTATATTCTGTAAAGCAGCCTATCCTGTGTTTATTGGAGAGCTAAACTCAATACATCAGTTGGATTTTATGCACATGGACTTTAAGCAGATTAGAAAAAGATGAATAATCTGGTTTTTTTTTTTCAGCAAGAATGTAAACGTCATGGTCTAGCAGAGCATGAAATCTCACTAACAACTATGAAGCAAAAGGGATTTATATACTCAGCTGCATTATTTTCCTTCCAATAGTCCTGAAGCAAGCTTTAAAACCTGTGAATGCTATAATTCAATCTTTTAGAAGATTCAAATATATCAGTAGTGGATTTATAGAAGGTGCAAGAGGAGAAAAGAAGAAAGCTTATTGTAGTGAGATAAAGAAAAAAATATTTATATTTAGACATGTTTATATGTAGACATATTTTATAAACAATCATATTTGTATTTAAACATTTATATAATGTTTATGATAAACATTATTCATATTTAGAACACAGAATAATACTGTGCTATCAAAAGAGCTTGGATAACTAGAAACCTTTTGGCTTCTTGCTCTTTGGAGAGAAATACAATAGCAATGAAGAAAAGTGCACTTAGCCATCACGGTTTTATAATTTATGAGTACCAGGGGATTAAAACAAATTTTATTAGCACTTCTAACACCATCTATGTAAACTGGTTCCAGAGGAGCAGACATTTTAGTCACTTTATTCAACTTGACTCAAAAAAGTTTAATTTATTTTTACCACTCTAGTGTGGCCTTTATGACTGACGATATAAGAAGCATACTTATAAGTCTTACATGTTTCATTTGCACAGGTCACCCTTCTACCAACAGGCTTCTTTCGCTTTAAAAATCACCTTGTCTAATTTTTAAATAAAGCAGAGGTGACAGTTGAAAGTACTCATACCCACAGCCACTCACCCACACACCCACACACACATACCCTTGCCTTTCACTGACTGTCTGAGCTCAGATTTCTAGTGTTTCAAATTGCCACCTCTATTTACATACCCCAGTGTTCATAAAAGAGTAAAATTCCCTGTAACAGAGTTAGCACATTAAATAAAGATAAAAGGGAATAAATACAGCAGAGTAGTTCTTCACTTATTTACTTGCTTTTAGTTTACTCATTGCCTTATCAAACTTGGTCTTAATATTTATGTTATACTTAATAGAAAATGATTTGGCTAAATGAACAATCATCCAATATGAACCTTGCTTCAAACCATAGCTAAATGAAAACAGCCATGAGCTGTGATACCAGCTCTTGTTCTGACTTGTAAACTTTGTTTACTTATGGACTTGATCCAGACAATAGAAACCTATAACTTTACTATTTCACAGGAGTTAGAGTCGGTGAAGTCCAACTGTTTGACACTAAATTACTTTTCCAGGCAAGAAAAATATACTCTTAGTCATATTAAGAAAAGTGATTGTAATTTTTAACTTTTCTCAGTGAGGGTAGTAATGACGTGTTTTTGTTTTTTGTCTTTTTAGTAAATTTTCTTATGGAGATGAACACAATACCAAAAATATACTCAAATAAGCAATACGACAGTTTGAGAATGTGTCCATGAGGGGCAGCAAGGTGGCACAGTGAATAGAGCACCCGCCCTGGATTCGGGAGGACCTGAGTTCAAATTTGGCCTCAGACACTTAACATTTACTAGCCATGTGACCTTGGGTAAGTCACTTAACCCCAATTCCCTACCTTCCCCCTGCAAAAAAAAAAAAAGAATGTGGCCATGATAGTAATGGTTCACTAAACTAGGTAGGTAGGTATACTTGTCTTTATTCTTTACTCTTGTTCTAAAAGCTGTTATGGAAGGTCTGTGGTCGTCACCAACAAGGTCTCTTCCATGTACTTGACTGATAGCCACTGGAGAAAAAGTGGGCAAAAAATCTGATTTGCCCAAAGAATTGTCAGTAAAACCCCAACTAATTTGTGGTCAGATAGGGAGGCTCTAGTTGGTCCTCTCTTTTGGCCCACAAAATGACTAGGAATTTCTCCCATTTATCAGTCACCTTAATGAATGGATGGAACATTCCAACTCATTCCACAAGTTACTAGGAAAGGGTTCTTGTCTGGCAGCTGAGTGAACAGAGCTCCTGGCCACTTGGAAATGAGTTACAAGGAATCCAGTAAGTGGTGATTCAGGAAGTAACAGTGGAGAGGAATAATGGGGCTCATTATGTGAGTAGATCCTATACTCATTAGCCAAGATTTCTCAGTAAAGTAGGAGGTGAACTCACTTAATGATCTTGTTGCTTTTTTTTCTTTAGCTGACTGAAGACATTAGACAGGAGCTCCCTTACCTTCTTTCTTTGATAGGACAAAATCTCTGTCTTTACTCACCTTATCTTCCCTGCCTCTGGTTTCAGTGAAGTGGCTCTCCTTGACAAAGCTAAGGTTTCCATCTTTACCCTTGATGCCATCTCCTCCTGACTCTTCATGGCAAGGACAAAGTGCCTGGCTCATGGTAAAGATCTGTTGACTGATCTTGCTCTATCAGCCTTCCCTGTTCTCTCTTGCCTTTACTTTCTCTCTAGGTTCCTTCCTCTTTGTCTATAAATTTCTTCTTAGTCTATAAACAGGGTCAGGCCTCCCTTTCCAAAACAACAAGAGCCCTTCCCTCAACCCTAAACGTTGCTTTCCTTTTGTAAAAAAGAGTTAATACTCCTTGTCTCCATTCCCATAATGTTCCTCAACTTTTTGCAATCTGGAGTTTGTCCCCAGTGCTCTGCTGAACTGTTTTCCTTCAAGGTCACCAGCAATCTCCTAAATACCCCAATCTATGGCTTTTTCTTAATTATCATCCTTTTTGTTCTTTCTTCAGCATTTGACCAACTCTCCTTTGGATTCCATGATACTTTTCTATCCTGGTTTGCCTCTTTTGTCTTTGCTTATTTTCTCTTGGTTCTCTTCACTGCTTCCTGCCTCTTAAGTAAGGAAATCTTACATTTCCAATCTTTCCTCTAACGGTCTACCTGGATGTCCTGCCTGTACCTCAAACTGGGTATGACTGAAAATTGAAATCATTGTCTTTCCCTCTCAAACCTGCCCCTCCTGCTAACTACCTTTTTTTTTTAATGACTGCACTTCATTTTCCTAGTTAACTAGACTTGTCACCTAGGATTCCTTCCTCCCTAGGTCTTTCATTCTTCTTCTTCTTCTTCTTCTTTTTTTTTTTTTTACCTCTCCTATGTCCTTATCACATTCTGTTTTGTATTGTTCTAATTACTTGTAGAATGTAAACTTCATTTCTTTTTTTTTTTTAATCTCCAGAACCTAACAGTGCCAGACCCATAATGGCTGCTCAATGAATACTTGTTGAGTTGAAATGAATATCATGTTTGCTTATTAAGCTGTAAGCTTCTTGAGGATAGAGACTGTGTAATTTTTCTTTAATCTTTTTATCCCTCAGGCCTAGCACGAAATGTATTCAATAAATGCACAGCGTATTGAACTGAATTTCCAAACAGATAACACGTAAGAGAATATGGCTCTCAAAGGAGATCTCTAGAGAGTCAATTCAAGTGCCAAGCTCAATGGTATTTCTTCAAACAAGAGGATATAGACAAAAGGCTGAAATCAAACAGACATATATACTTTGGTTGATAGGCATGGTTTGCTGAATAAACCAGGTTTTGTTGATTTTGGTTTTTTTTTGTTTTATTTTGTTTTGTTTTTAAAGTTTTTGCTCTTTACCCTTATTGGGAGGATGATAGAAATGCTGAAACAGGGGTTTGTAAAAAAAAAAAAAAATTAAAAAGCAGAAACATTTAACAGAGAAACTTAAAACCTTACCTCATAAATAGTAGGCAGACAAATATCTTGGTTCCCTAGCTCAGTGACACATTCTTCAGATTTCACACATTGATTATGGCACCAGGTACACTGCACAAAAGGAGGGGCAGAGAGACACTGACTGCAGGACTTAAAATGGTCACAGCCTAGGCCATCCAATGGGATCTTGGTTATCTGTGGATAAAGGTTAGGAATATATTTCTAAATGTAATTTTTCATTAAATGGAGATCGAATACAGAAAAGATGCATTAAACATATCACTTTATAGCATCTATTGCTATACCAGTTACACAAGATAGTTTTGTTTCTAAAACTCCTAAGGATGATTTAACGATTAGATACAATGTATTCATTCTTATACTTTTGCTATTTGCAACTATGTGGCAAAAGGTAATGATATTCTTACCTGCCACTTTACTTGCAATGATATACTTGTTAACAGTTATTCTGCCCTACCTGCCATAAATTTGAAACAACAAAAAGTCAAGCTACAAGAAAATGAATCATGACCCCTGCCCCTGCCACCAGGGAGTTCTAACATAAGCTCCCAATTTATATTTCCTGGCTTTTGTAGGTTTTTACCACAGTTTTGTTACTGGGTTTTTAATATTCATTTTTTGTTTGTTTTCCTCTTAGAGAATAGAAAGCAAAACAGAGAGCATAGCTGCCAGGGCTCAAAGGGCTCCCTCAGGTTCAGTCATCTTGGTATAAAAAATGTAAATTGACTTCACTGATCTTTGGAATCCCCTTGGGACAAGCTATCTGCACATAGATCCAAGAGGAAGTGAAAAGTTACAAATGGCCAAAGAAACTTTTAAATATCTTTTTGCAAGGAACCTTAGCTAATGGGGAAAGGTCTTACCTTCTTCCCAGTGATAACTAGTGTGAAGCCGTCTGTATTTAATGGATGCTCAACAATCACTTCTGGAGAAACGGGGTGGGAATCCAGTTGAAAATTCACATGAGGGGTTGATTGTCCTCGAGAAACCACAACCTGAAAGAAAAAAAAAAGAAAAAGAAAACCTTTATACCAATAAATTCAATACAATCCTAGAGAAGTTTGATAACAGGATAAGAGAAAGCTTATGTGACTACTCTAACATTAGAATAGTCTATCTTGCTGTTTAGTCAATCATTTTAAAAATTAACCCTCTGCTTCTGGGAAAGCCTACTAAAAAGCATGAGATAATCAATTGTTTATAATTTTTCAGAAGTTTCCTGGGGAGGCAATACGTCTACTTGTGTAAAAAACATAGAAGAGAGAAAAGAAATGTTAGACGAAAGACTCCTTTACTTATTAGCATAACTATAACTATGAAAGAATTCTTATTTATTTCTAATCGAAATCCTTCCTACTTTCACAGAGTCATAGAAATAGAAAGGACCTCAGAGGTCATTGAGTCCAACCTCCTGAGGTTTTTTAAGGTCACTGGTGGGAGCTCAGCCCATTTTTTCAGCCTTTGAAGCTGGCCGCCTTGCCACACAGCTAGTTTGTGGCCTTAAGTCACTACTTCTCTGGACCTCAATTTATTCACATAAAATGGAGAGGTTGTGGCCAGTGGCATCCCAGCTTCTTCCCACCACTAACATTTTATAATCTGTATTCTTTGGTCAGTGGAAATGAAGACAGTGCCTGGGACATTGTTGTTATTGTTCTGCCTTCTTTCTCAAAGAGGACCAGTGACATCAGGAGGGTGATGTCTTGAGTTCCAAGTGAATTGCATTTAAGTGAAGTAGAGCTAGGAAAAGTCATCAACCCTACTTTCTCCTCCGGAGTCAAGACATAGGTTTGGATGACTGGTGATGGCTCTGGATGCAATGGGAGACCTTTGTCTTTTTAAGCTAAGGTTTTCCCCAGGTGCTTAATAAATACTTTGTGATTGATCAACAGATATATTGCTGCTGGAGATGCTAAACACTCTCCTTCACTTTTCTCTAAGATAAGTCTAATTTCAGTCCCCCTCCCTTTTCCTAGATCCTTAACTATTTTTTAAAAAAATTTTCTCTTCTGGATCCCTTCTAAATTTCTAAATCTTTTGGAGTGGCTAAAATGGATCCTCAAACTATTCTGTGATCATATGACATATTGTGACTTGAATTGCTCTATAAACAAATTTCTGGCTTCCTGCTTGTCTTCAGAATATGGACTGATGTTTGTAACAGTGTCTTGAAAACTGTACTGAAGTTGTTGGTATAATTCTCCCATTTCATTTCAGTGTTTATAATCACCTCCTGATTAGTCTCTTGTCCTCAAGTATCTCCCCAAACCAGTTCATCCTCCACTCAGCTGATCCTCCTTAAGAGTGGGTCTGACCTGTCACTCCTTTATTCAAATAACCCCAGTGACTCTCTAGTGTCTCTAGGATCAAAAATAAAGTCTTCAGTTTGGCTTTTAGAGCCCTTCATGACTTGGTTACCTCCTCCCTTTCCAGTCTTTTAAACCAAAAGATTTTTTTCCTTATTCATCTTACTCTTCACTGCCCCCCCCTTACCCCTTCTACTCTGTTATTCAGGGAAATGGCCTCTTTGCTCTTTTTCTGACTATACCCCATACCTAGAACTTTCTCCTTCCTCATCTCTGTATCCTGATTTCCCTAGATTCCTTCAAGTTTTGGTTAAAGTCCTACCTTTTGACTTGGCTATTTTGATCAATGCAATGACCCAAGATAATTGCAAAGGACTTATGATGAAAAAGTACTATCTACCTTCAGAGAGAGAGAACTGCTGAACTCAATGCAAACTGAAGTATAATTTTCTTGCTTTCTTGCAATATGGCTAATATGGAAATATGTTTTGCATGATTCCATAGGTATAATTGATATTATTTTGCTTGACTTCTACATGGGAGGGAGAGAAAGAATTTGGAACTCAAACTTTAAAGAGAAAATAAGGCTAAAACTAGATAAAAAAAATGTAAAGTCCTACCTTTTGGGGAAAACTCCACCTTTCCTAATTCTCTTTAATCTTAATGCCTTCCCTCTGATATGATCTCTAGTTTACCTGCATATATCCTGTTTATATCTAGTTATTTGCATGCTAGGCTTTGAGCTCCTTGAGGGCAGGGACTTTTTCTTTGTCTTTTTCTGCATTCCCAGTGCAATCAGTTACTTAATAAATGCTTGTTTAACCAACCAACTGTAATTTTGAAAAATTTCCCCCAGCTGGGTTGGCTCTAGGATGGCAGGTTTCATTCCCTGTCCTTACATTGCAGAATGGAGCACTGTAAATGTTAAGTAAAGGGCTAAATTTTTTAGAGGGCCAGGGATTATGGTCAATAGCAACTGCCAGGAAAAAACAACAACAAGATCACTATTTTCGAGTAATGGTTGGGGTTTCAAGGCCCTCACTAACATGCTGATTAGGCTCAAACAGCTGTGGCATGGTCTAGGAGAATGATAATAATAACTAGAATTTATGCAGCTCTCAGAGTTTTCAGAAGTCCTTTACATATTCTAACCCATTTGATCCTCGCAGCAATCCAGCGCACTAGGTGTTGTTGGGAACCCGATTTTATAGATGAGGAATCTGAGTGTGAGGGGGTCAGCTAGCTCAAAAGCACTGAGGCAGAATTTGAACTGAGGCCTTCCTTACTCCAAATTTTATCCACTTCACCACTGAGGAGAAACAGTACCAAAGGAGATGTCAAAAGGCTGGAGTTTGAATACTGACTCTATGACTTTACTTGAGCTACATTGGGCAAGTATTTGTTTACTCACTTGTCAAATGAGGATCATACTTGCATGATCTGCCTGACTGTGAGCATCAAATGAGATCATGGAAGAAAATTGTTATTATATAGCTGACATTTATGCATAGCTGATGTTCATACGACCCTGTATACGTTTACAAAGCTTTACGTAGATTATTTCACTTTAGCTCTGTGGGGTAGGTATTAAAGAGGAGGAAACTAAAAAGTCCAGACAAGGTATTTGACTTGCCTATGGTCACACACTATCAGAGGCAGTAGCTGAACCTAGGTCCCTCCTCTCAGGTCCAGTGATCTTTCTTCTTCTTAGTGGTGTCCTAGGCTCTACTATTTTGTGGACTTGGGCAACATCCCTTGTAGCCATCTGCTTTTCAGTGAAAAATTTCATTCATTTGCATAGGTAAGGAAAAAGCTTGGCCAACATTGGCCTTTATGCTATTAGGGATGGCCTAATGACTCCCCTGGCTTTCTCATCTATAAAAAAAGGAATGCGAATGTGCATTCATCTCATAGGAGTAACTAACTGGCTGCAAATTACCTTGAATAAATCCCACAAAGCAATTTATAAATGTTCTAGGGAATCATTAGTAAATCTCTATTTCAGTGCAATAAATGGTATTGTAATGGCCTGAAACAATTTGGGAATCTTCCAAAATGGTCTAATTTTCTCCAAGGGAGTGGTATATGAATAGGAAAGCTCATCAAGTTCACAGAGAACCTATTGTTTTAGGAGTTCACACTTGATTGGCATTTGTTTAACATTCATTTACCAAAGTGCTTGACAATAATGTATTCTATAACATCACCTTAAACAGACTGTCTATCCCTGTATATCAGGAAATTGTAATGCAACAAAGGTCACTCTGTTTGGAATTGTTTTGAATGCGAGAGGATATTCTGGATAGGAACTATTATCGCTCCAATATTAGATGTTAGAGACAAGACAACGGCACAATTGTTGAAGGCAAAAATCACACTTCAGGAAATGCACACAAATGAAATTATTCATGTAAAGTGAGAACAGGTTGAATGGTTTGTCCCAAATATTGTATGTTGTTTGCCCAATGAATTAGTGAATTCTTACTGAATGTGTTTAAGAAGAGTGTTAGAGAGAGGTCTTGTTGGAGCCAATTTGCATTTCAGGTAGAGGATTGGGGTAGGTGGGGCTCTAAAATGCCCACCAACTCTAAGATTCTCTGATGCCATGATTTCAGACCTTGCGTCCTGTTTTCTAAACAACTTATTTTCCAAATTCATAGCTTACGTATTTTTTGCCCTCCCTCTGTCCAGGATGTAGTCATGTTATTATATTTATTTATCTTCATATTTCTTATTAATGATTCTGTGGTGGGAATGTTGAAGCCTGACCAATTTTTTTCCTCTAATAATAACTTCAAAAAGAAAACTGGACAAACTATCTTTCTAGGAACAAGGGACTACTATAATCTTAGAATTTATGACAGAGGAGAGAGGAAACCAGACAGTCAGGTTAAGTAGCCTCAAAGTAGGGGCAATGGCTTACAGAGAGTTCAGAGAAAGAATAGGTATGTTCCCATAGCTTTAATATTCTATTGAGAAAGTTATTGCCCAAGAGGAATCAGTTGCTTTTCAGAACTAAATTCTCATACACATATACATGCATACATGAACACACACACACACAAATAAAGAACTATTTGAAGAGACGATAGGAATGCAGAAAGGACTCAGTAATCAACTTTGATTTAAAAAAAAAAAAACCCAAACAACTTGTATACAAAACAAAAGCAAGTAAGAGCCTAAATTCCCATTGGCTTTCTTGCTTCAGTACATCATTTAGCTGACTCATATTGATAATGTAATTTTAGGCTAAATTAAGACAAATGTAGTATCTGTAATGGGGCAGTGCAGTGGATAGGATTCCAGGCCTGAAGTCACGAAAATCTGAATTCAAATATGGCCTCAGACACTTACTAGTTATGTGACCCTGAGCAAGTCACTTTACCCTGTTTGCCTTAGTTTCCTCATCTGTAAATGGTCTTGAGAAGGAAATGGCAAACCACTCTAGTAACTTTGCCAAGAAAACCCTGAATGGGGTCACAAAGAGTCAGACACAACTGAACAACAACAGCAGCAAAGTATCTATAATAAGAGCTCTCTCTAACACTCTTCTTAATAATAAGTGACCATCCAGTCCATTCTACCTGGAGATGGCTCTAATTGGTTTTTAAATGTTTTCCTGATATCAAAACTATTTCTGCCTTTTAACAGCTTTCATCCCTTGTTCCTAATCTTTCTCTCTGTAGCAACACAGAATAAGTCAAATCTGCTTTCCACAACAGTTCTTCAAGTATTTGATCTTTTTATCATGTAACTTTATCCCATCCCCAAGCTTTTTCTTCTCCAGGCTGAATGTCCCTTGGTCCTTCAACTGATTGGTAGAGCACATAGTCTCTAGTCCTCTCACCATGTTGACCACTCTCCTCTGAATTTGTTCCAGCTTGTCAATGTCTTTCTAAAATGTGGTGACTGGAATGGAACATAATATCCCCTACATGGTCTAACTAGGGCAATACACAGAAAAAATGTCACTCCTCTTATTATAGATAAGATTCTTATCATGAAATCACAAATTTCAAGCTAAAAGGACCTCAGAGATCACTGAGTTGAACCTCTTCACTTTACAGATGAGACACAAAGCAGTTAAGTGAATTATCCAGGGTCAGGAGGTAGTAAGTGTCTGAGGTGGGATTCAGACCCAAGCAAACCAAGAAGAATGGCTCTCACTTGCAGAGTCTTGCTATATTACTCTGTCTCTCGTGTTCAGGTACAGTTAGATTATATGACCTCAGAGGTTCCTTCCAAATCTGTGGTTCTATGATACTTATTAAGTTCTTTCAGACTCATTATATAAAGTTGTTGTTCAGTCATTTAGTCATGTCTGTCTCTTTGTGACCCCATGGGTTATAGCATTCCAGTCCCTTCTGTCCTCCACTATCTTCTGAAGTCTGTCCAAGCTCATAGTCATTGCTTTCATGTCACTATCCATCCATATCATCCTCTTCCATACCTGTCTCCTTTTGCCTTCAATCTTTCCCAGCTTCAGAGTCTTTCAGTGATGAGTCCTGTCTTCTCATTATATGGTCAAAGTTTTTAAATTTCAGCTTTAGTATTTGACCTAACTAATAGAATTATTTTCTTTAAGTATTGCCTTATTTGATTTCCTCAGTGTCTAAAGGACTCTCAAAAGTCTTCTCCAACACTACAGTTTCAAAGTGTTGAATCTACAATGCTCAGCTTGACTCATAGTCTAACTCTCACAACCATACATTAGTACTGGAAAAACCCTAGCTTTGACTATAGGGACCTTTGTTGGTAAGGTGATGCCTCTGCTTTTTAGTATGTTGTATAGATTTGTCATAACTTCCCTTCTAAAAACAAGTATTTTTTAATTTCATGGCTACAATTGCTAACAGTGATCCTTGAGTCTGAGAATATAAAATCAGACACTGCTTCTAATTTTTTTCCCTTCATTTGCCAGAAAGCAATGGGACCAGATGCCACACTCTTAGGGTTTGTTTGTTTGTTTGTTTGTTTTTTAAATGTTGGGCTTCAAGTGAGCTTTTACAGTCTTCTCTTTTACTTTCATCAAGAGGCTTCTTAATTCTTCACTTTCTGCCACTTTCTGGGGGTGAGGGGTGGGAGTAGGGGAGTGTTATCATCTGCAAATCTGAGATTTGTTGATATTTCTCCTGGCAACCTTAATTCTGGTTTTTGATTCTTCCCAAACTATGTAAAGTAGTAGCTCTTTCTTAAGCACACCTTTCCCTTCTCCTATCCTCATGTTTTCTCTAACACTGTTGCTTATGACTGAAAGAATCTCTCTGGATTCCTGGGCCACAGTCTCTGTCTTTGTTAAAAGCATAAAGCTCATTTAGTATTACTTTCCCATAGGGAAAATACCTAAACCTGAATAAAAAAAATCTTTCCCTGTTGTAAAATTAAAAAAAAAGTTCCCATTGCTGGGATTTAATTAGCATCATTTTGTGATGGCTGGTTATCTGATTTATTTTTGTATCTTAAAAAATTTACTCCACAGAGACTTTGAGCCCATAGCTAAGATTTAATTTCCAATTTTGACAGTGCTTATTTATGTAGACATTGCTCCAAAAGGAAATGGGGTAGATAGGGTAAATAACAGACAAGTTGAAAGTGAATGAAATAAACTTCCCAGTCCCTTTTCTAGTCTTGTTTCAGCAATTATCGCTAAGACTTTTTGCCTTTAAGGGAAAGCCTCAGCAGGTAAAGGGCTGGCCCACCTAGATAGTTTTCAGAGGCATAGAAGAAAATACTCTAAGGAAATTGTTAAGTAGCTAGCAATTAAACAAAGCTTTATGCCTTTAATGGGTCTCAGATGAGTTTTGTTTGTTAGTATAGAGGGGGACAAACAACAGAAGGTCAGGGAAAGCCATGTGAAAAAGCTTGATTAATGTTTGGAATTATGAGTAGAGGTAGTACCACAGCTGCAAATACCTTTTTAGTTGATCATTATCCATGTTTCCTCAAGAATACCCATCCCTCTAAAATGCAAAGAATGCTTTTCTATCCTTAATTCCCTACTTTCACTTATTGCCAGAATTCCTTCTCATTGAGTAATAATATTAACCCTCTCAAAACCCTGAAGCTGTGTCTGGGTGTTCACAAGAAACTGGGGGATTTATTTTGGTTGTAATAGAAATGGAACAGAAAGGAACAGAAGTCTGGGCCTCGCCTCCAAATTCAGTTTTTGGGACACCTAATAGCACCTAACAGTTTACATGAAGTACAAAGTTGGCAATTGGTTGAAGCTTCTGTGTGCTCATGGCTGATATGTAGATTTCAGGTCTTAACATTACTGTTTTTTCATAAACTTTATAAAAATAAAAAAAAAATTAGGAGGGAGGGAATGCCTGAGCTATGTGTATAATTTTGACTGTTAAAGCTAGGACAAAATGGTAAGCTTGGGGGAAAAAATTAGAATAAACATTTCTCCTACCCCTCTCACTTCCCTGAAATATAAAAATCTTAGATTATTAACATTTTAAAAAGATGATGAATAAGATTTAAATGAGATGCTCCATGGCCACCTGGTATTTATTTCTCAAAATTTATTTTAAAGCTCCATGTTATAGGAAGATTTTTATGTGAAGTTACATATGAAAATAGTATCCAAATAAACAAAGATAATATCTGGATTATTATAAAAAGTAGTAATAATAAAAATTATTAAAAATGTAATCATCTGAATTTCATCTGACTTTCCTTATCAAGTGGCCAAAATAAAACGAAGTTAGTTTTGAAAATCTCACTGTATTTTTTCTTATTTTTTAAAATAGATCTGTGATTTCATGGAATAAGGAGCTTTTGGTGAAGAAATTTCTCTACCAATACAGATGATCACTTATTTGCTCTGCAAATTATAGCCTTAAGGGAGTTGCCTGTAACACTTGAGAGGGAAAGTGGTTAGACAGACAGGATGTGACAGACCCAGGACCGGAACCAAAGCCTAGCTACTAATGCCAGCTCTCTCTCCACTACACTATACTGCCTGTCATATTATTTTTTTCAAATGTTCAGAAAAAAAGGTAAATCAAAGATTTTATTAAGAAATGGGAATAATTTTACTGGCAGCCAATTTGAAGTTCTGCAAATTGCTTTGAACCAAGATATAAAGGTAGTAATTTTAATTAGGGCTATTATAGCTACTGAGATTTAGTGAATTACTTTTATATCAGTGGTTCTCAAAGTGTGGTCCAGGAATCCCTGAGACCCTTTTAGTGCGTCCTTGAGGGAAAAAGTATTTTCATAATAAAACTAAGACATTTTAATTTTTAAAATGGTAAATATCAATAGATATAACCTATACAAACAAAAGCTCTTCAGGGAGATCCTGAATACCTTTTAAGAATATAAGGTGGATGGGGTGGCTAGGTGGTACAGTGAAGAGAGAACACCAGCCCTGTAGTCAGGAGGATCTGAGTTCAAATCCACACACACACACACACACGCACACCCCTACCTAGCCATGTGACATTGAGCAAGTCATTTAACCCCAATTGCCCTCCAAAAAGCAAAAAATATATAAGGTGTTCCTGAGAACAAAAAAATTGAGAACTACTGCTCTTCATTAGAAAATCTTTGAAGTAAAAAACAGACTATGTTAACATCTTTTATCCTTCACAATGTACATGGCTTTAGCAAAATGTCTTGGATATACAAAGAAATAGACAAATATTTATAAAGATGAATGAATTATGAAACAAGAAGAGCAATTAGGATTTGATGTTGGTAAGTTACTTTCCAATGTTGTGGAGTAAAATTCGGAAAACTTCAGAAGTCTGAGCAAGTAACTTGTCTCATTTTGTTGTGGGCTTCAACTTCCGTTTTTCCTTACCACCAATGGGGACTGTCGAACAAAGTGGTTAGGGGACAGACCTAAGGCAGTTTGAGTTAACCTTGCCTCCAGGTTGGCTGGGAGGGGAACCCTTTGGGGCCAGGAAGATATAAAGTCATCTCTAAGACTCTGGCAGTGGTCCTTGGGACCCAGAGAACTTCAGCGCTCACTGCTTTTCAACTCCTTGACAGCAGCTCTTACCTTCTTGGGAAGTCTTTTAATCACTTTGGAGACTGCTTTTATCTGAGGGCATTTTAATATTGAATAGATTATCTATTTGAACCCTCAGGCTCTGAGTGATCTATTACATCTGATTAGTAGTCACTCTCAGGACAAGTGTTTTCCTAAGACATTCCTCCTGCAACAGGAGGGCAAAGTCTTATCATGGCAGAAACTCTGGCCTCTCTTGCTTTTCTTCTGATTGAGCTGATGATCAGTTAATTAGCATTTATTAAGTACATACAATGTGCCAGGCACTGTGCTTCAAGTCATTAATCTTTTGCAGGGCTTGAAAGAAACTGGCTGGTATTCTGGGTCTTAGTGTATAGTCTCATGATTATGCCATTTGTTAAGTGGTACATCTCTGTCAATAGGGAAATCCTTTTCTATCTGTCCTTTGTGCAGGATATCTTCCAAAGCAGCTAGGTGGTGCCATGGATAGAGCACTGGAACCAGAGGCAGAAAGACCTGAATTCAAATTCAGCTTCAGACACTAGCTGTGTGACCCTGGGTAATTCACTTAGCCTAAGTCTCTTCATATGGAAAATGAGGATAATAACATCAATAATACCTTCTAGGGTTGTTGTGAGGATAAATTAAGATAATATTTGTAAAGTGCTTTGCAAATATTAAAGTGCTACATAAATGCTATTATTATTATTAGTAGTAGTAGTATTAACAGTGAACACTTTCGGGAAGCATGACTCCTTGTCTGATGCCTTGACTTGCTTTATTCTGATACCCACAGAATCATTAACAAATAGTTGTGTCTGTTAAGGAAACTTGTGTAATCTTAAGACATTCAGGGAAAACAACTAGTTTGATAAGTCTTTAAGGCTGCATTTTGCTCTTCCATGACCAATTCTTTCTCATAGTAAGCAAATAACAGACTCACTGGAGTCTTAGATTTGTTATACCTCTTGATCATTAGTGACTGGGAAGATGTGTTCTGCTGCTGAGAATTGTTTATGAAAGCCCATCTGTCTCCTTCTCATGTTTTCATCAAGAAGCTTCTTGTTACATTACTATTCTCATCCAATTTCATAGAGCTGAGAAAGGCCAGAGAGGTGCTAGTAACTGTTTATGTCTTTTCAGTCTCCCCCTTTGGAAAAGAACAACATTGTCCATTATCTTATCCATTCTTTCATACTCTTCCTTTCTTTGAGAGATCTTGAAAATTGTTCCCTAAGTGCTTTTGAAATTGAGTCACATCCAGCATGGCTTTCTTCTGCATCTGTGTTGTCAAGGCCAGATGCTTTTCTCATCTTCCTCTTCTTAACTGCTATTGCCATGTCCTCACAAGTGCATAAGGTTCTTAAAGCAGGGAAGTCCTGATGTAGCAAAACAACCATGAACTATTTTTATGAACCAACTTTACAAACCATTTTGTAAACACATTTTAGATTTTAGATTCACAAAGTTAAATTTATCTACAAATAACACTAAAAAGTGTGGTTCATACTTTAACAAAAAAATTCCATTGCTACCCTCAAAAATGGGGTGGTGGAGGAAAAAGTTTTATTATACATCTTGGAAATTTTACACCTCTGGGTATATGTGTTGCATTTAAAAATGCAACCAATACAATTTATGTGATTGTGAATTTGCTTTGAAATCTTGGAATTTAAGCCATTCATTAAAAAAAAAATGTCCTTGACTGAGATTTCTAGTTGGTAAACACAACATACAAAATATCATTGTGAGGTCTCTGACTTAAAAAGATTATATATAAAGGGTAGCTCTAGGCCGATAATCATAACTCCTTGCTGCTGATTGCCTTCCCTCCTCTCAACCTACACATCTTCTAGCACTGTGGTTCTGTGAGCAGAGTACTGGACTTGGAATTGGGGCCCTGGGTTTACCTTGTGCCATATAGGTCCTTGCTGAGTTGTGTCATCACAGCCAAATTAATTAACCCTTGTTAAAATGAGACCAATAAGATCAGTACTATCTACCTCAGAGAGTTATTATGAGGAAAGCACTTTATACATTTCTAAGGGATACTATGTAAATGTGAGGTATTATTGTTGATGCTACAGATTCCTATGGTAACCAATTCTTATCCTATTCATGAGCTAGTTTAGAACTCATTCGGGGTTGTTATCTGGTAGCAGGATGAGCAAAAAGCAGAGGGAAGAGGGAGAGGAAAGGAAGAGATTAATTTCTTTCCCCTCCTCAAATACATGTTAGCACCTCTCTCTGATCCACTGCTGGACCATCTTTACGATGCGGGGAACATCTCTGGGACTATCCCCACCTCCCTATCTCATCTCTCCAAACTTCTCCAAGCCCTTCTCCCCCTCCACATCTTGTTCTTTACTTCAGAATTCCTAGCCTGGTTATACTGGTGAACTGCCCAGGACAGCTGTCCTTGGTGAAGAAGGAAGACCTTGAGATAAGCTTTGGCTTACCTATGAAATGCAGATGAATCTTATTTTATTAATATTTACCCAAAGACTTATCAGCATTGGCTGTGTGCTCTTTGTCTTTTCTTACAGGGTCTGAGTGAAGAAAAACAAAGATGCTTGTTGTAGGAGAGGAGGGAAATAGGAAGCAAGGGGAACAGAAGGAGACTTTTTTCTTTCTTATCAGAAAGGACTCTAGCATCTGCTCAAAATTTCTTGAAACCTTATAAAAATCTCTTTAAATTTTCATCTCTGTTTCTTTCCTCATTGTTGTTATCAGTAAAACCCCTCAAAACGGCTATTTGCTTTCTGTCAGGGAGAAACCATGAGCCATGTCCTGTGGTATAGTAGACCAGAAATAGAGAGAACTCTGGTCAACCAGTGATGGCAGTGATAGGGGAAATAGGTCAATTCTTAGGGACCTTGGAAGAAAAAAGAGAAAGTATTGGGAAACCATCACAAGATAAAGAATAGAGAGAAGGAGGCAATTTACACAAGTTAATGACAAATAAGTCATTATTTCTGTTGAGGGTACCACTATCCTTCTAGTCCCCCAGGTTCCCATCCTCAGAATAAGCTATGTGGTGCAATGGATAGAGCACTAGGTTTGTAGTCAGGAAGACTTGAGTTCAAAACCAGCCTCAGAGGTTACTAGCTGTGTGTCTCCAGGCAAATGACTTAACCCCTGTTTGTCTCAGTTTCTTTAACTGTAAAATGGGGTTATAATATCACCTATCTCCCAAGGTAGTTTTGAGGATCAAGTGAAATAACTGTAAAGTGCTTAGCACGCTGCGTCACAAGTAGCAGGCAAGATTGTTATAGATCACAGTTAGGTTCCCTAGTAACAGTAGTGTACATTGTGGGTTAAGTTAGTTTCTGTAGGTCTGAGAAATGAACTCTCTGTATACAGCAGTGGTGCCAAACTCATGTGCTATTAAACAGCAGATAAAGATCCCTCTGGGACACATATTGACTTAGAAAGCCACATATTAACATTATCTCTGCTCTATTGTATTTTTATTTATTTTGTTAAATCACATTTTAATCTGGGCTGCCGTTGGAAGTACTGTGGCAGCAATCTGTTTGTTCTGTGGATTGTAAATTTGATACCTCTGATACACAACAAGGTTTCAATGGAAAAGTATGTTCTAAACTCATTCAACTTACAAAGGAACTCTCAGACACAACTTGCTCCCAAGTTGGAGATTGCCACTTCTCAGTTCAAGTTTCAGGACTCATGTGCACAATTTATTCTAAGCAAGCACACTGAGGAAACAATCACTTTAGTGATTTAATGCCTAATATACCCAACCATCATGCTAATCCTCCCTCCTCTGGGACCTTGGATTCTACCTCTGGGACGCAGGGCTCTGATAGGTAAACTTTCATCTTATCCTGCCTGGAACTAGATTTTCACTGTCACTTCCTGCCCATTTCCGTACTATGCTCCTTACACGTCCTTCTCCTTCCCTACTCTCCTTTATGTGTTTTCCCCCTCATTAGAATCTAAGTTCCTTGAATGCTGGGACTGTCTCATTTATTTTACTTGTATCACCAGAGGCACATAGTAACCACTTAAAAGATATTTTATCTGTTTATGTATCTAATGAATAACTGCTATAGTGATTTAAACACTAATTCAAGAGAAATTTTTGTTTTAATAATATTTATAAAGGAGATGTGTAAATTAGACTTCCCCAAAGAAAGACTAATGTTGGAACTGAAGTTTAATTAGGATGTTTCTCTTTTCCTGACACAAGTTTTCTTCACTTCATGATGAATTGAGAATCTGTATCTGTAAACTAAATAACAAGAGTAATCCTAAACAACAATGTTATAGCATAGGAGTCCAGTGATGCTGGTATAGAAACTGATGGATTTTGAAGATAGAAGGTCAATAAGTGAATTGATTCTTCCTACTGGAAGTAATTATTTTTATGTTCATTGATGACTAACATAATCTTGTAAACAATGACCAGGGTGACTTTTTCAGATGATCCTCACTTACCAATAGACTTCAGTCTCATCTAGCAGAGGCAACTGGAAAGAACAAGTAACAGGGGGAATGATATATCGTAGCAGTGTTCAGGAGTGATGTAGCAATGAAGGGGAGGGAGGGAGGGGAAAAAGTAGTAGAAAGGAATTAGCTACAGGCTGATATAGGTACCAGCTATAGGCAGGAGGCAGTGATGAATGGTGTCATAATTGTCTCTCCCCTTACATTCAGTACCTAGGTGATTGAATCACTATATTCTTGTTCCCATTCTAATAAAAATGGTGACATTTTCAACAATTTTATCAATTCAGATTTGTATTAAGAAATACAGAAAAAAAGTGTTACAGAAAATATGAGTGAGCATCATTTTTGGATTAGGATGATCTTGTGACCTAAGACCAGTAACACTTATAATAGGAGACACAGAGGCATATCCTTTGACCAGCACTCTAATTTGCTTAAATGGATTTTAATCCTTTTTTATTTAGAAGTTCATCACTGAGTTAATGTTCCAAAGGCTTGTTACTTTCTACATAGAATTTTTTTTTAACTTGTCAAAATTGCCATTATTTTTAGGAAGTATGAAATATTATATATATATGTTTATATATATACATACACACATATATGTACATGTTTATATATGTATATGCACACACATATGTATATGTAAAAGAAATATCTAAGAGAGGAAGTGTAATATAGAAGAAAAAACATACTTATTCTGGCATCAAAAGCCCTGGATTCAAAACCTAACTCTGCTGCTTACTCTCTATGTGATCTTGGGCAAATCACTTGGGCCTGTGTTTCCTCTACATTGTGTTAGACTAATAGGCCTCTGAGACCCCTTTTAGATCTATGATCCCAAATGTTTTGTCATATTTTATGTAGCTCTAAGATATTTTATGACACCAAGATATCATATTTCTATAAACCTAAATAGGTTTACATATTAGTATGTAACCTTTAAAACCTAGACTTTTTTTTTAAAGTCCTTGTTTGATAATGTGCATGAGAAAATTTCTCTGGCACGTATGAGCAAATGATTTTTAGATGGATTATGCTTAAAAATCAGGAATATGTCAAGAAGTGTCTTCTCTCTCACAAGCCCAGCACTATTAGTTAAACAATATAATTCTTTCTAATCAAATAACCACTGTGAAATACCTGATTCACTTTGCACCCAACAGCTGGAGCTTGAATTTGTGTTCCCAGCCACACACTGAAAACAAGTACAATAGGAAGGGCAGAAACAGCTGCAAACTTTCTGGGGGGAAAATGGCAAATCAACTTGGCCATCAGGCTTTAGTCTAGGAAGGAAGTAAAACAATTTTTCTATTCCTTTTTATGCATGGCAGCTGCCTTTGAAAAAAAAAATTATTACCATTCTATTTTGTAACAGAAACTCCATAGTATTTACTAAAATATGAGCTGCAAGTTACTCAAGGTCTTTCCCAGATTTAAAACACTTTTGCACAGTCAAAATATTTACCATTCTTGGATAGGTAGTAACAGCTCTCACGGATTAAGATGGAACACTCACACAGCTTCTCCTTGCTACTTGTCCATCTTCCCATTATTTGCTGTAAACAAACTGCTGGATTTCAGGGATGCTGGCTCTTGTTTTATCTTTTAGAAAGTTTTAAGTTTGTTTGAATAAAACACAACTACCTGGAACTTACTTAGATTAGTGTCAAAGAAATAAATCCTTTGTGGGTCGTTTAATGAAAGTCCATTGTATGTCACCAGAGAAGAAGGATCAGGGTTTTTGGTTTTTTTTTTAAGTGCAGTGCCTTTCACAAGATTGGTATCTACACATTTTTACCTTCAAGCTTCTGACTAGGGCTCCACAGTATAGCAATTTAATGCAGCAAGTCCTTTTATAATCCTTTTTGTTGCTAGGGGACAAGGATGGCACTATTGTCTTAAGAATTCTCTATTATAAAAATAATAACTTAGCTTTAATATATTATTTTAAGGTTTGCAAAGCACTTTACAAATATTATCATCTCATTTTATCCTCAACAGTTTTGGGAGGAAGGTGTTATTATTATTTATACAGATGAATGATAATGAATAACATTATTATTATTATTATTTTGCTTTTTGGAGGGGGGGAGGTAGGGCAATTGGGGTTAAGTGGCTTGCCCAAGGTCACATGGCTAGGTTTTGTTTTTGGTGTGTATGTTAAGTGTCTAAGGTCGAATTTGAACTCAGGTCCTCCTGACTCCAGGGCCAGTGCTCTATTCACCTGCGCCACCTAGCCGCCCCAAATAACATTATTTTTTACAGCGTTATTAGCTGTTTTACAGAAGAGGAGGAGACTGAGGCAGATAGAGGTTAAATGATTTGCCCAGGGTGCCTTGGCCACATTTGAACTCAAGTCTTTCTAATTTGAGGCCTAATGCTCTATCCAGAGTGGTACCTTGCTTTCCCATTTTAGAGAAAAGGAGCAAAATACATTTGTATATGTATGGGACAAAGTATAACCTCATCTGGCAACGTCAAGGTGCTTTATAATGAGGTTTTTACTGAGATTATAACATCCTCCAAGAGGTCAAGTTGGGAATTAAAAAAACTAAACAGTAATAGACCTAAGTTAACCTTACTACAACTATTAATATAGAATTTGAACTGACTAGGGAATAGCTAAACACTTTAGAGAAAAAGTGGAAGCGGATTACATTTGGAGATAAAGAAAGCAATTAAAAGGAGTAAAGGACAAAGCTAAACAGTGACAAGGGATTAGGTGGATAAATAAGAATGTGGACTCAGAGGGGTAGTGAATGGGAAGAGAAGCATCATTAACTGAGAAGCAATGCAAGAGGATGAGACCGTAGGGAACTGTTGAAGATAACACCATGTGTATGATCTTTTGAGCTAGAGAAGATTTTTCTCATAGCTTTTATGACTTTTTAAAAAATTTCCACCACCTTCAAAATGCTCATGGGTCTCTCTCTGATGAACAGTTTTTTAAAATGTAGCAACAAGTTCTAGCAAAACTGCCGCTACAACAACACTGAGAAAATGTCCTGAAAATATTTTTTTTTTTTGTTTGAAAGTGTGGATCTAATGTATAGACACAACAAAAAGACAAACATTCTTGTAACCTTTTGGCCCCTTGGAAAGCATCCTCAGAGTTTGGTTAGTTATATACTAGATGATATTTTCTCCTTTTTAATAGCATAGAAGATTACTATAATACTTGAAAATAAACATGTGCTTTTATGTACTTTTCTGTTATTTGCAGAAAGCCAGCATTTCCATAGAAACTCCATTTTCATTCTACATTAGTCGAGCATCTACTAATGAGCACATGGTTGGAAGCACTAACCAAATTACTATTCTAGGAGTAAAACAGATAAAACTTAAGTGTTTATTAAATTATGAAAAATGTGATTTTCATATTGGGGAGATACAGTACCTTTATTGAAGCTTGAAATATACATTTTTATTCTATCAAGTACTTGATAAGCATTAAAAGTTTTCTTACTAAAATCAGAACTTTATGTATTTGTTCATTCATTCATTAACTCATTAACTCATTCAACAAGCATTATGTGATCCCACTCCTTATGGTTGTATCTGACTTTACTGTTTTGCAGACTCAGTAGACACTTGGCGTTACAATGGGATTTTGATGATAATGTCCCTTCCTAACTCCAGCCAGTTTTATTCAATGATGTGAATGTTTCTGTTCACAGAGACACACAGTTCACACAATAGCTTTCCTTTGATCCACTGTTTCCCCTGAAATAGGAAATGTTGCTTGGAAATGCTTTAATTGTTTCATGTTATTTTCCATTCCTGTAGTGGAAATTGTGAATGCAAAAAAAAAAAAAAAAAGACCCCAAAACAAAAAATGAAAATTAAAACCAAAGCATATACAAATGAAAAACAGCAAATTAGTACCAAATTGGGAATATCCTTAATTGCTTCACCTTAATCTGTGGTTCTATCTTCACTATATAGTATACTTTCTTATTAACATCATACTGTTAAAAAAAACACACACGATAACACTGGACAAAATAGTGAAGATTACTACCAAGATAGTATCTACCTGCATAAATCGACCATCTGATGTTCCAAGGTTTGCAATAGTTTGGTCTCCTTTGATAAAGGTAGATATCGATGTTAAAAGAACTTGCTTGAATTGTCCTGTGAATAAATCGATCCGTTGCAAGCTTGTTGTAAATTCTGTCCTATATTCATCATCTCTTGCTTCACAGCCTGATGAATTTCTTAAAAATGTCTGGAATAAAAAAAAAATCATCATAAAGTTATTGTGAAAATAAGTCAGGAGTAGGCTGCAAGGAAAAGGGTGCTTAGGGGAAATGGCTATATAAATGACAGGTATTTCCAATTAGGCAGCAGAAATATTTCTAACTCATGTAAACTGCTCACGTTTCACCAGATTTTATAGAGTAGATAAAGAGTGCTAGCACTCAGGACAAAATATGTTATTACAGTTCACATACTTGGAAAATCAGGTTCACTAAATGCCCAGTAAGCTTAGTGAATGCATGGCTGATTTGCACAAAACATCATTAAAAGCTCATGGCTTTTATCTAAGAATGTGCATCCTAAGACAAAGAAGAGAGCTGAAATGCTTATAGCAAAGAAGTATAATTATGTAGATATTTAGGATCCACCTATCTTAGAACAAACAAAAGGGAATACTTTATTTCTTCCTTCTTTTGTTGCTATGAAAACAAGAAAGTTTTAGACAATAGAATTTTTACATTTTCCATTAGATTTATAGTAATTAAAAAACAGAGTATTGCAATGTAAAACTATCTCCAAAAAAATGGTTTTTAAAGAGAATTCTTAAGTGAATTAAACTGCCCAATTTTCAGTGACTATTCTTTGAGATTATTCTTTTGCCACACAGGGCAAAAAAAATCACCAGTCATACCCATAATTGATTTGTTTTGTTATAAATATCAAGAATCTGTGATTTTATAAGTTTGGAAATCTCTAGTCTTATAATTAATTGTCTAAGGATCAGAGAGGCTAAGAGACTTGCCCATGTCATTCTGTTAGAATCAGAGTAAGATTTGAACTCAACACTATATCCATTTTATCAAACTGCCTCTTTTTCTGGGGATGGAGGTGGTAGTGGTGATAAAAATACAATTCTATATATTGATTGGTTTGTGGATTTATCTTCTTGGCTAGTTTCTATAACCAATGAACAGTTTTATTTTAAATTAGTCAAATTCAATAATTACAGTAAAACTAGCAAAGTATGGGTCATAGGATCATAGGTTCATAGGTTTTGAACTGGATGCAAACATAGTGGTTAACAAACCTAGCCCCCTCATTTCATAGATGACAAAATAGAATCTTCATTAAGTTAAGTGACTTGTCCAAGATCACAGGGCTATTAAGTGACAGAGGAAGGATTTGAATTGTGGTCCTTTGACGCCAAATGCAGAGATCTTTTTATTGTACCATACTTCCTCTCATGTTAAATAACAGGGACTATCTGAAGGGGGAAATGGCAATTTGGAGGTCTAGACTTTTATTGTGATATGTTACTGGATGGTATTTGGATTTTTAATTAGGAGGTTTTCTTCACCAAGATTCTATAGATTACTCTTTAGAGAAGTAGGTAACTTAATTGTACCAAAAATTCAATAGTAATCTATTAATTTGTAATTTAGTTACTATTGATAATCATTTTTCATTTTAGAAAGAGAATTCAGAGAAACAGCAAAAGGACCATAAGTCAACTGGGACTAGTTTTGAACTGAAAGTCATCTGAAATGTTCTTCAGGCTGCCCTACATCTCACACACACACACACACACACACACACACACACACAAATAGTATTTGTATACTATTTCTCTTATCAGTAACCTTTTATTCTTGTTAAGAAATGCAGGTATATATTGTCTCTTTAGGATCTTAGGGTTTTCTTGTTTATTTTCTTTTGTTTTGGATCCACATCTCATGAGGCAAGGGGTGCTTGTGTATTTAAGGATGGTTACTTAATGGATTGCACAAATATTTTCTGCAGTGTGGACAGGATAACAGTATCAGCAGCCTCCCACTTACATTCGTGCATTTTTCGGAATGTGTATTTGAGGCAGACATTATCCTACCTCCACCTCTGCCTCTCCCCCTTATTCCTATAGCTGCCCAGGACAATCATCCTCCCTCCGAACGCAACTCCCTTCGTAGTTAATGCCCTAAAGAGAGGTCCAGAAAAACAACAAAAACAACAACCCGAGGTACAATGAAGATCACAGTCTCTGTATGTACTTTTAGAAACTTTCCTCAAGAAATCATAAAGAGAATACCAAGGCAAGCATTGTGCCTTGTGACTAAGAATATCCTTAATAAATGTTTGTTAGATTGATTTGAAAACCTGTCTTGGTTTCCTCATTTGTAAATGAAGGGCAAAATTATTAAACTTTCTTTTAGTTTAATATGTAGTAGTTATTCAGCATTGCAAAAGACCTAAACGACATCCCTTTATGGCAGTGATTCTCAACCTTCCTAATGCCTTGATCCTTTAATACAGTTCCTCATGTTGTAGTGACTCCCAACCATAAAATTGTTTTCATTGTTACTTCATAACTGTAATTTTGCTACTGTTATAAATCGTAACGTAAATATCTGATATGCAGGATGTATTTAAATTGAACATAACTCACAAGTTGAGAACTGGTGCTTTATGGGGTGAGAGTATTAGGTGATGTCTTCATTTCTTGAAAGACAAAATCACTAAGTATAGAAAAATTGCACAATGTTGAAGTAGTGGCTACATGTTTACTTGACAATCTTGCAACACAGTTCAATTTTTGGCTGAAAACACAATTAAACATAGGGTCAAGTTTAAGTACTATTTATATTGCATAAGGCAGAGATCCACAACCATTTGTGAAGAGGACCTACTTTTGATTCCCTAAATTCTTGAGATCACCAAGGGGTAGATTGGATTGGAGTGGAGGGTATTGGTGTTAGGGTACCACTGTCAACTGAAAGCCCAAGAAATCAGGGATGGGGCGCTCATTGTCAAAGACAAGGGATTTGATGGCAGAGGTCTGCTTAGTAAAATTTTGAGATTTAACAAGATAACTACACTATTGTTTGTGGGGTTTGTCAATTATATGGAATATTTCAGAAGACAAGTACTCCACAATTATTACTATTATTCAGCCCAATTTTCTATGCTGTGAAGGGGAAATGAACTAGCATAATTATTTAACAGTATCTATAAAGGGACAAAGAAATTGTCTTTCTCTACTTCCCACCTGATGCACAGTCATTGTGGAACCTGAATACCTGTCAGCCTTGGGCGTCCAACATGCAGGTGGGCTATGGTTGAAGAACAACCTCTTGCTGAGAGTTCTCTTATTTTTCTTCTTCCTCAGGGACATAGAGAATACTTATACACTATAATGCTGAATATGGGTAGAAATGGTACTTCTGGGAGTTCAGTGGGAGCATTATTCTCTTACACAGAAGATGCCATGGAGAAATTAAGGGTATAAGGGAGGAGAGTAAGGGCAAAGGGTAATAAGTCATCAGGAAAATGCAGGCCTTGACTTCTAGTTTGATTAATGCATAGAATTTCCAATGAGGAAACTTTATCTACCAATGAAAATCAGCATCTTCTCTGAGATATATAGTTTTAGACAATTGCCAGGAACACTAGGGAGGCTAAGTGATTTGTCCAGGGTCATACAACAGGATTCAAATGCTGGTGTTCTTGATTAGGAGGCTGACTCTGTCTATCTTACAAAACTTCCTCTCATGTCATGGAAATGTATAAGGGAAAAATAAGAGGGGTTATCATGTGATGAGAGTGAGGGATCATAGGTAGATAGCCAGAGTGCTCCACTGGTATCCTTTCCATGTCAGGAAAAAGCAAGGAAGGCCTTCAGTACATTGGGTGGACACCTTGTACAAATTTATGGGAGGATATGGAAAAGAATCACAAAGTATGGGCAAGTGTGGAAAGGTTCCAATTTGGATCATTGGAGGATACATCCAAAATTATGAGATCAGAGATTCATTTGAGCATTTGAATTTTCATACTTTTTATAGTTTGCAAAGCATTTTCACGTACATGATATCATTTAATTCTCACAAGAATCCTGTGAGATTGGCCATTCAAATGTTGTTATTCTCATTATATAGATAAAGAAAATGAGGCTTAAAATGCTCATACTAGAACCCAAATTATATTACTTTGATTCTCTGAATCCAGGTTCCTCAAATTTCTCTAGTCATATGGAATAGTATGTTTATAATTTTTTCTCCTTTGGAATTTCATATTGCCTTTGCCTCTGCTGGCCACTAATTCCTTCCTAAATCCCTCCCCTTTCTTTTCTTCCTTCCTTCCTTCCTTCCTTCCTTCCATCCTTTCTTCCTTCCTTCCTTCTTTCTTTCCTTCTTCCTTGCTCCCTCCCTCCCTTCTTTTCTCTCTCCATTTTCTAACTTGGGTGGATTCAATCCTTGTTATGCATCATGACGGCCATTCCCTCTCATGGACTCACCAAGTTGGTGCTAAACTTGGTGTCAACACCCAAATTTCGCTTTATCTCTACTTCAGTATGGAATCCCCAAACTGAAGCAATACACCAGCCTCAACCTTTCCAGTATCTACAGGGTCTACAGGTATGTGTGTGCTAACACACCCAGTACTACCCTTTCATTCTTTAAGACACTCCTGGATTTGCCTTTAGAAATACTGATTGTTTATTAGTTCACTTCTTTCTCTGCCTGGTCCCTTTTTTGTCTCTTTCAGTAGACTATTTCCTCATTTGTAAATGAGGGCTATTTCTTCATTCTCCCTTCTTTTGTCAGTCATCTCCTAATACTAAGTCCTGGCTCCTCTTTCTCACTATACTTTTTCCTTTGAAACCCTTTCAGTACAATGGAAAGAGTGCTACATTTGGAGTCAGAGGACCTGAGTTTGGATCATGGCTCTACTATCACACTTCTTGTGTAATACTAAGAAAATCACTTAACATCTTAGGACCTCAGATTCCTTATCATCAAAAGGAGGATGTGGAAATAAGTTTCCTCTCGGTTTCCTTTTGGTTATAAATCTGTGATCCTAATTAGTAATATTGATAGTGATAGCAGTAGTTGGAAGAACAATTTGATAGCAGAATCACAGAATATTATACTTAGAAGGGCTATCAGAAATCATCTAATCCAACCAACAATCCCTGCTATAAAATTCCCATTGTGGAAGACACATTGATGTAGGCTGGACTAGTTTCCCTTTAAGGGAATTATAAGACAGTTTTCAGGATCACCATCATTACTGGTTTGGCTTTCTTCCTACTCATAGCATAAAAGGCACAGACTGTGGGGGAATTGGAGAGGATGTTTTAATGGAAATTCCACTGCCCTTTGGGAATGCCTTTCTGACCTAGCTTTGTCCATTGCTTTGGTGAATGTTGAGGCATAAGAGAATAACCATTTTATCTGGATTAGTATTCTTTTTATACTTAGGAATTATATCCTTTTAATCCTTTGTTATTAGTAAAGTCATCTTTACTCCATTTTATGGTCTGTGAATATCTCTTTGCATTCTACCGCCAACCCTGAAACACTGGACTGGCCTGACGGAGGCCTGGCTCAGGATACCCATAAATGATACCCATATGCTTGAGGACATTCAGTAAGAGACACTAACTCCTTTGTCAAACAACTTTTTTATTATGAATATTTTTTCTTATATCAATTCTAAATTTCCCCCTTTGAATAATCAACCCATTGCTCTAAGTGTTGTGCTGCAGGGTCAAGTGAATTCATCCTAATCCTTCTAGATGCTATCCCTTCAAAGTTAACAAGTCTCATCTAAATAGTTTCTTCTCCAAGTTAAAATGACCCATTTTCTCTAACTGTTCCTGATATAGCATATTCTTTCTAGCCTTCATGTTTTTCTGGTCATCTTCTTCTGAACATGCTCATGCTTAACTATGGATTCCCTAAAAAACAGTGCCCAGAAATGTGTACATACTACTTCATCTACGGCCTGTTTAGGATGGAGCATAGTTAAATGATTTCATTTCAGATGTTAGCCTTTCTTCATATTTTCTGGAACTTTCTTTTTGTTTGCTTGTGTCAAACTGTTGATTATGGAGCTAAAACTCTAAATCTTCACGACAATTGTTATCTAGCCATGTCTCCCGCCATCTTGTATTTGAGGAGTTGATTTTTTTTTATTTAACTGTAGAGCTTTACATTTATCCTTATTAATTTTCATCTTACTCAGTGCTTTGGCTGTTGTCTATACACTATGCAATGAGGTTTGGGCAATGCTGAAGGGAAGAGAAAGTTAGAACAAGAAAGACCAAAAGCAATGGAAATTGTAATTATATTTTGTTTGCATTCTCTTTCTTTACACATAAAACCCTCCCTTTAGCTCTGTGTCTTTTGTTAGTGTTAGCTCTCAAATGACTTTTTTTCTTTCTCCCTGCTATTGTATCAAAGTGGTTATTATTGCAGATGACCTTTGATATTTTAGGACCATATCTTTTTTTATTGCTTTCATAACTCGTGTCTATATTATATTTAACACGATGAATGGCATAGCTCATTATCTTTCCAACTTCTTTATCTCCACAGTCATTCTAGGTGGTAAACTTATAAATTTAGGACCATTTTTTATTTCTCTCTTTGTCTCTTTCCTGAGAGTAGTTAGACATACATCCCCAAACTTTGTTTAAATTCATTTACAATATTATGTGGGAAAAGAAAATAGTTTTTAGATTTTATATAGATAAAATTGAATTATTCCTAACTCTAGTTCAAAGAGCAAAGAGCATAAAAGGGAGTGTGTTTTATTTTATGGATGAAGGGCAAAGTGGAAAGCTGCTTTCATTTTCATTAGTTCATCTTAGTTACTTTCTTCTTAGCAACAATTCTTTTATGCTTTCAGTGTTTTGATGACACCACCTTAAAGGGAAGCTGGGTGTTCTGTAGTAATTAATACTGAAGAGAGGAGAGGTGTGTTTAGCAAATGGAGGTTGGACAAACAATGCCAAAGAGCTAGATCCAGGGACTTATCGGTGCACAGATCCGTGGATCAAAACCCAGATATCAACCAACTTCCAAGCGTGAGAATCAGTTGTGTCGCTCAGATGCAACAGTAAGTCTAGTTCTGAGGCTCAGTAATATAATGACCAAAAAGGACAAGATTAAGGAATGTATAATATAATGTATCATATGGTAATAATAGAAATTAACATTTATAAAACACTTTAAGATTTGCAAATCCCGGGGGGGGGGGTGACCAAGATGGCGGCGTAACAGCAGCAACATATCGCAGCTCTCACATAGCCAGCCCAAAATACCCATGGAATAGGACTCTAAACCAATCCTAGAACTACAAAACGCACACAAAGATACTTCCCACTAAAGTCAGCTCGGCTACAAGGAACCATAGCAGCACTGCAAAACCAGCCTGGCCTGAAGCTGCTCTGAGCCATGGGGGTGGCCGGACGAGAGGAGCGGTGAGCAGATTAGCGGCAGCTGTGAGCAGTGTGCAGAACTAGGTCAGTGGAACTTGCGAAGATGGGAGAGAAAAGCAGTCCGGCTGAAAGCCCTCCAGAGCGGAAAAGCGAAAAGCAGAGGTTTTTCACCTGCCTCCGAGTTGCAGCTTCCCGCCTGTGGCCTTCAGACAGCATGGGGACTAAGCGATTGTTCTGAGGCCAGTGCTCTTGCGTTGAGCGGCCTGGATGCGGATCGCCATCTTGGGCCTCGGTCTTGGAGTCTTCGTTATCCAGCGAGCCGGAAGTAAGTAGGAAGGGTCGCAGCACCTTCCTGAGAGCTATGGCAGCCGGGAGGACCCCAGCCATTTGGGACAGAGCTTTCCCTTCTGGAAGCAGAGCCCCACAGAGATTTAAAAAGAAAAATCACAGACTGACCAACCATGAGTAAGAATAAGCAAAGAAGCAAAATAAGAACAGAACCCAAACCCTAGATTCCTTCTTTGGGGAAAAGAAAGATCATGGGAGAGAGAGGGAGGAGGAGAGCACAGCCAGAGTGCCCCTACCAGGGGCCTCCAATAAACAT
>CM053585.1:450144188-450159102 GCA_028646515.1 Pseudochirops corinnae | reverse complement strand
GGCTCTGCTTCCAGAAGGGAAAGCTCTGTCCCAAATTGCTGGGGTTCTCCTGGCTGCTGTAGCCCTCAGGAAGGTGCTGAGTCCCTTTCCTACTTACTTCTGGCTCACTGGATAATGAAGACTCATAGGACTGAGGCCCAAGACTGCGATTTGGATCCAGGCCGCTCAACACGAGAGCACTTGGCCTCTGAACGATCGCTTAGGCCCCCTGCTGTCTGCAGGCTGAGGGCGCGGAAGCTGCAACATGGAGGCGGGTGCAAAACCTCTACTTTTCGCTTTCCAGCCCTGGAGGCCTTTCAGCTGGACCGCTTTTCTCCCCAATTTTGCAAGTCTCACTGACCTAGTTCTGCATGCTCCAGCTGCCGCTAATCCTCTCACCAGAGGCTCCTTGGCTCCTCCCATCCAGCCGCCCCCAGGGCTCAGCTAGAGCTTCAGGCCAGGCTGGTTTCAGTTCGCAGTGCTGATATGGTTTCTCGTAGCCAAGCTGACTTTAGTGGAAAGTATATTTGTGTGCATTTTGGAGTTCTAGGATTAGTTTAGAGTCATATTTTATGGGTATTTTGGGGTAGCTATCTGAGAGTTGCGATATGTTGCTGCTCCTACGCTGCCATCTTGGCTCTGCCCCCCCTTGAATATCTCCGTTTCTATTTTTTGATAATATTGTTCCAATGGTATCAAGGCTTAGAATATTATTCATGATTATTCACAATAGATTAGTCTAATAATTCTTACAAGGAAAATTAAATGGATTCTGCAGATTATAACATGAAGTTGGATTACCATTCCATTGTGATATCAGTACATGTGTCTGGGGTAGGTATTACAATGAGACAGTGAGATGGGCCAGATTTAAATAGGAAGAAGTGAATGGGATGAATCCTCTTTGAACAAAGCTAATCCTTAGCATAAAGATATGTCATCTTTTTAAAAACATACACACACACACAATGTCTCCTTGTCAAACTGTATGGTTCTTCATCTTGAAACATAATACTCTGAAAAATCAAAGTTAGAGATGACCCAAAGGGCAATGGTGAGAATAAGTAAGCTATGAAATATTTCCAGTGATGACCTATGTTTAGGTGGCATAGGAGAAATCACTGAGAAAATGTATGATTGAGAAAGGAGGTGAGGTGAAAAGATGAGAAATAGAATAGTGAGAGAGAAGAGAGATAGAAAGCCCATATGTGTATTCCACTGGTACCCATGAAATGTAAAAGGATTCATCCAGTGCCAGATGGATCTTCTTTGGGGAATCTGTAGAAGAACATGGACAAAAATTACATAAGATGCGGAGGTAAGACTGGGTTCCAGTCTGTACCAGTGGAGGGAATACTCACACTGATGAACTCACAGATCCATTTATTTATTGAACTAGAAGAAGAAAAAAACACTGGAGTTGTCTTTATTCTGACACTAACTAAATATACGACCCATATCTTCTATGACCTTGAAGGTTTTATCTTAAGATCAATGACAATAACAACAACAGCCCTTCCCTTGATTCTGCCATGCTCTCATACCATTAACTCACCTCTTTCTTTTCTTTCACTGCTAAGTTTCTAGGGAAGGTAGAGTCACATGATTATTCACCTGGCTTGTGTTAGTCCAACTTTTGTCCCCACTACTCTCCTAGAACATATCTTTCCAATGCCAATAATGACCTACTTATTGGCAAATCAGAGAGTCATTCTTGCCTCATCTTCCTTGACCTTTCTGCCCCATTTGGCACTGTTGACTAACCATTCTTCATTGCTTTCCTCCCTTCACTAATAGTGAATTCTAAAAGTCTTTATCCTATTTATTTGGCTGCTTGTCCTTTGTAACTTTTGCTTGTTATTACTCTTTCTTTGACCTCTTAAATGTGTGTACCTTCCAATGATATTTCTTCTTTTTCTCTTCTCTGTGTTGTTACTCCAAGTGACCTTATAGCTTTAATAATTATCTCTATGCAGATTACTCCCAAATCTTTAAATCTACCGTGCCCCAACCCCATTCCTCCAGAGCTCCAGTACCATGTTTTCAGTTTACATTTCCTACTTTACATTTCCATTACTATGCTCCATTGGCATCAGAAACTCAACATATACAAAACTGAACTCTTTTTCCCCCATTCTTTCATATGGGCCTCTCTCCCAACATTTTTATTTTTGTTTATGGCACCATCAACTTTTCTATTTCTCAGATTCACAATTTTGGAGTACTCTCTCTTCTCCTTACTCCATAACTCAGTGAACTCCTGTGAATATTACCTTCACAGTAACTTGCTTCCATCCCTTCTTGTCCAATCCCACTACAGCCATCTTAGTTCAGGCCTTCAACTCTTATCATCTAGGTCAGGAGTGGGGAACCTATGGCCTCAAGGCCACATATGGCCCTCTAGGTCCTTAAGCGCAGTCCTTTGACTGAATCCACTTGGATTGGGATGAGGCATGAGGACCTACCTACAACAGCCTCCTAACTAGCCTTCTACCTCCACTCTATTCTCTTTCCAATCCATCTTTCTGCTTCTGTCCAAGTAATTTCCTAATGTACAGCTTGGATTATGTGACACCCTTACTCAAAATACTTTAGACATTGGTTTCCCTTTGCCTACAGAAGAAAGAATAAGCCAGGCAGCTGAGTGGCACAATGAATAGAGCACTGACCCTGGAGTCAGGAGGACCTGATTTCAAATCCGGCCTTGAACACTTGAGACATACTAGCTGTGTGACCTTGGGCAAGTCACTTAACCCCAATTGCCTTGCCTTGCCCCCTCCAAAAAAAAAAAGAAAGTATAAGCTCCTATCCCTGTCATTCAAGGCATTCCACAATCTGTCCTAACCCATCTTTCCAGCCTTATTTTATACTATCCTTCACATGTCATTCTTCAGCCATACTGTTCTACTTTTTATTCCTTCTTGTTCTTCCCTCTTCCATCTCATTTTCTTTATCTCTCTCTTTTTCTCTATCTCTCTCTCTGTCTCTCTCTCTCTGTCTCTCTGTCTCCCTCTCTGTCTCTCTCTGTCTGTCTGTCTCTCTCTCCATCTCTCTATCTCATCCCCTAGGCCTGAAATGGATTCTTTACTTCCTCATCTCCATCTCTTAATGTATTTCTCCTTTGTGAAGCCTCCTTGACTATTCCCCCTTCCTATTTCAAATGTGAAAGAGATCTCTTTCTTCTCAAATGTCTCATGGAAATTTGCCTGGACCTCTTCTTTATGTTTATTCTATCTTGTCTCATATCGGAGTGCCTATATTCTATCGATTTTTGTTTTTATGGTGGCAGATCCAGTATACCTTGTATAGACTGGATCCTTAATGAATTGATTTGAATGGAATTGACTTTGGGCATTGTACTTCAAATTGTTTCTAAGTGAAAACTGGGTACTGACCTAAATAATCTTTTAGATGACTTTAGGTCGAAAATTTCATGATTCTTTGAAAATGGTGCCTTATGATAAAGATGAAAAACCTTTGAAATAGACAGCACTTATTAGTTTATTATTAGTAATATTCTTGGCTATGTATTAAGTAAAGTCATACTGCCTATTCTAAAATATTCCATTTTATGATAAACATGAGCAAACCTCATATAACATTAATATGATTAAATAAACCTTTCCTCAAGGTCCTGTTCTAAACACAAACATTCCATGTAACTCTTTAAATGTTGTCAGTTTGGTCTTTTTCTCTATCAAATAAAAAGGTTATACTTCTGGCACTTTCCTTAAATTAATAAGATAAGAGGACAAGCTTGTGATGTAATTAGTTAATACAAATTGAAAATATTTCACATTTCATTGCCAAGATAATTCTAAGAGTTATTTGTTTTTGCAATTGACTACTATTGCATTAGTACTTGTAATCTGCTCAGTGCATTAGCACTAAATACTATTGATTCAGCCAGAGGTAATAGACCAATTTAATCTTTGCATCTTTCCTATTCCATGTGCAGGGATTCACATACAGTTAAGTTAGTGGACTAATTGATAAAATCACATGTTAACCTGTTTAAAAGTTTAATATTATATTGGAAATTTAAATAATATTCAAAGTCACATTTTTCGAAATTTGGAAGTAAATCAGGCATAGGCTATGCATTTCTAGATGATGAGCCAGAAAATTAAATTTCCATAATATCAGTTCTAAGAAAAAATACTTTACAAATCAAAACTGACCTCAATTCATCCTTTTGTACCTAGGAATAGGATATGAAATACCATCCACCATTTTAATGTCCTTTGATTGATGGAAATTCCGTTGATTTAAACAGATGCCCAGACAATTGAAGCTCTACTTTAGCTTCAATTCAGAATTTATTCATTATTTTATAGTTATATTATTCATGAACTGTTTTTCCTGAAATGCGAATGTTAAGCATGATTTAAAACTAACATTTATCCTATGCCAATATGCATTTGTTAAAACACTTTCTGGGCCTTTTACTGAAGGAATTAAACACATTTAAAAAACTGATATTAACTAGGTTTACTTCACTCACTCACATTTACCCTGTGAAGGGAGAGAAATGTAGCAAACTGTTTAATAAGGCAGAGCCATACTTCTAGACTGAAAAGTGAAGACTTCTTTAAATTGCTAATATGCAAATGAAACCACTTAGAAATTATAGTTAGAAAGAATATAATTAGCAAGTTGGAATACAGCCAGGATCCTGGAGTTACCATCTTTACTTTTATGAAAAACACAAAAGGATTTTTAATGATTCAGGAATAGTGGAGGCCTTGGTTTCACTCTACATATAAATGTAATATTTTACCACACCTCACTAACTTTAGAGATCACTTCCCTGTTGAAGACCATACCTGGGCATTGAATCACTTCTGACTCACAGGGAAGTTTGTGCTCAACATTTCTACCAAACAATGAATAACACAAAGTTGGAAATTCTTGGTAAGCCTTCTAACTCAAGCATGGAAGGTTCTTGGTTCTCTTATAAGAAATGATAGGATCAGATTCAAAGCCCTGTGACCTATAAATAAGGACATCTCAACATGAGTAGAAGTGATAACTTATGTTTATATAGTACTTATGTGGCTGGGGAAGTACATTTCTCACAACATCCCTCTGAAACAGGTAATGGAAGTATTATCTGATTTTACAGGTGAGGAAGCTCAGGCTCTGTGAGGTTATGTGATTTGCCCATGGTCATGCAACAGTATTTGAGGCAGGATTCAAACTCAGGTCTCCTGACTATAAGTCTAGTCCTCATTCCATTATACAGCACTGATTCTCATAAGTAGGAATTATTATTAGAAAGAATTTAATAAATAGTCTGGAAGATAGCTAGGATTATGGAATCACCACCTTTCCATGAAAAACACAGCAAGTTTGTGTGGGAAGGTAGTTAATAGTTTGGATGACCCATTGTCTTTAAATGGACTTGAACATATTGTGAGTTAAATGAAATTCCTTGAAACAAGAATTGTTCAAACAAAAGTCTGGCATAATCTAGGTATTCAAACAAGCCAGCTTAAGTCATGTACCTCAAAATTAGTGTGTTTCATTGCTTATAACTTTGTTATACATTAATGAATATGTAAATAGATTTGTAGTATTACTTTATTTTTTATTCAGCTAAGAGAAATGAAGGCTCCATCTTCAAAATTCAGAGTCCCTCAAATTCCCATGAGTCTTTAAGACTATGATGGAAATGAAAGAAAAACTATACCAGCAATGAAATCATTATTTTTAATGTATGTTAAAGTGATCTTCAGAGTTGACTTCCATTCAGATTCTGGTTAATTTAAAAGTCTTGAGTCATGAGCATCTCATTTTGCGCCACAATATGTTTCTCACAGGCACTTATTACATCATACACACACACACACACACACACATACATCAAAAATGTAATTTCACTGCAGCCTTCCTCCTTGGGTTCAATGTTGAAGGACCATAAGTAGTCATAAGTGACAATTCACAAGTAAAAATAAGCCATAAGTAAAACATTATTATAAGGAGGTTCTTCTGGTCCTTACAGAAGCAAACTAGTAGGAATGCTGACCTGATAATGAATTTAGTGCTGTTATAGCAAGTCAGGTTAGATCTCTAGTATATTTATATTTTTAGATCATACAACTTGCTTCTGAAGACATTAAGAAAAATGGAAAATTTAAGATGAAAACAGAATAGTTAATAGATCTCTGCTAATGGGAAACTTGGATAATACAGATCAATGTAATCACAGGTAACTCAAAGCTTCACTTTATGTGATAGATTCAAATTTTCCACATGCATACAATTTAAAAAGACAATATGGTGGCCACCAAGCTGCAAAGTTGACTCCTTTTCTTTTTCTTTCTAATACTGTGATGATGGTAATTACTGTTGAACAATAAAATAGGCTAAAAGACAGTTAAGGTGGAATAGAGAGGGGAGAAAGAGTAAATCAATGATTTTCATAGATAAAAGAATGGTAGTCCTGGAAGAGTTCTTTTACAAATGAGGAATGTGAAGCTTTAGCAAGGCTAAGTAAAATGTCAGTGGTCCCCCAGTCAATTACACCAGACCTCAGTCTCTTGAGTCCAGTGCTCTATCTTCTGCAGCCTTCTTTTTCCTCAGAAAGCCTCCAAGTGACTCAAGGACTCACAGAATTTTAGAGCTGAAAGAGTCTTAGGTCAGAAACCATAGATTTAGAGCTGGAAGGGAACTAGAGGTCATTGAGTTCAACCCCCTTATGAATAAGGGAAGCACAGGGACAGATGTTTTGTAGCTTCTCACAGGTCACCCAGCTATTAAATGTCTGGAAAATATAGATATGGACACACATGTCTGTCTTTGAATGCCCAGAGAGGAATGTTAAGTAACCTGTGCTGGGTCACATAATTGTTAAATGTCTTGAAGAAGGTCTTCCTGCCTCCAAGTCCAGTTCCTTATCTATTATACTATGCTGCTTTTCTGTTCCTTGCCCCTCAAACTCATTCACATAATGCTCATAACCTCACTCACATGTAACCTCAACCTCCCCATTCCTCACATGCAGTCTCAAGTTCAAATGTACCATAATTCTCAAACATAACTTTTACATGTGATTTCTATTTAAAAATACATTATTTAAAAATAACATGTCATATCTAACTTATAAGGAGAGATGGTAGAACGATGTCAAATAGACAATGGTAATCATCCTGAGTCTGGGAATCACTGGTCTAGCTAAAACAACACACACTGTACAAAACATACATATGACTTCTCATCTGCATAAGAATATCCCAGTGTGGGAATACCCTCCACCAATGGAGACAACCACTGCAACCACTTAGATAAGACCTAGATAGTTATCTAAGGCATACCCAGGTTAAATGACTTGCCAAGGGTCATATAGCTAAAACGTATCCAAGGTGGGAGATCTAGTGTTCTTGACTCCAAGCCCAGGACTCTTATCTACTAGTTCATGTTATTGCTATAGTATTATAGTGCATCAAAGTAAAAGTAATAAATTTCAATTTAGGAAAAATACCAAATATTAATCATACAGAAATAAGGATATCTTTTCATGTAAGATTGCTGCCTTTAGCTCTTAAATTTTGAATGTGACTCATATTTTTGGATTTTTGACCGAGAAAACTCCTGAAAATTAAGAATGAAAAATTCTTGATGATTTTTTTTTCATGTAATAGTATATTCTCTTATTTTTGGGCACAACAAATAGAAAGAATGAAATCATGTTGCACATTTTTTATCACCAACACAAAATCTGTTTTCTTCAGAGTGTCAGATTGTTTAACTGAGCTACATCCAACCATCATAATTATAGGGATATGTTATCTTTAACATTGCCAAAAATTAGCAGCTCAAATGGTGTGAGTGACCATTGTTACATGACCTATAAAGAGTTATTTATCTTTGCTTATTTTATTAAATATCACTAGACATCCCCTCAAGAAGAGAGATCAATAATGGATCTTGTGGTTTCCTGATGGAAGGCTGCAATTATTTTCTTCCATTACAGCTTAAACATAACCTAATTTTACCCATCTATCATCTTTATAATAATAATAAAGAAACATCACCATATGTTTATTTTCTTGTCTCTTCCTATTCTTCCTTGTTGACCTCTTTTTTGATTGTATTCCCTTCCAAAACTATATTAATTTATTTTGCTTTTTTCCTTTGACAAGACTATAGCAATGACCAATTAACTTTGGCATTCGTTGAAATACTCAGCCTGTAATGTGGTAGAAAAAGTCTTAAGTTTCCTTTATATTGGAACAAAGTTGGACAGTTTGTATTTAAAGTATGAACACAATTTGCATACAAGGAAGCTGGCACAGAAAAAAATGAAACTGGAATCTTATTATCTGCTTCATCAGCAACTACACATATGAATGCAAAGATTTGGGCAAAAACATTCAGCTTGAATGCTTTTTTTTTTTTTTTTGGTTGGGGGTGGTGGTGATTGGAGGTGAGGGGAGGGCAGAGAACAGTTTTGTGATTATACCTGCTAGCTTGGTGTATAGGACCATGTAGGTACATTCTCTCTTTTCCTAGCCTCCTTTTTCCTCACCTGCCCTCCCCTCTTTTCCTCTCCTTTCCCCATTAAATATTCTCCTCTCCTCTTTCTTCCCTTCATTAAATACTGCCCCTGATGCCTCATTGTAGTGATAATGCATTCTGAAAGACCATACCAGTACAGTGAAAACCCTGCCAGATCCTGTCAACCAGGAAATGCTTTGCAACCTGTTATCTGAGTACTGGCCTAGCTAAAGTCAGAAAAGGTTCATGAGCAGAAGCAGAGCTATAGGTGATTGATTCCTTTTGTTACAGGAACTCATTAAAACTAAGTTATTGAAGATTTGTGATCTGAGTTAAGGGATAAAATAAGGAATCCTTCAAGTGTTAGAAGCATAGTCATAAGGATGCCCCCAAATCAACTGCTATTGGGGGAAATTAAACACATTGAAAGAAAGAGGCATCAAGTGAAGTAGGAATCACCAGAGGCTGATAGAACACACATTGCTTATTTCCATAAACTGATTCTATGCACTAAACTTGATTTTTTTTGCATAATTATATTAACACCTCAAAGTTCTATGATTTCATTCTTTCCAATGATGTGGATCACAAATAGATAGCGTAGAGTTGCTTTGACTGAAAAAAAAAATCATCACTTGGGGACCTAGCAATTGATGAGATTCTCTGAATTTAGCTAGCTGATCCTTGGAGCAAAAGGCATATGGTTCTTTGCTAGACCTGTTCTTGAAACCTTCTGAGCTTGGTAGCATCTACTAGCACTTGTACCCTGTTGGATAAATTTTCAAGAATCTAGGGTCACCTATATAGCATAAGAGAGTATCAAGGTAGGGCTTCCTTATTTTTCCTTTGTATTTTGTATTTAATCATCTGTATAATATGTAGTTTCCCTAACAGTAGAAGAGAAGAGCTCCTTGATGGCAATAACTTTATCACTCCTGTCATTGTAGCCTCAATGTCTAGCACAGGGCTTGACACACTTGATAAATGCTTACTGAACTAAGTGAAATTGAATTATATGAAATGAAATAAAATGATTGTTTACCAAAATAACTAAATTCCTTAAGAATATTTTCTAGACATAGATTTTTATCCATTTTGAAGATATTTATAGAGAAAAACCTTGATTAACTGGAATGCTTGGAGACTTTGGTGGTTAATTGAATTTTCCAGTTAATGAGAATTACTCAAAGATTCCTTTTTGCTTTCAACTTGTTGAAAATCTTTTCAAAATGCATTAGGCCATTTCCCTGTATTAGTGATATAATGTACATTAGATAATTTAATCTTTCTTTGATGATTGGGAAGCTCATAATATCTCAGAGTCAGCATTCAACATTGATTCTCATTGCAGAGCAATTTAAATGTTGAAGATTAGACGGAATGTATACAGATCCTAGGCTGTTTATTGCCTTGGATTAAGAAAAAAACCTAACAATTATCATCTTATTTGCCTATGATTTATCTCCTTCTCAAAGTGGTTTGCTAGGACAGTGGAATGACTGGGGAACAAGGTATAAGCAGACTGAGGAACAACAGGTGAGGTTTATTGAAGGTTATTATTTACTGACACTTGATTAAGACTTTAATATATTGCTAATAGCATTCTTTTCAACTCACCTATCTTCTTATTCTCAGATTAGAAAAGTATTTCCTCTTGATCCCACCCTCTTTTAACTTTCCCAGATGATTATTTAGACTATCCTCTCCTCTTATCTAATCTTCAATCTCTCCCTTTCCTCAACTACTCCTCCATTGCTTACAAATAAGCTCATTGCTCTCACCTTTAAAAACCCTCATTCAAAAGCATCTCCACTAGCCATCCTATAATATCTATCCTCCCTTTTTGGCTAAGAAGGGGAAAGCCACCTATATTAGGTACCCCCCTTTCCTCTCCTCTCACTTTCTTCTAAACTCTCTGCAGTCTGGTTTCTGACATCATTATTCAATTGAAACTGCTTTCACCAAAATTACTAGGAATATCTTGTCAGATTAAAGAGCCCCCCCCCTTTTTTTTCAATCCTCATCCTTGACATCTCTGCAGCACTTGACAGTTTTGATAGCCTTTCCCTTCTGGATACTCTGTCCTTCCTGAGTTTTCATCTTCTCCTTTTATTTGTCTGACTATTCCTCATTTTCTTTGCTGGATCTTCATCTATGTCTCTCCCACTAACTGGTTGTTCTTCAAGACTGCCTTATGCTCTCTTTTGTTTTCTCTTTTCTCTCTTTAATTTCTCATTTGAGGATCTCATTGGTTGCAAGGGTTCAATTATTATTTCTATGCATGTGATTATCAGAACTATATATCTAACCCTGGTTTCTCTCCTAAACTACACTACTCATTAGAAATTTCAAACTAGATCTTTTGTAGGCATCTCAAACATCTCAGTATTTATAATAGAATTCATTATCTTTCCCACCAAACCCACTTTTCTCCCAGACCTTCCTATTACTGTCCTTCCAGTCATCTGGTGTAAGGGCCCCTTGGAGCTACCTAGATGTCTGACCTCGGTCAGTGTGCCCTTGCTGACAGGGAAAACCTGAGGTGGGTAAGAGGCATCCAGGTGTGCATTCTGCCTTTAATGACGGCACATCAAACACGGGAGCATTGAGTATGCACCATCAATGGAGAAGTACTCCCCACCTATCAGGACCCTGTTGCCGGGACACCTGACAAAGGGGCAGATGGAAAGGGAATAAAAGGGGCAGGTGAATAAGGCTTGGGGAGCAGCAGCAAGAGGAGATTTGTGAGACAATAAAGACACTTGGCCATTCCACGGAGGTGTGTTGGACTATTCTGTCCATATCCGGAGTTCTCTGAAGAGTCATTGGGGTGACTGAGAGCATCTGCAGGGCCGTGGGGGCGGCCGTGCGCAACTGCGGGGCTAAGGTAGGTACTCTGGGGCCCCTGGGGTTCCTGAGTCTGGCTGACCCGGACAGGTGGCGCCCGAACAGGAACTTGAGGACAGCTGGTGCTACGTCCAGGGGCTTGAGTACTGAGGGACAGATAGCCACTTAAAAAGCAGAGCGGGACGGTTGAGGCTGGGAGAGTGTAGAGGCACTCGTGAGTGTAGAGGCACTCGTGATGGGGAGTGATTTTAGCTTCCCCATTGTGACACCCTCTTCGGTGGAGGTGTATGGCAGACAGTCTATAAACTAGCAAAAAAACAAGGAACGGAGGTACATATAAAGCAGTGTCGTAAATTTGTCAGTAATCTTCTCGAGGTGTCCCCCTGGGTGGAGTATGCAAGGCTCAATACAGAAAAAATAGATATCATTGGTCATCAAATGACCTCATATGAGGAAACCTCCCCTGGGCTGCTGACGGACTTAGATTTCACTCTTTTTCGTATAGTGAAAGCAGCTCTGTGTGGAGTTCCTCGTTGCCCTCTGACTTGTCCTGCACAGGCTCAGACAGGGGACTCACTGGGGGAGGAGAGTGACGGGGGAAGCAGGCTGGAGAAGAAGGAGCCAAAAACTTTATATCCGACTCTCCCACCTTATTCCTCCTCCTCTCCCACCGCTCCATCTGCTCCTCTGGGATTTGCGTCTACGGAAGTAAAACTAGAGAGTTTGGAGCGTTGTTTGTTACAGCTGTCCCAACAGATTTGTAACTTAAGGTTGAAAAATGCCCTGCCACTTCCACCTGGCGGAGGGAAAGAAGTACAGGCCAAGCCCGCACCACTCTTTAAGTCTCCAGTGCAGGCAGCTCTACAAGCAGCCATAGAAGCTGGGGAGTGGGAGGGAGTATCTGAGTGGAGCAAGGAAATAGAAGCCTGTCTGGTTGAAACAGATCCCTTGACCGGAGCCCGGCAATACAACCCTATACCATTTAAATTCCTGAAGGAGTTAAAATCCTCTTGTGCTATTTACGGTCCTAATTCTCCTTTTGTGCTGCAAATGCTTAACAACGTTACCAGAAACACTGCTTTTATCCAGAATGATTGGCGCTCAGTGTCGAGTGCCTGTTTAACACCAGGACAAGCAGTAATGTGGGAAGCCTTGTGGACTAAGGAGGTCACCAATTGGCTAAAGCATAATCCCCAGCAAGACAATACAGCAGCAAAAAACCTTCTGCTAGGGGTGGGTCCTTACGTGGCCATCGACACCCAGGCTCGATTAGACCCAGGTGTTTCTGTGGTCGTAGCAGAATGCGCTATTAAGGCTTGGGGCTCTCTTGAACCCACCAGCGCACCACACAAAAAATTGAGCACTTTAAAACAAGGCCCTCGAGAATCCATAGCAGATTTCATTGCAAGGGTCAGGGAGGCTTGTGAAAGGACTTTGGGAAAAGGTCCTGGCTCTGATTTGCTGTTTCTCCATCTCCTTCGAGAGGGCCTCAATAAAGCTTGCACACAGGCCACGAGCCCTCTCCCCTCAGATGCCCCCTTGGAAGATATCATACAGTCCTGCTCCAATGTGGACTATGCCACATCAGACGGAGGCTATGTCCTTCGCTATTGCTCAAGGGGTGACTCAGGGCCTGTCATGGAGCAGGCCCTCACAGCAGGGCATCAGGTGCTTCGGATATAAACAGGCAGGGCACTTGCAAAAGAACTGCCCTCGAAAGGCAGGAAAAAATTGTTTTGGATGTGTCAGACCAGGACATTTTGCCAAACAATGTAAGAAAAATCCAGCACACCCGACGGGAAATGGGGTGGGGGGCCCCTTGCGGGCCCTTACCCGTCTGCCCACGGCATATCCTATGCAAACAGCCACACCCTCCTTCGAGGAGGAGTACAAGAGACTAAGGAATCAGGATGCTGGCTAGTCACGCCATCAGTGGGGATTATAATAGAACGGTGGACTACCGTTCCCCTGGAGACCCAGTCTTTTCCTCAAAGATGGCTGATTGTGTGCTTGTCTACCTATGCTCCATGCATTGTGCATACAATAGAACTTATGCCCAGGGATACTCAAATAATTGTCACTAATCCTCATGCTCATCTTGTAACCTTACTACCTGGGCTGACCATTGCAAAGGCATTGCCATTAGAAGACATGAATATCAACCTCTGTCAACACATATCCTGGGAAAAACCTATGCTAACAATATTTATTCAAGGTCTCCCGTTTGCAGGAATGTTGGATACTGGAGCCAACAGTTCAATGATCCGTGCCCTTGATTGGCCACCCTCTTGGCCAACTGCCTCCTCTGGCACCACTGTTACTGGAGTGGGAGGAACCCAGTCTGCAGTTGTCTCTGCAAAACTCCTTACATAGGAGGCAGATGGGCAGAAAGGGACACTCCAACCTCTCATAGTGCACGGCCTTTGTAACTCACTATGGGGAAGGGACTTGTTGAAAGCACTGAATGTTAGTCTGGTTTCTCATGCCCCAAATGGGTGGGGGCCGCTGCTCTAACAATACATAGAATAGTCCTGCCACCTTTGACTTGGGTGACCAATGCACCCATATGGGTTGAGCAGTGGCCCCTAACTGTAGAAAAATTAAAAGCCCTTTCAGATATAGTACAGGAACAATTAGAGGCAGGACATATAGAAGAAAGCTTTAGCCCTTATAATAGTCCAGTGTTTGTGATAAAGAAAAGATCAGGAAAGTTCCGAATGCTCATTGACCTCCGAGCAGTCAACGCTGCAATGGAGCCTATGGGAGCATTACAACCGGGACTTCCCAATCCAGCTATGGTCCCTAAAGGGTATAAAATAGTGGTCCTTGATATTAAGGATTGTTTCTATTCCATTCCCCTCTATCCCAAGGATTATGAAAAATTTGCATTCATGGTACCCACTCTTAATTGTGAGGTGGCATCCAAAAGTTATCACTGGAAGGTCCTTCCACAGGGTATGAAAAATAGTCCTTCTCTCTGTCAAGTGGTATGTGGAAAAAGTACTCCAACCTTGTAGACAAGAGTTCCCTGATAGTAAAATTATCCACTACATGGATGACCTTCTCTTAGCTGCACATAGGGAAGATACATTGCAGGCTCTACATCAGGCTGTCGGAACCGCCTTGGCTGCTGTAGGCCTCTTCCCAGCTCCTGAAAAGGTACAGACAAAACTCCCCTTTCTCTATTTGGGACATATTATGGATGATACCGTGGTATCATTACAACCTCCCAATGTTGACACTTCTTGGGTCATTACCTTGAATGATTTCCAACAGTTGGTAGGGACTCTACAATGGCTCCGCACAGTTGTGCCTATTCCACCTTCTCTTATGCAGCCATTATATGATATTTTGCAGGGTGATCCATCCTTAAAATCCCCCCGTAAGTGGACACCTGAGGCCCTGGAGTCCATACAAATGATTCAAGACACTTGGACCGCCACAACCCATTGAATTGAGGATAAGCCACTAGAATTATCAGTAGCTAAAGATAAACCTATATATGCTGTTCTCCATCAAGGCATGCGACCTATTGAATGGCTGTATCCACGCTGTCCTTCCAAAGTCATAGCTAATTGGATAGATATAT
>CM053585.1:450108009-450141317 GCA_028646515.1 Pseudochirops corinnae | reverse complement strand
GGATCTGTTTAATAGTATCTTGATTTCTCATAAAGTCATTTGCTTCCATTTGCTCCACTCTAATTCTGAAAGAGTTATTCTCTTCAGAAAGCTTTTGAGATTCTTTTTCCATCTGGCAAATTTGACTTTTTAAGGCATTCTCCTCATTGGCTTTTTGGACCTCTTTTGCCATTTGAGTTAGTCTATTTTTTAAGGTGTTATTTTCTTCAGTCAAGTTGTTGACTCTCTTATCATGATTTTCTTGCATCATTTTCATTTCTCTCCCCAATGTTTCCTCCACTTCTCTTATTTGGTTTTCAAAATCCTTCTTAAGCTCCTCTATGGCTTGTAACCAGTCTACATTTTTCTTGGAAGCTTTTGATGCAGGAGTTCTGACTGTGTTGTCTTTCTCCCATTCTATGCTTTGATCCTTTTCGTCCCCCAAAAAGGAATCTAAAGTTGGCTTGCTGAGTTTTCTTTGCTTCCTTTTTCTTGCTTATGTTGCTAGTCAGTTACTTGACTTTTGGGCTCAGTAGAACTCTGCTTTCAGAGGGGAGAGCTCTGTCCCAAATTGCTTGGATTTTTGCAGCTGCCAGAGCTATTAGGAGGTTGTCTTTACAGCCCCCAGCAGCTTTGGCTCACTGGTCACGCACCTCAGGACCACCACCCAAGACTGCAATTCTGCTCTCGGCAGCTCACGGCAAGAGCACTTAGCCTCTGAATAATTGCTTGGCCTCCCTGCAATCTGCAGGGCAGGAGCTCTGAAGTAGCCATGTGGAGGTGACTGCAGGGCCACCACTTCAGACTGCTTCTAGTTCTGGAGGCAGGGGCTGGACCCTCTCCCCCAAATTTAGCTGAGTTCCACTGACCTTTTCCCTTTGTCCTTGGCTCTTATGGGTTGGTAATTCTGGAAACTGCCACAGCTGCTGGTGATCCACTCTCCTGAAAGCTCCAGCTGTGGCTTCTCCTGGATGGCCTGGGGCTAAAACTACATGGAGCTGGGCTCTGCTCCCAACGTGCTGTGGTGAGCTCTTTCCGTCTGGAGCTCTAAAATTTATTTAGAGTCATATTTTATAGGTATTTGAGGTGGTTATGGGGGAGCTGCAGAGTTTTCCTGCTTCTATGCCACCATCTTGACTCCGCACCCCTATATACTGGATTTGAACATATAAAAAACAAATTTGTAGATTGTAAGCCACACAAAAGCAGTCAGAAGGCCAGGTTTTGCCTTTAGGCAGTAGTTTGCTTACCCCTGACTAATCCAGTGGAAATGAGGAGAAGATGGATGGAAGAGATACTGTAGAAGTGTAATTGACAGGTCTTGGTACCTGAATGTTAGAGATAAAGGAAGAAAATGAATCAAAGATAATACAAAGATTTCAAAACACAGAGGACTGAATGAGTGGTGTTGCCACTTACACAAAGAGTTTGAAATGAAGATTAAACGAGCTAACATATGTAAAGTAGTTTGCATGCCTTAAAGCCCTATATAAGTGATAACTAGCTATTATCATAAAAGAGTATGAATTGTAGAATTGTGGGGCCAGTGGATAGAATGTTGAGCCTGGAGTTAGGAAAACCTGTGTTCAAATTTGGTTTTAGGCACTAACTGGGCAAGTCACTCCTCTGTTAAATGAGCCAGAAAAGGAAATGGCAAACCACTGCAGTATCTTTGCCAAGAAAATTCCAAATGGTGTCCCGAAGAGTCAGACACTAGTGAACAGTAACAATGAATTTTAGAGGTGGCTTTAGTTATCTATTCCAAAGCCTTATCTTTTCAGATAAGGAAACTGAGGTCCAGAAAGAGTGAATGATTTATGCCAGGCCCCACCACTTCTAACTGGCAGGAGGGCTAGAATCTGAATCTCTTGATTTCCCAGCCCAGTTCTTCTTTGGCTCTACTGTGTTCGTCCCTACGTCCTTTATATAGGCTTCTCGAAACATGAGAAGGGAATAAATGACTGGTTATGCCATTTATTAGAACAGAATCACCTGAGTTAACAATTAAGAATTACACAAATAAGACAACGGTTTATTTTATTTCTCAAAAATCTATTGATCTTTGTGACATGCCCTCTTCAGAACCAAGGGTGGTGGGGTGGATGATGTGCAGAAACAGCAGCATGGCAGGAAGATGGTGAGGACCAAGCATGGTGGTTGCAAAGGTGGTAGGAGCCATTTGAGGCCACCTAGATATGTTTGCTTATATCTGTATGTTTGCTCTCACTAATCAGGACAGCATGGCCCCAGGGTAGGAGATTCAAGGTCCTGTGATTTAACCCCTTCAGGTCATGGTGTTTGGATTTCAGACTGTGAGAGTGTATCAGCAATAGCAGGGAAACACAGCAAGAAGATGTGGGGGAGAAGTGAAACAATCAAGGAGTCTGAGGTTGGTTAGATATAGTGGGCTGTGAGTTCATGCTCACCCAATAACCAATCAAGACAAAGGAAATGTTATTTTATTAAACGGGGGTAAATTGATACAGTAGATTTCTGTTATCATTCAGCTTGACGATTTTAATACACTAGAATCAAACTGTGTTCCCCCAGATATTCAAGGGTCATATTATAAAAGCTCTTCATTCTAGGCATTTATAATAGTGTACAGCTATTGGACCAGATAATTTGGTACAGGAATTCGGGGTCAAGGTCAGGGTCAGGGTCATGGGTTAGGACCGTTAAGTACTAGATCAGAGAAAAGCTAAATCTAGTCCTTTTTTTTTTTTTTTCATTTTTCCTAGTGTAAATGCATCTAGGTGAAAGGGAGGCTAGATAATGCAAATATTCAACAAACATTTAGAATATATTATTCAAGTCAAGCTCCCATGTAAGATGTCGGGTAGATTTGGCCTGGTAAAAGGCTGCTGAAGAAAAGATGTGTTAAAGTTTCCAGGTCCTGAATCCCATGACCTAAATTATTATAGAATTATAAACTACTATTTTCTTTTTGGAAGGGAGGTCTTGGGAAGTGACTAAACGTTGATTTTCAGTGAGAGATTCATTTTACAGAAGAAGGGGAAAGTATAAATCATCAAAAATGTCAGTCAAAGCCAAAACATATGACACCAATTTTACAACTGTAGTGTTGTCAGCGTAAGTAATGCTGACCTAGATTCTTCCCTTACTGTCCCTCGGCATGCAGCTGACCTGCACACAAAGCTCTTTTCAAGGTTAGTGCAAACTTTGAACTTGGAGCAGATCCTTTCATTAGTGTAAGATAGGCAAGGATTATTACCTTCCACCTCCCTTTTCTACATTTCAAACATTTAGTAAAATTCACAGTTTGAAAAATATTTGCAGGAGTCAGGGCTCATTCTCACTACTAGTTTCTTCTGAAATCTACTATTGCCTTCACAGTGACTTTACAAATATGATGTCTTAAAGAGAGCCCCGAGTACAAGAAGATGCCCTTTAAAGTACTTAAGACACTAATTTCCATGCTCCAGATCAGATTTCAAAGGTTCTTCTTCCTGATGTGTTTTCTTAGGAGGGAAAGAAGATTTCAAAGAGCAAAATTAGCAAATCAAGGTCACTGTAAGACTGCCATCTGGTGTATTCAAGAAGCATTTCTGACAAATATTTTAGTAAAAATATTCAAAATATATTTTCAAAGTTGAAGAAGAGAAAATCTGGCATTTCCTTTCTTCTTGTAATGATGTCAAGATAAATAAAATAATATTAAAAAGTTGGCAGCAGCCAGTTGAATAAGTATTAGATTTGGGGTCATTCTGTTTCTCTACCTTGATTGACCTATGTGTCATAGGGTATAAAAGCCTATGTATCCCCCTGAAAGTCAAGGGAAATAGTTGGGTTTTTAATGCACTTAATATGATCGATGAATGTATAAAGAGTCAATTGCCTCTCTTTACCAAGACCTGAAAGAACAAAGTTCTTACCATATTTCACCAGTAACATTATTTTTGTATATTTTAAAAAATATTTATTTTTATTTATGACAATATTTTATTTTTTCCAGTTACACATAAAGGCAATTTTTAACACTCATTCAAAAAATTTTTGAGTTCCAAATTTTCTTCTTCTTTTCCTCTCTCCCTCCTGGTAAACAATTTGGTAAGGTTATATGTATGCAATCATATAGACTTATCTCCATATCAGTTATTAGTAACATTAACTTCTGATTAATGTCTCATGTATCTCTACTTTGGGGGAAGGGAAACTGGGTCACCCATTATTTATCTTGCCTAAGGTTACACAAATTCTGGAGCAAATTTAAAAGGTTGTTATTTTTTTGAAATGATTGTTAGTAAACAGAATTAGCAATGATTGTTTTTGTCGTGTCCAATTCTTTGTGATCCTATTTGGGGTGACTTTTGGCAAAGATGCTGGAGTGGTTTGCCGTTTCTTTCTCCAGCTCATTTTACAGATGAGGAAACTGAGGTACACAGTCACACTGCTAGTAAGTGTCTGTGGCTGGATTTGAACTCAGGAAGATGAGTCTTCCCGACTTCAGGTTCAATGTTCTATCCACTGCACTACCTAGCTGATTAGGTGGAATAATTAACTTACAATTTCACCATAATTATTTTAGGAAATGTAGTCATGAGTCAACATTTTGTGAAACATGCAGTTTTTTTTTCTTTTAAGTTTAGCTTTATAACTAAAAGCTGGGAATTTCTTCAGCTTCCAAATTATGGGAAGATCTATGAATCAAATGTCTTAGATGTGATACTCAAAACACTAAGTAGGAGTAAGTATAAAGAATGTTCATTTCTTCAGCAAACACTTATCAAACCCTTCTACTGCAAAGCATTGTGCTAGCTACTACAGATATGATGAGAGATGTTTCTTAGGCCTGCTGTTTATAATATTTATAGTCTATCTATTAGTCCATAAATCAATAAACTTTTATTAAGTAGTTGTTCTGTGCTAGGTATTGGATTATCTCAGCATGAAAATGAAATAGTTTTTGCCTTCAAGAAGCTTATATTCTACTGGGAAGACACTATGTACATAAATAAACAAAATGGCATGGTACAGTGGAAGAAATTCTGACTTTGGACTCAGAAGCTCCAAGTTTGAATCCTGCACCTGACACTAACTACCCATATGATCTTGGACAGTCAGTCCACCTATTTGGGGTACAGTTTCCTCATTTGTAGAATAAGGAGGTAGAACTTGATGACCTTTGAGGTCTTTCATGGAAGACCTTTCATGCTGTGCATATCTGGATGAGTTGATAACTATAAACAAAATAAATACAACGTAATTTTTTGTATTTAGCAGTAGAGAGGATAAGAAAAGGCCTTACTCTCCTTTGGCTTCCAGCTCGTGGTGGTGAAGGTGCAACTTCTTTCGGTCCTCCCGAATCTGGGTTCATCCAACACTGGCAGCCACCCCGCAGCATCAGGCCAAGTCTCCACCTTTGTTGCCACCATGCTGCCCAAATTTGACCCTAATGAAATTAAAGTCATGTTTTTAAGGTGCACTGGTGGTGAAGTTGGTGCCACATCAGCTCTGGCCCCCAAAATTAGCCCTTTGGGTTTGTCTCCCAAAAAAGTTGGTGATGACATTGCCAAGGCAACTGGAGACTGGAAAGTACTAAGGATCACAGTGAAGCTTACCATTCAGAACAGACAGGCCCAGATTGAGGTTGTGCCTTCTGCCTCATCCTTGATCATTAAAACCCTAAAGGAACCTCCTCAGGACAGAAAGAAGCAGAAAAATAGTAAACACAATGGAAACGTCAGTCTCGATGAGATTGTCAACATTGCTCGATAGATGAGGCATCGATCCTTGGCAAGAGAGCTCTCCGGAACCATCAAAGAAATACTTGGGACAGCCCAATCTGTGAGCTGCAACATTGATGGCCAACATCCTCATGATGTTATTGATGACATCAATAGTGGTGCTGTTGAATGCCCAGCAAGTTAAAAGCTACAACGGAGACTATTGCAATAAATTTAACATTTGACAACAGCAACAACAAAAAGGCCTTACTCTTTAACCTTTTGCAACATGGCTTTTATCCCCATTGCTCTATTGAAATAAATACTAAAAATGATGCCCTTATCATCAGATTCAATGGTCATTTTTCTACCTCATCCTCCTTGGCTTCTCTGTGGGGTTAGATGCTACTGGCCACTCCCCTCCTTCTTTTTTTTTTTCACTCCCCTCCTTCTTATCATCTTCTCCTCATTGGTTTCTATGATATTTTACTCTTATGCTTCTCCTCTGACCTCTCTGACTCATCTTTCTTCGTATCTTTTGCTGGATTCTCTTCCTCTTCCTGCCCCTTAAAACATGAGTGATCTCCAAGGTTCTGTCTTTGTTCTTTTACCTTTCAGTACCTACTTTTTTAGAGATTTCATTCACTCCCATGGCTTCAATTATTACCTCCATTCTGTTGACAACCAAATCTTTACATCCAATTTGCATCTAAAACTACAGTATTATATTTCCTTTTAACTTTGGTGAATTTCTTCTATGGCCTCCGTTTTGGGACAAGATCAGGCCAACCATGATTCGTTCCCCTTCTGGCTCTGCTTCTAACTCTCTATACTTTGCCAACATGCTCCTTAATGGGTATCTTCTCTTTCTCCTTCTCATCCCCCCTCTTCAACCCTCTTTTGTGTGTTGTTTTACTCCATTAGAATGTAAGCTCCTTGAAGCTATGGACTATTTTTCTTTTTTTCCTCGTATTTGTATTCTTTGTGCTTAGAACAATATATCACATATAGTAAAGCTTTCATAAATACTTATTCTCCTTTCTCAACTTGTTGCCTCTCAAGAACTCACACTGATTGGGTGAAACAACATATATAAGAGTCCAGCTTCCAGGAAGATGGAAAGGCTTGCAAACCCTAAGGGTACAGTGATAGTGGTGGATAAGCGAGGCTTTAGCATGTATGTCAAATGGCAGTGTCTGGGGATCTGGAGGACATAGTAATAGATCAGATGGTAAGGCCTTCTTCCTTGAGGACCTTCGGATACAGTGGCAAGACCGATAGTAAAGCCTGTTAATCTGCTACCTCACTAGGAGGACCATAGCTGGTGGCTCATCCAAATGATAGGAGCTGCCATGTTGCTCTTCCCACAGGTCATCTCAAGGGGTCTGAGTAAGGGATCAGAGTATGGGAGAAGGGAAAGGAAGGTGGAAAGATGTCCCCAGTGGCATTTCTCACTGCCCACATCTCAATCTCAACATGTCTGAAACTAAACTCACCACTTTCCTTCCCAAAATTGTCCCTCAGCCCAATGTCTCTATTATGTCAACAGCTCCATCATTCTCCTAGTCACCCAGTCTTGTAACCTTGATATCCTCTTTGATTTTCCTATTCTATCACACTATACATCTAATTAGTTGCCAAGTTCTGTCATTTCTACTTCTGCATTATCTCTCACATCCCAACCTTCCATTCTGCTCCCATTTCAATCTTATGAGTTATATGAACCTGGTTCATCTGATTAGCCTCTGTGAGCTTCAGACTCTTCTGCAAAATGAGCATGAGAATATCATTTATATCACCTACCTTAGAACTTGGTTGTGAGAAAAGTGATTTGTAAAATTTAAAACACACTAATAGAAATGTGAGTGGTAATTTTTTTTATTAGCTCAGATTCTACTTTTTCTAAGCTAGACCGCTGTCATAGCTTTTCACTGGTCTTCGTGCTTTTAATCCATTCCCTTTCCAATCCACCACCCATCCACACTGCTAATCTTCCTAACACAACTCTAATGATACCTCTGTTAATAATAATACCCCTCCTCTACTCAGATACCTCCAGTGACTCCCCACTGTCTGCTGAATAAAGTAAAAACTCCTAACCTTGGCATTTAAAACTTTCCATATTCTAGGTTCAACCTACTTTTGCAGTCTCATCTCATACTTACTACCACTCACATGTGGTATACTCTAATCATACTGGCTTACTTTCCATCCCCCATTCTCATCTTTCCCTCCCACACCTCTGTGCGTTTGCTTCTTCTATTCCTCATGTCTTGAATGAACTCCATCCCATCCCCATTCCTGTCTCTTTCTGTGTAAGTCTTCCTCTCCTCTCGTCTCCTCTCCTCTCCTCTCTTCTCCTCTCCTCTTAATATCTACAAGACCTGACCCAAAGGCTACCTACTTCATGAAACATTCCTTGACCTGCCCATGAAAGCAATCTCTTCCTCTTCAGATTCTGCAGAGTGCTTTATCTGACTCTTTCATTTGCATTTATCTCAGGAACCCTGGTTCCCTAATTATTTGTGGAATTGTCCTTCCTTTATTAGATAATAAACTCCTTGGGAACAGGGCCATTATTATAGCTATCTTAATATCCCCATGCCTTGCACAATGTCATACATATAGCAGATGATTAATATAGATATATTAAATTGCACTGGAGTAGAGGAGTGACAATTATATCAATATGTTGATTATTCTGGTATCAGTGAGGAAGACTTGGAGAGAGGACCTGCTGGGAGGAGGGAGATCAGTTAGGAACATTGTACATCTAAGGATAATGGGATGCATTAACCTATGGAAGGCTAGTCCTTGAGGCATATTTCAACTTTAAGTCCTTTGAGCATGCACAGATACTGTCCTTTTTACCCATCCAACCATGTGGAAACTTTGGAGTGGGGGAAAATTGTTTCCTGCCATGAGTGACTCAGGGTTTGCTATCATGTGATGCCAAAAATCTTATAATTGATCATGATGACTCAAGGGTGTCTAGGCCAGAAGTGAGTACGTACACTAAGTGCTACACAATCTCTTTTGAAGTTTTGAGGAGACAGGCATGTTTTGACCTCCAGGGTGGTAGGAAGAAAGATTGCCCTTCTCTCACCTAGCTATGATGTCTGTGGCCACCTGTGACTCTGTTCTTTTCTGATCCTAGCAGAACAAATATTCCAAGTGAACAATGTCCTGACAATGACGTCATGAGTTTAGGAGATACAGAGGTTTGATCAGAGGACTCACTGGCAACTGGAAGTAGTAGCGGTAGCCAAAGGAGCAGTAGTGGCCTATGACAGTGAAAGTAGGCTACAGATACATTTGGAAAAGTAGTCACCTGAGTACAGCAATAGCTTTAGAGGATGAGATTCCTTAATAGAAGAAAAAAGTGCCATCTATGGACTTAACTGAAGCATAAACCCTCTCTGCTTAACTGGGCTACTCATCTTAGGAGATACACATATCTAACAGAAACTTCATGAGAACACTACAAAGGTAGAAAAAGGACTTCTAAGAAGGCAGACATTCCTTTACCACATTCATTCTTTATACATGTGGTACATATATACTTTATACATTTGTACAAGTTTGAACAAATTCTCCACAGGGGCCCTGTGTGAACAAGAGCAGAGTGCAGACTCCCATAGCCATTTGGGGGAAACTGTTTTATATCTTATTGTCTTAGTCAGTCTTTTTATATGTTAATTGATATTAAAAGGTTGATTTTTAATGAGGAACATACTGATGGAGCTTATAAGAGGTAGCACTAGAAACCACAGTCCCTAGAACACTGAAGGGATCATCCATCTTCAGGTGACTCAACCTGGAAGTACAAGTGGTAGTTGTGTAGAGGAAGGCTTGACATTCATAAATCTTTCTTTTTACTTAGGATATTTCTTTAAGGAGACAGACTTGAAACTTGGACTCTAAAAAGTTTGGAGGAAAAGAAACTTACTAATGAACCCAGTCTGGGAGTGCCACTCCTCCCTCAAAATTTTCCTTAGCACACGTCGTGTCCTGTGACTCATGAGTGACTGAAAGGGAAGGGGCAAGTAGGAACTGGATAGACCTTGTGATTCCAACTTGGCTGTAAGCCTTAACACACTGCCCAGAATTTGCTTTCTTCAACATTCCTCCTGAAAGCAGTGCTGCTGACTAGCATTGATGGAGAGAAAGAAGGAGTACAAAGAATGAGGTCTTGACTCCCCGCAGTCAGACTTTGTAATAATATGTATAGAAGCTTTGCCACTGGAACAATGGTATTATCCTTATCCTCTGAAGCCAGCTTTCTACTGTGCTTTTAAATGACTATCATAGCATGACACCATCTCGTTCTTATGAAGGAGCTAATTAAAGAAAATCTTTCCTAAGTGATGTTAGAATTTAGTGTGATGGCTTCTCCAGGAAACAAACAAAACGGTACAAAATTGGGACATAAAAAGGATACCCAAATGAAACAGCTCTAGTTTTCATTTTCATGACATAACCCCATATCCTCTCTCTTAAATATATCCTCCATGGTTCTCATGACTAGTGAGGGCCCAGAAATGTGCTATTAGTGATGTTTTTCCTAGTTAGGAAGAATGAGTGAACAAACTACTAGTAATAACCTACGGTTCAGACACTGGGATTTTTACCACCTGGCCCCAACACTCTCAACTGGCTCTAGATTAGAGAGAGAAAGAGAGAGAGAGAGAGAGAGAGAGAGAGAGAGAGAGAGAGAGAGAGAGAGAGAGAGAAGTGTGTGTGTGTGTGTGTGTGTGTGTGTATGTGTATTATTGTTATAATCCAATCAATACTCAAGCTAGAGTCTGGGGCCGACTCTGCTTGTTGGCTAGCAAGTCTGCCCTTCTTCCACCTCTCTGAATTGCTTTGATTCCCTAGGTGAAAACTCCCTTTCTCTGCTACAGCTTCCCACGTCACTCTCATTCTCCTTCATATAAGCCCATATCCCTTTTCTCTATCGGGGTCTCCCCTCTCCTTCCATTGTGCCCTTTGTAACCATGTTCTATTGTCAACAAAAGGACGCCATGTCGTAGTCCTTTTGTTTCCTTGAAGTCAGGGAAACCCGACTCCTAGAAAACACTGAATTGGATTGCTTTCTTTAGTACTCGATGCTTCTTTTATTCTTTTCACCCCCTTTCTCATTCTCCTTCCCTTCCCAGCAGTAGTTCAGGAGGAGAAGTATGTCTACTCCTTGCTCCTCATTGCTGCTCTCTTCCCTTCCAATGTAACCCAGCAACTTCTCCTTTGATTTTTCCTCCATGCAGACATATGGCTCTATCAAGACCCTGACAGTAGGTACCTATCTAACCCCTGAGTTATCTCCCCTCCTTTATCAGTCTTGCTTGCTTGTATTTATATTCCCAGTACTTAGCACAATGTCTTACATATATTAAGCATTTAATAAATGTTTTTCATTCATCCTTTAATGACCCATTCTAGAATTTTCCCTGAAACAAAACTCACCAATTTGCAGACTCAGTTTTCTTAAAACAGCAACAACAACAACAACAACAAAATCCGTGGGACAATATTGGCTTTTCTCCAATTTGGTGGTATCCTCCTATTTCTTTCCAATATCACTTACAGTGCCTCAGCAAACACATCTGGTAGTTCTTTCAAGACCAAAGGATGTAGTTCATCTGAGGGCAGATGAGCTTAATTTATCAAGGGCAGGTAGGGGCTCCCTCACGATCTCTTTACTCATCTTGAGTATCAACTCTCTGTTAGTCATTTTTTATCTGTCATTGCCAGGGTAAAGGTCATTCTCCTTTGCAGGGAAAACAAGCAAAATTTAAACTTACCAGTTCTGCCTTTTCTCTGTTGTCAGCTATTGCCATCCTGTCTACCCCCAAGTAAAAGTACTCTGTCTCTCCCTTGAGCCTTTTACTCCTAACATAGTTTTTAAAAATCCTTTTTGTTGTTCTTAGCTTCCCTGGTCAACCTCAGGTCATTTTGAGCTTTAGTATTCCTGTCACTATTTTTATAGGACTTCTGTTAAATTATATTCATCTTCTATTACTTGCCCTTGGTTCCATATTCTCTACAGATTTTTTTAAATGTTAATTTGTTTGGTGAGTTTCCTGTGTGTCCTCATCAGTCTTTTCAGATAAATACCCTTTTCTTTCCTCAATGGAATTGTTCCCTTTTGGGTCTTTAAAATTTCATTTTTGAGCATCTTCAATCCCACCTTACATGATTCCCCCTGAAGTATTTTAGTCTATGGGATCCTACCTACCTTTTTTATGTACTCTTTAAATTTGCCTTTTTAGATCTTAGTTACATTTCAGAATATACTGATTTCCTTCCTCTGCCACAAATTCTAGGATGCATTGGTCACTTCCCCCCTGGGATTTCCATTATTTCCACCTAAGCAACCAGTTTCTTACTTTTCATGAGACTCACATCTAAGTCATCAACAAGTATTTACTAAGTATCTACTATGGGCCAGGTAATCTGCTAAGAGTTGGGGAGACAAAGAAAGGCAAAAGACAGCCCTTGTTCTTAAGGAGCTCATTGTCTAATGGAAGACACAACATTCCAGTAACTATAGACAATTATTTTATATATGAGATAAATTATAGATAATCTCAAAGGGAAGTCACTAAGATTAAAGAGGACCAGGTAAGGCTTCTTGCAAAATGTGGGACTTTAACTGAGATTGATAGATTTAGGGGTGATGAGTGGGAGTGATGAGGAAGAAGAGAGTTTCAGGCCTTTGGGACAACCAGTGAAAATGTCTGAAGTTGAGAGATTAAATGTCGTGAGAGGAAAAGCAAGGAGATCAGTGTCATTGGGATGAAGAATATATGGAAGAGAGTAATGTGTGAGAAGATTGAAAAGTAGGAGGGAAGCACATTATGAAGGTCTTTAAAAGCCAAGCAGAAGATTTCATTTTTAATCCTGAAGTTAATCCAGATCCATTATATAATTTCTTTAAGGAAGGGAGTGATGTGATTAGTCCTGTGCCTTAGGAAGATCAAATCCATAGCTCAGTGGAGAATGGAATGGGGAGAGATTTGAATTAGGGAGATTAACCAGTAGTCTGTTGCAATAGCATGGAGGAAAGAGTTGGCAGTATCAGAATAGAGAAGGGGGTATATAAAAAAGCTGTCACAAAGGCATAAATTATAGGCCTCTGTGACTGATTTTATATGGGGGGGTGTGGGAGAATGAGATTAGAGATCGATACCTATGCCATGAACCTGGATAACTGGGAGGACAATGGTATTCTCAACAGTAATAGAGAAGTTAGGAAGAGGGGAGAATTTGTGTGTGTGTGTGTGTAGACATTGAGTTCAGTTTCAGATATGTTGAGTTTTAAGTGTTTATATTTATTCAGTTTAAGACATCCAATTGGTAGTTGTAGATTGTGAGATTATGTCAAAAGAGAGATTAGGGCTGGACAATTAGAACCATCAGAATATAGAGGATAACTGAATTTATGAGAGTTGATCAGATTGCTAAATGAAAGAATAGGAGAAAAGATGAAGGTCTAGCAAAGAGCCTTGGGGCATTCTCACTATTAAAAAATGTGACCTGGATGAAGAAAGAATAAAGAAGATTGAAATCCAGAATATGATTTCTCTTTATTGGTTCCTTTACCATCTGAACAATTAAATTACCAATAAGGCATGTCAAGAAATCATTGACTGTTTTACTTTCTTTCAGCAGAGAGAGTGAGAGCTTTAGTAGATGTCTGGATAATTGAAGTTCCACTCTCACAATTATACCATACCTCTACGCCATCTACTTCTCAAACTCCTCATTTATTTCTTCTTTCTGTTCAGGTAGTCTGTAGTTAGCTCCAAAGATATTAATTTTTGTTTCTCTCTCTTTTGACCTGTAACAAACACTACCTGCATAACCCGGTGTCAGTCACTTAACCTTTGTAGGCCTCAGTCTTCTCATCGTTGAAAAGAGAGAATTGGATTAGATGGCCTCTGTGGTCTTTTTAGCTCTTACTATATGATCTTTTGATTATGTTACTTTCATTAAGGGGCAGAGCATAACTTTGATGGTGGCTGGATAAAAGAGAGAATTATTTCCATCTTTTATACCACCTCTAGGAGGTGTGTGGTACTGGGGCAAATTATGCTATGTAGGTGGGGAATGTATTTTTCTATGGGAGAAATCTGGTTAAAATAAACTTTTAGCAGTGGGTAGAGGTGACTTGGGAGATTGTGACTTAGGATATAGAAGGAAGGAGAAGATGTTTGCTGTGCTTTGACTATGAAAAGAGGTGGGTAGGAAGACTTAACTGCTGCACCAAATTGTATTCTAAATTTCTTTGCTCCTAGATCTTGTTCTTTTACTATAAATCACTAGGCACCCATGGACAGAGCTAAGTGTACCCGAGGTTTAGGACCTAGCTTCTGTTTTGCCTACTCTAGGGATATTTCTGTTTCATATGTTTTAAGTACAAACATGGCTATGTAAGGAAATTCTATGAAAACTTCTATGCCTCTTTTCCTTCTGAGAGGGAATAGTAACAGTTCTCTGCCAGATTCAGAGTGGAATCTGGCCCAGACAGTTTCATAGGAAATTAATAAGTCAATCTATAGCACAGATGCAAGATCTTTAACATTCTGGTAATGGATTTTAGCTAGAAATCTTAACAAAGGTCTCTGCAAATCTCCACTTGGTTAATTCTCACAACATTCATATGATGTGAGTAGTAAGTCAGTCCTACTCCGCTATTGTAGTGAGAGTCAGATAGTGATTCACGGTGCTTAGAGTGGGCACAGTTTAATAGACTCTTAAAATAATGAACTATTAGTATTTAACTGTTTTACTTGTATTTCTCAAAATCTAAACATTTAACTTTTGGCAAGCTTTTTTGCAGATGTGATTTATTTATAATGTTTTTATTCTTTTTTTAATTCCTACTAGCTATGATAATCACTAAGGGTACTACTACTTTGCTTTTAATTCCTATCCTAATTGTTTGTATTTCCCTTTGCTGTAAATTTAAACTGTAATTTGTTGCTTTCTTCTCATTTTTGACATCATCACATTTTGAGTCTTCAGTACATACTGGAATACAAAGAGGATGGGAATAAAGATTTTGTTTGTTCTCATTAAACATAAAAATAATTCACATAATTATTATTTTATAGGTTTGTTACAGGCCAGTTTCTAAACCTTGGTGATGATCCCAGGGCCTCTAAAGCAAGCTTCAGAGATAGTATGTATGCTAAATCTAGACAAATTTCCTATCTGAAAATTATTATCTTGAGGCCCATAGCACACATTAAAGCAGAAGTTCTTAATCTTTTTGATGTTGTGGATGCTTTGGGTACTCTAGTGAAATCCATTGACCCCTTCTCAGGATAATGTTTTTAAATGCATAAAATAAAATGCTTAAGATTAAAAAAAAATCAATTATATTGAAATACAGTTATTGAAATATATATATATATATATATATATATATATATATATATATATATATACACACATATAAAGAAAAATAAAGTTAAGAGCCTCTGTCTTAAAGATTGACTTGCTCTCTTGTATTTAATTAGAGGAGCAGCTTTATTCACAGATATGCAACCCTGGTATCTTGCATTATATCTTTCCAGCTTTAGGTTTCTTTCAGATATGGAAGGACCCTCCTTGGTCCCTGTTTTCTCTTGGGAAACATGTGTGGTAGAGTAAAAGGAATGTTGGTTTTAGAAGCATAAGACCTGAATTCAAGTCCTAACTCACCCAAAAACTAGCAGTGTGACTATGGATATGTTATTTTCCCTCCTTGACCCTTAACTGTAAAATAATGACCAGACTAGGATCTTTAAGGTTCCTTAGAGAGGGGAACAGTGTGTCACAATGGAGAAAGCACTGAGTCTTGAGTTAAAGGGACTGGGTTCAAAGACTACATTTGATACTTGCTAGCTGTATGACCTTAGATAAATCATTTAACCTCCTTGGGCCTGTTTCCTTATATTTAATATGAGGAAGTAGAGCAAGATGGCCTTTGAAGTCTCTTCTAGCTCTACACTGATGATGTTTCTGTCTCTTTAGTTCTAGTCAGGAGTCTATGAATTTAGTTTTTGAATATTTTGATAACTATCATTTCAATGTGATTGATTTCTTTTGCAGTCTTATATATTTTATTTGTTTAAAAACATTATTTATATAAAGGACCCATTGGCTTTATGAGACTGTTAAAGGAGTCCACAACACATAAAAATGTTAAGGATCCTTGTTTCAGATAGTTTGGGGGATGGGATTTCAAAAAATATTTACTGAATTTTGATCTCCTTATATCTCAAAGCACTTTAGTGAATTATCTCAATAATTCTCACTAGAATAGCATATCAGGTTACGGACACCAGTACCTTCAAACAACCAAAATTTGGATAAATATGGAAATCATATACAAGTGTGTATGTACATTTTCTTCAGTACACGAAAATCTTCCTTCTCACCCTCCCAGAATATTCTACCCCACTCCTGACCTGAGGATTAATGGTAAACTCCACTATAAACATGTATTCAACAAAACAAATTTCCACATAGGCCATGTTAAAAATTGTTTTTCTCATTCTGCACTTGAGTCCTTTGCCTCTTGCTCAGGAGATGCTTAGCATTATTCCTCTGACACTGTGGTTGGTCGTTATGCTGATAAGAATTCTTAATTTTTTTCAGTGATTTGCCTTTACTCTATTGCTATCATTATCGTTCTTTTGGTACTTTTTGGTTCACTTTACTCAGCATAAGATCATACAGAAATTCCCAAGTTTCTCTGAAATCATCCCTTTCATCACTTCTTAAATCATAATAGTATTCAATCACATTAATATATCATAACTTCTTCATCCATTTCCCAATTTAGGGGCACCCTTTAAGATTCCCATTCTTTGCCACCTCAAAAGTGCTAGAAATATTTTTGTATATCCTTTGAATTTGCTTTGCTTATTACTAATCCTTCTCTTAATCTATTCTCTGCCTAAATCCCCCTCTTCTATTTCTCTTTTCCCCATTTCCCTGTTTAATGAAATATATTTCTGTGCCCAACTGTGTGTGTGTGTGCTCTTCCTTCCTTTAACTAGTTCATATGAGAATGAGGTTGAGGTGTTGGACGCACCTCTTACCCCTTTCTTGTTTATATCTATCTACTTGTGCAGCCTAATTATGTGAGGTTGTTTTCCCTAATCTTTCTTCCCTTCTCCCCTTAACTCCACTAGTGTATTCCTTTTCCCCTCTCTTTGCATTCTTCTCTTGAGATCATCAGGACACAAGAGACACCAACCCTCCCCTGCCCCCCACTTGTCTGCTTAGATTACTGTAGGAAGAAGTTGGAAAGTACCAGATTCCCAGAAGATCTAGGAATTTGTAGTCAAAGGGTATCTTTTTGACACCTTCAGGTTAGAGTAAAAAGCTTCAGAAGTGTACTTGATTTTGCAGATGTTAGCGTCTTCCAGGGTCTTGAGTCAGGAAAGAGGACCTACTTTACATGCAATCAAATCTTCGTTATAAGGAGACACCTATTGGTTATATCCCTTAACCATACAGTTTTGATTTGAGGGGAAAGGTTTATATAGCTTCTAGACAAGGTTTATTTTACCAGCTGAGATGCAAAGACAGTTTCACATTGATCTACTCTGGCTACTATATTCTTGCCACACATGTAATTATTTTTAGGGAATCTCTTTAGTGTAGCTGGGATAGATATGACAGAAACACTGGCAATTCAATGTCAAAGTGAAGGATCATACTGTATTTACACAAGGACAATGTTTCTAAAATGTATCATATTGTTTATCCTAAAAGGTTTTCCTAGTCATTTTTTATATGCCTAATGTATATGTATGCATACATAGCTATGTATATAATGTATATGTTTATATAACCAAATAAAAAGATTTCTTAATCTTCCTGGTATTGTTCAAGCCCTGACTCCAACTTTTTTACCAATAATGTTGCTGCTTTTGGGGCAGTGGAAAGACCTTTGCCTTTGGGGCCGGAGTATTTAGTTCAAATCCTGAGTCTACCACTTGCTCACTGGATGAATTAGATTGAGTCACTTCATCCCTTTGGGCTGAACTTCATGACTTCTAAGGTCCCTTTCACCTCTAAAATTATGATCCTATGAATCTATGCCCTAGGTTTTGCTTCTTCCTTGTTTCAGGGCAAAGCCTGGCTGGAAAGGTAGGCTGGTCTTGGGTAGTAGGTGGGACTCTACAGATGCCCTTGAGCTGCTCATCATAGATAAATGTAAACAGCAGGTAGAATGGGTAAAACCAGGAACAGTAGCAGTTGGGAGAAAAAACACAGCTGGACCTGAGAGGGAGCAAGCAGATTAATTATAACTGGTATGAACAGGCTTTTTTATCTTGTAGGTGGACCCAGAACTCAAATCAGGAATTCAAGTCCAAGCCGGCAGGCACCAGAATATATTGCAGAGGTGACAGATAAACAAAAAAAAGTAATATAAAAAAGTCAGTAGTAGGAATTCACGAGTTAGATGGGTAGAATTTATGTTGGATTTAATATGTTAGAGACCATTGTAGGTAAGAATGTTAGCAAGTTGCTCTGATAAGACCTTTTACTATGAGGCTTTCTGGGCCAGTAGGATTTGTTGTTGCTAAGTGGTTTCAGTCGTGTCTGGCTCTTTATGATCCACCCTATTTGGGATTTTCTTGGTGAAGACCCTTGATTTGCCCAGGGTTACACACTTACTAAATGTTTGAGACAAGTTTTCATGACCCCTTTTGGGGTTTTTTGTGGCAAAGATACTGAAGTGATTTGCCATTTCCTTCTCTGGTACATTTTACAGATGAGGAAACTGAGGCAAAGAGGGTTAAATGACTTGCCCAGGGTCACACAGCTAGTGTCTGATACTTAAAACTTCCTAATTCTAGATCTGGGGGATCTAGCCACTGCCCCACCTAGCTGCCCCTACTGCTGCCCTATTAGAACTGATCTGGCTTTACTCAAGTGCCTCAACTTGAAGGGGTTGGAGGGAGGGCAAGAAGGGACCTGAATTGTAGCTAGAAAGGAATAGAAGTCCCCAAGTTTGGATCCTTCCTGTGGAGTGATTTTGAGAGGACAGGTGGATCATCTGATGTCCCAAGGAAGCTGTGTTGTTGAGGCTGGTAGCTTCTTGTCATAAATGATAATAAACCTAATCAGCCTGAGTGGGAATGGAACTGAGTTCTCACCATTAGGGAATGATAGTAATGGTATTAAAGATAACAGAGGATCAAAAGATCCAGGAGGCATTTTTAGGAGGAGGGAAAGAAATTTGTTGCCGTTGTTCAGTCATTTCAGTTGTATCTCTTTGTGACACCATTTGGGGCCTCTGGTGGTTTTGCTCTGCTTAGCTCTCCTCCTATAACACTAACTCTATTGCTCCCAACTTTATTTCCCATGATATTTTCATAGAACCAGTTAACATTGTTAAGCTAGTAAGCCTGAATTTTTAAAAAATTGCAAACCTTATTTTCAAAATCATTCTGCCCTTCATACCCTATTTAGTTCCCCTTTATCTGTTATTTTCCCCTATTAGAATGTAAACTGTCAGTACAGTCTAGCTTGCTTGTACTTGTATCCTCAGAACTTAGCAGAGTGCCTGGCACACAGTGCTTAATAAATATGTTGTCATTTATTCCTTATTGATCCTGCAAGATTCAGACTGGAAATACCACTATCATTTATTTTTAGATTTTTGCAGTGCCTGTCTTCAAAAAACCTTCAAAAGCCTTATACGGAGAACTTTTCAACAAATGTTGAACCGAGCTATCTCTATCTTCCCCCATGGGGCTGTCATAAGAGAGCTAATATTGTCGTAACATGATGACCTATTTAGAAATGAGTAAAGGTACTTAGTGAAGAAGAGTCACCAGGGCAAGGATCAGGGGGAGAAAGGAGAGAGAAATGAAAGCTATGAAGGGTAAGATGAAGAGTTCACAAATTCAGCGTGGGGTTGAGTGGTAGTTGGCAAATTATCCTGACTCCCAGTGCCAGTCACTGCCCCATGAAAAAGCACTCCAGATTATTTCTAAGCATGCCCTTAGTGAAACTCTCTTCTCCTTAGAGGGCTCCTGGAATTGCTGCAGGCAGAAGAAGCTGACCTCAGGGCTGACCCCATACTCAGTAGCTTAATGGAGCTTTGCATTTCCATCTTCCGTCTACTCTAGTCAAATTTAATATAGTATACTCTATTTACATTCACAAATTCAAGGGAGATTGATGTCGATAATAGAAAGTAGCAGTAAAGACATACGTTGAACTGCCCTGAAGTCTATAAGAATGAGCTCATAGTCAGCGGTGAGTTATCAGGTACAGCAACTTGGAAGACTATCAGAGCTGGCACGGGATAATTGCATATGTTTTCCTAATGCCAAATTCTTATTTGTTGGTCTCAAGTATCAAATCAGTGAATACAATATAAAGGGTAAGAACTGGACCTATGATTTCCCTGGGAACTTCCAGATGAACAGTCTTTCTTTATCAGTGCTGATCAGAACTTTCTCTATAACTCCTAGTTTTAAAAACTATGGGAAGCAAGATGGCGCGTGGGCTTAAAGTCAAGAATAACTATGTTCAAATCCTTTCTTAAGTTCTTGCTTGTGACATTACTGTTGTCAAATCACAATGCCTCTCCGTTGCAATCTCCTCTTTTCTATCATGGGATTATAATAGTATCTATCTTATAGATTTGTTATGAGGACAACATAAGATAACACATATAAAGCATAGAGCAGTGGTTCTCAACCTTCCTAATGCTGCGACCCTTTAATACTTGTATGTGGGTGTGTCTGCATGTGGGCGGACCCGCCTGGAGATGGATAGAGGAGTGGTATCTCAGTTCCTAAGACCATCGGAAATATGTATTTTCCAATGGTCTTAGGTGACCCCTGCGAAAGGGTCATTTGACTCCCAAAGGGGTCACGATCCACAGATTGAGAATCACTGGCATAGAGTGACTGTTTGGTGCTATTATTATTGTTATTGTTTAAAAGCTGTCTAGAGAGGTTCAAGTGATTTTCCTAGGCTCTTACAGCTACTGGGTGTCAGTATGTGGAACCTGGAGCCAGTTCTTCCTGGTAGTCCTAGGCCAGTTCTTTATCCACTGGCATTGAACTTTCAGAATAAGAATGAGGATCACAGAAATAGCACCTTATCCTAGGGCCCTTTCCATCTGAGCCTCCATAGGAAAAGATGAAGACAAAAGAAGCCATAGTTATGTATGCTCTAATGCACACTAATGAAAGTTTCATCTTTGAATAGTCAAAGACTAGACATAATATCTCACTAACCTCTTGAATCTTTTCCCACATATTTTTTGCAATGCCAAGTTAGTTCAATAGCCCTTGGTAGTTGGGCATAGATTTAATTTTTCCACAGTAACATTTTATGAATTGTGAGGTGCCTCCTGGCACTTATTGATGTCTCTCACTTTGCTCACCTTAGATGGCCTTACCAGGTACTGCCAAGAGGGTAAACACTTTAGTAATATTAAAATCTCCCTTAAAAACACACATATACACACACCTACTCCTGTAAGATTCACTAACTCCAAATTTGGCACAGTGAAGATGCCCACTGACTTTAGGGCATGAGTGTTGATTTCTAAGTTATAGGGTGATTAACTCAGAGAGACACACCCACCTGATTTTCAATGGGATATAAAATGATGTGTTTTAGGTTTTCACTCAGCCCAACTTTGTATTATTCAGAGTTTATCATAGGAACTTACATTAGGAAAAAGACACGTAGGTGGTAGAGTCAACGTTGGCAGTGTCTTCTACAATGGATAATAAAGGTGAATTAAAGGTGTTCACAGGAAATATAACAATGAGGCAAAATTTGGAGCTCATGGCTGGTTGGTGATAGGTTTGGTGCTCTGAAACCATTAGCATTAATTCAACTAACAGTGGAAGCCTTTTAGTGTCCCAAGTTTATTCTCTACCTCTCAAAGAAAATAATTAATCCTTAAGAAATTAGAAAACCTTTAGTCTGGTTCTCCCCACTCCCCCCGCCCCCATGTTTAAATCACTTCCCCATTGTCCACACTGTGTTTAGTGTTTAAGGCAAAGAGTGTTGGACCTGGAGTCTACAAACCTACTTTTGAAACTTGAAACAGTTACTAACAATGTCACCCATGGTGAGTACCTGTTTCCTTACCTGTGAAATGGGGATGATAATATATGTTCTCCCAACTTTATAGGCTTTGTGGGGCTCTTGCAGAAGTGTATTAACTATTTTTGTCCATCACAGTACCTACAAAAGCACTGCATGGATAGCCCCCATTTCATGGCCAGATTGAGTTCCCAAAACTCTTTTGAAAGCTGATTGTCTGGAAGGAGGAACCCAATTTTTCTATTAGAATGTTACATATGATGGTGGGGTCTTAAAGCCGACACATAGAATCTCATTTAAGCTACAATATACTTGACACAATTGTAGGTAACCAAAAAAGCAATGAAGTCTTTTGAGGCATGTATATGGCTATAGCATATCACCAATAATGACCTGACTGTGAGAAATGGCATGCATCTTTATCCATGATACATACATGGCAGGTGAAAGATGAAATAAGGAAACAATCAAAGGATGTATCTTCTGAGTTTATTGATTTTATTAAGCAATGCATGCCAATTGCTTAACAAACTGGGACCATACCTCTTCAGTTTAGGTCTGGACCCCAAATACAGGGAGAGACAGACTTTTACACGTTAAAACCAATTAATCAATTAAGACCAATAAGTTAAAAGAAATAATACTACATTAGGTAATCTGATTTCTAATTGGATGAAAGATTAGGGACTTCCCAAGTTGGGAGGGGGAGAGTGAACAGATGTAATTTCCTGAAATCAGAAAAAGAGGTGTTCTACCTCCCCCAAGTGTCGGTAAACAGTCAAAGGAACATGAAAACAATAACAATGATCATTATGGGACTAGTTTTCAGATAAGTCATATGAGTTGCTTGAGATGTACAATTGTGAGAAAACTCCTTGCCTCAGTCTTTGGATCTGACTAGGTTTCTGATTAGCATAACCCAAGTCCTTGGTTAAGGTTCTCTAAATAGCAGGTAGAAGTGGTTCAATTTCCCAGCCTTGCAGGGTTAAATTTAAACAATGCAATAAGATTTCTTCCCAGTTCCTCACAATTGAATAAAGTTTTCTCACAAGACAGAAGCTGGACTAAACTCATAATTGAATAGAAACGGTACTGAGCTAGCTTCAGAATAGTTGCAAGATAGAATCAGTGTGGTTCATTCATTTCCCATAATTAACCACTTGGCTGTCCTAATAGCCTCGATTCCCACATGTATGGCCTAGAAAGGAGGTGGTCCTATCATTTAAGAGGCTTGAGAGATAAACAGATAACTGTAAGCAGCTAGGTAGATGGTGTAGTAGATAGAGTCGTGGACTTGGAGTCAAGAAGAACTGAATTGAAATCCAACCTCCAACACTTACTAGCTGTGTGACTATACAAGACTCTAAGTCTTGCCTGCCTCAATTTCCTCATCTGTAAAATGGGGAGAATAATAGAACCTACCTTCCAGGATTGTTGTGAAGATCAAATGAGGTAATAATTTGTAAAGCACTTTTCAAACCTGAAATGGCACCTACAATTATTAAATGCTTGTCTTCAGTCTGGGTGTTTCAGTGGTCCCAGCATCACAAATAGGTAATTTTGTACCTGATGCAAAAATAGAGAATTGGATGTTTAGGTGGATGCTTTCTACCTTTTTTACTTACCTCTAGATTGTAAGTTTTTAAAGGAAGGAATGACCTTGTAGAGTAAATGATGTTCAGTAAAACTTTTAGAAAGAAGAGAAAAGAAGGAAGGAAAAGAGAAAGGAGGTGATTGAAGGATTCTAAGGGGCACTGAATGATCCCTCTAGTGGATTGAGAGCGTAGATACACTCTTACTTATAAAATAAATGACTATGGTGGTTTAAAAAAAATAAAGTTTGTTGCCTCAATCATTTAAGCATAATATGCATGAAATAAAAATTGAGTCCTGATTTGTAGCATTAACAAGTTTAAAAGATGTAAATATTCACACTGAAAATTTAACAATCAACTCTTGTGAAACATTTCAAGCTGATTCCAGCCCCCTACATAATGCTTTGTTCTTCATTGATATATACTTTTTCCTTCATTCTTTTCCTGTATATTTTCCTATGTCAGGAGAAAATTACAGGCAACAAAACAAAAGTCTGTATTTTTTCAAGAAAGAAAGTCAGCGTGGCATAGTAGATCAGAGTATTGGACTACGAGTCAAAGAAGATTTAGGCTCAAATCTTGCTTAGATACTTGTTAGCTGTTGAACTCTAGCCATATCACTCTCAATCTCAATTTCCCCATCTGTAAAATGGGAATAATAATGACACTTACACACAAGGTTGTGGTGAACATCAAAGGTGACCTCATAGCACTATCAAAATGGTAGCTATTACTATCATTGAAAAGACGACTCCATCCTGATGCAAATACTGTGAATCAGAGAAAATGGTAGCAGTACAAATTATAGTGATTTAAAAAAAAACATACAGTATGTGTCTGCCAAGAATTCTTAACATCTTTTAGGTGAACAAATAATTTTCCAAGAATTTTTATTTTAGTTGGTTCCTGTTCTCCACCATGGGTAATATTGTTTCAGAAGCAAGGAAACATAATTTCCCCTAACGATTTTGCCTTTCCTTTTGGCAAAGGCATATTTTATTTGTCCTGATGTAATTCAAATGGAATTGTCGTTAGAGTATCTGGCCTTCTGAAGAACAATTCCCTCTTCACTCTTCTCAAAAAAATTTTGGTATGTAGTGAGGCCGATAGCATTAGCTGCTGTAGAATTGAGCTTTGTTACTCATTTGCCCCTGCAGTGTTCAGTAGAAATATTATTGGCTGTACTTAGAAAAACTGCAGGTTCAGGCCCTTAGGTGCCTGCTGTGGTCAACCACCTACTTTCCATGACTAGTACCATTCTTCTCAACATGTGTGCAAATGGAATCTTCATAAAATCAGATAAGACCCAGAAACCAAAAGAAAACGTGTTCAGTCACGTAAGACCGAGTGCTTGTAAAATGTCACATTTGATCATAGGATTATAGGTTTAGTGCTGGAAAGAACTGTAAAAGTCATTGAATATAACCTCCTTTTCTCCTAATTTTACAGATAGGGAAACTGAGGGCATGAGAGATTAAGTGACTTGGCCAGTACAACATAGTGGCAGAGCTGGGACCCCAATAGAAGTCACCCAATAGAAGTCACTCCAAATCCATCAGTCTCTCCACTGTACTGTGTTGTGTAAAAATGACACCTCTAAAATGTGCTTTTCAAATAGAGTTTATCACTGTGATTGAAAAATAAAAGGCTAATTGAGTAGGCCTACAATTATTTCTATTTGTCTTTGGGAACCCCTCATCCTTTCCTAAGCACAGTGTGCCAGCTGTGCAGTCTTCATAAACTAAGTGGGATTTATTAGTCTGAATTTGTCATAGTCTCAATTTCTCTGACTAATGCTGCCAGTACCTTAGAAAGTTTGTCAAGAGAATTGAAAAATATAGGTTGAGAGTGTGGGGGAAGGGAATATATAAATGAGATGGAAGAATCAGATCAACCAAAGCAGAAATGTTAAGATGAAGAATTTATATGGAGCCATTCATCAAGAGTTGTAGCGACCATTAAGGAGAATGATACATTTGTGGATTGATATTTTTAGTTCATACCCTGAATTAAGATTTAGCCAATCAATGCCAGGAACCAGTTAATGTTCTTAGCAATTAGCCGGATATATACATATATATATAATCACAATACAAAATGGAATCTTAATAATTTCTGAAGATGAGTAAAAATATATGTATGTTTATATATATAGATATATGTCTGAAATTATTGAGATTCAGTTTTGTATTGTGATTAGATAATTTCAAAATATAATAACTATTTAAATTTATTGATAATGTGTTAGTGTGATAAATTGGCCATAAATAGCAATGCTTAATTGTGCTGACTGGAGCTGAGCATATAGAATAGACGGTTTCTATGGCTGTTTTTCTCTGTGCAGCTTTGCTATAGAACGTACCCCCCTGCTCCTGCCCATCTTGTCCTTTACTGAGTAATCCCTTTCCTAATTTTTCTGTGGAGGAAAATAAAAGATTAATAATAACTTACATTTATATAACACTATAAAGTTTATAAAACATTTTATACATATTATATATATTTAATCAAATTACCATCTAGTTAGGGCTAGTAGTAGAGATCCTCTAGTTCAACCCCCTTCTTAATGATAAGGAAATGGAACCGCAGAGAAATCAAATGACTATGACAGTCACAAAGCCAATAAGTATCAGAGACAGGATCTGAACTCAGGGCCTTCTTTACTCTAAGTAAGTCCAGCATGCTTGCTATGTCACACTATCTCTACACATTTATATATATATAATATTTGCATATATATTTGCATATACATATATTTGCATATAGATATTTACATATATATATTTGCAAAGGGCTTTACATCTACTATCTCAATTGATCCTCACAGCCATATTGTGGAGTGGATGTCATTATTACTTTCATTTTACAGATGAGGAAACTGGGTTCCAGAGAAGTAATCACAGCTAAAATCACACAGCTAAAATGTGTTTGAGGCTATGGTCTTCCTGATTCCAATTCCAACACTGTAGCCTTTAAATCATAGCTGTCTTTTAGAGTTTGGGGTTAGAACCAAAACAACTTCTACTCCTGGAATGAAATGTAGAAGCATTTGTCTTAAACTAACAAGCCACCTCTAGTCCTTAACCCTATTTGTTTCACAGATACTCTGAGTTTCTTTTCAGTTCCATCATTTCTTATAAACATATAGAAGGATTAACTATTAGAATGTTGGGTATTCACTGTCTCTGTCAAGCTCATACTTGCTACTGAATCACTGAACTGCGAATGATCTCTGCTAGTCTGATGGAATGATTGATAAACATAAGCAGGTATGTAAAGTCCCAGGTTGGGACAAGACTTGGGCCTACACTGAAACTGAACAAGGTTGGCTAATTGGAATGTGACTCTGTATATTTCTAAGAAATCATTTGAGTGAGATTTTTCTAAAAAATATAAAGAAATTGCTCAAATGCTTCCCATTTCTGCTAGTTTAAACAAACACACACTTTTAAAAGATTAATGGGCCTATAAAATATAGTTTGCTAAAAGTATTTTTACATTGAGAATTATTTTGGAGGTAATAGAGAATGGGAGACACAGGGTTACTGGAGTAAAGACTAGAGACTGGGAAGGGTTTTCTTTTTTTCAAAGAGAAAAGGTTAGATCTCTGTAGCCAGTGCATTAATTACTGTTTATTTCAAAAGCAATTTATTTTATTGTGGTATGCGGTATTTGTTACCTAGACAACCAACTTCTTGAGAGGGGCTGTGCCAACAAAAGAAAGTCAAGAAAACACTGAAGTCAGTGTTGATGGTATATTTTCAAATCAAATTAAAGAAAACCTTGAAAGTTCATAGTTGATAGGGTAGTGCACAGGCCTCTGATAACATTTAATTCAATTCAAATCAATTCAATTAAATGAGTATTTATTAAATGTCTATGGGTTTAATTATGAGGCGAGATGCCTACTCATTAAGCAGATCTTAGCAAAGTGGTTCTGGCACTGGAGAGAATGGCATTTGCCTTGGTACTTATGGCTCTTCACCCTGTTCAATAGATGTGCTAGAGAAGGAGGGCCAAACTCTATATTGTTTGCAGAAAAGAGAAAATCTTCTATTCTCTAGTTTCACTTTTCTCTGGGTGACCTTTCTGACATGATCTAGAGGGGCTATGAATTGGTATGGATTGAACCAATTAGAATATTCTTTGAATTCCTACATTATTACAAAACCTTTACCTCTATTCTGAACTTGAGATATTTTACTGGATTCTAGTAATGTAATCATAAAACAATAGTGCCACATAGAAAAAAAACAAACCATGTACATGAGACCTTAGTCTAGCATTGAATCAACAAAGGCAATAAAACTACATGTAACAAAATATCTAAAACATCGAGTTAGCAAGAATGCAAGAGTTTAGTTCTACAGTATTTGAGAAAGTGATGATTTATATTGATTGGCTCAAGAAGTTCCCGGCCACGAGACTCCTACTTTGACAAACCCAGAGATCAAGTAATTTTGTTATTGTTTAGTAGTTTTAAGCTGTGCCCAACTCTCCATGACCTCATTTGAGGTTTTCTTGGCAGAGATCCTGTAGCGGTTGGCCATTTCCTTCTCCAGCTCATTTTACATATGAGGAAACTGAGGCAAACAGAGTTAAGTGACTTGCCTAAGGTCACACAGTTAGGGAGTGTCTGAGGCCAAATTTGAACTCGGGAATATCAGTCTTCTTGACTATAGGTTCAGCACTTTATCCACTGCGCCCCTTAGCTGCCCATATACATACACAATACACATGTCTATATATGCACATATATTTCTACATATATACATATACATACACAACATGTAAGTGGGAATATATATATACATACACATACACACATATAAATTACACACATATGTGTATATATAATATACATCACATATATACTGGATATGTGTACATACACATGCACACCACTGTGTGTGTGTATATATCTATAACTTGACATACACATATATATAAATGAATGTATACAACTGAATATATATACATATAGACACATGTAACTGAATATATGTATATACATGCACATATATACCATACTGGAGATATGTGTGTGCCTAAAATTGGATATACATTTTCATATGCATAACTGGATATATGTGTATATACATATGAAGATATATGTTTATACACACATATATATGTATATATCCAGCTAAATGCACTTGTTTAAACAAAATTGAAACACAGATAAAGCTAGGATGATGGATATTTGATAAGAGTTGTAAAAATTCTGGGGTGGATAGGTAGCGCAGAATAGATAGAGCACTGGCCCTGGAATCAGGATGACCTGAGTTCAAATCCAACCTCAGACATGTAATACTTACTAGTTGTGTGACCTTGGGCAAGTCACTTAACCCCAACTGCCCTGCCTCCCTGCCACCAAAAAGCAAAAAAAAAAAAAAAAAGTTGTGCAAATTCAATTATATTTTTGCTCACAGCTTTCCTCTGAATCTTAGGCTTCTAAGGATGATGCAGCTTGGTTTGTTTATTTTTTCACAGCAACGTCTCTTGGAGAAAGTAAAATAATGTGGACAAAACAACCCAATTCATAATGAAAAGAATGATTTTAAAAGTCAGGTAATCCGATTCCTTTATTCATTTTGTGAACGAAGACAACTGAGTTTCAGAGAGATGAAATGATTTGTGCTGAGTTACATGACTAGTAAATGGTAAAACCAGGATCATTCTAAACTGATGCTTAGTGCCAGATCCAATATTCCTTCTTAAGACTAATTAAGAGTTAGCATTTATTTAGTGCTTTCAGGTTTGCAGAACAGTAACTGTGGGATGTAGGTGCCATTATCATCTCCATTATTTAGGTGAGGAAACTGAGGCAGAAAGAGGTTAAGTGACTTGCCCAAGGTCACTTCTAGGAAGTTTCTGAGATCAGATTTGAACTTACATCTTCCTGATTCCAAGTTCAGCTCTCTATAAACTGTGCCTCCTAGTGCCTCCTCTTTGCACTATGTCCTTCCTACATCTTCCCTTTCTTTCCTCTGATACCAGTCAGTGAAACTGAGAAATACAATAAAGCTTTATGTTTAATATTCCTAACAAGAAGGCATAATTTTGACTTATTTGAGGCAAAACGAATTGATAACACATTTCCATCTGCTGAGTCAGCATTCATTAACTCCTTCCAGTTTATGGTACAGTATAAAATCTTAGGTAATTTTGAAGTCATGTGGGAAAAGTAGATTTTTAAAAAAATGAATTCTGATAAAAGTAAAATACATGTAGTAGGAAAGAATATAAAGCTTACTTTTTAGGAAAATGAAAATTTATTATTTATCACTTATTTTGATTAAAAACATTTTATCTGGCATATTTAGAGGTGCAAAGGCCCAGAAAACATCATGGAAAACTTTAATTAAAAAAACACCTTTTTTCAAACCAGCATCTATCTTTTCTTTTTATTTTCCCTCCCCTCCCCTTCCCTTCCCTTCCTTTCCCTTCCTTCCTTCATTTTTTATTCTTGGTCTCTTCCCTCTCCCCCCTTCCCTTCCCCAACTCTTCCTTTATTCTCTCTTCTCACTTCTCTATATACTGTCTTGATCACTTCATTGGCTCCCACGGATGTAGTTGACATCTCCATGCAGATAATTCCTAGATCTGAATACCCAGTGCCTGTCTCTCCTCAGCTCCAGTCCTTCCTCTCAGCTCCCCATCTCCACCTATATGGTCCATAGGTACCTGGAACTTAACATTTGCAAAACCTAATTTATTATTTTTCTTCCTAACCGCACCTCTCTTCTTAACTTTCTTATTTCTGGCAAGGGCCCCACCATCCCCTGGTTATATTCACAACATTCACAACTTTGGAATCACACCCAATTTTTGCCATTCTCTTATCCTACACACATCCAGTCACTTTCCAAGTCTTGCCAGTTCCAATGCCACAGCACTTCTCACCTGCTATATACAATTCTTCCAGATTAATCTCTGAAACTTTAGATAATTAGAAGATGAAGGTATTATAGAGATCACTGTCTAACCTACTTTTATAAAAAAGGAGATGAGGAAAGTGATGTTCAAATAAGTTTAAATGACTTTCAAAAAGGCCACAGAGATAATGAAAGTGAAGCTGAAAGAACACAAATCTCCTGACTTTTGGTTCTATGAACTTTGACCTGAATCCTGTGATCACATCCTTCTGCTCAAAACTTCAATGACTCTTCATCACTTACTGAATCAAATCATGCTGAAAAGATCAGAGGATCAGACAACTTGGAGCTCAAAGGGACCTTAGAATCACCCAGTGCAATTCAAAATCCTGTCATTGACGATTCTTTACAGTCCAGCCCCAACTTGCCTTTTCAGCCTGATCCAAAGATTCAGCTTGAAACCGCAGTAATAAAATGTTTTGTTATGCAGTTCCTAGATCCACCATGGAGAAATTACTAGTAATCTATGCTTAAGAGAAACCCGATGTCTTGCTATTCTCGTTATGTACCTTTCCCTTTCATACTTGTACCTTTGCCCAAACTTCTCCCTTAGCCTGGGCTGTCTCTCCCATGTCTACTTGTTGAAATATTCTGTGAATATGAAGTATTCTACCCATACATCCATCAAGGACAAACACAAAGGTCACCTCCTTTCTGTTGCTTTCCCTGATAAATGGAGCTACAGTTGATAGCTCCATCTTCCAAAGTCCTATGACATTTTGAATCTACCACTTTTATGGTACTTATCAAATACTCTCTCGTATTATGATTATTCATGTACATCTTTTCTGCCCTATAGAGTGCAACTCTCAGAGGGAAGGAATTATGTCTTATTTTTCTTTGTATCTCTTTACATTGCCTAGCTTAACACCTTATAAATAGCAAGTGACTACTAGCCATTAAAAATCACCCAACGGTCTCACTTAATTTTATTTAAAAATTCATTTTATTGATATGTTTAGTTTTCATGGTACAATTCTTTCTGGATATACTTCTCCCTACAAACCCTTCTGCCCAAACTTTCCCCTCTTCCTGACTTCCCTATTACTGCCAAGGAAACAACCATCACATAGCCTCCCAACCTAGGTATGTGTCATTTTTGACTCATCACTCTTTCTCACTTTCCATATTTAATCACTTGCCACGTCCTGCTGTTTCTACCTACATAGCATCTGTCTTATTCACTCCATTCTCTCCTCTGATCCTGACACCACCCTGGTAGCCTTCATAACCTCAAACCTGGACCATTGTGATAACCTCCTGGTTGGTCTCTCTGTCTCAAATCTCTCCCCAAGTTCCATCTTCTACTCAGTTACCTAACTGATTTTCCTAACTCATAAGTCTGACCATGTCACTCCCTTCACCTCTTATTTACTCCATTGGCTCCCTATTACTTCCAGGATCCAACATAAAATATTCTGTTAGGTTTAAAGTCCTTTACAACCTGACCTCTCTCTGCCTTTCCAGTCTTACACGTCACTACTCCCCTAAATGTATTCTGTTGCCCTAATGATAGTGACTTCCTTTTTGCTCCTCTCACAGGACACTCAGTCTTCTGACTCCATTTTTCACTGGCTGTCCCCCATTCCTAGAATGTTCTTACTCCCTCTTTCTCCTGACTTTTTTCAAATCTCATCTAAAGTTCTGCGTTCTGCAAAAAGCTTTTCGTGGTTCCCCTTTTAGTGTCTTCTCTCTGAGATTATATTCAATTTATCCTGTATATATCTTGTTTGTATAAATTGTCAGCATGTTGTCTTCCCCATTGGACTGGGCAAAGACTGGTTTTTGCTTTTCTTTTTATTCCCAGTGCTTAAAACAGTGCTCAATACTTTGCAGTTGCTTAAAAAAATGCTTGTTGATATATTAAGGAACCTTTTGAGCATAACTGCTATTTCTAGTTTGCTTATGTGAGAATTCTTCAAGAAACACTTGGACAAGGGGCAGCTAGGTGGCACAGTGAATAGAGCACTGGCCCTGCTATCAGGAGGACCTGAGTTCAAATTTGACCTCAGACTCTTGACAATTATTGTGTGACCTTGGGCAAATCACTTGACTCTGATTGCCTCATCTTCCCCCTCCAAAAAATAAAAAAAAAAACACTTAGATGCACAAAACTGCAGTAATTCACAAGCTGAAGACCTTTCACAAGCAAACTTCAAGTTTTTGTCAATGTGAGACACCATATTTAATGTTTATCTTCTGGTGCAGTGGAAGCTGTGGGCTACTCCTCCCACACCCACCCTAAGGCCAGGAGTTGCATCCTGTTCAACTTGTGGGAAACTTTGCCAGCCCCTCAATATGGGAACCAGGGAATGAATGGGTCAAACAGTAGTCCAAGGTAATAAAGGTCACCCCATTTTTATAATATTTACGTATTTCTTAGACATTTAACAAGTATGAAACTATGCTACCATTTTTGTCAGGTTCCTTCAGTTCTCCCTATAAGCTCTGTGGTTTATATTGAACAGTTTTGCATAGCATTGTGCTTTTTGGTAATGTCTATCTCCCATTATAGCAGAACTGACTGTACTTACCATTCATCTTAATCTTAGTCTTTTAAAATTATCTAGTTGTATATAGATTATTCTGTTTCTGCTTACTTTGCTCGTGTCAGTTCATCCAAGCCTTCCCAGTTTTTTTGAATTCCTCATAGTTATCATCTGCTACAGAACAATATTACTCCATTACATTCATTTACCACAATTTGTTCAGCCCCTTCTCAATCAATGAACACCCACTTTGTTTTCACTTTTGTTTTTACAGAAAGTGCTGCTATAAATAACTTGGTGTCTGTGAGGCCTTTCTGTCTTTGACCTCCCTAGGGGTATGTACCTAGTAACCAGTAGCTGTTTATTGAATGACTGGATAAATGACCTTTAGGCCAACATTTGGTCTTCTCCATTTAGTGCAAAAATGATTCAAACTGACGAAGTATAAAAAAACACAAGATCATCTAACTAAATCTTTCACTATTAACCAATTGTGTTGTCATCATGTACAAATGTTTAAAATATATATGTAAT
>CM053585.1:450068690-450107509 GCA_028646515.1 Pseudochirops corinnae | reverse complement strand
ATAGACTGGGGGAGGGGGGTATACACTGGGATGGCTGTTTTGGGGCGGGTGGGTAGGGGAAAGATGGGGAGAAAATATGTAACTCAAAATCTTGTGAAAATGAATGATGCAAACTAAAATAAAATTTAAAAAAAATGTAAAAAAAAAAGAAGTATCTTAGCAGATTTGGAATGCTTAAAAACTATTTATCTGTTCAGGTAGAATTCAATGACAGGTCTTCATTAATGATACAAGACTTAGTTGTTTTCAGTCCATAAATGCTCACAGAATTTTTCTATTTTTTTTAAAATGCATGTTGGTGCTTGAAGATGGACAGGGAAAGGAGTAATGGTATTCCCAATCTTTTTTCAGCCATTTTACTTCTGTTCCTAAATTCTGAGCAGGACAACCTCCCTAGTGTCTTTCTTCTCATCTAATCTTTCACTTTTTCCTTTGCCTCTAAAAAACTGCATGACTGTATGGAAAAAGCATTCTATTTTCTCATTTACCAGTGCACACACATAGCTACCTCTTAAATCCAGAAAATATCTATTGCATACATGTGAGGATTAGGAAATATGTGCAGGCTGCAAGCAGTTGTGTTGAGGCACAGGGAAGTGTCTGAGGCCCTGGAATTAGTTGGGTCATGTAGAGGTCAGAGCATACTGCACTACCCCTGGCCAGGGGGTACTGCATTGCTCAAGATTCTCTTACATGAGGTTACCTGATGTTCCTGATTAGTGTCTCCACACCCTGGGGCCTTCATACCCTTGTGATTGCACCTCCCCTCTCACAATTCTGTTCAGCTGGGCTCTGTCACATGTGGTATGTGGATCTGGGGTACATATAAGACCTAAGCCTTGGAGGTACTTTGAAGCCTGCCTTAAGATCTGGCCGTAAGGCTTCCCCATGGAGAGACCTCAATAAACCTTCTCTGCTTGCACCTACAAGCCTCGACTCTTCTGTTCTAAAAATGCGCTAGCGCCTACTTGAGTGAGGTAAGTAACTGGCTCCCCTGCAGGCAAGTTAGGGTACTCTGAAAAAGAACCCTGACACATACATACACGTACACAGATTTTATTTATCCAGAAAGACTGTGGTATAATGGATAGGGAGCTGGCCTTGGAGCTAAGAACACTTGGTTTTAAGTCCCTCTTTTGACAGGTCACCCAACCTTTCAGTGTTCTAAGTGATTCTCTGAGACTACAATGGTTGAAGAAAGTTTCTTTTCCAAGAGTTAGGAGCTACTCTTTTCTGAGAGTATGCCAGTGAAACCAGTCTCTATCCCCTATATCTACCTGCCTACTTGTCTACCTTTCTCTGTCTCTCAGTCTCTTTTATACACATAGAGACATTAAGGAAAGCTTCATGGAAGCATTGGCGTGTAAACTGAGCCTTTAAGGAATTATAATGATAATGAGGAGACAGATCATTCCAGGATCAGGGGGCAAAAAGGTTACATATTATGTACCTTGATAAAGAGAACCAAAGGCTTTGGGATTTTCACTGATTGACTTTGACACTGATTAAATCACATTAATGCCTTAGTTTCAAAAAAAAAAGTATACAAAGTAGAGTTCATTTCAAGAAAGGTGGTTTACAGATAAAATCCATTGTTATTAGTATCAGAAGTAATAGGATTCTGAACTAGAAAGTTTATTTCCCTGTTGGTACTTACTGTTCTGTACTTATACCATTGTAGATAGACTACTCTTCTGGGAAAAAAAAATCACATCAAATCAGCAAATATTTACTAAATTTTTACTTTTGTAGTTACTGTGCTAGGCATGCTGGGCACTACAGAGAAGTATAAGATACAGCCTTTGCTCTCAGGGAACAATCTAGGTGAATAGATAGGACATGAGAAGCAAACAAAACTAAAGAAATAATGCCACTATATTAAATTTTAAAAAGACATCATAAGATATACCGTTGGGGAATATATGATCAGTCATAATAATAGGCAATGGGCACAGCAGATAGAGAACTGGTTTCTGAATTAGGAAAACCTGGGTTCAAATCCTGCCTTTGTCACCTATGCTTTTTGTGTGACTATGGGCAAGTCACATAACTTTTCTATGCTCTCAGGCCACTCTCTATGACTATTAGTGGCACAGGTGCAGAACTTCATTATTACAGGACATTTCCTCTCCTGGAGTTCCTTAAGCCAATGAAACCACTGGTCCTGTCCTCCCCTAGCCCAGCCAAAATCCTGTCAAGATAAAAGAGTATACTAAATACATGCTATTAGTACAGGAGATAGAAATTCATTCATTCATCCATTCAATGAATATTTATTATATACCTACTATGCTGTGTGCACAGGACAGCTTTTTGCTTGGTACTGGGACCCAGGGAGGGGTGGTATTTACAAAGTATAGATAAAACCCATATCTTAGGTAAGGTTCTTCCCCTCAAGGTGTATAATGCAATATTATAGATGCATATAGATATGGTGTAGAATAACAGTAACAGCAAACAGAATGTCAGGCACTTTAGCTGGGGATGGTCACATTTGGACATATCAGAGGAGAAGGAAGAGAATTTCAGGTGTAGGGGATGAGACAAGCAAAGACAGGAAAATGCAAAGTGTGTTTGCAGTTACGTAAACAAGTGGCAGTTTCACTTCAAGATTAAAAGTCGCAGATTGCCTTAGCAAACTTGCCTCTGTGTCCTACAGCTTTCTTGTGTCACTCTGCTCCCTCATGGTAGCCCCAAATTCGATATACTCTGAAACTATGCACTGCTTTCTTTGCTCTCTTCTCTTTCCCCTATTTTCTTTCGTTATTTCACTTTTTCTTTCTGTCATAACTATCTCCTCAATTTTTTCTTTTTCTTCTTTTTTTGACTCCTTCTGTGTTGTCTATGTTACTACTAGTGACATTCATGGGCATTGCTTCATCTCATTGGTGGCCCTCAAAGCCAGTGCTATTGCTGACCCTTCTCTGAATAGTGAACACAAAACCCATTTTATTAAAACATAATTCCTATCTGCTGAGGTCTTACAAATTAGTAGGTGGGATGAACCGCACACATGGAGACATTTTGGCAGCTTCTGATTCCCAACTTTAGGGCTTGATTCCCTTTATAAAATAAAGCTAGATACTGCACAAAACATGTACTTTTTCAGCTTACAAATGAAGCCCAGACTGCCTTCAACTGCTGTCATGGTGGAGAATGAGATAAATTATCTCAAATGGTGAGAAATAATGGCATCAAAATAGTTAATTTTTATATTTGAGCTTAACTGAACCCAAGATACTTAGCAGAATGAAGTTCCAATCAGCTTCAGAAGCCATTATATATTGATTTTACATATTTTTTTCTTGTTAGGGAGCTATCTTGTATTAATCAAAAACAAAATACTATGTTAGTGGGGCCGGTTCTTTCATTTTTTATGTTATTAGAGTTTTGTTTTTAATTCACATATCCCTCTAATGTGAAAGTAGTCTTCTAATTTAAATGGTATTTCCTTCACACTGTTTTGAGTGTTATTTCTGTAAACTATTTTATTTGCATAGTGGCTTCTATTTTCTAAAAGTTCAAAATATTAGCTGAGCCTGAGGGAGAACTGTTTATGCTTCAGAAGACAATCAGGTAGTCCCAGTAAGTAAATGATAAAGTGTTTTCCAGATGATCAGTGTTTTTCAGTGAAGAGTGTTTGTTGTATTTTCCATTGCAATGGAATTGGATCCTTGAAAGTCTGGAATTCCACATTAAAATGTTCCACTATCAAAAGTAAAGGTTTTAACTGCATAGCATAAACAACAGGTGTTAACAATAACTCAACAGATGTTGTGTGTTGCCCAAAGCTATAACTCTAGTGACCATTGCACTCAGATGACTTGTGAGGCAAGATGTGTTTTCCAATATTTTGATCATCACCCTACCAGACCTTTCTAATCTTGAGCAAAGTCTCATCCTTCTTCATTCACTTTGGGCAGCCACATACCATTTTCAAGGTATTTTGTCTTTTTGTTTAGCCTTCCTAGCATTTTCCCCTCAAAATGTCATTCATGGTCACATTTTGCTCTCAAAGAATACTCTCATCTCCATTTTCCTCCCAGTTTATCTGTCTCCTTTTTTTCTTCCTTACTGTAAAAAGTATTTCCTTCATAAATCATTGCCCTTGTATTTTAGTTTCCAGGAGAATTCCATAGCTGGTTCTGTGGAATTCCTAATGGGTTCTCGCTAGTCTTGACTATAATTCTTTTTAAGTCCATAATAGAGGACATTTCTCCAAATCTAATGATCCTAACTCCACCACTGAAGACTTAAACAGAGGTAATGACGTGCAGGATAAAGTGCTTTGGATTTGGAATGAAGGAAAGAGAAAAAAAAAACACCATTTATTTATTGCTTAATATGGACCAAGTACTGTGATAAAGATTAAGAGTACAAATGAAAATACAAAGGTAGAGACAGTCACTTCCCTCATGGAACTTCCATTCTAATGGAGATACAATACAATGTGCTAGGGGTAGTGGTGGGCAGGGAAGGGCACTTTGGTCCCAAAGTTACCAGAATAAGGATTGAAATGGGGCTTTCCTGAAATGGTTACTGAGAAAAGGCTCTTACCAATCAGGATGGGGCCCCAGGGTGGAAGTTTCTTCAGGGTGACAAAGCAGTCAGTGAGGAGGAGAAGGTTGACAGTAGCAAGCAGAGGACCTGAGGTCAAATCCTACTTCTGCCACTTACTAGTAATGTGATCTTTGGTAAATCACTCAATCTCTCTGGGCCTCAGTTTCCACATCTGTAAAATGAGGGGATGACTTCCAAGGTCTCTCCCACCTCTATCTATGATGTTATGATTATTCTGGCTACAGACACATGATATGCTAATGTGCTTAGAGAAACCCAAGGTTGATTGTACATCAGGTAAAATGTACTACTATTCTACAGCTGTGCTGGTTGAGTGAGAGGGGGAATTGCCTGGGACATTTAAGGAGTGACTCAACTCAAGAAGCATTTATTAAACATCTCCACTCTGTTAAACATTGTGCTAGGCTATAGGGATACAAATATAGCACGTATATTCTGGCTCTTTCTCCTAGAACCAGACAGGTAACATCTTCCCTCAGAATTCCAGGGTACCCTTGAAAGGTTAATGGGGTGTTTCTCCTCTACTGCTTATCAGCCCAACATTTCACTGTGTTCCTCCTTTTGTTAGGGTCTAGGGTCCCAATCCAATTTAACCACTTAGCATTGAGTAGCTTTTACAATGGGATATTTACTTCAAAAATGTAGCAAGCAGGGTGGCTAGGTGGTACAGTGAATAGAGCACTGGCCCTGGAGTCAGGAGGACCTGAGTTCAAATGCGGCCTCAGACACTTAACACAAAAACTAGCTGTGTGGCCTTGGGCAAGTCACTTAACCCCAACTGCCCTCTAAAGTAAGAGAAAAAAAGGCAAAAATATAGCAAGAACAAATGTACAAACATTCTATGCCCCCCTCCAATATGTCTGGGGCATACTCTCCCTTACATCACCTCCTCTCAAGGAGTAGGCTCAAGATTCGTCTCAGTTCTTATATAACATTGGTCTCCCCCCACATCATATCCAGTTATGGCATGGTTTCCAGATAAATTCTTGCACTGGGATGGGGTCCCAAAGGTCACTTATGAAGACCACTTCTTGTACCTCCCCACCATTTAGCCAACTGGAACAAGATATAGAATGTCCACACATGCTCCCCTGATTTTCCATGGCTCTTCCTTTATATGTCGCCATGGTTCTTCTGGAAGCTGTCTTCTCTGTGAAAAAGATGCATCAGTTGAACGAGCTAACAGGGTCTGTGCATTTGCCAAATTGCCATTCCACCTAAACAAAATTGTACTTCCTTCAAGGAGCTTAAGTGCTGCTCACTGGTTATCAATAATTAAGCTAATCCAGTATGACTACTGTGGAAATGTTTTGCATAACTACATATGTATAACCTATATTGAATTGCTTGTCTTCCCAGTGGGGGTGAGCAAAGAGGAAAGAAGAAAAAAATCTGGAACCCAAAGTGTTAAAAACAAATGTTTAAAAATTGTTGTTACATCCAAGTGGGAAATAAGATATGTAAGCAATGGAGTATAGAAATCCAGCTTGCCCTATAAGAAAGTAAGGGGTTAAGGGGAGGGATGGGGGCAATATATGAAAGAACAGACTGGGGAAAGGAGTGATCAATATGCTTACCATCTTGTGGTGTGGGGTAGAGGAGAGATGGGGAGAAAATTTGGAACTCAAAATCATGTGGAAATGAATGTTGAAAACTAAAAGTAAATTCTGAAAAAAATAATTAAACTGATCATGAACTTGAGCCATTTAAATCATTTGGGTTGTACATGGAACAGCAGTCAGACTTATGCTGCTGCCGTGTCTCTGTCACTTATTCCCTTTGCTTCCCAGCTGGGGGGAAGCTGGAAAGCATAATGTTATCTGGGGTTTTCCCTTTGCATTTTGTGGTTGTGGCAACACTTGGCATCTCTCTTGGTTGTAGAGCAGTGGTTCTCAACCTTCCTAATGTTGTGACCTTTTAATACTCCTATGTGGGTGTATCTGCATGTGGGCAGACCTGCCTGGAGACAGATAGAGGAGCAGTGTCTCAGTTCCTAAGATCATCAGAAATATGTGTTTTTCGATGGTTTTAGGCGACCTCTGTGACTCCTGTGAAAGGGTCATTCAAGCCCCAAAGGGGTCGCGACCCACAGGTTGAGAACTGCTGTTGTAGAGGATCAATTTCTGGTAAGGACTGGCTCTGTATTGAGGGAAAAGGGACTCAATGTACAGCCCCACGTGGGTTTTGATACTGTATTGTTCTGAGACTGTCCATTGCATACTTGAACCTATTTACTTTTTGTTTATTCTATACTTTATATCAGTTTCTGCCTCAGGAGAACCAGCAATCAAAAACAGCTCACAGGACTAATCCTTTTTACATAAACTGATTTCTAGGGAGTCCTGGAAATTCCTCCTCTGCACTAGAATCATGTCATAGACTATAGGATGTGGTAATAAGTACCCTGAAGGAGTGCTAGAGCGCTTGGACATCCCCTAAGAAGTATTGAGCATTTTGGCACAGGACACAATTACAGTACATTGGGTAGCTCTGAGCTGTTAAGGCTTCCTGGAGGTCAAATAGTTAAGCCTAAGAACAAAAGTTTGCCAAAAAATCTTCCTACCCCCCATCCCCACATTCCATAGCTCCTTTCGATGGAGACCAGAAATCTAAGTCTGATCATGGCAGCAAGTCCACTGATAGTTTGTATTTCAAGTCTGGGAACCTTCTATAACCAGGCTATGGCTTGAGAAGAGGGTAGGTCTCAAGTTCCCAGTAGTAGGGACTCCAACATGGGGTTTGAACAGAATTGAGAACAAGGGACCTGCCACCAACATACTGACCTCTAAATCACTGGGGAAATAATTGAATAACTAGGCACTTCTTGAACTATGACAAATAGTGGATTTTCTAATTTCATTCAGTTCCACTCAACAAATGTGTAAGTAGATGTAATAGATGCAAGACTGGGGATACAATCAGCAAACTACATTTATTAAGGTGTACTTCATGTTAAGTCCTGGGATACAAAATTAAATAATGGGTCCAAAAATGGGTCCCCGTCCTCAAAGAACTTACCTTCCACTAACTCCTACTCCTCAAACATGGGATGAGGACTGTGGCCGTAGTCTTATTTTTTTCCTTTGATTCCTATTACCTAGTGGGTTTTTTAATGTGCCCAAATCAAAAGTCATGCTGAGCATGTGGAATTTGAATTTTATTGGCATGACCTGGGTGGGTCCCGCTTTGGCTACGGATGATTTCATTATTTGGGGCTCTTTTCCAAGGACCTCTCATTAGCACAAGTGGAAAATAGTGGAAAAATAGCAACTTGCAGAAAATGACAGTGTGAGGCAGAGACTGCAGGAGGCCTTTGTCTTTTACCGCAGAGGCTCTCTCCTTTCTCTTCCCAATATGTGGAAATGAGGGAAGACTTGCAGTCTTTGCTATGAGCATTATTCTTTTTATGAGTCACACATGGGCTCCAGTGCTGGTCAGTATTAGCAGTTAAAGGCCATGCATGAAATCACAAACCAGAGAAGACTTATAATTTTTAACCCTCTAAAGGGGAAGGTGTAAGTTTTTGATGGAAGTTTTCTGATTTTTTTTATTGTCTACCACTGTAGTGCCATAAATAGGAAAGTTCAAATCGGAAAATATTATGTCTTTAAAAATCTATTTGGTTAATTCAGTCTAGGAAACTTAGTAGTGTGGATTGCAAAACATATCTGGAGTTCAGAAAATGCCTGGCTTGGGAGTCAGGAGATAACGTTTCTAGTCACTGACTATGTGGTCTTTGCTAAGTTACTTCTTCACCTTTATCAGCCTCCACTGACTCTTTTATAAAATGACAGGTTGGCCAGGAGGCCTCTAAGGTTCTTCCTAGAGGTATCTAATCTAAATTATGAGAGTTTTTTTTTTATGATTGATGGTGATGATTGGAGTTTTTCTTATTATTTCTTATTTTTCTTATTATTATATATAATATATTATATTCTTCTTATTATATTTCTTATTATTTCCATTTCCCTGGGTAGGACTTTTCTTCAATATTATGTGGCTTTTTAAAAATTAAAGCAATATTAAAAGCACTAATTTGAGAAGACTAGAAATCAGATTTCTAATTTCAAGAAACATGGGTAGGGAAATAGTAACTTTCATCTTATAGTAAGTATTCATGGTGTTCTTTCTTTATGATCTTCCTTGCCTTGTGGTGCACATAATAAATAAAAAAGTTTCTTCATACTTCCTGACCAATAGAACTAGGAGTAGGTAGCAGCCTATATGATGATAAAGGGCTTCTAAAGCCCTTTTAATTTAATTTTAATTTAATCAAATGTAGAATAATTTCCTAGACTGACTGGTGGATACCTATATTTTTGGATGGATAAAATCTGTATTTTTTGCAGGGGAGTGAAATGAGGTAGGGAGTGAGTGAGAAGAAAAAGGAAGGGCCAAGCTCAATAAGGGGAATGTTAGGGTGGCCAGGAAGGCAGTCATGGAGAAATAGGGCACAGTGAGTGGGTGTCATAGAATGTCTAAGGGAAAATGAAAATGGCAAAGGACCAGCAAAAGAAGTGGGGAGAGGGGAAGGGAGATGATGCTGAAGAGATTTTTTTTCTATTCAATACTTTTGCCTGGGGCCAGGCCTGTTAAACTAAGGTACTGCTCAAAGATGCCCTAGGGAAATTCTGATCACAAGTGGGGCCAAGTCTATTTGTGGTGCCTCTAGCTTTGAAAGGGACATAATATTTTTGCCTCGAGATGGCACTCCAGAGTTGTCCGTATACAGGGGTAAGAAATTTACGTGTATGGGACGTCAGATGCTGAAGCCATTAGCAACCTTACTCTTCCTATATTTGCTTAGGTTAATCCAAGAAAATAACAAACACTATTACTGCATAGGAGTTGGTGTGGTTCACTTGAAAGAACAATTAAAGATCTGGACTCAAATTCTAGCACTGTTTCTTATTAGTGGTTTGATGTTTGGTAAGTCCCTTAACTACTGGGCCTCAGTTTCTTCTGCTGAAAAATGAAGATAACAATACCTTCCTTACCTGCCTCATGTGGTTTTTGTAGGGATTTGTAAGGGATTCCAGGGGTCATCTAGTCCAAATCTCATTTTATAGAAAGGGAAAATGAGCCCTAGGGAGGGTGGAATTGAGTCAGAAGAGTTGAAGGTGATTTTTAGAGATGACTTAGTCCAGCAGTTTTCAACCATTTTGGGTCTTAAGACTCTTTTATAATCTTCATAATTATTGAGGACCCCTCTCCCAAAGAGCTTTTGTTCATGTGGGTCATATCTATCAGTTTACTGGACTAAAAGTTAAAACATCCTATTATTATGAAAATAGTTTTGACCTCATTGACCCTCTGAAAAGATCTGAGGAAACTTCAGTCATATTTAAGAACCACTAATCTAGTCCAATCCCCTTCCATTTCACAGATGAAGGAATTGAATTGTCCACAGGTCCACTGGTCCAGAGCTGGTTTGTTTGTTTGTTTTTAATTGTTCAGCCATTTTAGTTGTGCCTGACTCTTTGACACCATTTGGTTTTTTTTTTGGCAAAGATACTGGAGTGGTTTGCCATTTCCTTCTTCGACTCATTTTACAGATGAGCAAACTGAGACAAACAGGGTTAAGTGATTACACAGCGAGTAAGTGTCTTAGGCTAGTAAGGAGTACATCTACGATATGAATCAAGTCTGTGTTCTCCAAATTCACCATACCCTGCTGCTACAGAGGGTTAAATAAGTAAATTCAGGGTCGTAGGACTACACTCCTTTTCTCCATAAAGCTCAGATACTCTTTTATTTACTTTTAAAAATTCTTCTGAAGTGGAAACATAAAGACACTCCTTCCTGGTCTGATTGTTTTCCTCTTCATATTAACTCTTGCTCTCTGAACTCTTCTTCCTTCTCTCTTATCCTTCCCATGTTTTCCAGAATTATGCAGGCCAGTTCATTTTCCTCTTCCAGTCTTCATTCTGTCCCTGTCCTTCAGATTTGCCCACTGACTTCCCTTCTTACTTACACAAAGTCCTCACCTTTAGAGGGAAGGGCTGAATTATGGAGCTGGCTGGCCAGATGATGGCTCTTATCTCCACCTACTCACTTTCCTGTTCCCTTCCTCCTGCCAAACTTCCCTCTTCCCTTGGCCCTTCCATCCCTCCTCGTTTCTGAATCAGAACCTTATTAACTGGGTACCCTTCACGTAAAAATCGGCTGACTGACGAACAACTGCTCTACAATTCTGCTTTCCTACCTTTAAAGCCCACCCTTCTCTCATCCATAAGGATTTACCCTGGTGCAAAGGTGTTTAACCTTTTTTGCTTTCACAATCCCTTTTGGCAGTCTGGTGAAGCCTATGAGCCCTTCTCAGAATAATTTTAAAAAAAATTCTAATTTAAGGAAATGCTAAATTTTAGGTCACTATCTGAAAGATTTTTTTTTTTCTCCATCTAAGATTATGAATGCCCCTCAAATCTTTCCACAGACTTATGTTAAGATCCCTGATCTTACTACAAGTTGATAAGTGTTTTTTGAGTGCTAAGTGACTTGGGTGGATAGAGCATTGGGCTGGAGTCAGGCAGACCAGAGCTCAAACATGATCTCAGATACTTACTAGTATTGGGTTCTTGGGCAAGTCACCTAACCTCTGTTTGCTTCAATTTCCTCAGCTGAAAAATGGGTATAACAGCACCTACCTCGCAGGTACAAAATGAGGTACCTTGTTTTGAGAATCAAATGAGGTAATATTTGTACAGTGCTTAACACCATGCCTGCCACGTAGTAGGTGCTATATAAATGCTTTCTCTTTTACCTCTCCTACTATGTGCCACACACGGTCCTAAGTGCTGGGGATACAAACAGACTCTCCCTCAAAGAGCTCGAAATCTAAAGGAGGAGACCATGTATAAGCAGCTATGAACGGACAAGTTACAGACAGGGCAGGTGGAAGGTAACCTCAGATGGGGTGTTAGGAAAGGCTTGTTTCAGAAGGTGAGATTTTTGTCTTGAAGGAAACCAGGGGAAGCCAGAGATAGGAGATGAGGAGGGAGACCATTCTAGACATGGTGGACAGTCAGTGGAAATTTACGGCCAGGAGATGGAGTTCCTTCTTCAAGAAATAACAAGAAGGCCACTGCTACCAGATCATGGAATGTGTTGAAAGGAGTAAGGCAAAAGAAAACTTGTCCTTAAATTCTCTAAAGGGAAAAATTCTCCCTTAGTACAACAGCAGTTATTTGTATATCCAGGTGATATGCGGTGAATAGAGCGCATATATATATATATAGAGAGAGAGAGAGAGAGACATCTTCTTGAGTTCAAATCTGGTTTCAGATGCTTACTAGCTGTGTGACCCTGGGCAAGTCACTTAACCCTGTTTGCCTCAGTTTCCTCTTTTGTAAAATGAGCTGGAGAAGGAAATGGCAAATTACTCCAGTATCTTTGCTAAGAAAACTCCAAATGGAGTGTCACAAAGTTGGACATGACTGAACAACTTCAGTTCTAGCTATCTTCATTTGTAAATATATATTTTTAAAAACAGAATGAAGTGCAGAGCAGATTCTACACTCTATGTACAGAAAGAATATTACTACATATTGTTGCATTTTTCAGTTGTGTCCATCTTTTCGTGACTCCATTTAGGGTTTTCTTGGCAAAGACACTGGAAGGGTTCGCCATTTCCTTCTCCAGCTTATTTTACAGATGAAGAAACTGAAGCAAACAAGGTTAAGTGACTTGCCCAGGATCACACAGCTAGTAAGTGTCTGAAACTGGATTTTAACTGAGGAAGATGAGTCTTCCTGACTCCTGGATTGGCATTCTGTCCCACTGTACCACCTAATTGCCCATATTGCTGCATATTGGCTTGTTCTAAAATGTAGGGAAGTAGAGTTAAACAGTTTCTAAGACTTAAAAAAAAAATTACCATTGCCTTATTAAAAGCATTAAAAGGTTAAAGTAATCCCTTCTTAGAGACAGTAGGAGAAGTCAAGGACTTAATTAACTGTGTCATCCCATTTCATAGAGACTGACTGGTCAAATATATTCTTGAATATATCCTTTTGTGCTACATAGTTTGAAAGATGGATTTCCAAGTCAGGACAGAAACTCTACCATGAGTTGTGTTCTTAAGATCTAGTGAACTGACACCTAGTGTTTAACATTGGGTACTGCAAATAGATTTTTCTGCAGAAAGGGATTAAAAACAGAAGTGATGATCAATTTATAGCTCGAAGTAGTGATCTAGTGTGACCCCTCATTTTACAGCTGCGAACTGAACCCCAGAGAATGAAGTGATTTGACCAAGGTTGCACAGAGAGTAAGTTCCAGAATTAGGATTCAAACCCCAGTCATTTGAGTCTATATGTAGAACTGAAAAAAAAAAATCATCAAAGTTGAAAGGAACCTTAAAAATTCAGGCTTTCCAATGCTCACTCCTTACATGCATTTAGCTTTTCTGTATAGTTGAGGACTTTTTTGAAATTCAAATATTTTTCAGGATACATTGAGGGGTTATAGCTTTTCTCTGAGTTTCATTATTCTTATTGTAAATTGAGGAGGTTGAACGAGATGACCTTTAACGTTGCTTTCATTTGCAAATCTATTATTCTATGATTTTACTATTTCATTTTGAATTTATATGATATTGAGTTTGAAATCAGGAGTCCTGGACCTTACACTAGTCAGCTATGGGATTTTGGATGAGTCACTTCATCTCCACGCTCCAATTTTCTCACCTGAAAAATAAGAACATTGAAATAGATAATATATCTAAAAGGAACTGTTTCTGGCATTCTATGCACTATGATCACATTTTTATAACTAGAGGATACTTGGAAAATGACAATATTAAAATATATTTTATGAAGCCCAAAGTATGTTTTCCTGAAAGACCAATAAAATTAAAAATAAATTAACAGAGAAATTATTTGCATTTAGGGAAAATACATTATTTCCTTGTATACTTTTGAATAGTTTAGTAATGGTTGTTTCTAGTTCTTGAAAGTTCATAAAGTACTGAGATACTAGTAGATAATGAAGTTATTTAGTGAATTTAGGATTTGTATATTTGAGGTAACTAGGTGGTACAGTATATAAAGGGCAAACTTCAGTCAGGAAGACCTGAGTTCAAATCCATTCCCAGACATTTATTAGCCTTTGTGGCCTGGAACAAGTTTTACCTCTGTATCTTCATCTGAAAAGTGAAGATAATAACTTCTACCTGACAGGATTGTTGTGAGGACCAAATGAAATATTTGTGAACCACTTTGTCAGTGTTGGTTAGGTAGAATTTATTGTTCAAGGTAATTATGGACCAGAAATTCATTTTAATTTCTTCCAAACTTTATATTTCTGACCTGAGTGAATAGATTATATCTAGATTCATTAGTCCAGCCAGTTCTGGCAAACAATATTATTTTGACCTGAATAAATCATGGTGGCTGTGCAAATGGCCTCAAATATACCAACGATTGTGAGATCTGTCTTGGCTCTTGCTTGTAGATAGGATTTAATTTTGGTAAGGACCACCTTAGAAATCAGCTAGTCCTGATTTCTTCCTTTTTTCATTTTTTTATAGGTAAGAGGTTAAATCATATAGATAATAAATAGCAGAGGTGAGATTTGAATGAAGATTCTGACTCTACAGACAATATTCTTTTTACTGTAACACCCTTTCCTATGTGTTTCAGAGAAAGTGTAGATATGACTCCTAATTCCTTCCTTCCTTCCTTCCTCTTTCATCTTCTCCTTCTTTCTTTCCCTACTCTATCCTTTTCTTTCTTCCCTCTCTCATAGTCAAGCAAAACAAACTCCCCTAATGGCCGTGTCTGGAAATGTCCATCTTATTCTGCATCTTGAGGCCATCCTCACCTCTCAGTCAGGAGGTAGTTCTTATTTTCTTTAGGTCATGGTGAGTAAACTTCATGAACATGTTAAGGATATATAGCAGACAAATAGGATAAAATGCTCAGTAGGGTTATATTTCAGAGGATAAAATTTATAAATCATTTTTCTAAATTGATTCTGCATTTGTGAAATGAGTCATGACTAGAGATATTAAAATTTTCCCTTAAATACAGAGGTGGTGTTGTTTTCTATTTTAATTTTTAGATTCAGTATAGGGACAGGGAGAGGACCTATGATTTCATTTGGTATAGGGAACTCCCAAGTGGGGAAACTCCCTGTACCAGAGATCAGAATGTTCCCTGCAACTTAGAGTCTCAGAAAACTGTCTAGACCATGAGTGGGAACCTGGGGCCTCGAGGTCACATGTAGCCCTCTAGGTCCTCAAGTGCATCCCTTTGACACAAAGTTTGAATTCAGTCACAGGGCCACACTTGAGGACCTAGAGGGTCACATGTGGCCTTGAGGCCGCAGGTTCCCCCACCCCTGGTCTAGAGTACTGAGAGATTAAGTGCCTTGTCCAGGGTCACAAACCAGTGCGTGCCACTGGTCGAATTTGAACCCTGATTTTCCTGACTTTGAAGCCATTCAATCCATTTTCATACATTGTGTCAGATTCATCATGCTTTTATTTTAAAATTATTTATCAAGGTCTTTGTTTTTATGTCAGTTCCATTTCCCAATGTGGCCCTACCTCGTGTACCAGCCCTGTAACAAAGAATTTTTTAAAAGAAAAAAAAAACAGTTTGCCAAAACCAACCAAGTCTGACAGTTTATTCACTGTTCCATATCCATAGCCCCTACCTCTGTAAATGAAGGGAAAGTGATATATTTCCTCATCTCTCCCTTAGGATCAAACTTGTTTATTAGAATTACACAGTGCTCAGTTTCATTTTCTTTTTTATTTTTCAAGAAGAGGTGAAATGGAATTTCCAGCTGAATAGATCTTTAAAAAGTTTTTTTTTTAAATCTTTCTCTTTAATAGCTAGTAAGAACAATCAAATGTTTTAGGTCTTAAAAAAAAACCTCATGGGTTTTTAGTAGAAACTTTTCCCTATCTATGATTTTCAGATTATTTAGCATTGATTATATTTTTTTTGGTGTCTTTCCAGTGTAATGTGAAACTGCTTTCCTTAGAGGATCACTCACCTCATATCCTAATTCACAGGGACATAAGATTTCTGATTTCCCTCCACTGGTTCTATGGGAGTTCAAGTAGCGTGTCATAGGCATGACAATTAGCCCACCATACCTCTTGGATTCTAGATTACAGAATTCATTCATAGTGGCCTTAAACTTAAAGTTTCTTCCATACTTAGCATAGTACCTGACACATAGTGTTTAATAAATTATTGTTGACTTGGAAGTCTCTTTTTTCCCAGTACACTGTCCCCACTGTCCCCAAGTATAAAAGGAATGTGATGATGTTAGTTTTATTAATGTTACGATATTTAATTCAGACCTATGATTTCACTGGTATAGGGACTATCCCTTCCAATGGAGATCGCCATTTCTTCTGGTTGTCTTCCATACCTGGAAGAATAATAATATGGCACTTTAAGGTTTGTAAAGCTCTTTTAAAATATTATCTCGTTTTATACTCACAACCACCCTGGGATGCAATTATCTCCATTTTACAAATGAGGAAATTGGGACAGAGAGAGTTGTTAAGTGACCTGCCCAGGGTCACACAGCTAGTATCTTAGGCCACAGTCGAACTCAGGTTTTCCCGAATCCAGGCCCAGCACTCTACCTTGCTCTGACAGTTGCCTAGAATGCCCTTTCTCCTCACTTCTGTCTGTCATAATCCCTAATTTTCTTCCTGGGTCAGTTTAAATGCATCTTCAATGTGAGACCTTTCCTGATCTCCTTCTCTACTTCACACCTTCCACCCATAGGTGCTAGTCTGTATTTAAGTCTATCTTTTTATTATACTTATACATGTACATGTTATCTCTTTCCTCCGGAGATTTTTTTCACTTTTATTTTTGGACTCGCAGGATCTAGTACAATGTGTGTCATATGGTAGAGGCTCAACAAACATTTGTTGATTTATTAATTGATAAGGAGTTGCCTGAGATTTGCCTATTGAACCAATTGTTCCTATCTGCAACTGCGTACTGTCTTCTTATGTTTATGAAGAGTTATGTTTATATGTTATGTTTTAACAGCAGCTAGGTGGCACCTAATATGTTTATGAAGAGTTATGACTTGTGATATTATTATGATATTTATAGGAATTATTTCATGTCTGATTTTAATTCCTCCCTGTCCCCAAATGTTACATCATTCAACATTTCCTGTGCAGGAAAAATTACTTTTGCACATGTCCCTCACATTTTTAGGCCTTTGTATGCTTGACACTTTCCAAATCCAATAACGTTGTGTATTTCTACAATGTAATAAAAGTAGAACTCCTGTTTATCTACAATCCTAAAAAAAAAAAAAGCACCCCTCAAATAATCAATTTTCAACAATATGGAGCAAGGCTAACATATTCTTACTAAGGGCAGGAACATACTGTAGTGTCTTCTGCATAAAAGTTTTATTTAGATTATAAAATTTTGGTTTCATATATGTTTAGAGAAGCATAATTCTTCTTTTGAAATCTGTTAAGTTATGTATAATATCTATGACAACTCAAGCCTAAGTAAGCCCATTCTTCAACTATTGAGGGCAAATGGGAGATGATTTATAATTATTTTTTTCTTTGTTCAATAATAATAACTGATAGATGTAATGTTTTAACAGCAGCTAGGTGGCACCACAATGCACAGAGCACTGTGCCTGGAGTCAGGAAGACTCATCTTCCTGAGTTCAAATGTGGCCTCAGATATTTAATAGCAGTGTGACCCTGGGCAAGTCACTTAACCCTGTTTGCTTCAGTTCCTCATGTGTAAAATGAGCTGGAGAAGCAAATGGCGAATCACGACAGTATCCCTGCCAAAAAAACCCGAAATGGTGTAACGAAGAGCCAGATATGACTGAAACAACTGAACAAAAAAGTGTTCTCAAGTTTAGAAAGTGCTTTATGTCGAATGTCATTTAATCCTAACTTATAACAATCTTTAGAGAGAGGTCAAGTTCATCTCTCTCTTTTTTGGTGATCTGCCTCTTTGAGTTCTTCAGTGGCTAAAGCCTCTTCACTTCTGCAAATGCAGTTCCCATTAGAGAGTTAACTGGTACAATTTCAGCTGAAGTGCTTTGCTTGTGTTCACTCCTAGCATGTGTCAAAGGCAGGACTTCCTGATCTGAGGTCCTTCCTCTATCCACTCTACCACTCTCCCTCCCCAGAGAGATACTATATATAGGTCATGTATTTATAGACTCTTAGATGTAGTGATGATGAGGCTCAAAGATGTTGACTTGACCATATTTGCATATCTAAGAAGTGTTGGAATCAAGATTTAAACACAGAGTTTCTTGACTTCCTCAACCAGTACCCTATCCAAAAATGCTAAGCTGTCCAGGGAGTAGGGATGAAATCTCTTCTGGTCTTCCTATTCTCAATAATTGATTACCCTTGGAGAGTCACTTAACTGTCATGAATGCAGAGAGACTGTTTCCCCAATGTGCAGTGGCAAACAAACATTACTATGTAAGTGGAAATGAAAATTCCCTGGTGCTGACTATTTCCAGACAGAGCATTATTGTGTTTAGATGATGTCTAAGTTATCCTTCATCTGCTGCTGGGTGGCTGTCCAGATCTTTCCTATACAAATTGTAGAAACATTTGTAAACAGAAATGTCAACCCAACTTGTTCCCCACATATGAACTAGTTACTTGTATCTGAAATGTCCAATAGATGGCAGTCTAGGCACTAGAATTCATGAAGAATGGCATTAAAAACCAAGGATTTTTGAGCCATACTCAAGGAATGCAGTATATAAATTCTTATAAGGATGTTAGGAGTGCTTGGAGTTCTTTAAATTGGAATCTAATTTAAAGAGCGCAAATGTAGAACATATTTTTTGTCGTGGTTGCTTTATTTTTCTTGAAGAAATTTTGATGCAACAGATTGAAAGCCACTTAAAACAGAAAATATCCACCAACACTGATTTGTGTGAAGGAAATAAACACATTTGCTAAGAGTTATTTTGATCTGCCAGAGCAGTCCAAAGTGGTGTCTGATTTCCAGGCATGAATTTTCATGGAAAAAATGATAAGGATGCTAAATATATGGATATGTTCCCTGCCTCTCATCGCCTCCCTCAGTAGAATGTAAACTCTCTGAGGGGAGGAATCATTTCATTGTTATATTCATACCACCCATGCCTAGCAAAGTTCCTGGCATTAAGAAGTTATTTAAAAATGCTTGTTGATTAGTTGATTCAAAGTTAGGAGAAACTTGAGTTTAAATCTTACACAGGAAAATGGGCAAGTCACTTAATCTCTTAGTCTCATTTATAACATGAGGACACTTGGAGTCACAGCATAGTATTAGTGGATAGAAATATAGAAATACAGAGTGGTGCTGGTATCCCAGTCAACTCAACCCCAGAATTATCCTCAACTTTTTTCTCTCCCTCAACCCACACATCCATTTAGTTTCCAAAATTTATTGATTCTAGAACCGCATCACCTCTTGCACCCATCCTTTCTCTCCATTCCATTGGCTACCACCCCCTTTCCCAGTCTATTACAACAACTTACTAAGGGGTCTCCCTACCTCAAGTCTCATTCCTGTCTTCCACACAGCTCTCCGTGTGATTTTTCCTAAAGCACAGGTCTCACCACAACGTTCCTTTCCTCTGTGAACTCCAGTGACTCCCTCTTACCTTGAGGGACAAATTCAGACTCTTTTGTTGAGCATTTACCCTCTTTACAACTGGCCTTTAAGAAATATTTGCTAATTTTTAGTTTTCAACATTCACTTCCATAAGATTTTGAATTCTCCCTCTCCTTTTCCTCCCCTCTCCCCAAGAAGACATACAGTCTGATAAGGGACATATATGTGTGTGTGTGTGTATGTATATATATGTATATACACACACATACACACACATATATGCACACACATGCATACACATACACTTTTATGCTAAACATTTTCACATTAGTCAAGTTGTAAAGAAGAATTAGAACCAATGGGAGAAACTACAAGAAAGGAGAAACTACAAGAAAGAAGAAACAAACAAAAAAAGAGAGAAAACAGTGTGCTTCAGTCTGCATTCAGACTCCATAGTTCTTTTTGTGGACATGGATAGCATTTTCCATCATGAGTTGTCTTAGATCCTTGCATTGTCTATCCAAATTACTTATCTCACAATGTTGCTGTTATTATGTACAATGTTCTCCTGGTCCTGCTCCCTTCACTGAGCATCAGTTCATGTAAGTCTTTCCAGGTTTTTCTGAAGTCTGCCTGCTCATCATTTCTTGTAGAAAAAAAAATACTATTTTATGACATTCATATACCATGACTCGTTCAACCATTCCTCAATTGATGGGTATCCCCTCAATTTCCAGTTTTTGGCCACCACAAAAGGACCTGCTATAAATATTTTCATACTTGTGGGTCCTTTCCCCATTTTTATGATCTCTTTGGGATACAGCCCTGGAAGTGGTATTGCTGGGTCAAAGGGTAGGCACAATTTCATAGCCCTTTGGGCATAGTTCCACATTGTTCTCAGAATGGTTGGATCAGTTCACAACTCCATCAACAATACATTAGTATTACAATTTTTGCACATCTTCTCCAACATTTATCATTTTCATGTTTTCTCATGTCAGCTAATCCAAACTGATCTTCTTATTATATGTGACATACAACTCATTTCTCTCAACTTTTATATTAGCAGTAATCCATGCCCGTGATGTATTCTCTCCTCATCTCTACCAGTTATAATCCCTCATTTCCTTCAAGACTTAAGCATCTTCTGCAGGAGAATTTAGGTACTAAATTTAGGTACTTCTAGTACCTTTCACACTCAAATGATGTTATTCTATTCAATTCAATAAACATTTATTTTTGTCATTGTTCAGTTGTGTCCGGCTCTTCATGACCTCATTTAAGGTTTTCTTGGCAAACATACTGGGGTGGTTTGCCTTTTCCTTCTCTAGCTTATTTTACAGATGGGGAAACTGAGGCAAACAGGATTAAGTGACTTGCTCAAGGTTGCACCACTAATAAGTATATGAGGCAAGATTTGAATTCATGAAGAGAAGTCTTGCTAATTCCAGACGTGGCATTCTATCCATTGTACCACCCAGCTGCCCAAAAAAATGGTTGCATATGAACTAATGAACTTCTATCTTGTTCTTGTTCAGTTGTTTTCAGTCACATCCAACTCTTCATGATCCCATTTGGGGTTTTCTGGGCAAAGATACCGGAATAGTTTGCCATTTTACTTTAATGGTCCACTTCATTTTATAACTGAGGAACTAAGACAGACAGGGTTAAATGACTTCCCCAGGGTCACATAGATAATGTGTTTGAGGTCAGATTTGAACTCGGGAAGATGAGTTTTGATTTCAGGCCCAGCACTCTATTCACTACACTACTTGGCTTCCTAACACTGATTAAGCACCAATTATTTGCCAGACACCGTGCTAAAATTGTATTTTATTTTATGCATATTGTATATGATTGATATGTCAGTCATTTAATAAGAATTTGTTAAGTTTTTACTTGATAAATGATAGACATTGTGCCAAGCATTGGGGATTCAAAGAAAGGTATAAACATGGTCCCTGCCCCCAAGCCCATATCCTAATAGGGGAGATAACACACTAACAAGCATGTATATGCAAGACAGACAAACATGGATGGATAAATGGAGACAGTTTTGCTTCAGAAAAATTGATGGAGGACCATATCCTGTGAGTTGATGAATATAGGGATACTAGGGATTCTTTCGCTCTCAGAGCTCAAGTTCAGCTTCAAGGAGAGTAAGGACAAGAATATGTGTTCTTTTTATGTGGCCATAAGAGGCAGCTTATCTTGCACCATGGTCCTGGAGTTAAGAGCGATCTAGAATCTAATTCTGATCATGACGCTCACTTGTTCTCTCTGAACCTCAGAGATTTTCAGTTGCAAATTCTGGGCTTCTGATACTTGTATAATCAACCTCAAAAAATTATTATAAAGAAAGTAGTTTATAAAGCTCAAAGCTAAAATTGGTTGAGTTCAGAGAATTTGTTATTTTCTGGGTAAGAGTCACGGTGATCTTTTTGCTGGATACAATCAGCACTGTGTCTCCTCTCTTCCTGCTAGTTGTGATAACATCACTGGAAAAGGAGAGGAGAAGGGAATAAGCATTTATGGAGAGCCTACTATGTGTCAGACCCTGTGCTGAGTGCTTTACAAATATTATTTCATCTGATCCTTACAACAACAACCCTACTCACAAGAGGTAGGAAACGTGCATTTATTAAATAGCTGCTATGTTCCAGGCACTCTGCTAAGGACTTTGCACATATTTGATCCTCAAAACAACCCTGTGAGGTGGACCCACATTTTACAGTTGAGGAAACTGAGGCAGACAAAGGTGAAGTGACTTGTCCAGGGCCACACACTGAGGCCAGATTTGAACTGAAGTCTTCCTGACTCCAGGCCCAGTACTCTATCCACTGTGCCACCTATCTGTTTCTGGAATCAGAGGACAAGGTTCAAATTCTGCCCCTGATTCTTACTAATTGTGTGATCTTGGGCAAATTATTTAACTTTCCTAGATCTCAGTTTCCTCATCAGTAAAATAAAGGGGTTCGAATAGATGTCCTCTGAGGTTCCTTCATCTTTAGATATACGATCTTACCCTATAATCCATTATCCACTAGTGGTGAAAGATCTGTAATCATCTCCTTACTCTTTTGTTTGACCCCTTTTGTGATCAAGTGTAAGCGTTTTTTTAGGTTAGTTGGCCAAAAATTGAATTAACACTGTCCCTGGCCATATTTTATATTTTATTTTATATAGGACAGAGTAATTGTCCTAGTGAACTAATAGCCTAGAGAAAACCTGGGGATTGAACTAATGAACATGTCATCATTAGGACCCCAGCCTAATAGATTGAATTAACCTCAGATATGGAGCAAGCTGGTTCAAGTCTCAACTCTCTTTTATGTTTGTATCCCCCGGAATTTAGCACACTGTTCTGCACATAGTAAAAACTTAATAAATACTTACTCTTATTGAATTCAATTCACCTGAAGTTTATCAGAACAGGCCAGTGAGACCCATGAGACCCAAAACTAGTTTAAAACTAGTACTAACATTTTCTGATTCTGCTATACCTATGGGAAAAGCAAGTTTACTTTTTTTGGAAATAGCAAAGTCACATTTGGTACAATTTGAGTTTGTGATATGGCATAAAAATGGTATCTGAATAGAGAACATCTAGAACAATGTCTATATTCTTAATTTTATGCAGTCTACAAAAACATTCCACTCAATATTTCTTTCTTTTTTTTCTTAATAGATCTGGTATCCCCTGGAGTCTTATTGTTCTTATAATTTTCTTTTTTATATGTGAGTCAGAGATCTGCTGAAATGAAGGGAAAAAAATTAAGTCTCCCAGGGCCCTGCTAACAAGAAGAATGGGGTTGGGCTGACAGAGATGGAGCTGTGTAAACTAAATATAGTCTGAGCAATGCACTCCCATTACTCATTACGTGGAGGCCTGGTACATTTCATAGGCCTCCTCCTCTTTCCCAGGGCTGTGTCTTTCACATTGTCCTGAGGAATTTTACTCCTTGGGGTCAGACTAATGAAGATTGCTTAAATGCTCCAAGGACATACAAAACGAGGATGCTGCTCATACCTTTTTTTCTCCAAAGGCAGTGGATATGCCAAGACAAGCCAATATAATGGCCATGGGACCGTGGTAGTGGAGCTGGGGTTCTGTTAGGGTGTGGTCCTCCCACCACTCTCTAACCTACTTTTGTGGTTGCTGACTATATGGAGAGCATTGGTGGCACTGAGCTTTTATGTGTAGGGGCTGCATCAGGTCAGAACATAGCAGTTGACATTTTAAAAAACTAGTTGGTCTGCATAGTTTCCAAATGGAAACGCCAAACAGCATATTTTTTAATTACGTACTCATGTTAATTAAACCCAGTGAGATGCTAGATTTACAAGGAAAAATGAAATTCCATCTGATTTTAAAATTTCCTCATTGTTACAAAGGAACTGAAAATTTTCTCTAAATTTTAAATACGAAGATAGGGTCCTTAGCGTGTGTACACAAAGTTTCATTCCACTATCAGGCTTGTAGGCACAGAACCCTGCCTCTCCCCATCAGAAGTTCTTAAACTGAGGTTCATTGACCTTTGCTCCCCTGCCCCGACCATGGACAGATTTCAAGGGGGTCATGAACTTGGATGGGAAAAAAATAACATCCTTCTTCTTACTAACCTCGAAACAGAAACTTATCATTTCCTTCAATTATTCAAAAGTGTAATTCTGAGCAGGCTCATTCCATAGGCTTCATTAGATTAATAAAGGGATGCAAGACATGACAAAAATTAAGAAGTTCTATTCTAGTCCCTCTTCTTGTAGAGATATTTTTGTCTCATTGACTCAAAGGCTTCTAATTCTTACTTTGCCATGTATGTCCTCTGAGACAACATAATAAATCACTCAGAATCATATCTGTTGGGTGAGTTAAATACCCTGAAGGACAACTGAATACTTCCCCCAAAAAGCTTAAAGTTACTGCTTGAATTTTTCTAATGGGGAACAGGGAATGGTAGTGAGCACTCATCCCAGGAGACTTCCTGTTAGCCTAAAATCGTGGGAATTTGTCCGATTTCCTCTCTGGAGATGGTCTAATCCTGTTACCTGTTTTTGGTAAAAAAAAAAACAAAAAAACAAAAAAGAATTAAAAAGAGAGAATGAGACACATACACAGTTGAATTAGTGTGGTAGGAAGGAAGGAAGTACTGCTTCTAGAGGCACAGGGATTGGGTTCAAATCCTACCATTGATAATGTGTGATCTTGGGCAAGTTATTTAACCTTGGACCTGAGATTCCTCTTCTGTCAAGTGTGGATAGTAATATATCTACCTCAGAGGGTTGTTATGAGGATCAAATGAAGTGACCTATGGAAAGCTCTTTGCAAATCTTCAAGCACTATATAGATGCTAGATAGTAATAGTAATGATGATGAGGATGATCTATTGAAAAATCATTAGGTCATGAGGTCCTTGAGTGCAGGGATTCTTTTTTGCCTTTCTTTGAATCCCCAGCATTTAACATCATTCCTGGCACATGAATGCTTTTTGACTTGACTTGAGGGGAATTGGACAAGGTGGCTTTGAAGGGACTTACAGTTCTAGATCTGGGATTCTATTTTGAATTTAATTTAGTTAAAAAAAAACCATTTATCAAGCAACTACTGTGTGCAAACCACTTCCCTAGACACTCCCCTCACACACACCTACACAAAGTCCTGTGGCTGTGGTTCAGCAGCATGGGAAGGAAATAAGCTGGGTTTTGGAAGACAATAGAAATAGAAGCCAAGCTCTGAGAAAGTCAACAAAAAAATCTACAAAGGCTACCTATGGACAGAGAGTGATTGCTGAGGTTCAGCCTAGCAAAGACTCATTTGCAATAATTTGGTACTAGGTCATGAATTATTTGGCCATGAAGACTCATAAAATAAAGGAAAAAAAGTAGCCCCTAATTTAGTGTGATGCCATTCTGTTTCCACAGCATCTGTAGCCAAGATAGAAAAGTGAGTAAAATAACTATTCTCTGTAATACAATGATTGAAGACAATTCTGAAGGACTTATGGTGAAAAATTCTATACACTTCCAGAGGGGGAAAAAACCCAATGGGGCGAGTCTGAATGCAGATCAAAGCATGTTGTGTGTGTTTTTTTTTAACTTTATTATTCTTGTTTTTTTGGTCTGTTTTCTTTTGCTACATGGCTAATATGGAAATGGTTTCTTTGCATGACTGCACATGTATAATTTATATAAAATTGTTTGCCTTCTGAGACAAGGAGAAAATTTGGAACTCGAAATTTTAAAAAATAAGTGTTAAAAACTTTTGTTCATATGTAATTAAGAAAAAATAAAAATTAAATGTAAAAAAAGCCCCCAAAGGAACTGGGAGTTCAATGAATATTGTCACCTAAAAGCAAAATATGTCAATAAAACTTTTTTAAAAATATAAAAAGCAAAGTAAGTAAAAGGTGCTCACTAAAAAGATTTTAGCTTAAGTATAAATGTTTATTCAATGACCAACAATCAGACACACTACTAGGAGAAATAAACCACATCATTGCTGACAGTTTCACTATTAATGGAAGTGGAAGAGGTTGCCACTAAATGGAAGAACAGCTCATAGGTTTCCCATAAATAAAATTCATTTGGGTGCAAAGGCAGAAAGAAACACCATTTCATGACTCAGGGGACTGTAGATTTAGAGCTGGAAGGAACTCAGAGGCAATATAGTCCAGTCCTCTCATTTTAGAAATGAAGAGACCGAAGTCTGGAGTGCTGAACTGACTTACGGAGGGTGCCTCACGTAGGGTCGCTTCATTATCTCTCCTGTCAATACTCAAGATGAACATAAGCTAGAAGGCATCTGTGATCCCAAATTCTGGAGTTTCTGTTTCACCCATAGCATGAGATGGAAAAGAGAAGTTTTCTAAATAACTTGACAAGAAGTTCTAAAGTAAGTCACTCTCTAGTTGGTGATTTCAATGCAAAAGATAAACCTGAAAAAGGATGTTGAAAAATATGATTTTAGGTTTAAGAAATGAAAGAGTAAGCCTTGTAGTTTATTCAGAGGCCTCATGCCTACATCATGACTTTATTTGAAAAATTTTTTAAAAGATTTCTTGATTTACATGATACCTTTATAATATATTTTAAAGGAATAGCAAGTTATACACAATAGATTTGTAGTTTTATGTGCAATTATTTTTTTATACTATGTTATGGAAATGCTTTATTCCATAAATTAAAAATAAAATAAATAAAAATTTAAAAAATTATTGATACATTTTGTTTTGACAAACAGATGCTGTTTGTCAGACACCTAGATACCTAGAGGGCTCAGTGGATTGAGCACTGGCCCTGGAGTCAGGAAGATCTGAGTTCAGATCTGGCCTCAGATCCTTTCTAGCTTTGTGACCCTGAGTAAGTCACTTAGCTTCAGTTTCTTCATCTGTAAAATGGAGGTGAGAATAGTACCTACCTTACAAAGCTGTGTTGGGGAGCAAGTGAGTGAATATATTTAAAGTATTTTGCAAAACTTAAAGCAATATATAAATACTAGCTACCATTATTACTACTTAAGCAAATCCCCTTACAAAGGGCATTTTCCCAAAACAGTTGAGTTTTTTCCAGTTGTGTCTGACTCTTTGTGACCCCATTTGAGGTATTTTTGGCAAAGATACTAGAGTGGTTTACCATTTCCTTCTCCAGCTCATTGGACAGATGAGGAAACTGAGGCAAATAAAATGCAGTGACTTGTTCAGGGTCACCCAGCTAGTAACTGTATGAGGTCAGGTTTGAACTCAGGAAGAGGAGCCTTCCTGACTCCAGGCCAGGTGCTCTATCCATTACACCACCTAGCTCCCCAAAACCAGTTCATCAAAACTGTTTTTTTTAAGCATGACTGAGACTGATAGAATAGGTAGTTTTCTACTTTGGCAGTTAAGTGCTTCTTAACAGAAAGCAAGGCTTGTTGCTGGAATCTGAAGATCTTCCCTGCCCCTAGGCCCTTTGCTTAAGTGGCTTAAGTGACTCTGAGAACCTTCCCAGATTTGAAAGTATACTCTGTCCCATAATAGGCTGAATGTGGTCATGTGGAGACTGTGGCCGGAGGCTTGTTCTTCAGGAATGCCCAGGCCTTATTCCTTTGTGATTGGGCAGTGGGTCAAGAGGGCTGTGACATTCTCTGATCCAGGAGAAGGCTATATATACACCCCGATGTGAGGTTTTGCTTTGGGGCTCACTTTGAGAAAAGTTGTGTGATTTGGCCAGATAAGACTCTGTGAAGCTGTTGAGCCCCCGGGCTTTGAAAATCCAGATGTTGGTGCTTCCCTCTCTGGTAACTGACTAGGTATGGATGTAATGCTCAGACGGTTGGAAGCCTGTCTGCTGATCTGTTTCTTTGTCTGCTTGTAACTTCTGTTTGTAACTTGTGTTTGTATTCTCTGAAATTCAGGGTGCTGACTTTTTCCCCCGAACTAGATAAATGATATTTGTTTGATTGATTAAAGTAAGACTGTTAACTGGTACTATATGGTTACATGATACTGAGTTGCTTTCCTTTAGAAAAGCAGATCTAAGAACCTGTGCCAAGCAGCCACCCTGGGTATGCTAGGGTACTTGCTGATACAGTGCTTTAACTTTGAGGGCATGATGCCAGTATTGGCTATTGTATTTTACCTGAATTTTGTTGTATTGTAATTGTTTGATGATCTACGTCATTCATATTATTTCCATTTACTATAAATATCATCATATTGTTTACATTTAATATTAATACCAAAAATGGGAAAGAAAATGGCAAATATAATGATCTTAATCATCACTATGTCTTATATAGAAGGTTAACAGACTCTATCTTTAACTTCACACAAAGTGTAAAGCATACAAGACTCTGTGTATCATGTGTCAATAAAACAGCAACAAAAGCAAACACTCCATAATCTTTGTTTCTTTAGAATAAAATGTGGCCTTAAATTATCTCCTCCAACAAAGAGTCTTTCATGCATATGTTATGATTATACAAGATTTCTTAATATATGTATCCATAATATAACAGCTTAACAACCTTTTAATTATTAATATATGAAGTGAGAGAAATTGGTAAATGTTTAAAAACCATTTTGTGGGGAGAGGGTGTGTGCCGGGAAATGTACTCACAATTCACTTTTCAGTTTACTCTGCATGCTTGACATTTTCTCCATTACTTTTTTAACTCTACACAATCAACAAAACAAAGAAATCAAGCCTGGCTTTGTAAATGCTGCCACTGTGAATTTAGCAATTGTAACCCAGTTTGATCTGGCTCTAGCATACCCCTGGATAGGGAGCCATATTTGTTGCTGCCTTGGGGAATATCTTGCCCAGGGTCCAAATGAAAGAAGGATTCCTTGTAGAATCATAGCTTCCCAAAGTGGGTGATACTGCCCCCTGAGGAGCACTGGAACCATCCAAGGGGATGGTAGTAGCTTTGGGTACAGTTGTGGGGGGCATTGAATAAAAATAAGGGAGCAGTGGAAGCATAAGAAAAGAAGAGAAGAAAATTTTGAAAAACTGTTCACATATGTTTCATCTGTTGTGTAACAGCATTAAAGCTATAGTGATTACATTATTTTCTAAACAAACACACAAAATGTGAGTTGTAACCAATTGGTGGTCAAGTCCACCAACAGGTCTTAACAAACAAGTGCTGGCAGGTGAGCTTGTTAAGCATTTTTAGTAAGTCCAGCATGCATCAGTAGGAATATGTGTTTGTAGTGACTTGTTTACAATCCAGTACTATATGGTTACATGATACAATTGTGTCATTAAAATTTCAATGCAGGAAAAACCCCATAAATTTACAATAAATTATTAAATGTAAGATGTGCCATTTAAAAAAATATATATTTTTTGAAATGACACAAATTTTTTAAAAATGTGATAAGGTTAAACAAAGTAGATTTCCAGGGGGTCACTGAATAATTAATTTTTTTTAAAAGGGGGTGGTAGGTCAAATAAGTTTGGGAAACTCTGTAATGTAGATGATAGAATGTTCCATTTGTTCCTATTAGTAGATGACATTCTATCTAGCTCAGAATATTAAAAGATCAACAAGATTCACAGCCACTCAAAATCTATCAGTGTAATTATCTATACAGAAAAAAGGGATAAAAATGCTTATTTCTCACTTTGACATACATTTGGATGGGCAATCAATGGGGTCTGTGCATAAATGTGTTTACCTAGGATTTGCAATGCAGATGAACATTGAGATGGTCCAGATTTGACTAGTGAGAAGAGAGCTGGCTAGATGTTGTTAGTGAAATTTCATTGGACATTCAAAAACTGAAAGCTGCTTTCTGACTGGACCTCAATATTAAAAATACCTAGTGATGTTATATGGGTGAGAATCATGAAACACTACAGTCTTTGGAGAATGGAAATTGCTAGTGACACAAAGAGTGATGGAAAGATGCACGATGAGCATAAATAGGCTGAAACATATTCTCATTGAAATAGAGTGTAATGGAGCATAATTTTAAATTGTAGATCCCTTAATAACACTTTATGCCTCATTTCTAAAATGTACTGGGAATTAAGTCTAATCTATAAGAATACAAGTCATTCCCCAGTTGATAAATGGTCAAAGAATATGAACAGGCAATTTTCAGAGGTAGAAATTAAAGATATCTATAAGCATATGAAAAATGCTCTAAATCACTATTGGTTTGAGAAATGCAAATCAAAACAACTTTGAGGTACCATATCTCACCATTCAGATTGGCTAAGATGACAAAACAGGAAAATGACAAATGCTGGAGAAGACGTGGAAAAATTGGAACACTAATGCATTGTTGGTGGACTTGTGAACTGATTGAACCATTTTGGGGAGCAATCTGGAACTATGCCCAACGAGCTATAAATAATTGCATACCCTTTGACCCAGTAATACCACTTCTGGGGTTGTATCCCAAAGAGATCATAGAAGTGGGAGGAAGACCCATATGTACAAAAATATTTATAGCAGCTCTCTTTGTGGTGGCAAAAAACTGGAAATTAAGGGGATGCTCATCAATTGGGGAATAGCTAAACAAATTGTAGTATATGAATGTAATGGAATACTATTGTGCTATAAGAAATGAGGAGGAGATGGACTTCATATTTACTTGGAGAGGCTTATACAAACTGATGCTAAGTGAGAAGAGCAGAACCAAGAGAAATTTGTACACAATCACAGACACATTTTATGTGTGATGGCCAACTTTGATAAACTGGACTCTTCTCAGCAACGCACAGTTATAAGACAATCTACAAGTCTCAGGATGGAAGGAGATATCTACATTCAGAGAAAGATCTAGAAAGAATGGAGTTTAAATGGAGACTGAAGCAATCTACATGCTATCGTTCTTTTCCATGTTTGGTTTTGTTTCTTCTTTCCATCGTTCACTCCATTGGTTACAACCCTTCTATACAACCAGGCTAATGTCCAATGTGAAAGTATTTGCAGATCCTATACTTGATTCCATGCAGCCATAGGTGAGGAGGAGGAGAGAGAGGGGAGAAAATTTGAAACTCAAGGGATTGTGGAACTGAATCTTGTAAACTAAAAGTAAATAAATAAATCAGTTTTAAAAATTAAAAAAAAATCAAACCTCAAAATAAAATAAAATAAAACTTCACGAATGGTTTCATCCTCCCACAATCCCTCACCATGCAAGTGGTGGGGGTGCATGTTAAGGGAAACAGCTCTATTATTTCTTTCCCAAGCCCCTAAACAGAATCCTTAGGCTTAGAGGTAGGAATTATCTTAGACATTATCAATCTAGTCTGACCCAGAGAAAGAAAATGAGATTAAGAAAGGTTAAGTGGTTTGCCGGTGGTCACATTGGTAGTAAGTAGTAGAATTGTTATTCAAACCCAGGTCTTTTGGCTTTAAATCTCATGCTCTGGCCTCAAGAACCAGTTAGGTGGCACAGTGGAGAGGATGCTATGTCTGAAGTCCAGAGGATAGACTAACTTGTTCTGTGATCCGGGGCTTGTTACTTAGCTGCCCCCTGCCTCAGCTTCCTAATTGTTAAATGAAGAAAATAACTCCTATATCCCATGTTTGCTGTGAGGATCAAATAAAATAATATTTATAAGGCACTTAGCACATAGTAGGTGCATAATCCATGATTATGCCCTTCCCAAACCCCTTACCAGATAATTTTCCTTACCTGAAACAAGATGTCATATGCATTTATTCATAACTATGTAATATTGTTGGCTGGGAATATAAACCTTATTTTTTCTAAGTGAACTAGTTCTCATGGGACTAGAAACATTATCATTCTAATATAGTAAATATTATTTGGCAATTGTTGATTGTTAGAAAAATGTTAATTCCAAATGAATTCTGGGATAATAACACCTTATATTTGTTAATTAGAAGTCATGGTTTAAAGAGCATTTACAATGCTTTATAGCTTTCAATCTATAAAAGAAGTATGAGAAATAGTAAGATGTAGGAGAGAGATGGCCTGGAAGTCAAGACAATCCAGGTTGAAGTCAGCCCTCTGAACACAAGGTTACTATGGCCAAGTCACTGCATTTTTTTATCCTCCCAGGCATTGTAGCATTCTATGACTCTCAATCCACATAAAATAATGAGATATTTTAAAAATTGATGAGAGGCTATCAGTTGCAGAACAATTGCCAGTCTCCATTGGTAGAGATAGTTTCCTCATTGGGCATCTCCCTACATCAATAAAATCATAGCTTCAGTCCAAAAAATCATTTCCAAAGTGATTACATATACACTGTTTCAGCTGATAGTCACAGCAATCCTGGGAAACAGTTGATTCTAGTCCATAGTCATCTTGGGTGGTAATAGAGCAGATAGAACCTTCCCATTTTACAAATGAAGAAACTGTAGACCAAGAGCTTTAGTTATTTGTTCCAAGCTCATATAATTAGTGAGCACAGTTAGGACTAGATTACAGATTTTACTCCTAGCTCAGAGTTCTTTCCGCTTCTTCATGTTTCAGTACAGTAGTAAAAAATAAGTGTGGAAATTTGGCCTTTTGAATGTTTCACCTCCTGAATTGATTGGTTTATGTTATGGTTTACAGTATAAATTAGTCACAAATGGCTCTCTTTAGGAAGTTCTTTGAATTTTGGTGAAGTTTTACTAACAAATTTTTAGTCTATTAAAAAAAATCTTGTCTGGACTAAATCAAGTCAACAAATATTTATGAGTGACCAAGGAGTGTACAATATTGTTGTAAAGCTTAGAGGCTTATTGATAGCCAGAATTTTACTGCTTTTGGCCAAAAGCCATTGCAAGACTTAACCAATTGCGAATTGATAAAAAGAGATAAGATTATTGTCATATTCTCTTTGTCAGACAGCCTGTCTCCGGACTCGTTTTACAATTTGTTTAAAATATTGTCAATAAAATCTTACTATGCATTTTCCCTTTCTCCTACCCTCCCCCTCTTTCTTGTTCTTCTCCTTCTCTTCCCTTCACTTCTTCCTTTTTCTCCTTCTTCTTCTTCCATTCAGATCATGCCACCATTCTTTTTCATGATTCTACAATGGCTTCATACAAAAGCCTCAGTGTGTTAGATATCTTACCTACTCATTTACTGTAGACTAAAAAAATTCTATGAATTCTATTTTTCCTAAATATCACATCTAATATCCTGACTATGAAAGGAACTTCCAGAGTTGCTTTGGAATCTTGTCAATATGGCCAAAGGGGTTTCAAACTAGAAAGAAGGGGTGATGAAGAAAACAGTTATCAAGTTAGCTATCAGAGGGAGTATACATAGAACAGGAAAAAGAATGATAGTTGAGACATCTAGAAATTCACAAGAAACAAAATCCAAGATAGTTGTCAATAATAATAATACCTGACATTTATATAATGCTTTAATGTTTGCAAAGTGACATAAGGGCTAGGTGGCAAAATGTATAGAGCACTAGACTTGGAATCAGAAAGGCCTGAGTTTAAATCCTGCCTTAGTCACTTAGTTGTATGTGACCTTGACACAGTTAGGTGATGAGTATAGATATACAAAAATGAAGTGAAATAGTTCTTTTTTTAAATAGTATTTTTATTTTTCTCCAATTACATATTAAGAAAAAAATTTTAGCATTCAATATTACAAGACTTTGAGTTCCAAATTTTTCTTTCTCCTTCCCTCCCCTTCCTTCTGAAAAAGGCAGGCAACTTGATATAGTTTATACATGTGCTATCATGTAAAACATATTTGTCACAGTTGTAGAAGAAGAAACAGATCAAAATGAAATGAAACCGTGAGAAAGAGTGAAGTGAAAAAAAATTCTTCAGTCTTCATTCTGAGTCCATTAGCTCTTTATCTGGATATGATAGCATTTTCCCTTGAGAGTTCTTTGTACTTGTCTTGAATTATTGTGTTGCTGAGAAAAACTAAGTCCTTCATAGTTGATCTTCACATGATGTTGCTTGATACTGGATACAATGTTTTCCTGGTTCTGCTCATTTCACCTTGCATCAGTTTGTACAAGTCTTTCCAAGTTCTTTTGAAATCTGCCTATTCATAATTTCTTATTGTATGACAGTATTCTGTTACATTTATATTCCACAGCTTGTTCAGCAATTCCCCAATTGATGGACATCCTCTCAGTTTCCGATATTTTACCACCACAAAACTGGCTGCTATAAATATTCTTGCACATATAGGTCCTTTTTTTTCCTTTTTTTATGATTGCTTTGGGATACAGACCTAGTAGCAGTATTACTGGATCAAAGGGTATGCACTGTTGGGTTGCTCTTTGGACATAGTTTCAAATTGTTCTCCAGAATGGTTAGATCAATTCACAACTCTACCAGCAGTGCATTAGTGTCCCAATTTTCCAGCATCCTCTCCAACATTAATCATTTTCCTTTTTTTGTCATATTTGCCAATCTTATTGGTATGAGATGGTATTTCAGGGTTATTTTGATTTGCATTTCTTCAATCAAAAGTGATTTAGAACACTTCTTCACATGCCTATAGATGTAAACTGTTTAGCTCTATTGAATCCCTTATGTTTTCTTTTCCCTTTTTACCTGTTTACACTTCACTTGGATTTTGGTACTGGAAATTACATTTTTGGTTTAGTTCTGGTCTTCTCCTCATGAAGGCTTGAAATCTCTCTACTTCATTAAATGACCATTTTTCCCTTGATGTATTTTGCTTAATTTTGCCAGGTAAGTGATTCTTGGTTGTAGTCCTAATTTCTTTGCACTCTGGAAAATCATGTTCCAAGACCTCCAATCCTTTAATGTTGCAGCTGCTGGGTCTTGTGTGATCCTAATTGTGACTCCCTACTATTGGATTTGTTTCTTTCTGGTCACTTGTATTTTTCCTTGACCTGATCTGAAATTTGGCTATAATGTTCCTTGGGGTTTTTATTTTGGGATCTCTTTCTTGAGGTGATAAATGGATTCTTTCAATGCCTATTTGCCCTTTGGTTCCAGGACATCAGGGCAGTTTTCATTGATAATTTCTTGAAAGATGCTGTCCAGGTCCTCCTTTTGGCTATGACTTTCAAAGAGTCCAGTGCACATTGTATGTGTGATGACCAACCTTGATAAACTGGACTATCCTCAACAATGCACAGCTAAAAGACAACTCTACAAGCCTCAGGATGGAAGGAGATATCTAAACTCAGAGAAAGATCTAGAAAGATTATAGTTTAAATGGAGACTGAAGCAAAACATACTATTGTTCTTTCTCATGTTCGGTTTTGTTGTTTTTATTTTTTTCTCAGTGATTACTCATTGGTTACAGCCCTTCTATATAACCAAACTATTGTACAATGTGAAATTATTTGCAGATCCTATACATGATTACACGCCACCATGGGGGGGTGGGGGAGGGAAGGGAAAAAATTTGAAACTCAAGGGATAGTGGAATTGAATCTTGTAAACTAAAAGTAAATAAGATAAATTAAAAAAAAAAAAGAGTCCAGTGAATCTGATACTGTGTCTCCTGGATCTGTTTTCCAGATCAGTTGTTTTTCCCAGGAGGTACTTTACATTTTCTTTCAGTTTTTTTCAATCTTTTCAATGTGTTTGATTCATGATGTCTCATAGAGTCATTAGCTTCCACTTGCTCAATTCTAACTTTTAAAGTATTGTTTTCATCAATTAGCTTTTGTACTTTTTTTCCCATTTGGCCAAAGGAGATTTTTTCTTCAGCAGATTTTTGTATTTTCTTTTCCATTTGACCAATTCTACTTTTTAGACAATTTTCCAGGATGTTGATTCTTTTTAAAATTTTTTTTGCATCATTCTCATTCCTTTTCCTAATTTTTCTTCTCTCTCTTATATTATTTTTAAAAATTAAATTATCTATTTTTAGTTTTCAATAGTCACTTCCGTAAGTTTTAAATTTTCTCCCCCTCCCTCTCCAAGATGGCCTGCAATCTGATATGGGCTCTACACATACATTCCTGTTAAACACACTTTCACATTAGTCATGTTGCATAGAAGAATTATAATGAATGGGAAAAACCATGTGAAAGAAAAAAAGAACAAATAAAACAGAATAGAAAACAGTCTGCTTTGTTCTGCATTCCAACTCTATAGTTCTTTCTCTAGGTGTGTCTGGAATTTTCCATCAAGTATTCTTTGGAATTGTTTTAGATCCTTGCGTTACTGAGAAGGGCTAAGTCCATCAAAATCAGTCCATACACACTGTGGCTGTTACAGTGTACAATGTTCTTCTACTTCTGCTCCCCTCACTCAGCATCAGTTCATATAAGTCTTTACAGGTTTCTCTTTCCAGGTTTCTCTGAAGTCTATCTGTTCATCATTTCTTATAGCACAATACTATTCCATTACATTAATATACCATAGCTTGTTTAGCCATTCTGCAATTGATTGGCATCCCCTTGATTTCAGGTTCTTGGCCACCACAAAAAGAGCTGCTATTAATATTTTTGTGTATGTGGGTCTTTTTCCCATTTTTATGATCTTTTTGGGATACAGCCCTAGAAGTGGTATTGCTGGGTCAAAGGGTATGCACATTTTTATAGCCTTTTGGGCGTAGTTCCAAATTGCTCCCCAGAATGTTTGGATCAGCTCACAGCTCCACCAACAATGAATTAGTGTTCCAACATTCCCACATCCTCTCCAACCTTTATTATTTTTCTGTTTTGCCATGTTAGCCAATCTGATAGGTGTGATGTTCTTAAATGATTTTTAAACTCCTTTTTGAGATCTTCCATGAGATCTTTCTGGGCTTGAGGCCACTTCTTGTTTTTCTTTGAGGTTTTGCCCATAGGTGTTTTGGCATTGTTGTACTCTTTTGAGTTTGTGTATTGGTCTTCCCTGTTACCATAATAACTTTCTATGGTCAGATTCTTTTTTGTTTTCAGCTCATCCTCCCCACCTTTTTTTGGCTTTTTTCATTTCTTTTAAATTTCAGCTCTGCTCCCAGGGTAGGAGGGGCACTGTCTCCCACTTCTCATACTAGTGGCCCTGGCTGTTTACCTGGTGCTGCACTGATGTTGCCCTGAGACCGATGGGGGACCCTCATGTCTGGTGCTGTTTTGTGTGGGTGGGGTGGGAATTGGCTGACATTGCTAGAGTCCATAGCAGTCTTGCAGCTTACCAGGTGCTAAGCTGGGGTCCTAGTAGTGCTGTCTGGCACCTGCTGAAGCCCAGAGGGGTGTTTCTGTATTTCCCAATGGCTACACTGAAGCACATGGGGTTGGGCGTCTGGAGGCTGCCTGTATGCTTGGGACTACATTGAAGGGTGGCAGGCCCAGTGCTGGCTGGTGGCACCCATCTGGTAGGCATCTACCTGTTTGCCCAGGTCTGTACTGAAGCACGTACTAGTTTTTGAGGCTGGAGGATGCTGGTTCCACTGGCTATGCTAAGGCATATTGGAGGTCCTGGCATTGACAATTGACTGCTCCACCACACTGGGGTCAGGATCTCCTCTTGGTTTGCTGAGGTGGGGCTTGCTTCTGTCTTGCTGGAACCCTTCCCATTCTGGACTGCGCTCCCCTTTCACTGGAGTGAAATGGACCTTTCTTGCTGATTCTCCAAATTTCTTGGTCTAAAAGATTGTTTCACCCTGTCTTTTTGCGGATTCCACTGTTCCAGGATTTATTTGGGGGTGCTATTTTATGCTTGTTTGGAAGTCAATATGGGAGAGTTATAGCAGTTTACTGCTTATTCTGCTATCTTGGCTCCTGGAAGCGCTGAAGTAAAATAATTCTTTCCCTCAATGAGGTCACATTCTCTTGGGGGAGAATTGTACAAATGGTTTATACATATATAGAAAATACATACAGAAAAAATACAGAATAATTTTTGGGGAAAATGCATAGCAGCCAGGGGGAGCAGGAAAGACTTCTCAAAGTTTGTATTTGTGCCATTTTTAAGGAAAGAAAGGATTCTGAGAAGCACGGGTGAGGAGGGAATACATTCTTAGAATGAGTGACAGACTGTGCTAAGGCCAGGAGAGGAGGGATGCAGTTTAATAGGAGCACAAAGGGGCCAGTTTGGCAGTACCAAAGAGTGTAAATTTTAGTGTATAATAAGCACTTAATGTATAATGAGTCTGGAAAATGAGACTGGAGTCAAGATGTGAAGAAAACAGAAGAGATAAAAATGAGTGAAAAGTGTAAATGGTATAATTTTCAACAAGTAGAGGAGAATGGAGTATGAAAACTATATACTGGTGACCTTGATTTTCATTCCTGAGAAAATTCTTAGATGCATTATTAAAAGGATAATTAGTGAAAAACAAGCAGTAATCAACCAGAAATATCACAGACACATCAAAAACAGTTTACACCTGGCTAACCTTACCATTGATAAAATATCGTGATATTCTTGTGGGAAAAAATGGAGAGGTTAGGGCCATATAATAATATTAGTAAGCAGATTAAAAAGTGGTCAGATAGTCAAGCCTAAAGAATAGTTGTTAACAGTTCCATGTCATTTTGGATGGATGTCTGTCATTCATAAAATGCCTGGGGATCTGTGTTTGGCTCCATGTTGTTTAACCATTTTGTCAGCAATTCAGATAAAGGTATCAATGGCATACTACCAGATTTGCATATGGAAGAATGTTAGGACTGATAGTTAACAGCCTGGTTGATAATAAGGATACAAAAAAAATCTTGACAGGCTTGAAATTTAGGCCAAGTCAAATAAGGTGTAATTTAATGTGAATTAAATGTGAAAGTTTGCACGTTGGTTAAAAAATAAGTCATAAATGTAGGGCAGGTAAGTTGTAGCTAGAGAGCAATTGATCTGAAAACTATCTAAGTGTCTCAGTAGACTACGAGTTTAATATGAGTCAAGAGTATGATATGGTAGCCAGTAGAACTAATGTAATCTTGGGCTATAGTAATTTTATAGTAAGTTTTATTTTTTATTTATTTTATTTTATTTATTTTTTATATTTTACAGTAAGTTTAATGAACAGTACTGGGGAGGTTATAGTTGTAATATTCAGACTATATTCAGAGTACCGTTTTCACTTTCGACGGTCACATTTTAGAAAACATACTGTTGATATGCTGGAGAATGTCCAGGGGTGAAACTAAGATAGTGAAGTATCTCGCTTTTTAAAAAATTTCTTTATTCATTTATTTATTTTCTTGTTTACATCATTCATTTCCATGAGATTTTTAGTTACAAATTTTCTCCCCATCTTTCCCGTACCCACCACCCCAAAACAGCCAACCCACTGTATAATCCCTCCC
>CM053585.1:450034083-450068190 GCA_028646515.1 Pseudochirops corinnae | reverse complement strand
CCTGAACTAGGTAAATAATATGTTTGATTAAAGTAAGATTGTTAACCCATTTTGAGTTGCTTTCCTTTAGAAAAGCAGATCTAAGAACCTGTGCTAGTAGCTGCCCTAGGCATGCTAGGGTGCTTACTGTTACACCTGGAGACTATCAACTAGTTTTAATTCTGTCCATTTCTCTTTAATGAAACTTTAATGGTGCAATAGTGAACCCTATGGGCATGAGCCAGATCTGTGGGCATACAGCAAATGCGTGTGAAGCTGAACAAGAAACAAAACACATGCCAAGATCAGAGCTAACAGCTCCATTAGTAATAAAAATAATAGTAATTAGTATTTCTACAATGATTTGAAGTTTGCTAAATGCTATATATGTGTATGTGTGTATACACATGCATTTATCTATGTGTATATGCACATATCTAGATCTACATTTTCTCATTTATTTCCCCCAACAACCCTGGGAGGCAGGTTCTATTATTGTCTCCATTTTACAAATGAGGAAACTGAGGCAGACAGATCAAATGACTTGACCAAGAACACAAAGCCTGTAAGTGTCTGAGGTGAGATCCAAGCTCACATCTTCCTAATTCCAGGTCCAATGCTTAGACCAGTAATGAGCAGAGTAGAGATCAATGAGGATGAGCAGCTCTATGGTAGAAACCAGCCAGTATCTAACCTGGCTGTGGGTCACAGAATATTTGATGCCTCACCAACCACTAAAGTAGTAAGAGGGGATAGTTTGGATTTGAGCACCCAAACTGTGTTCCTTGGGTTTTGAATTGCTTGCTGAAAGAGATAAGAGAACCAGTCTGAGGAAAATTACACAGACTGGGCAGTCAAGGTGCATTAACATATTTTTAAAAATAATTTCTGATGCTATAAGATTGAAGAGCTTCATGGAATTGTATCTTTGTAAATAACTTCAAATGAAATGTAGCAGGGATGGTACAAAGGGAAATTGGGCAAGGCACACAAAGCCAAGAATCTGATTTGATAAGTCCTTAAACAAACTATACACTATAATAAGGAATATGGGACAAAACCTTTGAGGACGAGCCAGAGGAGTGAGGAACAACAGCTGTAGTATTCTGAAAAAGGCCTTGGGATCTGTGGAACTTGTTACTGAATGGAAATTGTGTTGTCCACAATTTATCCCGTCCTAATCTTGTCTGCACATAAGTCAAGTCAAGAAGCATCTGTGAAATGCCTAAGATGTGCCAGCCCCTTTGCTAAATGCTGGAGACACAAAGAAAGGAAGAGACAGTTTTCAAGGGGCACACAGTATGATGAGGGAGATGACATGTAAAGAACTATGTATGAACAAGATATACGCAGGGTAAATTGGAGGTAGTCTTAACGGGAAAGCTCTTTTTTATTTTAAAAAAAAATTTAAACATTTTTATTTGGAGTTCTGAGTTCCAAATGCTATCCCTCCCCACTCCCTGAGATGGTAAGCATTCAGATACAGGTTCTACATGTGAAATTATGTAAAACATTTCCAAATTAGTCATTTTGTACAAGAAGACTCAAATAAAAGAAAACAAACCAAAGAAATAACATGAAAAACAGCATGCTTCAGTCTGTATTCAATCAATATCAATTCTTTCTCTGGAGGGTGACAGGATCCTTCATCATTAGTCCTTTGGGATTGTCTTGGATCGATGTATTTCTGAGTATAGCTAAATCGTTCACAGTTCTTCATCAAACAATGTGGCTGTTACTGTGTACAATGTTCTCCTGGTTCTGTTCACTTCACTATGCATCAGTTCATGTAAGTCTTTCCTGTTTTTTCTGAAATCATCTTACTTGTCATTTCTTATAGCACAATAATATTCCATTACAATCATTATACCATGGCTTGTTTAGTCATTCTCCAATATTGATGGACATCCCCTCAATTTCCAATTCTTAGCTACCACAAAAAGAGCCATTATAAATATTTTTGTACAAATAGGTCCTTTTCCTTTTTCTTGATGTCTTTGGGATATAGACCTAGCAGTAGTCTTGCTGATCAGAGGGTATGCACAGTCTTATAGTCCTTTGGACATAGTTCTAAATTGTTCTCCAGAATGGTTGGATCAGTTCATGATTCCACCAACAATGCATTAGTGTTCCAGTTTCCCCACATCCTCTCCAGCATCCAATATTTTCCTCTTATTTTGTCACATTAACCAATCTGATAGGTGTAAGGTGGTACATCAAAGTTGTTTTAAGTTCCATTTCTCTAATCAATAGTGATTTAGAGCATTTTTTGGTATGACTATAGCTTTGATTCCTTTTCTGAGAACTGCCTGTTCATATTGAAAGGCTCTAAGATTAGGAAGGACTAGGAAAAGCTACTTGAAGAAACTGGCCTTTAACTGAGATTTTAAGAAAACCAAAGGAGCTAGGGGACATAAATAAGGTGTTAGAGCACATTGGGCATGGAGCACAGTGAGTGAAAATGAAGAGTTGGGAGATGGAGAGCCTTGTTCATGGAATAGAACATAGACCAATGTCATAGGATCAAAGAATAATTGGAGGGTAGGATTGAGGGTGTGGGGTGATAAGGTGCAAAAAGACTGGGAAGGCAGGGAGGTGGTAGGTTATGAAGGGCTTTAAAAGCCTACTAGAGGATTTTATATTTGATCCTGGAAGTCATATGGAACCACTGAAGTTTGCTGAATGGAGAGGGAGGGCAGGGAGAACGGTATGACATGACCAGATCTGTGCTTTAGAAAGACCAATTGGACAGCAGAGTGGAGGATGAACTGAAATGGGAAGATATTTGACGCAGGGAGACCAACCATTACATTAGCTTTCATCAGAATGCAGGCTCATTGAGATCAAGAACTGGTTTGTTTTTTGCCTTTCTTTGTATCCACAACACTTCCCACAGTGCCTGGCATATAGGAAGCTTAAGAATGCTTGTCAACTTGACTTGCTGCACATTGGCATAATTAATTGAATCATTAGAATCTAATACGTAAGAAGCCTAGTAGCATTGTGCATAGAGAGCCAAGAATCAGACAGGAAGCCTTGGCTAGGAGTCTTGCCTTTGGCATCATGGGTTTTGTAACACTGGGCAATCACTTAACTTTACTGTGGCCCCAGAAATTCTCTAAGACAATAAGTTGCAGAGCAATAACTGATCTTGGTTGGTAGAGGAGGTTTCCTCATGGGGAATTCCCTACACCATTGAAATGATAGGTTCAGACCAAAAAAAAAAAAAAGTCAATATATAATTCCAAGAACTTGATACACAACTGGAGGAAATGAAACATATTCTTCTTGACATTCTTGCTGTAAATAAAATAAAAAGTTATAAAGAAGTGGTAGCTAATTGGAAGAACTGCTTACAGATTCTCCTCTGAGAAATAAATAAAAGAGAGAGGGAAGCTGCTTTCATCTGGCATTCCAAGCCAACAAGGAACCACATTTCATAGGCCATTCTATGATATTGAACATAAACCAACCAACATGTAGATAATCATAGCTAGTGGATCAACATTTTTTTTTGCAAATGATAAATAAGTGCAGAAATTTTAAGAAGACTTTGACAAGATTTATTAAACTCAACTTACATTCACTTTATATTTAGTGACTTTACCAAAAAAAGCAACATATTAGATACTGCAAAATATGGTTTGATCTAAAAAAAATAAGAGGCCAAAGTCTTGTGGAGCATGGAGAAACCCAGCACCTAATATCTTCTGTACCCTTTTTAAAAAAGAAATCAGAAGATGAAGGATAAGCTATCGACATCACCCCAAAAGGGAATTTATATTAAAAACAGAAGAAATAGTGATAAAAAGAAAATTTATTTCAACTGTCTTTATAAACTGAAATTATCATTTGAAGCTATCCCTTCCCCCAAAGGAATATTCCAAAATAATGGAAAAGTGTTGTACACAATATTGAGTGAGGGAAAGGTGAGCAAAAAATGAGATAAATCTATCAAGTGTCTTGCAAACCTTAAAATACAACACATATATTAATTATTATCACCAAATTATATGACTACGGAAAACGAACAGGAAGGTTTTCACAGATGAATTTCTGTAACATACTATATCTTAACAGGGATCATCACACAACAGAGAGAGGGGTAGAGAATATAAGGTCTCTCTATGTCTATTTTTTGTTGATAACCAGCTCTACTCCATTCCAAATATTGACTTGGCAGGGAAAAAAAAATCAGTTGTAAAGGTTGTTCTCAAGTAACGTGTCTCCTACAATCCTACAAAGCTCCCTGACAGATACAGACCTAAAGGTAACTTTGTCAAATGATAGGCTATGTGCCAATATGAAGCAACACATAACTCAGAGTCATAAGATCTCTGAAGATGTTTGCCAGACTTACAGAGGCTGGCCATGGCAATGTCCAAATAGAAGGACTCTCTTTTGACAGAGAGGTTATCCATATGGTCCTGTTTATACATAATAATGTGCTGATTATTTCAAGCCTTAGAATATGATAGTACTTCTTCAAAAAATCCATCGTTACCCAGAAAAGATTGATCTAGTCACATATGCTGGCAAAACAAAGTGGATTGACAAAGCATGCTGTTTGTATGAAGGCAGCTGGAGATGGAGATAACCTATTTGTGTATTTTAGATGGGAACTGCCGATGGACAGTGAGTTGAGTTTATAATAAAATTGTTGAGGAAGATCATTCTAGATTACACTGGGGAAAGTATGCTGGGTTTTCACTGATCCCAAGCTGTTTATTGCTATAAAATCACATGGTTTTTAGCAACGATGTTATCACGGTAATGGCATACAGCCATGAACTGTGAAATGCCACAGTTTTAGAGGACTGAACTTTATCTCTGGTGCCCCAATTCAAACAGTATTCAAGTTCTTCCCTTTTTTATTCTTTCCCTCCCTTTGGGTAATCTAAACAGTTATTCTGGTTCATAAGCTTTCCTCATAAAGGCAAAATGAGCTAATTAGGACAATCTCCATGGCCCTCTCCTTCTGCACATCTATGATCCTAGTCTTCATAATTTTTTCTTCTCCATTCATTCCTTGTTTTAGGCCTACAGTCTTTGTTTTCATTAATGAAATCCACTTATTAATGATTTTATTTTGTTGTATTAATGACTGTCAGAAAAGGTGAATATTTCCTCCTTTGCCAAGCCTATATGAATATGATTCAGGGTCCTCTATTCATGCTGCCTTCTTATCTGTCTATTTCTTTGATTAAAAGAGCTTCCTACACAACATCCTATTATAAGATATCATAATCTAGTCTATTTGGAACTATGCCTAAAGGGAAACCAAACTGCATACCCTTTAATCCAACAATACTTCTATAAGGTATTTATTCTGAAGAGATCAAAAAAGGAAAAGGACCTACACGTGCAAAAATATTTCTAGCAGCCCTTTTTGTGGTGGCAAAATACTGGAAATTGAGGGGATGTGCATGTTATGGGAATCTGAAGATCTTCCCTGCCCCTAGGCCCTTTGCTAAAGTGGCTGTGTGACTCTGAGAACCTTCCGTGATTTGAAAGTATACTCTGTGCCCTAATAGGCTGGATGTGGTCACATGGAGCCTGTGGTGGGAGGCTTGTTTTTTGGGAATGTCCGAGCCTTGTTGCTTTGTGATTAGGCAGTTGGTCAAGAGGGCTGTGATATTCTCCAAGCCTGGAGAAAGCTATATATACGCCCTGATGCGAGGTTTTGGTTTGGGGCTCACTTTGAGAACAGTTGTGTGATTTGGCCAGATAAGACTCTGGGAAGCTGTTGAGCCCCCTGGCTTTGAAAAACCCAGATGTTGGTGCTTCCATCTCTGGTAACTGAATAGGTAACTGATGCAATGGTCAGACGTTGGAAGCCATCTGCTGATCTATTTTTCTGTTTGTTTGTAACTTGTGTTTGCATTCTCTGAAGTTCAGGGTGCTGACTTTTCCCCCTGAACTAGGTAAATGATATATGTTTGATAAAAGTGAGACTGTTAACCCATTTTGAGTTGCTTTCCTTTAGAAAAGCAGATCTAAGAACCTGTGCTAGCAGGCGCCCTAGGTATGCTAGGGTGCTTGCTGATACAGTGCATCAACTGGGGAATGGCTGAACAAGGTGTGGTATATGAATGTAATGGAATGTGTCTGTGCAATAAGAAATGAACAGGTAGATTTCAGAAAAATCTGAAAAGATTTGTATGAATTGATGCAAATGAAATAAAAAGAACCAGGAAATCATTGTACACAGTATCAACAACATTGTGTGATGATCAACTATGAATGACTCAGTTCTTCTCAGCAATATAATGATTCAAGATAAATACAAAGGACTTATAAAGGAAAATGCTATTCACATTCAGTTAAAAAAACTGATGGACTGGGGTGGCTAGGTGGCACAGTGAATAGAGCACCAGCCCTGGAATCAGACGGACCTGAATTCAAATGAGACCGCAGACGCTTAACACAAAACTAGCTGTGTGACCTTGGGCAAGTCACTTAACTTTAATTGCCCTACCTTCCCCCCTCCAAAAAGCGAAAACAAAACAAAACAAAAACTAATGGACTCTGAATGCAGATCAAAGCATATTTTTTAAATCTACTTTGTTCTTCTTCATGGTTTTTTTCCCTTTTGAGCTGTTTCTTCTTTCACAACAGTGACTAATATGGAAATAGCACATGTATAACCTACATCAAATTGCCTACCATTTTAGGAAAAGGGGAGGAGAGGGAGGGAGAAAAATTTGGAACTCAAAATCTTGTAAAAGTGAATGCTAAAAACTGTCTTGACATGTAATTGAGAAAATACTATTTAAAAAAGATTAAGGAAAGAAGAAAAAAAAATCTTCTTCTTCCAACTTCATTTCCCTTCCTCCTCAATGATATTTTTATTTGATCTCAATACCCAAGTTTCACTAAAAAAAAATTTCTATTTTCTTTCCCTTAATCACTTGAAGAAACAGTGAAACTGGGGTGGAGCCAAGATGGCAGAGTAAAAGCAGGGACTCACTTGACCTCTTCCCCAAACCCTTCAAAATACCTTTAAATAATGACTTTAAACAAGTCTAGAGCAGCAGAACCTACAAAAAGATGGAGTGAAATAATTTTCCAGCCCAAGACAACTTAGAAGCTTGGCAGGAAACCTCTGTCTCACTGGGATAAGAGTGAAGCATAGTCCAGCACATGCCATGCCAGCACAGCCCTGGCCCCAGCCAATCAGGAGCAGGCCTTGGGAGCCACTGAATCAACAGTGACAGCAGCTGTTTCCAGAGCTCTCAGCTCACAGATAGTAAGGAGGTCAAACAAGTGGTCAGAATGAGATTATAGGGGTCTCTTTGCCAGCCCTGAGGCAGGATTCTGTTGCTTTGCCCATACTTTGATCCAAGTCACAGTCCTGGTTGAAGTCACAGGGCAAGGAGGAACATTAGCATGCCACAGCTTGCTGCAGCAGTGCAGGAGGAACCCTCCTCCTAGTTCCAGGGCAGAAAAAAGGGCTTGTGATCACTCACAGACCAGGGCACAGGACAGGAGAGGAATAAACACTTCTCCTTATATCATATCACCTTGGAAGAACTGAAAATTTATAGGTCTCTAGAAATATTTCTAAAAATAGCTCTAAAAACCCCTAAAACTTGGCACAGAGCACCCTCTACCCTGGAAGCAGAGATCTACTTTAACAAAGAGTTAAAAGTCAAGTAATAGGCTGAGAATATGAGCAAGTAACATAAAAAAAATTCTGATCATAGAAAGTTACTATTGTGATGAGGAAGATCAAAACACACACTCAGAGGAAGATAACAAAGTCAAAGCTCCTACATCCAAAGCCTCCAAGAAAAATATGAATTGGTCTCAGGTCATTGGAGAGCTCAAAACGGATTTTGAAAATCAAGTAAGAGAGGTAGAGGAAAAATTGGGAAGAGAAATGAGAATGATGCAAGAAAATCATGAAAAACAAGTCAATGGCTTGGTAAAGAAGACACAAAAAATGCGGAAGGAAAAAACAGACTCAGTTAAATGGGAAAAAAAAGGCACAAAAATTCACTGAAGAATAAAACAACTTAAAAAGTAGAATTAGCCAAATGGGAAAGGAGGTACAATATATGAGAAATCAAGAATAATAAAACAAAACCAAAAGAATGAAAAAAATAGAAGACAATGTGAAATATCTCATTGGAAAAACAACAGACCTGGAAAATAGAGGAGAGATAATTAAAAAATCATTGGACTATCTGAAAGACGTGATAAAAAAAGCCTAGAAATCATCTTTCAAGAAATTATCAATTTGCCCTGATATCTTAGAACCATATGGTAAAATAGAAATGGAAAGGATTCACTGATCACCTCCTGAAAAAGATCCCCAAATGAAAACTCCCAGGAATATTATAGCCAGAACAATCATGTCAAGGAGAAAATATTGTAAGCAGTCAGAAAAACAGTTTAAGTATAATGGAGTCACAGTCAGGATAACATAAGATTTAGCAGCTTTAACACAAGATTAAAGGATTAGATGGCTTGGAATATGATATTCCAGAGGGCAAAGGAACTAAGAGTATAACCAAGATCACCTACCCAGCAAAACTGAGTATAATCTTTCAGGGTAAAAATGGACATTTAATGAAACAGAGAACTGAAAAGAAATAAACAGATAAATATAAATCTGAATAGAAAATTCGATCTTCAAATACAGGACTCAAGAGAAACACAAAAAGCATAGAAACAGGAAAGGAAAATATAAGAGAATTAGTAAAATTAAACTGTTTATATTCCTGCATGGGAAGATGATACTTGTAATCATAAGAACTTTCTCATAGCAGGGCAAATAGAAGGAGTATGTATAGAGATCACAGGTGTGAGTTGATTATGAAGGGATGATATCTTAAAAAAAGCAAAATTAAGGAGTTAGAGGAATGTACTGGGAGAAAGGGAAAGGTAGAGGTAGAATGGGGTAAATTATCACAAAAAAGAGGAAAGAGAAAGCTTTTACAGTGGAGGAAAAGAAAAGTGAGATGGAACCTTCTCTAATCAGAATTGGCTGAAAGAGGGAATAACATACACATTCAATGGGGTATTGAAATCTATCTTACCCTACAGGAATGTAGGGAGTAAGGGGATAAAAGATAGGGAGATGAAAAGAAGGGAGGTCAGACTGGTGAAGGGGATAGACAGAAGCAAAACACTTTTGAGGAGGCACAGGGTGAAAGGAGAGAGAGAATAGAATAAAGAGACCAGGAGGAATAGGATGAAGGGAAGTAGTGACTGAAAAAAATTTTTTTGAAGCTTTTTCTTTTTTTTTTCCAATTTATTTGTTTTAGTTCGCAACATTCATTTCCACAAGATTTTGAGTTACAATTTTTTCTCCCCATCTTTCCCCTACTCCCACCCCAAAATAGCGAGCCTACTGAATACCCCTTCCCCCAGTCTATTCTCTCTTATATTCTCCCTCATCCCCTCCCTAACTTTCTGGTAGGGCAAGATGGATTTCTATACCCCAGTGCCTGTATATCTTATTTCCCAGTTGCATATAAAAAACAATTTTTTAAAAACATTTCTTTTTTAAAACTTTGAGTTCCAGATTTTTTCCCTTCTTCCCTTCCTCACCCACTCCCACTGTGAAGATAAGCAATTCACTATAGGTTGTACATGTGTACACGTTATGCAAAACATTTTCATAGTAGTTATATTGTAAAAGACTAAACTATAATACCCCCCATCCTATCTTGCCTCACACTTACTCTATTTTTTCCTTTGACCCTGTCCCTTTTCAAAAGTGTTTACTTCTAACTAGCCTCTCCCCCAACCTGACCTCCCTTCTATCATCTCTCCTCTTATCCCCTTCCCCCCTATTTTCCTGTAGGGTAAGATATCCAATTGAGTCCGTATGTTATTCCCTTCTTAAGCCAAATTCAATGAGAGTAAGGTTGACCTACTCCCATTCACCTTCCTGCTCTTCCCCTCCCTTGTAATAGTTTTCTATTGCCTCTTTTATATGAGATAATTTACTCTATTCTATCTCTCCCTTTCTCCTCCCAATATATTCCTCTCTCACCTCTTAATTTTATATTTTTAGATATCATCCCTTCATATTAAACTCATCCTGTGCCCTCTATGTATACATGTACATACATATGCACACACTCACATATATATATTTATACACACATACACCCTCCTATACCTACATATATATGTACACATATATATATACAGATATATTCCCTTCAACTATCCTCATACTGAGAAAAGTCTTATGAGTTACAATTATTGTTTTTCCATGTAGGAATGTAAATAGTTCAACTTTAATAAGTTTCTTATGATTTCTTTTTCTTGTTTGCTTGAAGCTTTTTTTCTGATAAAGGCCTCATTTCTCAAACATATAGAGAACTGAATCAAATTTATAAAATAAGAGCCACTCCTCAATTGATAAATGATCAAAAATATGAACAATTTGCAAATGAATATGGATAGTTAAAGCTATCTATAGCCATATGAAAAAATGCTCTAACTTACTACTGATTGGAGAAATGCAAATTAAAACAATTCTGAGATACTACATCATACTATTAGATTGGTTAATAGGACAAAAAAGCAAAATGACAAATGGGGGAGAAGATATAGGAAAAATTGGGCATTAATGCACTGTTGTTGGAGTTGTGAATTTATTCAATCATTCTATAGAGCAATTTGGAACTATGCCCAAAGGACTATAAAACCATGCACACCTTTTGACCTAGCAATACCACTACTAGGTCTGTATCCCAAAGGAGTTTTAAAAAAATAACAAAAAAGGAAAAGAACACATATACAAAAATATTTATAGCAGCTCTTAGCTCATGGCAAAGTATTGGAAATTGTGGAGAATGGTTGAACACAATGTGGTATGTGATTATGATGGAATACTACTATGCTATGGGAAATGATGAATGGGATGCTCTCAGAAAAGCCTGGAGAAACTTTCATGAGCTATGTACAAAGCAACAGCAATATTGTAAGGTGACCAGCTATAAATGCCTTAGCTATTCTCAGCAATACAATGATCCAAGAAAACTGAAGGATTTATGACGAAAAGTGCTATCCATCCCTAGAGAAAGAACTGATGGTGTCTGAATATTGAATACAGATTGAAGCATATTTTTTTAAACTTTATTTTTCTTGAGGGGTCTTTTTTTGGTTTGTTTTCTTTCGCAACATGATTATTATGAAAATGTTTTGCATGATTACAAATGTATCACCTATATTGAACTGTTTGCCTTCTCAATGGGGGGGGGGGTTGTGGAGCAAGGAAGGGAGAGAATTTAGAACTCAAAGTTTAAAAATGAATGTTGAAAATTGTTTTTGCATGTAACTGAGGAAAACTAAAATACTAAATAAAACTCAAAAAAAGAAAAAGAAAAGCCTCTAAAAGGCCCTCACCTGACTACATTTTACAGCATAATTTAAAACTTTTGGGTTTCCATGCTATATGAACATGTTTACCTTACTTGTTTCTTTTTCATGAACTGCATACCAAATTTCTAGATCTTTGATTTCTTCAGTAAAAATGACTCAAATGCCCTTCTCTTCCTAAGAATCAATTTTTCTTTCCTTTTGGTTGTTAAGTTCAACTTCATGGCAATTATTTTTTATTTGGATTATAAAGCAATTTCCAATATTTTTCAGATGTCATACTCCAGCATTTCTTTTATTTATTATTTTAAACAAATACTCTTATACAATTAAGACTGATCTATTTGATAAGTAAAGAACAATTCCCTGGGTGTTTACAAGATTTTTTTCTATATTTCAGTTTTGTTTTTTTGTTTTTTGCTTTTTTTTTTTAGAGGGAGGAAGGCAGGGCAATTGGGGTTAAGTGACTTGCCCAAGGTCACATGGCTAGTTTTGTGTTAAGTGTCTGAGGCTAGATTTGAACTCAGGTCCTTCTGACTTCAGGGCCGGTGCTCTATTCACTATGCCACCTATCTACCCCATTTAATTATTTCTTTAAAGTAGATTTTATGGAATCCTAATAAAGCTGCCCCAGCCCCAGTAGTCTAACTTCCTTATGGGCCCCACTGAACAGCAGATGTGTCCTGATTTAACCACACAATTTGGCTTTAACCACACCACAAGCCCTCAGACTCAGTATAGTAATTTCCTCTAGCTAGCCACTGCCCCCAGACCCAATTCACATATTTGAACAGGTGTGTTATTATACTCAAGTATAATCACATCATCCATTTAGCCCAAGACAGGACAACAATACCTAACTATCCATCTTGACCAAACAGTGCCACAACAGCTAGCCAATCAGATGGCAGCACAACCAGGATGTTTGACCACCAAGCCATAGACGGGACCTTTCCCCTATTACTAAGTCCCTTGACAAACCCCTCTTGCCTTTTTAATATTCATAATTTCTGTTTTGTAATTGCATCTTTACCCTATAAAACTCCATCTTGCTTTCTCTGAAGTTTCTGGCTCCTCTTGGAACCTATCCCACTTCTGAGAGGTGCATATCCTCAATAAATGCCTGTACTTGGATTAGAGGTAGTCTGACTCTGAATTCTTTGAGATGGTGCTGCCATGACACACCATGAAACCAAAACACATTTCTGGGTGAGTTAAATTTGTAGTTCCTCTCTGCAAGCATTCCATTCTTATTCAGTCGTGTCCAAACTCTTCATGACCCAACTGGTGTCTTTTTAATAAAGAAACTAGAGTGGTTTCTCATTCCCTTTCCTAATTTGTTTTACAGATGAGAAAACTGAGGCAAATATGGTTAAGTGACTTGCCCAGGGTCACACAGCTAGTGTATATCTGAGGCTGGATTTAAACTCTAGAAGACGAGCCTTCTTGACTCTAGGCCTGGCATTGTATCCACTGAATTCCACTAGAATTCCATAGATTAGGATGATCCATACTTTGCCTCCTATTTTTACTACTTCTTAATTTTCTTGTATGATTTCATGAAGTATTATATTCAGTTTTTTTGTTTCTTTGTGTTTTTCCTAGGAGATAATAATTCCTTTGTTGGCTTGTCATTTTCTGTTTTCATTGTCAATTACTTTGACTTGTAAAGATCTCAACTGTTTTTCTGATTCTGTTCTCTTTGATTTTGTTCAAATATTGATTCTTCCAACTCTAGTACTTAACATGATGCCTGGCATATAATATACACTTCATAAATATTTGTTGACTGCATTTCTGAGTTATGAAAATGCTGATCACTTTTTCAGAGAGTCATATACTTTAATGAGATTTCCCATTATTCAAAACAGCTGATCCTCTCATTTGTCTTTGCAAATTCTTCTGTGAGAGTTCTATTGTCTATTCTAACTTCTTTTCTTATTTTTCCTGCACTTCTTTTACTGAGATAATAAATCACTCTGAAGACTCTTATGGTTGGGGTGGGGTGGAGTGTCTAGTTGCTGCTGCTGTAATATTACTCTTCTGAGGGTTGCTTCTTGCTTTCTTTTGTCCCATAATATTTATCCATTGTATTGAGGTCTATATTTTGTCACTTTTTTGGCCTCTCTGCTACTTTTTCTGTGAGGATTGCCTTATAATGAATTCTTTCCTTTCCCTTACTTTTTTTTTTTTTGTCCTTTTAACATTGTTTGGCACATTTTCTTCCAGTTTTGAATTGATGACAAGGAGCATGGGCACAACAATCATCGTTCAGCCATATTGCTGGAAGTCATTTAGAACATTCTCAAAAAAAAGATCCTGTAGAACTCAGTGTTAGGTACATGAGCTGGTCAAACTCGGTGTCACCTGTATCTCATCCCAACTTTAAAAATACAATAATGCCACATAAACTATCATCCTTTTTATTCTTCTGGAATTTTCTCTTCTTTGAGACATTTTGCAAATGATTTGCATTCTTCTCATCTTTATCTTAATTTTTCTAATCTAATTTATTTGTTTTGACTGTATGTATATTTTGATTAATTTGCTTTTTAAATTTTTAGTAAAGTCTTTTCATAATTTTAATGCCCAAAGGCAATTAGTTGTGAAATGATTCTCATATCAGTAAGCCATCATTCCTAACTGTTAAGATCTAGTTAATTTCATTTATTTCCTGATGTTGTTCAATGTTTACCATATCTAGTGATTTCCATTCCTTTCCTTGAAAAAAGTAGAGAGGCTACTGAAGAGTCTACAAATCTTTATGTCTATTATCGCCATTTTTCAAAACTCTTTGTTCCAAAATACTTTTGCAATAGACCCATTTCTCTGAGTCTACCTCCATACTGAAATTAGTAAATCCAGGTCATGTATACTTGGTCTGGAAGACCTTGTTTAATTGTTCACAGAATTCCACTGCTTCTTTAACTTCTGAAACAAATGCTGGCAGAGAAGTTTCAAGTATTTTTGTGATGGTCTCTTCACATCACTTCAAAGTGAGATAACCAAGTGTCATTACTTTTTCTTTAGGTTACAAAATGAAATAAAATCTACCAACAACTTAGCTGCTTCTCCAAAAATAACCTATGAACTGTCTTTTTATTTAGCTATAGTTTCATAATGCTTTAATGACTTCTGCTTTCCTGCGTAGAATTACGTGACTAAATTTGGTAGTTTTTGTCACTGCACGAAAAATCCCACATTTAGACTATCAAGAAGAAATTTTGTGTGTATACTGTATTTTTTAAAACTGTGTAACTTAGTACCTTCTTCTTTTCTGTCACTATACTCAAGGCACTTCAGAAATACAACAGTGTCATGCATGACTGCAGAACATTTTGTATTTTATCTGTTTTTCAGGACATCGTATCTACAGAATTTTTCACCTGTGGGCCACTTTGACCACACCACAAGCCCTTGGTATAGTCATTTCCTCTAGCTAAGCCACTTATTTCTTATACTTATGTAGTCTGGTCCTTGGACAATAAACTACATTGTCTGTAGCCAGAAGTATATTTAAAGTCATTTCATCCTGGAAGAACCTACTGCCTGCGCTCTATTGACACAGTCTCTGAGGACCCCAAATCACCTTTAGATTACAATGGGACATAGGAGTAGGACTTTTGGAGTCCTATTGGCCTTATATTAAGAGAAGTAAAGTATCTAGAACAAGATATTATTAGTAGAGTCATACTTAAATGGAAAAAGAGCAAAATCCATCCAATTCCTATCCATCCTGTGCTACTCTTGCCCACGTCCTCCCATAATTACTTTACAGAAAGTCTAGCCTTCATGCCTTGACATCAAAAATGTCCATCCAGCAAACTAGTTGTCTATTGGTTATCCTTTGCTCTCATTACATGAGTAGCCCATCTCTTTTTCTGTATTTTTTTTTTGGAGGGGGGAAGGTAGGGCAATTGGGGTTAAGTGACTTGCCCACGGTCCCACGGCTAGTAAGTGTTAAGTGTCTGAGGCCAGATTTGAACTCAGGTCCTCCTGACTCCAGGGCCTGTGCTCTATTCACTGCACCACCTAGCTGCCCCCCCCCCCCCATTACTTTTTCAATAGTAAATTTTATTGCTATCCTCCTTCTTCATGATTCCTTTTTTTTTTTGGAGGGGAGAAGGTAGGGCAATTAGGTTTAAGTGACTTGCCCAAGGTCACACAGCTAGTTAAGTATCAAGTGTCTGAGGTCAAATTAGAACTCAGGTCCTCCTGACTTCAGGGTGAGTGCTCTATTCACTGTGCCACCTAGCTGCCCCTTGCTTCACAATTCCATAGTGTCTATGACTTTATATTTCTTTAAGGTGGCACAATGACACTGGGCCTGGAATCAGGAAGAACTGAGTTTAAATCCAACCTCAGACACTAGTTGTGTGACCTTGTGAAAACTGACCCTCCTTCTGAAATAACTATCAGAGGAACTGAAGGGTTTGGTTCTACTAATAGAATAAAACTGGGAGCTAAAGTATGAGTAAAGTGGAAGCCAGATGATATTCTAAACTTTAGAATCTAAAGGCTGCAGAGATTATAGCACATGGGAAAGACAATATTGTAACTGTTGCTTATTCAGGAGAAGATCATTGTTGTTCAAACTTCTATTTGCTTCAATTTCCTTAACCGTAAAATGGATAGAGTAATAACCTATCTCCCAGGGCTGTTGCAAGGATTAAATAATATTTGTAAAGCACTTAATATGGTGCCCAGCACACATTAGATGATAGATAAGTGCTGGTTATTCTTCTTATCCTTATTTATACATATTATGTAACAGTCTGCTAATATTCACTTCTCCATTGCCATTTTTTTGTGGTTGCTACTATTTGCAAATGACATTGTGCTGACTATATCAAGTCCTGGAACACTGAAAGAAACCTCCTAAATGATACTCATACTCACTCTAAAGAGATTGAACAGGGCAGCTAGATGGCACAGTCAATGAACACCAGCCCTGGAGTCAGGAGGACCTGAATTCAAATCCAGCCTCAGACACTTAATACTTAATAACTGTGTGATCTTGGGCAAGTCACTTAACCCCAATTGCCCTGACTTTCCCCCTGCAAAACAAAACAAAACAAAAAAGAGTTTGACCTAGCTATCCACACAGGAAAACCCTATTGCCCAGATTATGGCATGCATTTCCATGAACAAGCTATAGACCTTTTCCATCAGTATTTCTATCTTGGGAAGATACAGACAAAGACTTAAACTTATAGGTGAGAAAGAGGAGAAAAGAAGTAGGACTGTCTTTGGAAAACTTCACAGTTATTTTAATGACCATTAACGTTTCCCTGAAACAAAAACCCATCTTTTAAATATTTATATTCTTCTGGTGTTGTGTGCCTATGAGTCATGGAGGACTATAGTTGCCAAATGATTGAAATTGAGGATTTTGCAAAGTACCACCATATCATACAATATGTCACTCTAATTCAATAAACATTTATTGTTTCTTCAACACTTAAAAGCATTGTATAAGAATCCAAAGAAAAAGACAAATGAAGAAAAGAGTAATCATGGAAGATTTTAAACAAAGGAAGGGTCTTAAGTGAGTTTTGAAGGAGGGATCCTGTTTGTACAGGCAGAGGATTTTTCACGGAAAGGGGAAGAACATATCACAGAATAGGCTTGATGGCATGTTTGCAGGCCACTGATGAGACTGGTTTGACTAGATCAGAAGGTTCACATTGGAAAATAATAGGAAATAAAGTTGATTTGGAGGTTCTTGAGATCAAGAGATTTGTGAACTTCCTATGCCATGGTATCTCAGTGACTTTAATAGCTAAAACATAGTTTTAAAAAGTTAGGCCATCTCTTTTTGACCCAGTACTCTAGGAAGAACTGAAATATCATTCCCTCTCTCATCCCTCATAAAGCACCTGTTTATAACAAACAGCCAACTTACTTGCCAATTTCTGCTGCAACTGATTATTTTGGACATGTGGAAGCTCATGATCAACTTAATTTTATGCATGCCTCAACAGAAGCTGAGAGTTTTGAGAATGCATTTAAAGATCACTCTATTATTTTAATCTGTCTCATGGATCCTTTGGCATTCAGAAAATAGGGTCTTATGGTTGTATCTTTAAAAACCGAACTAGGTCACTGGGCATAATAGAAGGAATTACAGTACTAGTGGCTAGAAATATGTAACTTTCTAGCACTAGCCAGTAGTTATAGGCAGATAACAGTTGTGTGCCTTGAGTTGTTATCAACAATGTGGAAGAATGACCTTCAGTTTCTAAATTTTTTCAAACTCTTCTAGTCCAAGTCCATATTTCACTTCTATCACTAAGGTTGGCCCAGCTGAGACTTTTGCACACTGCAATCTTCTCCCCCTTATAACGTACCAGTGGAGAACTGTTACAGGTCAGCTGAATGATGCCGTTACTGTTAACTTGTTGAATAAAAGAGGGTGCTCAGTGAATGCTCAAATTACATTTCTGGCTAGCATTTCAAGTTCTTAGCTAGAATCACTTTATGGAGCATGTAAGGTTCCCTCCTTAGGACTGCACGAGGGGACAGCCTGTGCAAAACCAATCAGTCCCCATACGTCAAGCAGTGTTTGTATATGTTTCAGCGTATCCAGGCAAAGTCTTTTAACTTTCCATCCTACGGGCTGGAGCTGTACTTTCCTGAATAGCCGCCAGGAAAAATTTTGTAGATTTGGCAGGAAGACTGTGGGAAGCCTGGTGTAAGACCAGCCTGAGAGTTGGAGCAGGCTCTTTCTACAAAGGACAGACCATCGAAACACCTCCCTTTGTTTCACCCTACAAGGGAACATAAATGGAGCCCCAAGATCACAATCAGGACCTATTGTATAAACTTGGGGTTTCCATGACCAGGTTGCATTTTTGGCACCAAGTGCCTTATTATTTTTCAACTGGAAAACTAATTAGAAAGGATTCTTTTTTTATCTGGGTGTTAATACTATGGCTCTGGCCCACTTTCTGGCCCTTGGCCACATCGTTGTAGTCCCCAGGGCAATGCCTGACAAATTAAGATAAAACCGTTACTTAATGTTTTCCTACTAAGAGAAAACAAAAACTGTTTCCTGCTCTTATTAATCGGATGAAGTCAATTTCCAGGTTTAAAAAAGGGGGGAGGGAGGCGGCATAATCAGGGTGTCAACCCAGAACTCTTATCTTTCTCTCTACTGGTTCCATTGCAGGAATGTGAAGAGGAGGAAAGGTTGTCAGGTTTGACCCTAAGCTTAAGGTATCTTGGGAAAAGTCCTCAAGGTAAACATACGTATTTATCAGATGTTGGCTTTTGCTACCCCAGGTCTCCCTCTAAACTCTACATTGTCATGTGAATTGATTTACCTGAGCATGGGAGGAGAGGGCAGGAGGATTTTTCAGAAACTGGGAGAAGATTCCAGCCATGACAAGTCGATTAGTCATAGCAGTCCAGAGGGCACTGCCCAGTTTGAGAAGAATAAACAGAGCCAAATTTCCTCTGTTTTGAAAATAGGTTAAAAGGAAATTCACACTCTGGTGATGTAGTTTGTGATTAGGATAATTTTTATTTTGCTTGCTGGCTTAGGACCTCAGAGCGAACATGTAGAGGAGAAAAAAGGACAAGGGGAGGGCCTACGGTGGTGGTGGTGGCGAGGTTTCTATCCTTTAAATTTTTCCTTATGATAAACAGCCTTTTCTATGGCAACCCATGCTGATGCCACAAATAAAAGGAATGTGAGGCCTCCAGTGAGCAGGCCACAACTTGGGAAAATATCCAGGATGATGCAGAATATTTAGAGGGGAAGCCGAAAGCAAACAAAAAAAACAGAGCAGCAACGTCGTTGCTGTTTAAAGTCTGCAGCAACAAGACATGAAAACAGAATTTGGGTGTGTTTCTAGCAGGGGCTTTGTCTTGGGTATGGAGGGTACATCTCCTTGAGCTAGAAACAGACCAAGAAAGGGTCTGCTGTTTCCCTTCAGTCTTTCTTTGTAAATTGTGGGTGGTGGCTGGTTTGGGCTTTAAAAAAAAAATATAATCTATCTAAAAGGCTGCCATGCCATTTTGTACACTTTATCCCCCTATAACAACAAAATCTATTCTGGAGCAAAAATCATTTAACAAGGAAGCTGTGTTCCTAGTGTTCTCCAGCTTGATTATGCAAACTTGGCTGGTTGTTGCTATGTTTGGTACTAAGATTAAAAAAAAAAAAAGTCATCTGTTTAACCCTGAGAGAAGGCATTATCATTCTGTGATGGGAGATTAGGATATATTTGCTTAGCTTCTAAGAAGCTATTCCCACTCCCACATCCCACACCTGACCCAGACCCTGAGATGGAGGACTTTCTGTCACTTGCCACATGAGTACCAATCTTAGTGACCACTTGCATAGCCACATGAAAGTGATCTAGGAAAGTCTAGCAAAAGGAATACAGGGGGCGCCATTGTGCCTAGGAGACTGGTCAGTAGTAACCCATAGGATTGAATCCACCCAAGCCCCAACAGGATCGTAAGGACAAAGAATTATGGAAACGAAACCACTAACAACCGGGCCAGTCACCTACACTGTGCATGGCATGTTTGTGACTGTAAGTGTATTAGATAAGGTTGGGTGGGGAGGGAGTAGGGGGAAAAGGGGCAAAGACTGAAGTTCCTTTGGGATATTGAAAAACCAGTTTAAGGATGTCGTTCCTGAATGCGTCGATGCCCACTGCCTGACCTGTAGATCAGTGAATCATGGCTGTCACGAGCCAAAATCTGTGCAAAATGTTTCTTTTTCAAATGTAAGTCACATTTTCACTGGTACTGGATGGCACACTGCTATTTCAAAGACAGAGATACATACTGTCTCCTTTTTTGTGCAGAGCAACTGAACGGGCTTTGCCCAGAGGATTCCAAATCAGAGACTTGCAATCATTTCATAATGCCACTAGCTATACTTTGAATCAGTTATTTGGATCAGAATGAAAATTCTTTGATCTCTTTATTTATCTGTTTGCCTGTGAGCTGGGCCAAAAGGTAGACTAATTTTGGCAACTTCCCTTGTATACTTTTATCTAGAGATAAAAGGAACACTTGGAAGCATAAACAGAAGGTGAATTTCCTGAGGCCCACCAGGAACCAGTGAGACAAATAAAGAATATGGAGGTACATGCTGGCAGTTAGCACAGTATTGTTGTGTACTCCCCTGGGTTCTACTTCACTAGCAGCAGAGAACCAGCTAATTCCCCCCACACAACCCACATTTTCTTCATCCTCTCTTCTAAAAATGTATCTGCCCCCCAAGGCAGAAGCAGCTCACACTCCCTTAAACTTGGGAACTGCCGCCTGATAAGAGTTTGCAAATGTGGCTATAGATTACACCATTACACTAGGTAGCTACCTTGCCAATGTTTGTGCTTGCTCAGAGCAGGGACTGGACAAGGTAGTTGGGAATGAATAGCACATTAGTGGACAGCAATTACCACTAAAGAAAAATAAATTCAATGTGCATAATAAATGAACGAATGATAAAACATTCATATACAGCTTTAAGGTTTATAAAGTGCTTTACTGAGTATAATCTACAAATGGGTCATCAAGAAACATTTGGTAAGGACTTCTTATGTGCCAGGCAGTGTGTGGAGCTCTGATGATACAAAGAAAAAGCAAAAAACATTTGCTATTTAGCTTCTAATGGAGGAGCAATATATAAAATTCAGAAGTGAGATAAATACACTGTGACCAGGTCCAGGTGGGATTGATACTAGGAATGCAGGACTGGTTCAATATTAGGAAAATTATCAGCTCAATTGACCACATCGATAACAAAACCAACAAAAATTATTTTATCAATAGATGCAAAATGAACTTCTAACAAAACACAACAGTCATTTCTATTAAAAATACTAGAAAGAACATAAAAATAAATACAGCTTTTCTTAAAACAATAAGTGGTATCTAAGCATAGAGCAAGCAATATCTATAATGGGGATAAACTAAAAGTCTTCCCAATAAGATCAGGGATGAAACAAGGATCTTCATTATCACTACTATTATTCAATATTGCATTAGAAATGATAGATAGAACAATAAGACAAGAAAAAAGAAATTAAAGGAATAAGAATAGGCAATGAGGAAACCAAACTATCAATCTTTGCACATGACATGATGGTATACTTACAGAACCATAGAGAATCATCTTAAAAATAAGCTGAAATAAATCACAACTTTAACAAAGTTATAGGATATGAAATAAACCAACATAGATCATCAGCATGTCTAAATACTACCAACAAAATCCAGAGGAAAGAGATAGAAAGAGAAATTTCATTTAAAATAATGGTAGACCTTTTCAGAAAATAAATGAAAAACTATTGGTATTCAAATGAAAAATATTGATTAGAGAAATGCAAATTAAAATAACAGAGATACCACCTCACAGTTATCAGATTTGGCCAATAAGACAGAGAAGGAAAATGACAAATCTGGAGGAGTTTTGGAAAAAATAGGCACACTAACACACTGTTGGTAGAGTCGTGAAGTGGTCCCACCATTCTTGAGGACAATTTGGAACTATAGCAGAAGGGCTATAAAACTATGCACATCCTTTTATCCAGCAATATCATCACTAAGCTTGTATCCCAAAGAGATCAAAGAAAAGGGGAAATAACCTATCTATATAAAAATATTTGTAGCAGCCCTTTTTGTGGTGGCTAAGAATTGGAAATCAAAGGGATACCCATCATTTAGGGAATGGCTGAACAAGTTGTGGTATATGATTGTGTTAGAAAACTATTGTGCTATAAAAATTGAAAACTTATATGAACTGATGTAAAGTGAAATGCTCAGAACCAGAACACTATACATATTAACAGTAATATTGTAACAATGATCGATTATGAAAGACTTAACTATTCTGATAATTCAAGATAATTCCAAAGGACTTATGATGAAAAATGCTTACCACTTCCAGAGAGAAAACTTATGAGTGATGAGTGAAGACTGACGTATGCTTTTTTCATTTTATTTTTGTTGTTTTGGGTTTTTTTGCATGTGTGTGTGTTTTCTTTTGCAACATGGCTAATATGAAAATATGATTTGTATGATTTCTCATGTATAATTTATATCATACTGTTTTCCTTCTCATGGGGAGGGGTAAAAGAGAGGGAGAGAATTTGGTACTCAAAATTTTTAAAAAGTGAATGTCAATAATTTTTTAAAAATATAACTGAGAAATAGCTAACAAATAAATAATAATATATAAAACCCCAAAATAAAGGAAATTACTGCAGACAATGTAAAATACTTGGGAGTCTACCTGCCAAGAAAAATTCAGGGACTTTATGAATAAAACTACAAAATATTTTTCACATAAATAAAGACAGATCTAGATAACTGGAGAAATAGTAATTACTCACAGAGAGGCTGAGCCAATGCAATAAAAATGACAATTCTAAGTTAATTTACCTATTCTTTTCCAAACCAGTCAAATTACCAAAGAATTCTTTTATACAGCTGTAAAAATAATAAAATTTATCTGGAATAATCAAAGGTCAAAAATATCAAGGTAATCAATTTTTAAAAATGTGATGGAAGGAAGCCTAGTAGTACCAGATTTCAAACTATATTACAAAGCTGATAACTTTGCCAATTCTGCCTCACTTATATCTAATTCATGTGTAACTCAAGACATCACTCTATGATGTCATTGGTCCTCTTTGAAAATGAAGGATGAAAGAAAACAACAAAGGAGTAATCATCAAAACAATCTGGTACTGGCTAAGAAATAGAATGGTGGGTCAGTGGAAAAATTAGGGACACAATAAACAATAGTAAATTACCATAACTGTATTTGATAGACCCAAAGATCTAAACTGTAAGGGTAAGATCTCATCATTTGACAAAAATTTCTGGAATTACATAGCAATTTGGCAGAAAGTAGTTATAAACTAACATTTCACATCGTATCCTGAGATAAGCTCAAAATGGGCACATGATTTAGAAATAAAAAGTGATATCATAAGTAAATTAGGAAAGGATGAAAAAAATTTACCTGTAAGGTCTATGGATAGGAGAAGAGTTTGTGACCAAACAATAGATAGAGAGGATCACGGGGAGTAAAATGGATAATTCTGATTACATGAAATTAAAAATGTTTTTGAACAAACAAAACCAATGCAGTCAAAATTAGGAGGAAAGCAGGAAACTGGGGGGGAAATTTATAACAAATTTCTCTGATAAAGGCCTCATTTCTCAAATATATAGTGAATTTAGTCAAATTTATAAAAATAAGAGCCATTTCCCAATGAACAGACAGTTTTCAGGACAAGAAATCAAAGCTATCAATAATGTCTTAAATGATTATTGATTAGAGAAATGCAAATTGAAACTATTATGAGGTATTATCTCAACCCTATCAGACTGGCTAATAGAACAGAAAAGGAAAATGACAAATCTTAAGAGTATTTGGAGAAATAAGTACCTAATGTACTGTTGGTGGAGTTTTTAACTGATCCAATGACACTGGAGAACAATTTGGAACTAAATCCAAAGAGCTATAAAATTGTGCATACCCTTTCCTCCAGAAATATTACTAGGTTTGTACCCCAAAGAGATCAAAGAAATGGGAAAAGGACTTCTATGTACAAAAATATTTATAGCAGCCCTTTTTGTGCTGGCAAAGAATTGGAAATTGAGAGGATGCCCATCAACTGGAAAATGGCTGAACAAGCTGTGATATATGATTGTGTTGGAATACTATTATGCTATAGGAAATGATGAGCAGAATAGTTTCAGAAACACATGAAAAACTTACTTGAACTGATGTAAAGTGAACAGAGCCAGGAGAACATTGTACACAGTAAAAACAATACTGTAATTATGATCTATGAAACTATGAATCTACGATCTATGAAAACTATGAAAAAAAGATCAAGACAACGTTCCAAAATATTCCAAAGGATCCATGATGAAAAAAGCTCCCAGAAGCCATCACTGACTTTCCTTCCATATAACAATAATAAAGTAGGAAAAGAGTCTATTTCACTACACCCTGTATAGCTGATTAAGCAATATATCAGAGATATTAGCATCAATCAAGAAACCATCTTGATATTCTCCCAAGAATGACTTTGTGTTGCCACTGTCTCTCCTCCCAATATCTCAGCACCCTATTTTTCCTTCCTAGGTTTCTCTCCTCCTTGAGGATTTCTCTGGTATATTCAGCATCTTGGTGGCTATGATTTCCAATTCCCTCATTCCCAAGAGAGAGGGAGAGGAAAAAAAGAGCATGTCTCCTACCCAACAGGTGGACAATTCCTGTGCTATTGTCTTTTCCTAAAGTGGTCCCACGGGGTGAGATATGACATGAAATATCTGCTTATCAAGTAGTCCAGCCTGGCTTTCTTTCTTTATTTTTTTCTTTTTAAAGAACTCTCAAGGTGACAACAACATTTCCATCACTTTACAATTTCAATTGCTTTCTCTTACCTCCTTTTCCAGTGGCACTAATATATGATAGTTTAAATGGAAAACACAAGAATATAAAGGAAAGATCTACCCACATAAATTCAGGTACTATAAATACCTTGATATAAATTTGAAAAGAAGTCTCAAGTGGAATGCCCTAGGAATGTGTGCAAGGTCCAGTTCTGTTAAACTTCTTAAGCTGATGATTTGGATTAAAAACAATCAGAGTTGCAGGTGACACAAAGCTAGCTATACATACTGTGATAGCTAACAGTGCATGACAGAGTCAGAAAACAAAAAAAGTTTCTCAACCAGTTAAAACATTACATCAAACATAAGTAAGGTGAAATTTAATGGGGGTACATGTAAATTAAGTCTTACTCTAGATTCAAAAAATCGGTTTTACAAGTACAATATGTGAGAGGTATAACTAGGTAGTAGTTCATTTGAAAAAAAGATCTGGGGGTTTTAGTGGATTGTAAATGTAATATAAGTTGACAGTGATAAGATAGCCAAAGAAAAAAGAAACCCTAAGGGGATCTTAGGCTACACACAGAGACATAATGCCCTGGAAATAGGGAAGCAATAGGCCCATGGTACTCTGTCCTGCTCAGAACAATCTAGAGTATTGCATTCAATAACAAATGCCATGTGTTATAAAGTTGTTGAGAGGCTCTCAAAGACTGTAAATTGTACAGTAGCAGTAAATTCCATTGGCATAGATGGTTTTTCTCATCAAGAGTTCCCTACATCAATTAAATTATAGATCTGGGGGAAGAAGTTGGGACACATCCAGAGGTAACTAATCCAGAATGGCAAAGTATCTCAATCAAATGTCAGTTATGTCAACTGAGTATCAGTTGGAGAAACTTAGGGTGTTTAATTTGGAGAAGAGAAGACTTAAGGGAGATAGGAGAGCTGTCTTTAGGTATTAGAAAGACTATAGTTTGGAAGGGGAGGACTGGACTTGTGTGACTTCATCCTAGTGAGTGGAAAAGAGGAACAGGTACCAAGAGACATCTTTAGGCTTGATATAAGGGAAACCTCTCCAAATAATTAGAGCTATTCCAAAGTAGAAAGAACTACTTTAAGAAGTAGCAAATTCTCCCTTGCTAGTTGTTTTCAAGCCAAGGCTAGATGACCTCTTCTTGGTATGTTATAGAAGAAATTCTTGTTCAGACTAGAGAGCCCCTGAGGTTCCTTCCAAGTCGAAGATTTTGTGATTTTTATTGTCATGTTTTCCCAAATTTCTGGTACAGGTCAAATATAATTTTCTTCTTCAGGGATTTTATATCCTGCCCTGGAAGAGGAGCAGATTCTTGGATTCAATAGATATTTTCCATGCTGATCATCAGCAATACAACACTGAGAAAACTTAAAATGAAAACTAGATGAATCAAAAGACATTAGCACCTCTATCATGATCCAAATGACAGAGAGAAATCATTTTCAGCTTCACTGCTTCCACACAATTAATTTCTATTCTTAGTAAACTCTGGGCTTCCAAATAATATTGAATACTCAGGGTCAGGTTTTTCTTCCCTAGAAACATGAACACAGTGCAACAGATTTCCTTTTTGTTCCTAAGCCCTTCAGACTACAAAGCCACACTTCCTGTAGGAAGGAATCCTTGCAAAAAGAAATCTGTCTCTGGATTTATTACTTCATGTTGAGTCTCTCTTTCCCAGTTCTGTAAGTCTAAAGGAAGACAGAGATAGGTTAAGATTCTGATGATCTGGTCTTTCAATTTCTAACAATCAAAACAGTATTTTCTCCAACTGTATATGTACGTTCAGCATACTCATTTTGGCAATTCTGTTTGCTGATTTTTTTTGTTTGTTACTGAAGATGACTACATCTCCAGTTTATTGATAGTCATCTCAAAGTTTGGTATCCAGAGATGAATATAATATTTTAGTTTATTATATCCTTTGTTGTGCACAATCTACTTCAATTTAGGTGCCATATCAAAATAATGACTCATCTTGAGCATGCATCTAAGTAAAAAACTTAAAGTTTTTTTTCCCAACATGAATTATTCATAATCCAGATCTCCTCCATCCTTCACTGGTGCATTTGACTTTCTGAATCTAAGCATATGGCTAGACATTTATTCCAGTTTGATGATGACACATCAAATCTAAAATTTGACTTTCCCTCTATATAACAATAATATCCCATCCTTTTGTGATTTAGAGTATGAATACCTATGATAACTTTATTTAAATTGTTAATTAAAATGATGATCAGGACAGAGATAAAGATATGTTCTACTAAATGCTTCCCTATTAGTTGACAAAAATCCATACTGTAGTTCTTCTTTTTATCTTTCTGAAATATAAGGCTCTATCAGGTGACACTTCCCCAAATTCTTTACAGATATCAAGATACTTTAAGCCTAGAACATTTACAAAATCTAGCTAATAACCACACCATTAAAAAAGGAAAAGGAAATTAGTTTAGTTTGACTCACTATGACCGATCAAACATTGGTTTGCTATGTGGTATAGTAGATAGAGCATTGGACCTGGAGTCAGAATCTTCTGAATTCAGATATGGCCTCAGACATTTAACCATATGTGTGACTTTTGACAAGTAATTTAACATTTATCTGTCTTAGTTTCCTCGTCATAAATACCACCTACCTCCCTATGTTGATGTGAGGACAAAATGAGATAATTATATTTGCAAAGTGTTTTGCAAACCTTAAAATGATATGAAAATGCTAGCCATCATAATCAGTATCATTAGTTTCTTTTTCCAAATGTTCACAAACCAATGATTTTAAAGTCCATTCAAGAAAATTTCCAGATATCAATGTCAAACTCACCAGTCTCCATTCTCCAGAATCATTTTCCACCCTTGAAAATCATGACACTTTGATGTCTCAAATCTAGCAATCCTATTTTCCAGAATTCCTCAAAGATTATCCATAATCAGGAATCACATCAACTATTTTTTAGTAATAGGTGATATGTTATTTAGACCTATTTTCCTGAACTCATTTAAAATAGTTTTACTCTCTCTTCATAGATCTAAGCCTTCAGTCCTTTCTTGACCACATCTTTTCTAACCTATTTATAATAATAATATTAATAATAATAATAATAATAATAATAATCACTAGCACTTATATAACTCTTTAAGGCTTGGAAAACACTATGCAAATATCTCATCTAATCCTGAAACAACTCTAGAAGGCAAGTGCTATTATTATTCCCATTTGCAGATGAAATGGAGGCAAATAGAAGTTAAGTGACTTGCCCAAGGTCACATGTGCAACGAGAGTTTGAGGCAAGAATCTAATTCCTATTTGCCTTATTTCCTTATAGTGTCCTATCCACTGTGCCATCTACTACCTAAAGTTGAGTGGTTGAGTGTTTTTTTTTCCTCTGTGTGATAGATACAGATATTTATTCTATGTAGGGGTCTAGAATCATAGACTGTCAGAACAAGAACAGATATCTAAGATCAACTAGTCCAAACCGGACTTAAATACGGATAAGTTTAGGTATAGGGATTGAACCTATTGGATTCTAAAAGTATTGGAAACTCCTAGGTCAGAAAGTTCTCTCTACCAATGCACGTTGGTTTCTTCTCTGCAATTTATAGTGTTAGAGGGTTACCTAGAGCACTGAGAGATTCTAATTCTCCCAGAGTCTTATTGCCAGTATGTGTTGGCAGTCACATTTAAATGTAGTAGGTCTTCCCAGCTTTGAGAGTAACTCTATCCATTGTGCTACACTTCCTCTTTCAGCAGGAATGTCACAATATATTTCCAGTAAATGTCTATCTCAGCTTCTAGACCTTCAGCAATGAGGAACTCACTACCTCCTGAGTAACCCCACTCCAAAAACTGTAGGAAGTTTTCCTTATGTGAGTGGCATAGTGAATAGTGTTGGACTTGGGAGTCAGAAAAATCTGAGTTGTGATTCAAACACATACTAGCTGTGTGACCCTAGGTAAGTCACTTAACTTCTTACAGTCTCAGTTTCCTCATTTGTATGTTGAGAATAAGAATAGCACTTCACAGGATTGTTGAGAAGATAAAATGAGATAATATTTATAAAGGATTTTGTAAACCTTAAAGTACAATGTATAAAGTGCTCTCAACCTTAAATTTCAATATAAATGTTAGCTTTTATTGTCATTAATTTTATGTATAGTTGAAATCTGTCTCTACAAATTTTGTCTCTCACTGTTTATAGTTCTACCCCCTCAGGCAAAGAAAATAAGTGTAATTCTTCTTCCACATAACAGTCATTTAGATATTTGAAGATTGAAATTATATAAATATACATTTATACAAACACATAGCAATCTTGTCTTCTTGGAGCCAAACATCCTCATTTCCTTCAAATGAAACTTAGATGGCATTATTTCAAGTCTTATCATCCTGATCAACCATTCAAGCAAAAAGCCTTTTTAGACATATCTACTATATAAAAGATAAGTGCTAAATGCTGGGGTAGACATCCAAATATGAAGCCATCCTTGCCCTCAAGGAAACTACCTTATATAGAAAGAGACCCCATATATAAACATAGGTATGTAAAAAGGTCATTTTAGGAGGGCACTGACAGCTTTGGAGAATGAAAAATACTTCATGTAAAGGATGCTTGAATTGAGTTTTGAAGGAAGTAGGGAATTCTAGGAAGCAGCAGTGAGAAGGAGGGAATGTATTTCATGTGTGGACAGAGCTAAAAAGGCATGGAGGTGGGAGATAGAATATTATGTATGAATAATAGCAAGACTAGTTTGATTGGACCATAGAGTAGAGAAAGAAAAATAATGGAGAACGAAGTTGGAAAAGTAAGGTTGAGGCCAAATTCTGAAGAGTTTTCAGTGACAAAGATGAGTCTGCATTTTGTCCTGGGGCAATAGAAAGCCACTGGAATTTACTGAGAAGAGAATGATGTGATCAGATCAGAATTTAAGGAATTTCTCTTTGACAGCTCTCTGAAGTCTGGATTGGAGTGGAGAGAAACTTGAGGCAAGAGTTGGGACCCTATTGTACCCTTCTACTGAAAGTTCAGCTTAAAAATGTCCTTCCTAAAATGTGAGACCCAGGACTAAACAATACTACAGATGAGATCCAAGTAGGGCAAAATTCAGTGACATCATTCAATTCCACAGTGATTTTTGCTATGGGCTTACATTCTCCTGGGGATGGAATACAAACTTGTACACAAATGAGTTTAACAGAATATAGATTTATTGGGGGCAAAGAAAAGATACAGATTAAGTGCCCTACATAATCTTAGAGAGAGGGGGAAGAGAGATTTAGGATTATGGCTAATAAGGCTAATGGGATCTAGTAAAGATTATTTTTTAATGATAAAGGAGATGTAGGGATGTTCATAGGCAGACAGGCAGGAAATATTTGCTAGGAAGAAGACTGAATGTTAGGAAGAAAGAGGGGATGTTAATGGGATGATTTTCTGGAGAAGAAAAGCAAGGGAGTTAGATCGCTTACTAAGATTTTATTCTAATAATAGCAATGACAAGTGGTCATCTAATCTAGCCTCTTTTTTAAAATGTCACGTAAAGGGAAAACCACCCCCTAGAGCAGCCCATTCTATTTTGGGCTTTAGTTTTTCTTTTCATCAAACCTAAAATCTGTTGCTCCAGTTCTTTCTTCTGGGGTCAAGTAAAGAAAGTTTTGTTCTCTTTTTGCATGATAGTTCTTCAAATACTTAAAGACTACTACTGTTTATATCTTTTCTCATAAATTTTCTCTAATTCATGTCAAACATCCATAGGTTCCTTAAATTGATACTTTTTTAGCATGGTTGATTTTTGGACTCTGAACTTCACCATACCTCAGCTGTCTTCTCATCCTAGAAGATACTTCCACCCATAGAGACCGCTCTCTACACTGGTTAATTCTTCCAGGAAGCGCCATATTGAGGTAGTGCCCAACTCCGTTATTCTTCATTTCTCTCCTGGCTGTGTTTCTGGTTCTCTAGACTTTGTCTCCATGCTTTCTTCCTTCTCCTGCCCGCTGGCTATTTAGCTCCCTTCTATGTGCTAATTCCTGTCATTAGAACGTTAAGCTCCTTGAGACTGGGGACAACTTTTCTTTTTACTTGCATTTTTATTCCCAGTACCTAGCACAGTGCCCAGCACATAGTAAGTGCTTAAAAATGTTTATTGATCTGTCGATCTGGTCATCCATCCTTGCACTATCCAGGATACCCTTCTCTTGAGGTATCTTAGCTTGTCTACATCCTTCCTAAAATGTGATTCATGAAAATGAAGAGAGTGACCAGGAAAGACTCTAGGAGAACTCTAGCTTACATTTTCTGCATTCCTTCTTTCTCTAACTCAGGCCTGCACAAAATATTGATGATGGTTGGTTGCCACAGGTCACATGACAGCCACCTGAAATTCTTTGGCAGACTATATGTCCTGTAGACCTGCTCTAAATCCAGGATGGTATTAGCTTCAGATTTTTATTGATATCTTTGTTTTAATATCACCTACAAAGATAAAAATTCCTTGTAAAAAGAAGATGTATAATCAAGAAAAACAAATTTCCTTCTTGAATGTGTCTGAAAGATATATGTCTCATTCTTAACTCTAAAGCCATCACTTTTGTCAGGATATAGATAGAATGCTTCATCACTGGTCCTTGAGAACCATGAATGATCATAGTATAGTTTTCAAAATTTGTTTTTATAGTGTTATTCTTATTGTATAAATTATTATTGTGGTTCTGTTTTTTTTTAACTCTTCATTAATTTATACAAGTTTTAAAAATCATTCATTTTCATAAAATTGATTTTATAACATAAGCTATTGATCTGGTTTTGTCCATTTTACTCAGTATCGTCAGTTCACACAAGCCTTTTCATGATTCTCTGAAATAATCTTTTCCCTCATTTTTCAGAGAATAGTAGTGATGATGATGATGACTAGCATTTATATAGTGTCTATAATATGCCAGACACTGTGCTAATCACTACAAATATGAAAAAGAAAGTCCTGTCAGAAGGAACTTACAATCTAATAGGAGAAGTAAGCGCACAGAAGGAAATTGAAAAGTAGAGGGGGTAAAGACTAGGGGTTATGATGATCTGTGGAGTGGCAACCAAGTGGAGGTATGGATGGAGAATAAATACTACCACATAAAGAGCTACTATAGATATTTTTGTACAATAGGAACTTTTCTTCTTTATTTGCTCTGACTGGGCATGGACTCAACATTGGTAAAGCTGTGTCAAAGGACTTGTACTCTTTAGCAAAATTTTGTGTATAATTCAAAACTGCTTTTCAGAATGGTTGTTCTGTAAATATCCAAATATTCAAAGCTTCTCCAACAATGTGCCCATTTTCTGACAGTCTCTCTAGTATTTGTCATTTTCTTTTCTGTCATCTTTGCTATACTAACAGGCTTGAAGTACAACTTCAGAATTGATTTAATTTACATTTCTTTAACTATTAGTAGTTTGGAGCTTTTTTTTCCCCTAATGGTCATGGATAGCTTGAATTTCTGTCCTTGAGAACTTCCTTTTTGTGTTGTTAAACTATTTATCAATTGGGGAATGGCTATTGTTCTTTTTTTGTTTTAAAATAACTTTTGTTTATTTTTAGTTTACAACATTCATTTCCAGAAGATATTGAGTTACAAATTTTCTCCTGTCTTTCCCCTACCCACCACCTCCAAACAGCAATCCCACTGTATACCCCCTCCCCCAATCTCCTCTCTCCTATATCCTCCCCCATCGCCCCTCTGACTTTGCGGTAGGGCAAGATGGATCTCCCTACCCCAGTGCCTGTATATCTTGTTTCCCAGTTACATGTAAATAATAATAATAATAATAATAATAATAATAATATATTTAAAACATTTTATTTTAAAACTTTAAAATCTAGATCCTTTCCCTTTCTCCCTTGTCACCCATCCCCACTGGACAGACAACCAATTCAATACAGGCCGTATATGGGTGATTACACAAAATATCTCCACAATGGACATATTGTGAAAGACTAACTATATTTCCTTCCATCCTATCCCACCCCTCCACTTGTTCTATTCTCTAGTTTATCCCTGTCCCTTTACAGAAGTATATGCTTCTAACATCCCTCCCCCAAATCTGCCCTCCCCTCCATCATCCTCCCTCTTATCTTCTTCCCCTCTACTCTTCTGTAGGGCAAGATGTCCAATTTAGAGTGTATGTCATTCCCTCCCTAAGCCAAATTAAATGAGAGTAATGTTGACCCATTCCCTTTTGCCTTCCTGTTCTTCCCCTCCATAGTAACAGTTGTCCCTTGCCTCTTCTGTATGAGATAATTAACCCCATTCTGTCTCTCCCTGTCTCCTCTCTTTATATTCCTCTCTCACCTCTCAATTTCACCTTTCAAAATACCATCCCTTCCTATTCAATTGCTCCTGTGCCCTCTATCTATGTATACCTGTACACATAGATACACACACATATATATTCATACACATATATACCTTCCTATATAGACATATGTGTATGTATACATACATACATGCATACATATATATGTACATATATATGTATATACATATATATACATACATACACATTTATATTCCCTTCAACTAACCTCATACTGAGAAAAGTTTCATAAGTTACAATTATCGTTTTTCCATGTAGGCATGTAAATAGTTCAACTTTGACAAGTTCCTTATTATTTCTTTTCCCTGTTTACCTTCTCATGCTTCTTTTATTTGAATGTCAAACTTTTTTATTTGGCTCTGGTTTTTTTTATCAAGAATTCTTGAAAGTCCTCCACCTCATTGAATGACCATATTTTCCCCTGAAACATTATACTCAGTTTTGCTGGGTAGGTGATTCTTGGGTTTTCATCCTAGCTCCCTTGATCTCCAGAATATCATATTCCAGGCCCTTCAATCCCTTAATGTAGAAGCTACTAGATCCTGGGTTATCCTGATTGTGTTTCCACACTATTCAAACTGTTTCTTCTTGCCAGCTTGTAATATTTTCTCCTTGATCTGGGAACTCCAGAACTGGGCTATAACATCCTAGGAGTTTTCTTCTTTGGGATCTTTTTCAAGAGGTGATTGGTGAATTCTTTCCATTTCTATTTTGCCCTCTGGTTCTAAAACATAAGGACAATTTTCCTTGAGAATTTCTTGAAGGATGCTTTCCAAGTTCTTTTTTTGATCATGGCTTTCAGGTAGTCCAATAATTTTTAAATTGTCTCTCCTGGATCTATTTTCCAGGTCAGTGGTTTTTTCAAGGAGATATTTCACATTGCCTTCTATTTTTTCATTTGTTTGGATCTGTTTAATAGTATCTTGATTTCTCATAAAGTCATTCACTTCCATTTGCTCCAGTCTAATTCTGAAGGAATTATTCTCTTCAGTGAGCTTTTGAGATT
>CM053585.1:450008050-450033583 GCA_028646515.1 Pseudochirops corinnae | reverse complement strand
ACTGTGTTGTCTTTCTCCTGTTCCATGCTTTGATCCTTTTTGTCCCCCAAAAAGGAATCCAAAGTTGAATTGCTGTGCTTGCTTTGCTTCCTTTGCCTGCTCATGTTGCCAGTCAATTAACTTGACTTTTGAGCTCTTTGCCACAGTAGAACTCTGCTTTCAGAGCAGAGAGCTTTGTCCCAAGTTGCTGGGGTTTTCACAGCTGCCAAAGCTATTAGGAGGCCACTGTCTCTACAACTCACACCAGCTTTGGCTCACTGATCACGCACCTCAGGATCACCATGCAAGACCATGATCCCAATCTAGGAAGTTTAAGGCAAGAGCCCTTAGCCTATGAATGGTCACTTGGCTCCCCTGGTAATCTGCAGGCCAGGAGCTCTGAAGCAGCCATGTGGAGGTGGCTACATGGCTGCCGCTTCTGCTGCTTCTGGCTCTGGGGGCAGAGGATCGGACCCACTCCTCTGTCCCCCCCCAAATTCAGCTGCATTCCACTGACCTTTCAATTTGTCTTTGGCATTTATGGGATGATAATTCTGGAAACCTCCACAGCTGCTGGTGATCCACTCTCCTGAATGCTCTAGCCATGGCTGGTCCCGGCCATGCTGGGGCTAAAACCACAGCTCATACTGGGCTGGTTTTGGCTCCCAGCATGCTGTGATGAACCTTCCTGTCTGCCTGCTAGGCTGCCTTCAGTGGGAGATTTGTTTCTCTGTCACTTTGTGGGTTCTGGAGCTCTAAAATTTGTTTAGAGTCATATTTTATAGGTATTAGAGGTGGATATGGGGGGAGCTCATGGAGTTTTGCTGCTTTTACACCACCATCTTGACTCTACCTCCCAATGGCTATTCTTATAAATCTAAATCAGTTCCTTATATTTCAGGGATGAGAATTTCATTGGAGCAACTTGTTACAAGATATTTTCTCAGTTAATTTTGTCACTTTTAATATTAATTTTAGTGGATTTGTTTGGGCAAAACCTTTTTAATTTTATGTGATCAAAATGATCAGTTTTCTCCTCCATGATCCTCTCTATCCTTTTGTGGTTATGAACTCTTTCTTCTATCCACAAATCTAAAAATAATTTCCCCTTGTTTCTCCAATTTGTTTTTAGAATGAATTTTTATATCTAGTTCAAATATCCATTTGAACCTTATCTTGATGTAAGGTGTGAGATGTTGGTCTTAATCTACTTTCTTCAAAACTGCTGTCCAGTTTTCCCAGAAGCTTTTTTTCTAATAGTGAATCATTACCCCAGTAGCTGAGATCATTGTGTTTAATGAATATTAAGCTCCTATATTCATTTGACTCTATAGCTAATCTGTTTCAGTGATATATATCTTTATTTTAAAAACAAAGTTGTGTCAAATTGTAACAAATTATTTTGAGAATTACTGTTTTGTAGTATAAAGATCTGCTACTGCTAAGCCCACTTTTTCCCACTGTTTTCCTTGAGATTCTTGAACTTTTTTTGACTTCCATATGAATTTTATAATTTTTTTTATTATTCTATAAAGTAATTTCTTGGTAATTTGATTAGTACTGCATTGGATAAGTGAATTTATTTAGGTGATATTGCAATTTTTATTATATTAACTTATTCTACCCACAAGGAATCAATTTAAGATTTTCCAATCATCTAAGTTTATCTTTATTTTTATTACAATGATTTATAATTGTATCGATATCATTCTTACATGCGTTTTGGTAGGTAGACTCCTAAGTATTTTATACATTTTGTACTTATTTTATGTAGAACTTGTCTTTCTATCCCTTCCTGATGAATTTTATTGATTTATGGAAATGCTGATAATTTGGGATTCATTTTAAATCTTGTAACATTGCTGAAATTATTGATTTTTAAAATCAATTTTAGGTCACTATAGGATGCTTTCTAAATATACTAACTACCATGTCATCTGAAAAAAAGTAATTATATTGTTTCTATTTTAACTTATGATCTCAATTTCTTTTTCTTGCCTTATTGAGTAAGCATTTCCAGAGCAAGATCAAAAAAGAAATGGTAACACCAGACATCCTTGTTTTACCACTCATTTTACTGGGAAGAATTATAATTTATCCCCATGAACTTATAATGATAGGTCTTGGTTTTAGATATATCCTATTTGACATTTTTAAAAAGGTGAATTTATTCCTACATTCTCATGTGTGTGTTTTAACAGAAATTCATGTCACATTTTGTCAAAAGTTTTTTCTACTTCTATTGATATATGATTTTTGTTGATTTTGTGCAGCTAGATAGCATGGTGGATAGAGCACCAATCTAAGAGTCAGGAAAAACTAAGCTGAAATTCAGGCTCAGACATTTACTTGCTCTGTGATCATGGGAAAATCACTTAACTTTTGTCTGTCTCAGCTTTCTCTTTTAGATAATAGGCATAATTATAACATTTATTTCCCCAGATTGTCTGGTAGTTAAAAGATAATATTTGTAAAGTACTTTACAAATCTTAAAGAGCTTTATAAATGGTAGTTAATTTTATTAATCTTGTTAAGTTTCTAGTTTTCCTAAAATTAGGCCAACTCCACATTCCTGGTATAAATTCAACCTGACAATAGTGTATTGTTTTGTGATAGATAAATTTTAGCCTCTTTACTAATATTTTGTTCAAATTTATTGCATTAATGTTCATTATTAGTTTTTCATTTTCTTTTTTGAATGTATCAACTTCTGTATCAACTCAGCTCAATTTTATCAGTGACTATAAATTCTGTGTCAGCAGGCAGATGGAGGTTCAGTGGTGTATAGGAGACATCAGTGACTCTAATTGTTTTTCAAAAATTTTCTCTCTCTTTAAAGCAACTGTATTTTCTTTCTATTATGTTATTATTTCAGAGGAATCCACATAATTTATTTTCTTGCTCTCTTTTTCAATGGGTAAAGAATTTATCACTTTCCTTTAAAGTATAATATTTATTTACTGTGTTGTAGTCTTTTCTGAAATACTTGCTTATTTTTCATTTTTTCTTTATAAATTTCACTATTGGTTTATTTGCTTACAAGCTGTGCTTATATAGGGTTTTCTCTCTTAAACATGTTTTTCACTTTTTTCTTTGTATACCTAGCATCTAGCCTGGCACATAGAAGATGCTCAAAAATGCCTGTCTACTGACTAATTCACCTTTTTCATCTATTCTCAACCATTTGAATAAATTTTCACTGTTTGAAGCCTTTTATGACTGTCACCTTCTACATATTTTCTCTTACACAAATCAACGGGGTTGAACAGTCTCTGCCTCTTCCATTTGGGGATGTGTGTGGGTCCAGGAGGGTGCCTCCTTTATGTAAACATCACCCCACCAGTAAAGGACTGCAGTGAATTTTATAGATCCCTTTCCCAGAGGCATAAAAATGTCTGCCACCTTTATTTTGTGTTGTTGGGAAAGTTTATTTTTGCTCATTGTGATATTTTAGGATTCATTTGAGTCACTTTCTTGGCATATCAGGTAACATTCAACCACAGCCAGAAACTGAAATGAAAGCCTATCACATTATATGTTGTCATTTTTACCAAAAGTCAGTTTTGTGTGGTAGATAGTTAAATGAACAATACTTCTCAGTGTTCAGACACAACAAGAAGTATAAGAAACAGTCAACTAGCAGTAAACCCCTTAAAGACAGAGACCACATCTTATTCATTGTATTCTACCAAATTAATAGCACAAATATTTGCTTGTAGTAGTGCTAAATAAATTTTTATTAATTGTTTTCTAGTGAGGTGGAGCCAAGATGTTGGAATAAAGCTGGGAATTTTCCTGACCTCTCACAAATTCCCCTATAAACAACTTTAAAATAATGCCTTGAAATGAATTCTGGAGTGGCAGAACCAATTAAAGGAATATGAAACAACTTTCTAGCCCAAGATAAATGAGAAGTTTAGCAGGAAAGGTCTGTCTTACTAGGTGAGGGTTGAGCACAGCCTAGTCCCTGCAATGCCAGCACCAGGCCTTGGAAGCAACTGAATTGGCAGTGGGAGCTTCCAGAGCTCTTAGCCCACAGACAGTAGGGGATTAGACAGCTGGTCAGAAGTGGATGACAGGGGTTTCATTACCCATACTCCATTCTAGGTCACAGTCCTGGGTCACAGGGTGAGGAAGAGAATACTAGCATACTAGAATGGGTGGTCACAGGGAAATGGGAACCCTGGTTATAGTTACAGGGCAGGAAAGAATACTTGTGAACAATCATAAACCAGAAAATAGGACAGGAGAGAAGAATTGGAAGAATTAAAAACTTACAGACTCCCAGAACTAGCTCAGAAAACAGCAGCATGAAAAACCTGAAACTTTAGACAGTGTGCCCCTTTCACTCCAGGAGCAGAGCTCTAAAGAAATTATAGTGATGCAAGAAAATAATGAAAAAAGAGTCAACAGCTTTGTAAAGGAGGCACAAAAATAGTGAAGAAAAGAACACGTTAAACAAGAGAATAGTCCAAATAGTAAAAGAGGCACAAAAATTCACTGAAGAGAAGAACTTCTTAAAAAGCAGAATTTTCCAAGTAAAAAAAGGAGGTACAAAAGCTCACTGAAGAAAACAATTCCTTAAAAATTAGAATTGGACAAGTGGAAGCCAATACCTCCACAAGACACCAAAAAACATTAAAACAAAATCAAAATAATGAAAAAATAGAAGAATAACGAAAAAATAAAGAAAAAATAGAAGTGAAATATCTCCTTAGGAAAACAAATGACCTGGAAAATATATCCAGGAGAGATAATTGGAGAATTATTGGACTACTCAAAAGCCATCATTAAAAAAACCTAGATATCATATTTTGAAAATTATCAAGTAAAAATGTCCTGATATTCTAGAACCAAATAGAAGTCAAAAGAATCCAGAAATCACCTCCTAAAAGATATCCCAAAATGAAAACTCCCAAGAATATTATAGCCAAATTCCAGAACTCTCAAGTCAAGAAGAAGATATTGCAAGTAGCTAGAAAGAATCAATTCAAAAATTGTGGAGCCACAGTCAGGACAATGACAGATTTAACAGCTTCTACCTTAAAGGACTAGAGGGCTTGGAATGATATTCCAGAGGGCAAAAAAGTTAGAATTACAACTAAGAATCACCTACCCAGCAAAACTGAATATAATTGTTTGGGAGGAAAATGGATATTTAATGAAATGGAAGATTTTCAAGCTTTTCTGATGAAAAGACTAGGGCAGAATAGATCATTTGACCTTCAAATACAAGAGAAACATAAAAAGACAAATATGAAAGAGTACTTATAATGGATTCAATATGGTTAAACTGTTTACATTCCTACATGTAAGATACTTGCAACTCCTAAGAACTTTATCATTATTAGGGCATTTAGAAAGAGTATACATAGACAGAAAGCATTGATATGAGCTGACTTTTATGGGATAATAGTTAGAAAAAATATAATTAAGGGGTAAGAAAGAAAGATGCAGTTGAAGAAGGGGGAAGGGAGAGGTAGAATAGGATAAACTATCTCATATAAAAGAGGTGCAAAAAATCATTTATAGTTAGGGAAGATGGGGTAGTTGTGGCAGACAATGCTTGAACCTTTAATTTCATTGGAATTGGTTCAAAGAGGGAATAATAAACACACGGATTTAGACATAGAAATTCTTACCCTATAGGAAAGTAGGAGTGGAAGGGGACAAGAGAAGCAGGGGAGCTGATAGAAGGGACAGCAAATTGGGGGAGCTGGTGGTCAGAAGCAAAACACTTTTGAGGAGGGCCAGGGTAAAAAGAGAGAGAAAGATAAATAAAGGGAAAATAGGATGGAGGTAAATACACAATAACCATAACTGGAAAAAATTACAGTGTTTCTCTGATGAAGATCTTATTTCTCAAATATATAGAAAACAAGTCAAATTTATAAGAACACAAGTCATTTCCCAGTTAATAAATAGCCATAGGATATGAACAGGCAGTTTTCTGACAAAGAAATTAAAGCTATCTATAGTCATGTGAAAAAAATGCTCTAAATCACTATTGATTAGAGAAATGCAAATAAAACAACTCTGAGGTACCACTTCACACCTACTATATTTGCTAATATGACAGAAAAGAAAAATGACAAATGTTGGAGGGGATGTGGGGAAAATGGGACACTAATGCACTGTTGGTAGAGTTGTGAACTGATCCAACCTTTCTGGACAGAAATTTGGAAATATGTCCAAAGAGCTATAAAATGGTACATACCCTTTGCCCCAGCAATACTACTACTAGATCTATATCCAAAAAGCTTTTTTTTTTTTTAAAGGAAAAGAACCACTATATGCACAAATATTTATAGCAGCTCTTTTTGTGGAGGCAAAGAATTGAAAATTGTGGAGATGACTATCAATTGAGAAATGGCGTGATTGTGATGGAAGACTATTGTGTTATAACAATGTTGAGCAGGGTGGTTCAGAAAAACCTGGAAGATTTAGATGAACTGAGGCAGAGTGAAGTGAGTACAACCAGGAGAGTACACATAGTACACAGTAACAGCATATATTGTATGAAGATCAACTGTGAATGATTTAGTTCTTCTCAGCAATCCAAAACAATTCCAAAGGACTTAGGATGAAAAATATTATCCATCTCCAGGGAAAGAACCAATACAGTCTGAATATAGATTGAAGCATACTTCTTTTTACTTTCTTTGTTTTTCTTTTTTTCTTTTTTTTTGGTCTGCTTTCTTTCACAACATTACAAATGTGGAAATATGTTTTGCATAACTACACATGTGTAGTCTATTTCAAATTGCTTTCTCAATGAGAGGGGAGGGGAATAAAGGAGAGGGAAAATTTGGAACTCTCAATTTTTAAAAATAAATATTAAAAGTTGTTTTTACATGTAATTTAAAAATATTTTTAAAAGAATTGAAAAAAGAAAAAGAAAAAATTCTTTTGCATCTCTTGGATCAAGACAATTATGATCATGTCAACTAAAAGCATTCTGGCTCTGGTGGATCAATGAAAAAGCAGAGCAGGATTATTGTTCCCCAATTTGAGTGTTCAGACATGGTTTGGAGCATAGCATCGCAAAAAAAAAAAATCGATTTATCCTCTTACTGTATTCCCAGATTGCTTATGATCATCTTTTTACTGGAATGAGGTTCATTCTTTCTAACCACCCACTGCCATGATTCACAATGAAGAAATTACAGTGTCTACTTCATCATGGACATGTTATATAAATGGGGGTGGAAGAATGAGGTGTGGGAATCCCCTGGGGAAATCATCTAGCAGGCCCCTAGAACTATGATCATGACACATCTTAAGATATATCTCACACAAGTTCACAATGCAGTTTGAGCCAAAGAACAAGTTTCATGTTCAGGCTTCATGTTTTCTCTTTAAGATGACTGGAACAGCCATTTGATATTCATTCCCAATTAAATCAATCGCTATTTTTCATTCTAGTAATGATGTTCCCAAGATTGTCTTCAATTCTCCACTTATCAACATAACCTTCTTAAAGTATTACTAATGAAAAATTAGTTTTTCAGATGCCTTGATTTTTCAGCTGTGAGCCAATAACTCAGCTGCGCCCTCACTTCTAAGGCCCTGACCCAATGACTTAGAAGGTAGTTTGCTTGCATGAACTATATGGGCTGGAAGACAGATGAAAAATTGTGTTTTTCACAATGCTCGTCAAATGACATTATAAAGAAAGGACTGAAGTCTTGTCATATTACATTAAGATGGTCATATTTTTAGGCATATCCATTTTTTACTGTCCTTGATATGTGCTAAAATGACAATATATATGTCAAAGATTTGTATTTCAATTCAATGAATGATATGCTATGTATATGAAATGTTTGGAGTTATTAGCTATTAATTTATGGTTACATTTTGTAGGAAGATAAGGAAAGCTTCCCTGAACTTCCACTATGGTTTTCTCTTGTGTCTTTCAACTAAATCATTATCAGAATTAAAAATACCACTTGTTTAGCTTTTCTTTATGTCCTGTGAACATTTCAATAGTAAAATACTCAATGGCAGCATATTAATGTATAGTGGACAAAGTGCTATCCTTGTGAGGAAATCTGTGTTCAAATCCCAGATCAGACAATTATTAGCTTTGTGACCATAAGCAAGTTGCTTAAGCTCTCTGAGGTATGGTTACCTTATCTGTAGAATGAGGAAAACAACACACCAATTCAATAAAATTTTATTAAGCACCTAATGTATGCAAGGCACTATGCTAGATGGAGAATATGGCAACTCTGTAGCTTGCAGTTTTAGGAAGTAGCCTGGGACACTGACAGGTTAAGACTAGGGTCCAACCAGGGTCTTCTAACCAATACATATTGGAGTTGAAGCTTGAATCCAAAACTTTTTGACTCTGAGGATCTTCCTCTATCCCCTACACCATCATACTTCTCAGACTAGGGAACACAAAGATATAGAAACTATATATTTTCCAACAAATGCTCATATAAATAAATATCAGCAGGCACAAAGTGAAAGTTGTTTCAAGAGAGAAAGAATTAACAATTAAAGGGATCAGAAATGGCTCTGTGGAGGAGGAGGAATCACTTGAACTATGTTTGAAGGCAGCTAGGAAATCTTATAATGTTGTTTTGATTAAAGTAAATCATTTTATAACTAGGTGCTATTATTAGCAAATAAGAGAATAGAAAACATAAGGAGACAAGGAAAATATTTCTCCCCCCTCATATTTTACAGATGAGTAAATCAAGATTCAGGGAGGACTTGTCTAAAACTACACGGCTAGCTAGTGTCAAAGCTAGGACTAGAACCCAGGTCTTATTATTCTCAGTTCAATGTTTTACTTCCTTTCATCAAACCATATTGCTTTTTGTTGATTGTGCTATTAAAATAATTTTAAACTTATGTAAAGGGTGTCCCAAAAGCTTAAAGCTTTAATAGCTTAAAATAGTAATAAGACTTTTGAGATACCTTGTATAAAACAGTGTCTTTTGTCGTCTTGGACTTCAATCAATCAATATGCTTCTACCTACTATGTGCCCAGCACTATGATTTCAATATGATTTCAATTAATATGATATTAATTCAATAAATGAAAATTCTTACAAGGAGTTTAAATTCTGGTAAAGGAGGCAGTCAGAACATATCTGAATATTTATCAAATAAATATAAGGTAGTTAAGTCAAGATAGTTTGAGAGGGAGGACATTATCAGTTGGTGAAATCAGGAAAAATGGTGCTTGAATTGTGTCTTAAAGGAAGACAAGGATTCTCTAAAGTGAAGAGGCAGATTCTAGGCATGGGGGATGTCCCGGGAAAGCCACAAAAATGAGACAGTTTCATGTGTGAGTAACTGAGAGAAGACTAGTTTGACTGGACTGAAATATGTGTTAAGGAGAGTAACATACAATGAGGCTAAAAAGATAGGTTGAGGCTATGTTGTATAGGATTCTTAAATCCAAATAAAGGTGTATTTGATCTTTGAGATAATTGGGAACTACTGGAATCAATGGAGTAGAGGAGTCACACGGTAAGATCTGCATTTAAAGAAAATCACCTTGGCAGTCATGTGTAGGAGGATGGACTGCAGCGGAGAAAGACTTGAGACAGTAAGACCCATTAAGAGGATATTGTAATTGAAGAATGAGATAATAAAGGCCAAAACTAAGGTTGTAGCTATGTGAGTAAAGAGAAGGGATAAGATGTAATAGATGTGTGTAGAAATAGCAAGATGTGGCAACTGATTAGATATGTAGGGGGAAGGAAAGTAAAGAATTGAGAGTAATATTGAGGTTGTAAAACCAGGAGACTGGAAGAATAAAAGTGCCTTTGACAAATGGATTTTGTTTGGGAAATATTGAGTTTGGGGTATTGCTGAGGCCATCTAGTTTGAAATACAAGAAGAAATAATTGATGATGAAGGAATAGAGGCTCAAGGGAGAGACTGGGGCTGGATACAAATATCTGGGAGTCATCAACATGGAGAACATAAACCATGGAAACTGATGAAGTCATCGAGAGAGAGACTGTAAAGAGAAAAGATGGTTCAGGACAAAATCTCATGGAACACTTTCAGTTAGGAAGCATGATAGGGATGATGAGGGAAAAATGGAAACTCATAAGGAATAGTTAGACAGGTAGGAGAACCAAAAGAGAGTATATTCACAAAAACCCAGAGGGTGGAAGTATTCAGGAAGAGTGGGTAGTGAGCAGTATCCAGGGCAGCAGATAGGTTGAAAAGGATAAGCACTGACCTAACACCATAAGATCTGCCAATTAAGAGGTAATTGGTAACTTGTATGTTAGCCTGTGAAGTCCTTGAGTTCAAGAGCTACAACCTGCCCTTCTTTGATTGCCCAGCAGTTAACGGTTCCTGACAAATAGTAGGCACTTAATAAACCTTAGCTGACATGTGTTATTTAGCTTTTACAAAGGGCTATTTACTGAAAAGACATAGCAAGAACCAAAGAACAAACACATTCCCTAAATCCAGGGAATTTTCTCTCCTGCTCTACCTTGATTTTTGGTAACTTTGCAGGGAGTGCTTTCAATTGAACAGTGAAGTTGGAAGCCAGATGGCAAAGGGTTGAGAAGTGAGTGAGAAGGATGGAAGTGGAAAGATGAAGGGCAGATAGCTTTTTCTTGAAGTTTGGCTGAGAAAAGAAAGTTATCTACTGATAGTAGTATGAGTTAATAGCATTCCTATACAGACAAAAATGTCAGCAATACATCATAAACATATTATTAATGCCAGGAATATTTCTGGTTAATGGGGGGGCATATCAAAAGAGACATAAAAACAGTGACTCTCCTAAGTAGATACAATTACCTAGAGAAAGATTATAATACTAGTATTCCCAGTAACATAACCATATCAAAGAAAGGGAATCTACTCTGGGGAATGTTACCCAATCTAAAGATAATATAGCCTACCAGAAAGGTTACTAGTGTTGTAAGTCCTCTATACTGTGTTATCACTCATGAACACAATCATCACTTGAAATATCTCAAAAACTTTAGAGTAGATTGCTGTTTCAATTTTCAAGTAAACCAGACTATCAAATTTATCAAAACCATTTAATTCAGTCCTCTCTGGTCAACTAGGGTGAAGAATGATTTAAATTTAATTTTCTACCACATTGCTTTGCAAATATTTTTAAGCCACCAGAAGAAATCTGACTGGTAATCAGACACCAAAATGTGAAAATCCTGTGTACATATTTTTCTGTAGACTTATTCTATGTATATTCTGGGTCTAATCTTAGATTACAAACCATTAACGGAATCCAATATGTATTTATGAAGTAGCTACGATCTAGCTTTCATCCTTACCTCCTCGTTCTCTCTCTTCCCTGCATACAAGTAGCTGTCTGGTCCTACCATTCTAACACCTCTTGTGTACTCTCCCTTGTCTCCCTCTGACATTGCCTCCATCCTGGTATAAGCTTTCAGTACTTCACACTTGGACTCCTGCAATGGCCTGCTGGTTGTTTTCCCTGTCTCAAATTTCTCCCCACTATAATCGATCTCCATTCAGTTGTCAAATTGATCTTACTAAAATGCTTTCTGACCGTATCACCTTCCTATTCAATAAACTCCAGGAGGTCCCTATTACCTCCGGGATCAAATATGAAATCCTTGGTTTTGCTTTTAAAACTCTTGATAATCTGTTTCCTTTCTATCCTTCTAGTCTTCTCATACCTAACTTTATTCCATGTACTCTGAAGTCGTGACACTAGCTTCCTTGCTCTTCTTCACATGTGACAGTTCACCTCTGGACTCCTAAACACTTCTACTGACTGTCCCCAGTGCCTGGAATACTCTCCCTCCTCATCTCTGACTCCTGATTTCTTTCAAATCTCAGTTAAAGTCCTTCTTTCTGCAAGAAGCCTTTTCTAGTCCTCCTTAATCTTAGTGTCTTCCCTTTAAGACTACCCCCAATTTTTCCTGCATATTTATTGTTTGTACGTAGTTGTTTATATGTTGTCTTTCTAATTAATCTCTGAGTTCCTCAAGAGCAGGAGCTGGTGTTTGTTCTTTGCAGGTAACCTTTACCCCCAAACCCATTTCTCTATAACCAAAGAGGCTGCACAGTACCTAGTATACAATAGGTACTTAATAAATTCTAGTATACTATATGATTGCTGTCTGACAGGCACCATGCCAGATTCTAGGGGTACAAAGGAAAGAAAGACCTGTGATTTCACTGATAAAAGAGAATTTATGTTTGAAAAGCTTTCCCTAGTAATAAAAGTTGGACATTCCTGTGACTCGTACACTTTTAGAGAGTTGTCTAGAGCACTGATAGGTTAAATAACATATCCATGGTCACCCATATAGTATGTGTCAGAGATGGGATTAAGCCTAGGTCTTTCTTGTTCTGAGGACAGTCTCTGACCTCCAGTAGCTTATATCCTATTGAAGATTTACTAACTTTTAAAGTCTCTCATAAGCCAGGTAGATTTATAAAAGGAGCTTCAGGCAGCCACCTCTTATTATTCCCTAACATCCTTACAAATACCAGGAGTGGACGTGCCTATTCCTCTCAGACTTGGAGTCTCATTTGGCCAATGGTTCTTGTACACTATTTAAATCACTGGCTTTTAGAATGATCTAATGATATCATTTCAACTGACTAAGTGACATAATTTGGAGATGACAAAGAAATTATGTCTAAGTGTGGCATTTTTACCAAAAGTTATTTCTATAGTGAACGTATGAGCTATGTTATACAACCCCAGGGGAACACCAATCAATCAATCAACATTTGTTAAATGCCTAATATGTGCCAGTCACTGTGCTAAGTATAGGGAATGCAAAAAGAGGTAAAAACACGTCTTGCCCTTGAGGGGCTTACAATCTAATGGGGGAGACACTATACACAAACACACACAACTACAGACACAAAGCAAGCTATATACAGGATAAACAGGAAATGATTAAAAGAGGGGAGGCACTAGAATTAAGAAGGGTTGGAGGTTTCCAGTAAAAAAATGGAATTTTACTTGGTACTTAAAGGAAGCCAAGGTCTTTCAGCCAGCTAGTAGGAAAGCTGAGACTCAGGTCTAGGGGTCCTGATTCCCAGTCCTGCTACAACATGCTGCCTTCTTATATCCAGGGTAGAAATGCTGATGTGTCTTCTGCTGACTCAACATTTCTGGCTGTTCTAATTGACTATTATGGCTAATTTCATATATGATGGATGTGTGTGTGTGTGTGTGTGTGTGTGTATATATATATACACACACAATATGTGTGTATGCATTTGTGTGTGTGTGTATGTGTGTGTGTGTGTGTATAGGAGCCAATGTGGAGTAGTGAATAGAGAGCCAGCCTTGAAGCCAGAAAGACCTAGGTTTTAAGTCTGACCTTTGATGCATAGTAGGCAAGTCATTGAACCTCTTGGTACTCTTGGGAGCTTTCAGAGATGACAGTGACCTGCATGACAGAAGAAGGACTTCATTTAATACATGCTGAATACACCAATGAAATCACAGTATTCTGTCTATGAAGGGTAAAAAAAAAAATCTATTTTCACTTTGATATATTACTAAATATTTTACTGTTTCTTTGTACTCAATGAATACGTGTATTCACCCTGATTAACTGATTTATTGTGTGAGGATTCTCCATGATTTGTGTGAATTACAGTACAAAGTGAAAAGGGCTCAGCTGCAAAACAGTGGAAAGCCACTTATTACGTCAGTGGCTTTCTAATTACATCAGAATTTTCCCATAAATTATTCAAGTGTAAAAGCTTCTAACGTTTAAGGATAGACTTTTTTCCCCTTTCCAGTATGTATAGCCTTTCCCTTTTTTTCTGCATCACTTAATTCTGTATTGTCATTTTCTTTTCCTGAAAAGAGTCTATTTGATTTCTTGGAATCAGGCATTTGAAACTTATTGAATAGAAGTTCCTCGTTGTTAGTTTGTGACCTGAGTTTTAAATAACCTATGACTAGAGGCAAAAGTGTGGTGGAGGGGAACACTTGCAGGATTGAGCATAAAAGGACATGGGTTCCAATCTTGTTTCTTTGACTTACCACCTACAAAATATGAGATGCCACAAATCTCTCTAAGCTTCAGTTTTCTCAATTGTAAGATGAGAGGGAAGGATCTGATGACCTCAACAATCTTCAACAACATCTCTAAACCTAAGATTCTGAGGTAGGAAAATTTGTCTGCACTAATATGATGAAACATATATACTCATTCTCATGAAAAATCTTACATTAGAGTATAAGCTTATTAAGGACAAGATATGTCTTGCTTTTGTATTTGTATCCCCAGAATCCAGCACACTTAACAAATGCTTTTTGATTAATTGGTTGATGCTATCCTTAATAAAAGTAAGCTTTGTTCCAAGTGGTGTATCAATATTCTCCAGGAATCACTTTTAATTTCCACTGATGATTAAAGACTAATAGAGAGAATAAAGAGATGTAAAATAGAGAGAATTTAACCTGGGTCTCCTTCCTGGTTCCTCCCCTAGTATTGATGAGGTGTTTCAGGAACCCCAATAACCAGAGGCCCTGGGAGGGCAGTCTGGAATGAATTCACAGGACCAAAGCAATCATTAGGTCAGGATTGTAAAGGTTTATTGTTACACTTTACAGTGGCCAAGAGTTCTTAGGAAACCTGCATTCTTAAAGGGTTATAGTTAAAGTTTAAAAAGGGTAACTATAGTAAATCAGATGTCAACTATGCTAACTAGGTGAGCTTAGGTCGGATTAGGGAGGAGTTAAGGAGTGGTCAGTGCTTAAAGGAACATGTACTTTTAATATCTACTGCATAGATGTATTACCCATAATTCACTGGGAAATAGCCCAAGACAGGGCTGCATGGAGGTGTGGTTTTAGGCTTGAAATGTCACTAAGTCAGCTAGCAGTCAGGGCTGACTGAGAAGTACCTAGTCTGCCACCCATCAATGTCATGTTTGACAAGATGGATGTTGGGAACCTAGGCTAATGAAGGATTCAGGATGTGTATAATCGGCTAGGGAGTTACTTATAGACAGTCCAGTAAAGGATTCATAGATGCAGCTGGTCATTATACTAAGGGGAGATAAACATTTGTCTAAGCTAGAGAGTTACTTAAAGATAGTTTAGTGAAGGATTCATAGGTGCAGCTAGTTATTGTACCAAGGGGAGATAAGCAGTCCATGAATGGTTGCTAGGCAGAGTGCTGGCAGGGGGAAGGGGCAGAGCTAATGCTCTGAGGCTGGGGAGAAATGTGGTTATACAAAATGATTTTACAAACTGATGTTCAATCACAGGCACCCAAACACCCCATCCATATTAGAAATTTCTAAAGATGCCAGAACCAGCTTTCTTTTACCTCATCAAAAGTGGAATAAACAAACTGAATACAAAATGCAGGGAGGTGTGTAACAGTGGCACCATTGCATCATTGGCACCATCATTCTCCTTTTTCCTCCCTCACCCTCTCCCAGCTTTGGCTTTTCTGTTAGTAGAACTTGTATCTATTCTATTCCATAGGGCTTTCCTGCAATCAGGGCTTCTTAATCCTCTCTCTGTTATCCTTTCAATTATGAATCAACTGGAAGGACAACAGATGTCATCTCTTAACCAATCAAAAAAAATTAAGAGATCCAAGTCTTTGCATGTCCTTAATTCTGTTAAGTAAAATATCAAAGGAGGCAGCCTTATGCACTGCAGCCATTTAGAGAACTTCTAATTAACACATACACACACACCACATGTGCGAGCCGCACACACAGGCATATATGGCAGGCAGTTGTAATAATTGGCACAGATTATATAATAATAAGCCAATTTGAAGGCAGAGCAAACTGAGTAATCTGCTTTATGCACAGCTTTAAAAAAATTCCTTGTAATTACAAGAACTCTTTCCATGGAAATGTACACATTCAAGTGGAATGTATGGAACTATCTGCATGTTAGATCAGTTTTGACATTTAAGAACAACAGTGTCTTACTGTTGTTCATAGCTTAATTTCATATTCCACCTACATAAAATTTCCATTTTATAGAAATGGAAGTTCCATAGTATATTTATGCACATTGGTTTTTACTTTTTAAAAACTGTTTATTTATGCAGTTTGAAGATTTATGCAGTGTTTATGATATTCTGATATTAGGTTTATGAATTCTATAGGTGGTTAAAATGGTTATTCTTTAATGTGCACATCATAGAATCATGGAGTTGGAAAGGGCCCCACGAGGTTCTCTAAGCATAGAATCTTGGAATTATAAAGGACCATAGAGATCACCTGGTTGAAAGTGAGACTTAAGAAAACATTACCCACTTTTAAATTATCCATTTTTTTCTAGCTGAGTGGAAGATTTACTGTGAAAATACATTAGTGGGGATGAGTGTTACAAACAGGCTGCCTTAACAAACATGAGTGAAACAAAGATACACTAGAGGGCAGGGATTGTTTGTCTTTGTACCCTTCTCCCTAGAGTCTAGAACACAGTAAGGGTTTTGAGTTCAATTGAATAGTCCAAGGTCACACATCAGTTTAGTGGCAAAATATGTGTGCTTTTAAAGTCATGGGACTTTCCAATGGAGAGTATGCCCATTTCTGATGCTAGACACTGATGTTGAAAAACTAAACTGACTAAAAAACTCACACCCTTTCACTTTAATGCAGTATTATCAGTATATTCTATGAGATGCTTTGGCCTATTTCTTCTAAGCATGCCAAAACACAAATGTCTTTCCTATAACCTGGAGAAAATATCCTGGTACTTGATTAGATAGCTAAAGATTATGAAACCAGTGAACAGTAACTTCACTGCATTTTTCTGCCTTGGTTTTCTACTAACTTTTTTTATTCAGTTATTTATTAAAGGGTTTACGTGCACCTGGACTTTTTGGGCCTTTGTGTCATTCCAGAGATGCCTTCCTTCCCACAGCTCAGGACAATGAGCTTTGTTTTGTCTCCCTTAGAGTTCAATGTACAAAACCCTGGTGAGCTCCAAGTCAGTATGAACACTTCAATTAAGATCCTGAGAGATAAGTACCAAATGCCATACTAAAATCCAGATAAATCAGATCTTTAGTCATACCTTCCTCCTCTTCTCTCCCTCCATCTCCCCAAACATTTTTATACAAATGTGCTGGTTGAAGTGAAAAGTCAAGGGCAAACATAAAAGAAGTGACAAGAGGGCAGCAAGTGGACTAATAGAAAACATGTCCCTTGTTAAGGTGATGACTGCTATTAGTGATCTATGTTAGAGGTTTCTTAACAATTTGAGAGTCAGTCTTATCAAACAGACAACTCTAGTCCCTTGGTTGGTGAGGAGGGTATATATGCATGAACAAAAATCTTACATGGGTATAAAACTTTATATTGTACAAAATGCTTTTTCATCTTTTACCTCATTGAATCCACACCAGTCTCTTGAGGTAGGAAGTACAAGTATTTTTATGCCCATTTTGAAGATGAGGAGATTGAGGATCATAGAGAATGTATTGAGAGTATGATCTATTAGAGAGATCCCTGAACTAGGTGACATGAGTTCAATTCCCTCCCTCTACATTGGGTCACATTAGTCATGTCACCTTGGACACTGACCTTTCTTGATCTCAGTTTCTTCATCTTTCAAGTGAGGAAATTGGACTAAATGATTTCTGAGGGCCTTTCTTGTTCTAGTATCTGTGAATTTGTGACCAAGAAGAGGAAATGTACTGAACAGTCTGTTATAAATTTATATTTGGGGACAACAAATTTCAAAAATTTCAGGGGGAAAAGTTTCAGATGGGGTCCTATAAACTAAAATTCTTTTTTTTGGTTGTTCAAATTAACTTATTTTTAGTTTTCAACATTCATTTTTATAAGATTTTGAGTTCTGAATTCTCCCCTTCCTCCATTTCCCCCTCCCCAAGACTGAATTTAATCTGATATAGGTTATACATGTACAATCATATTAAACATATTTCTGCATTAGTCACATTGTGAAAGAAGAATCAGAAAAAAATGGAAAAACCACGAGAAAGAAAAAACAGAAAACAACAAAAAAGAGAAAATAGTGTGCTTTGATCTGCATCCAGACTTCACAGTTCTTTCTCTGGATGAGGATAGCATTTTCCATCATGAGTCCCTTGGAATTATCTTAGATCACTGCATTACTGAGAAGAGCAAAATCTATCAAAGTTAGTCATTGCACATTGCTGCATTTACTATATACAATGTTCTCCTGGTTCTGCTCACTTTATTCAGCATCAGTTCCATGTAAGTCTTTCCAGGTTCTTCTGAAATCAACCTGCTCATCGTTTCTTATGGAATAATAGTATTCCATTGCATTCATATACAACTTGTTCAGTCATTCCCCAATTGATGGGGATCTCCTCAATTTACAGTTCTTTACCATCAGAGAAAGAGCTGCTATAAATGTTTTTGTCCATGTGGGTCCTTTTCCCTTTTTAATAATCTCTTCAGGATACAAACCTAGAAGAGGTATTGCTAGATCAAAGGGTATACACAGTTTTATAGCTGTTTGGGCATAGTTCCAAATTGCTCTCCAGAATGGTTGGATCAGTTCACAATTCCACCAACAATGCATTAGTATTACAATTTTCCCAAATCTCCAACGTTTATCATTTTCAAGTTTTATCATGTTAGCCAATCTGATAGGTATAATGTGGTTGTAAAGCCAAGCATGAGCAGCTTTCCAGAGGACTGCAGCTGTGGACAGCTTTCAAGGTTCTGATTACATAGTATAGCTAACTCTCTATTCAATAACAAATCAGAGCAAAACAATCACAGAAAATCAAGGCACAGCATTCACAATGTTACAACTTATCACAGAAAATCAAAATACAGAATTTATCATGTCACAACTCTACAACTTATCACTAAAATGGCCACATAGTTTTTTCACCAAAGTGGTCACATAGTTTTGAACAAAGTGCAATCATTTAGCAACTCATGATTTTCAACAAAGTACAATCATTTAGTAACTCTGTCATTCAATCATCCTTAAGGAGGGAAGCAAAGTACAAAAGTCAAAGTACTCCACCCCTGTGTAATACATTCATTTAGTTAATTACAAAGTCTTAAGTCCTCAGTTCAATCACAAAATGTCAAAGTACTCCACCTCTGGGTAGTCTCAATTGGAGATTAGTTTCCAATCATAAACAAAGTATATTCATTTGGTCAGTCACAAAAACATGAAAACCATCCACCCCTAGGTCACAACTAGGTTACAATATCATCATAGCATTCAATACCCAAGGAGAGCTCATTTCTTCATCTTGACCTGAAGCAAGTTCTCAGCAGTTTCTGTTCCTGGGAAGACAAGGCTTAACAAAGACACAACATAAGTACACATTGCCAGTGTCCTCATCAATTCACTCTCTGCCTGTGAAATCAACCTAGACCCAACAACAAGGTCTGAGAAATTAGCACAAATCATCAGTACAGTCCCAGGACTCCTGAAAACATCAACAAGACCCTCCTTCAGAATTTCTGTAAACACACAAGAAAATCCTCTTTCTGGGCTTCTGAACCAACAGCAAGGTCCCAGGACTAGGTGCTAAGTACTTCTGAGCTTGGCAATACAAAGAGATCTTCAAATTTCATAACTATTATAGAGGTACATAGGAGTTGTTTTAATTTGCATTTTTTAATCCATAGTGACTTAGAGCACTTTTTCATAAGATAGCTTTAATTTATTCATCTAAAAACTGCCTGCTCATATCTTTTGATCAGTTATCAAATGGGGAATGACTCTGGACTAAAATTCTTGAGGGAATTTCAGTCAAAAAGATAAGAGAAGTTTTCAATTATGAAATTCTGTCACCAAGAAAAATAGTTCCAATGAAGCAGAACAATGAAAGTTGTGACACAAATAATCTGCCAACCAATTTTTTTTTAAATTTAAAGTGAAGAAGATATAAGCAAGTACAGATGACTATCCCTTATACTGTGTTTCTCCTTGCATATTGTACTGCTTTTCCAATTAAATGGCAAACTCCTTGAGGACAGGTTATATAGCCAATCAGGAGCTATTACTTTGCAATACCAACTGCCTCTCTAAGTCATTGCCTATCAATCCGATTTCTCAAGCTAAACAACACTCTTAAAGTATGGGGGCTAGAGTAATAGCCCCTGATTGGCTATATAACCTACAGATGACATTAATAAATCTGTCAGAAAACAAAATGTCTTAGAAACATTACTCAGAAAGATGACTTTAGTCAGTCATCATTTATTAAGAATCCATTACATACAAATCCTTGTGCTAATGCAGTGGGACAATACTACTGAAATAGAAGACATGGTCCCTGTCCTCAAGGAGCTTGCCATTTAATTGGAAAAGCAGTACAATATGCTGAGGAAATACAGTAACATATATCAAAAAACTATAAACAAACACATAGTATATATAAGGGATAGTCATGCAGAGCTTTTGGTGGGTAGGTTGGGGTGGAATAAGAATTGAGTGATTAAGAAGTGTAATGACAGATTTGGAGTCAGAAGACCTGAATTCCAGTCCCAACTCTACTAGTGTTTGGATAAATCACTTAATGTCTCTGGACTCAGTTTCATCATCTATAAAATGAAGGATTTGAATTTTGTGACCTCTAATAATAATAATAATGATAATTATAATAGCTAACATGTATCACTTTAAGGTTTCCAAAGAGAGATGATAGGTAGGTGGATAGATACATAGATAAGATAAAGTATTTTTTGAACCCTTACTATGTTCCAGGCACTAGGCTAAACTCTGGGAATATAACTACAAACAAAAGGAAAGACAGTTTCTTCACTTAAGGAGGTTACAGTCTAACGGGGGAAGAAAACATGTAAAAGAAAGCTGAAAAGATGGGGAGAAGAGGCAGTATCATCTTGTTTTGTTACGGCAACAACCCTGAGATATAAGTGCCAAGAAATACTATCCCACCTTAAATCTATGATCCTATTAGAGATTGTCATCTTCCTCCCACGAGAGAATGATGGAAGAATAAGGAAGCTTAAACTCATGCTCTCCACTCAAGTAGACAGACAACAGAATAATAGAATTGATACCTCTTATTACTTTATGGTGACATCTTACATAGCAAGGTCCTCAGCTGGAGGAGAGTAAACAGAGTAAGGATGGAAGTTTCACAAAAGCTGAAAAGTAGGAAAAAATCACGATGATCTAAAGGCTGAGAAATCTTTAATGGAGGAAAGGACAGAGTGTAACCCAGTGTGTGTAGAGTAGAGAAGTCCAAATACTTGTTATATTGCCTGGGCAGCTTCTAGAACACTGCTGTTTTCTAGCTTAATGGATTTGGATTACAGGTAGGTTAGGCTAGTTGTCATGACCTTACTATCGTTTGTTACCTCTATAAATACTTATTAATTGATTGATTGATTGCTGGGGTACATGTTAACCACCTCCCAAGAGTGTGGGGATGATGGCCAGGTTTTTTGTTTTTTGGCTTTGTTGCAAAGCACTTAGAGCAAATTGGAGAAAAGGTATGTGGAATCTTGACCATCAAAATGACTTTTACATTCTCACTTTACTTTTTAGGCCTAGTTGAACAGATTCAATGATCTGATTCAGTCTTTTCTGACTTTGCAGTACATAGGAGAGAGAAGGGATATTCACTGAGCTTAAAAACAGCATGTGGGAGGCAACAAAATTTTAAATAATGAAGAAAAAAGAAGTTTTTTTGCTTTCTGCCTCCTATTACAGGAAAAATTGTAATGTATGCCATCCCCCCTTCCCACTCCTAAAGGATAATAATACTTTATAGGCTTCATAAATCTGTGACTAACATTTCTAAAATACTGCCCAATCCCAAGGATACTTATAAATAGGTATTTTCAGACAGAAAAAGAAAAAAATAGGGATTATTTCATTAGTTTTCAAGTTTTCCCATTAAAAGTAGCCAGTGTCCTATATTTCCATGGAACGGCTTCAAATCATAGAAGGTCGTAGCTGAAAGGCACCTTACTGATCATCCAGGCCCATTTCTTCATTTTACTTATGAGTAGACCCAGACTTCAAGATGATAGAGAGGAAGGACATGGTCTCTAAAATCTGCCCAAAGTTACATACTTAGTGGCATTTTCTGGACTAGAATCTAGATCTACCAAGATGAGCAGCAAAAATTGTTTTTAGAGCAAAATTCTGATTTGCACTTAAGTGTTTTAGAGCTAAAACTACTATACATTGTTTTTACTTCCACTTCCACTGGTAATTACCAACTTAACAAGCTCCAAAGGAAAAAACGAAAGCCCCCAAATTCCCTTCTGACTGTTCTTTGGAGAATCAGGTCAGTGTTTTACAGAGCTGAGGAATCTAAAATGAGTTTTGGCAAAGGATGCTTGCCAGCTGTTACACATTTACCAGCCTAACCATATTTTTCTCTAGGCTGCAGCATCATAAAGGGAAACTCTTAACCTTATTTGGATTAAAATTTACACCATTCACATAACAGGGTATTTTTTAAAAATTGCACATGTTTATTTTTCTCTTTTCAGTATTTATATTGGAACTAGATGTCTGTAATGTCTCATCTTCTAACCAGCATCAACTGCTACTATTATGACAGTGGGGAAAGAAGACAGTTGTGTCTATTTGCTTTCTTATCACAGTGATATAACAAACTTCACAAAGTATTCAGAAATCAATGGCTCTGAATATATGTACACTTCTTTACATTTAATCTATAATTTTCTTTAAAAACATCCTTCCAAAGCAGTGTGTGGAAACTTGGCAGATTTCTTTTTTAAAAGAAAGTGCTTAAAATGAATGCTAAAAATATTTTTATATGTAATTGGGGAAAAATAAAATATTATTTTGTAAAAGGCATTGCTTAGTTTTGAGAAAAGATTTCTAATGTACATTTTCTGTTAATGCTTAAATAGGTTCTCCTCAATTACTTGAAGAGTCAATTTAGGAGACCTGGAGATTTGCTGAACAATGTGTTTCATTATCATATCTCTTGATCTCTGCAGGATTTCACACCATTGACCACCTTCTCTTTCTGTATACTGCATTCCCTTCTCTCTGGTTTTTCGTGGCAATGCTCTTTCTTGGTTCTCCTTCAATACGTTTGACTGTAGTTTTTTCATGTCCTTTGCTGGTTCATTATCCATATCGTGTTCTCTATTAGTATACCCTAAGCCTCTGTCCTCTTCTCTCTTTACACTTTCTCAGGGACCTCATCAGCTTTCATGGATTTAACTAACTGTGCGCAGATGGTTCTCAGGTCTACGACATGCAGTGAAGGTGTTCCAAAAGTCTGAGTGCAGTTTTAAACTAAAACTTTTGGGGCATGTGCCTAGCAATGCAATCTCTGGGTCAAAGGGTATGAGTATTTTAGTCACTCTTTTCCAATGATTTCAAATTGTTTTCCAGAATGATGGGACTAATTCATAGCTATATCCATAGTGTATTAGTGTGCCAATCTTTCCACAATCCCTTCAATACTGATCATTTCTGTTTTTCACCATCTTTGTCATTTGCATTGGTATAGAGTGAGACTACAGAGTTGCCTTGATTTTTCATAAGGTCGTTAACATTTTTCAATGCTTTGGAGATTTGTTTGATTGTGTTCCTTGACCACATCTCTACTGGATAATGACTTTTGGTCTTACATGTTTCTGTTAGTTGGCTACATGTATTGACTATCAGCCAATGATGATACAAAGGTTATTTCCCCATCTGCAGGTGCTTTCCTTCTTATCCTACTTGCATTAGTTTTGTTCATGAAAGACTGTTCAACTTCGTGTGAACAAAGTTACGTCTTATTACTTATAATCACCTCTGTCATCTGTTTGGTTAAGACTTTTGGGAGCATCGTATTTAATATCTGAATTGTGTATCTATTTTGAATATTGTTAAGCCTAATATTTGTCATACTGCTTTCCAAGTTTTCCAGGAATTCTCATCAAGTAAGCAGTTCTTTCCTAGGTAATTTATGTTTTCAGACTTACTAAAATTGCATTAACCAGTTCAATTATTTCTGATTCTTTCTTGTCTAATCTGTTCCACAAATCTACTTTTTTATTTTTAACAAGTACCAAAAACTTTTGATGATTGTTTTATAACGTAGTTTGAGAGAAAGAAGTTCTATTCCCACTTCTTTTATGCCTTTTACCACCACCCTCCTTTTTACCTTGATATTTTAGATATTTTTTTGCCTCCCAATGAATATTCTTATTATTTGGACAATTTCTGTGATGTATCTCTTTGGAATTTTGATCAATATATGTCACTCAATATGTAAATTAATTTTGTTAATATTGTCTTTTTTTATTATGTTGGCATGGCCCAGCTATGAGCAGTGATTATCCCTCCCATTGCTTAAATTATTTTAGCAGTTCTTTGTAATGGTATTTCTAACAGGTATTGAATGTACTTTGGCAGATATGCTCCCAGATATTTTATGCATCTTGTAATTACTTTATATGGGACTTCTCTATTTTTTACTTTTGAGTTTTCTTTTTTAATTTAATTTCATTTATCTATCTATCTATCTATATATCTATCTATCTATCTTCTTGTTTACATCATTCATTTCCATGAGATTTTGAGTTACAAATTTTTTCCCCATCTTTCCCCTACCCACCACCCCTAAACAGCCATCCCACTGTATAACCCCTCCCCCAATCTGCCTTCTCCCGTGTCCTCCCCCATCACCACTCTGACTTTCCAGTAGGGCAAGATGGATCTCCTTACCTCAGTGCCTGTATATCTTAATTCCCAGTTGCATGTAGTTAATAATAATAATAAATATAGATATATATATATTTTTAACATTTGATTATAGAACTTTAAATTCTAGATTCTTTCCCTTCCTCTCTCATCACCCACCCGCACTGGAAAGACAATCAATTCAATACAGGCTGTACATATGCAGTTACGCAGAACATATCCACAATGGACTGATTATATGTCCCTCCTTCCTATCCCACTGCCCCTTATTCTATTCTCTACCCTTTCCCTGTCCCTTTACAGAACTGTGTGCTTCCAGAAACCCTCCCCCCCAACCCTGCCCTCCCCTCCATCACCCCACCTCTCATCCCAATCCCCCACTCTCCTGTGTGGCAAGATACCCAGTTTAGAGTTTATGTCATTCCTTTCCTAAGCCAAATTCAATGAGAGTAAGGTTGACCCTTTCCCTTTTGCCTTCCTGTTCTTCCCCTCCATTGTAACAATTATCCCTTGCCTCTTCTATAGGAGATGATTAACCCCATTTGTCTCTCCCTGTCTCCTCTCATTCTATTTCTCTCCCACCTTGGAATTTTACCTTTTAAAGTATCATCCCTTCCTATTCAATTGATTCTGTGCCTTCTATGTACACATACATACACATACTCAGATATGTATTCATAAGCATATATATACCCTTCTATACAGACATATGTGTATGTATATATATATATATATATACATATATATATATATATATATATATATACATATATACACACACACACACACACATTTGTATTCCCTTCACCTATCCTCATACTGAGAAAAGCTTCATAAGTTATAATTAACATTTTTCCATGTGGGCATGTAAATAGTTCAACTTTGATAAGTTTCTTATGATTTCTTTTTCATATTAACCTTCTCATGCTTCTTGTATTTGAGTGTCA
>CM053585.1:449974706-450007550 GCA_028646515.1 Pseudochirops corinnae | reverse complement strand
TTTAAGGCAATCTTCATGTTTATTGGAAGCCCCTGGTGGGGGAGCTCTGGCTGTGCTGTCTTGCAGTTCTCTGCCTTGGTCCTTCTTTTCTTCAAAGAAGGAATCCAGAGTTTGATTGCTGTTCTTACCCTGCTTCTTATGCTTATTCTTATTCATGGTTGGTCAGTCCGTGATTTTTTTTTTAAATCTCTTTGGAGCTCTGCTTCCAGAAGGGAAAGCTCTGTCCCAAATCACTGGGGTCCTCCCGGCTGCTGTAGCTCTCAGTAAGGTGCTGGGTCCCTTTCCCACTTCCGGCTTGCTGGATACAGAAGACCCATAAGACCAAAGCCCAAGACGGTGATCTGGATCCAGGCCGCTCAACGCGAGAGCACTTGGCCTCTGAACGATACCTTGTTCTTCCTGCAGTCTGCAGGCTGAGGGTGTGGAAGCTGCAATGTGGATGCCAGTGCAAAACCTCTGCCTTTTACTTTCCAGCCCTGGAAGCCTTTCAGCCAGACTGCTTTTCTTCCCTGATTTTGCAAATCCTACTGACCTCGTTCTGAACACTGCTGCAGCTGCCGCTAATCCGCTCACCAGAGAGGCTCCTCAGCTCCTCCCATCCAGCCACCGACGGGGCTCAGCCAGGGCTTCAGGCCAGGCTGGTTTCAGTTTGCAGTGCTGATATGTTTTCTCGTAGCTGAGCTGACTTTAGTGGAAAGTATATTTGTGTGCGTTTTGGAGTTCTAGGATTAGTTTAGAGTTATATTTTATGGGTATTTTGGGGTGGCTACGTGAGAGCTGCTATATGTTGCTACTGCTATGCCACCATCTTGGCTCCGCCCCCCTCCCCCCCATCATTTTTCTAATGACAACACTTCCTTCTTACTCAAGGAACTTGTTCACACCTCATAAAGGGATTAACTAGGTGACCACATTATTGTAGTGGTCATCCTTTTTTCTGAGAACTAGGTCAATGGTTTTCAAAGGCCAGATCCTATGCAATTGTATGGGTATTTTTTTCTGGTGGAATGTAATCTCCTTGAGAATAAAAGTTTTTTTTTCTTTTTTTTCCTTATGTTCAACACCTAGCATAGTGCATGGCATATAGGAGGAACTTAGCAAATTGCTTGTTGAATTATTAATTGATCATCAGCCTCTCCATTATTCCTTACCAGGCCCATACTAAAATTTCTTCTATCTTGGTAGAACCTGTGAGAACCTGCACCACACTGATAGTTCAAGGTTATCTCAAGATCATAATATATGAGGCATCAGAAAATGATTTTCTCAAAGCAAATTATTATTATTATTATTATCATTGTACTGTTCTACTTTGATTAATCTATTAAAGAAAATCTATACATTGATGTATTTTAGGCCATTTTTAATCCTGGGTTATGAGGGTTTCTTTTCTCTTGAGTGCTACTCCAATGCTTCATTATGTCACATAAGTGATAATGGTATGTCAGAGATGATTTTAACATAATACAGTCTCAGACAGACACCAGAGAGCTGCAAAGGTTTTGTTTAAGGACCAGTGATGGACACACGCCATCCTAGTTAATCCAAGAGAGATACTTCATTAGAATATTGACTAGCAGATTTTTGCCTATTTGTTTTTTCAGTCTAGTAACTCAAGAAACCATCAACCAAGGCATGGGGGTTTTGCAGTCTGTTTAAGTGAAAGGGAAGAGTTTTTTGTTTGTTTTGTTTTGTTTTTCACAGCCTAGAAATATGCAAATCTAATGAAAGACATCATGTTGTTCCTACCAAACTGCAACAGCTCCATTTTACTCCAAAAAGATGAGCAAGGTTCATGCAAATTTTGTCAGTTCAACAAGAAGGGTTCCTTATTAGTGCACAGTGATCACTATTCCAGCCATCCACTATCCCAAAGACATAGCTTCCTCCCTCCTATTGACAGGAAATCCTGCATCTTGTCTGAGCTAGACAAGCATCACTTGGTCTCAGGATAAGCAGCCTAGCCAAGCAGCTGTACAGCTAGCTGGAGACTTCCGAAGGTAAACAATTTCATAAGGTGGTGTTTGGGGAAGAATATGCTTGGGGCAGGGGAAGATAAAATATAAAGATGAGGAAAAGGTGGTGGGATTTTTCGGCAAGCTATACAAAGGACACATATGAACATATGAGAAAGAAAAAAGAATATACTTATCAAGGAGAATTTGGAAACACGGAATAAAAAGAGGTATGGGTGAAATCCATACAGTGCAGTTGAACAAACATCTCTTCTACAAGTCTTGGTCATCTCTTGAATATTTAGGTTCATGTAGCTGAGTCAGGAGCTTAATTTTCTTTTCTTTTTCTGTTTTTTTTCCTTTGTGGATGAGGGAAAGGTAGGGCAATTGGGGTTAAGTGACTTGCCTAAGGTAACACAGCTAGTTTTGTGTTAAGTGTCTGAGGCTGGATTTGAACTCAGGTCCTCCTGACTCCAGGGCCAGTGCTTGATTCACTATACCACGTAGTCGCCCTCCCCCCCCCCAGGAGCTTAATTTTCACAGGTCACCCTTTACTCAGTTGCATCCTTTTCTTAAAATGCACATATTATTCTTCCCCAAAAGTTATCATCACAATATTTAGAGGGAAAATCAGTACATGAATCCAGAGCACTGAAGCCTTGATTTTATGTTTCATATTTTAATGTACACTGTAATCTAAAAATTAAAGAGGCACACCATTCTGCAGACAATTTACTTTCATCTTGGGACCTACATGTCTAAACAAATATATTGAGTGTTTATCACTAAAATTCATGGGATTATTACTTCTCTAGAACACAAATTTTTGTAATTAGCATCATAGCTCTACCACCCCTCACTTCCTTACTTCCTTGCTTCAAAAATAATAGGGCTGGAATACATCATGATCTTATGATCCAACATTGCCTGGGCTTTACCTTATTATACACACACACATATACATATATATGTATATATGTATAACCTTATTATATATATGCCATATTGATACACACACATAAATACAATACATATATGCACACACATATGCAAACAATACATATATAGATACATGTATATATGTGTATATATGTATATATGTGTATATATATATATATATATATATATATACATATAAACAGATAGCTTCTCTTTCCCCTATGAGAGAAAAAAAACAGAAGTAGGAGTTTTTATTTTGAATAGTAGAAAGGTGAGCTAAACATTTCTATCTGGTGCTTTGATCGCTATTTGTGAAACAACGAATAAAGAAATCATCAAACAAATGGAAAATGAAGCACTGGTCAGTTTTTGACCACAATCTTACTGCTGTATCTCCCCAGCCAGGATTCTGGAATCCCCTTTGCTTCCAGCAGCTGCCCTGGCTTTGAACGCCTGCTTCTCTAAATGCTGGGCTTGTTTGTATTTTTCCTTTTGTGGGAGACTGTAGATCCTGCGGTAAGCCAAAGGCATCCCTATGCTTCCCCTCCTCTCCCCTCCCTTCCTCTTTCTTCCCCTCCTGCTCAACCTCCCACGATCTCCTTCCCAACAGAGTCTGTCTTGAAAGTTCCATCTGAGAAAATTTAGATTATTAGAACAAGCCAAGAGAATATCAGTGGCAATCAAGTGGGAATTCACTCTCTATAAACAGCAGCCAAATATGAAGAAAGAAGGAAGGCTACAGGGGAGATCTAGATAAAATGCCATATATAGAATCTGCCTGGTGGTCTATCTGTAGCCAAAGAGGTCATCCAACTTGACCCAGAGCTGTCCAGCTGGCTGAAGTAAAGAAGACTAGAGAAACAGAGAGCTAAATCACAGGGGAAGAGGGTACCTCCCATCATTCTCCAGCAGCTAGTTTTAGGCCTTCCCTGAGTAGCATTAATAAGCCCCTTGTTTAGAGAGGAGCAGATAGCCTTGACAGAGTCCAGTGAGTGTGGGAAATAAAAGTAGTTCTATATGATCTCTTCGCATTACCCATGGGAGACAATCTGATTTGGGATTCATTCATACTAAAAATCTTTTTTTTTTTTTTTTCACAGAAAGGTCATTTGTTTCTCAAAGGCCAGATAAAGAAAAGGTTGTTTTTGTGACTAAAAGACTTTTCCTGAGGACAGGAAGATGGCAGCATAGTATATAGTAAACAATAAAAGTTTTGCCTTTCTCAGCTTCTGGGCAGGATCTTAATTCTTTATGAATACCAGGGCACTTGCAGAAACTAGTAAAGCTCCATATTTAATAAAGCTGTGATAGACTTCTGCCAATTATTCATCTTCGAAAGAGCTCCAAGATTAAAATAAAAGACAATCCAAAATCTCTCCAATTCCAAATCATATCATTAATCAGCTGTTTTTAATATGATTCTTATGGATTTCCTTTGAATCAATAATTACTTAGTATCCAAAATTCCAACTAGTACCTTCATATGTAGCAGTCATGAATATTAGATTAGCTCCTTAGGATCATGGCCTGGAAAAATCAGACTAGGTCTAATCGATGGGATAATACTGGAAAGTATTTTAAAGGAGAAAATAGAAACTCAATCCAATAAGTATTTCTTAAGTACCAACTATGCTCCCAGCACTTTGTTGGGTGCTAGAAATACAAAGAAAAAAAGATACTCCCTCCCTTCAATGTGCTGATATTAAACTAAGAGAAAACATGTTCACAGATAAGTAAATGTGAAATATAGTCAAAGTAAATGAAAGAAACAAATAATGCATATACAACATGAGGAGTGAAGAGACAGGAAAAACCAGGAAAGACCTTATGTGGGAGGAAGCATTTGAGCTGAGCATTAGAGATTCTGACAGGAGTAGGTAAGGAGGGAATGAATTCTACACTTGGAGGACAGTCTTTTCAAAGGGATGGAATGTTCTTCTATCTTGTTGCATAAGATGTATCATTACCATGATACCAATATGGGGTGAAGTGAGTATAAAAATAAGGATTGAAATTATGGTGTGGTAGAAAGGGTGCTGTATTTGGAATTAGAAGATCTTGGTTCAAATTCTAAACCTACCACTTACCTGTGTGACCTTAAATAAGATATTCAAGTCATCTATACTTCCATTTCCTCAATTGTAAAATGAGAGAAATGGATCAAATGACCTCTATGTTTTCTTCCAACTCTTAACCTTATGATTCTGTAGACCACTAATAGGCTATTAGAGTTTCTCTATATAATAACTATTCTATGCCATGGTTAACCAACATGACCATAACCCCTGCATCACAGATATAAATCCCTACTAATGATAACTTGGGCTTGTCTTGAAGCCACCCTGTTACAAAATATATCAGAAAATAAATGATGAGAAGGAGGTTCTATTCCTCATTACAGCAGTGGGGCTGTTTCATATTCCATATCACTTCCTGCTATCATCTTTAGTAGACTTACTTGGAGGTAATAGAAAGTTGGGGCTGGCCAAGAGAAGATTAAATTAAATTAAATTAAATTACAGTTTACTTAGTCCCGATATGATTTGCATTTCAGGTGTGGATTTTAACTAAAAATTAATCCCTAAAAGGGAGATGTCACAAAAGGAACAGCATATTGGGCAAAGCAGTATTCAGGAGTAAAACATTTTTGAGGAGGGAAAAGGTAGGGGATAAGTGAGAGGGAGGAAAAATAAGGGAAACATAGCATGGAGGAAAATACAAAGTTAGTTATCATAATTAACTAAATGTGAATGGGATGAACTCATTTATAAAATGGAAACAGATAGCAGAATGGATTAAAAACCAGAATACTACAATATGTTGTTTACAAGAAACACATCTGAAACAGAGAGATAGACACAAGGTAAAGGAAAGGGGCTGGAGCAGAATCTATTGTGCTTCAACTAAAGCAAAGAAATCAGGGGAAGTAAGCATGAGCTTAGACAAAGCAAAAGTAAAAGTAGATCTAATTAATAGGAATCTATCTAATTTAATCTAATTAATGGATCTAATTAAAAGGAAGGAAACTATATCTTGCTGAAATGTAATGCAGACAATAAAGTCATATCAATACTAAACATACATGTACCAAATGCTATAGCATCTAAATTTCTGAAGGAGAAGTTGAATGGGTTAGAGGAGGAAATAGATAATAAAACTATACTGTGGGGGACCTCAAATTTCCCCTCTCAGAACTAGATAAATATAACCAAAAAATAAACAAGAACTAAGTTAAGGAGGTGAATAAAAATTCTGGAAAAGTTAGATGTGATAGATTTCTGAAGAAAACTGAAGGGGAATAGAAAGGAATATACTATTTCCTCGGTAACATATGAATACTTTCACCTATACAAAACTTGATCATGTATTAGGACATAAAAACCTCACAACCAAATACAGAAGAACAGAAATAGTAAATGCATCCTTTTCAGAATATAGAAGCCTTCCCAATACAATCAGGGGTAAGAGAGGAATTTAGGACAAAAGAAGATAGAGAGAGCATTACAAAATGTAAAATAGATCATTTTGATTATATAAAATTTAAATGTCTTTGTACAAACAAAAGCAATGCAACCAAAATTATAAGGAAAGTAGAAAACTGGGAGAAAAAACTTGCAACAAGTATCTCTGATGAAGGCCACATTTCTCAAATATATAGAGAGAACTAAGACTAATTTATAAAAATGCAAGTCATTTCCCAATTGATAAGTGGTCAAATAATATGAATAGGCAGTTTTTAGACAAAGAAATCAAAGCTGTAATATAGTAATATGAAAAAATGCTCTAAATTATTATTGATCAGAGATGCAAATTAAGACAATTCTGAGGTATCATCTCATACCTATCAAAGTGACTAACATGACAAAAACAGAAAATATTAGATGCTTATGAGGATGTGGAGAAAATGAAATACTAATGCATAGTTGGTAGTGTTGTGAACTCTGCCATTCTGGAAGCAACTTGGAACTATGCCCAAAGGGCTATAAAACACTTTGATCCTGCAATACCGCTGCTATGTCTATATCCGAAAGACATTTAAAAAAAAGGGAAAAGGACTTATTTGTACAAAAATACTTATAGGATCTCTTTTTGTGGTGGTTAAGAATTGGAAATCTTGGTTTGCCCATTGATTGGGGAATGGCTAAACAAGCTGTGGTATACGATTGCAATGAAATACTTATTGTGCTTTAAGAAATGACAAGTAGGATGATTTCAGAAAAACCTAGAAAGACTTAAATGAAATGATACATAGTGAAGTGAACAGAACCAGGAGAACATTGCACACAGTAACAGCAATATTGTTTGATGAAGAACTGTGAATGATTTAGCTATTCTCAGTAATACAATGATCCAAGACAATCCCAAAGGACTAATGATGAAGCATACTATCGGCCTCCAGAAAAAGAACTACTATTGATTGAATATAGACTGAAACACTCTATTTTTCGCTTTCTTTTTCTTTTATTTAAGTCTTCTTATACAAAATGAGTAATATGGAAATGTTTTATATAATTGCACATGCATAACCTATATCTGACTGTTTACCATTTTGGGGGGGGCAGGGGGAAGAAGGGAGAAATGGAATTTGGAACTCAAAACTTTAAATAAAAAATGTTTAAAATTAAAAATAAGTAAAGAATACCATATCCTCAACAACAACAAAAAAGGGATGTGTCTCTTTGCCAGATGATGCTAATTTCTCCTGCTCTTTCAAATTTCTCAGTGGAAAAAGGGGGTATGAGTGTGGGGGGGTGAAGTGGGGGGGAGTCTATGATCCACACCATCTGTTTGCCTCATACAGCCATGCATTCCGTTCTCTGTGGAGCAGAGGGCTCATGACAGTCAGCCAAGAAAATTCTGGGGATTACTAAGTGAGGGGATACTTGCTAAAAAGATTAAGATAAGGTTTTTCATGTTTGGACTCCATACACACATATGCGTACATGTGTACACAAACACACACACACACACATATTTCCTTCTTCAGCACAGCACTGACTTCAGCAAACATTTTCAGGTAATTTCAGGAAATGCAAATGTAACACACAGAGAACTTTATTTACTCCACAGACAGTTAGTTTGTTGTGCAGAAATCCCTGATTGACTCAGCAGTGGGATGAAAGTTTGGTCTTCCATTCCAATTCAGTTAAAATGAAATTAGCTGGAAGTATATCATGTCCAACGTACAACATTCCATAAAGAAAGGAGTGGCAACATTGCCAGGGAACACTCCATGCTGGATCCCTAGCAATCACCCTTTGTGTTGAACCCAAGTAAACAACATAATAAGAAAAATATGTGAGGTCTCTGGCATCGCCTATGTCCCATGTAAGCTGCTTTACAAAGCAGAACCTTTGGCATTTGGTGGTTAGCAGACTTAGCAGTTACATTAATAATGTCACCAAAGGTGTTGTCCTCCCTAGACAAAGACGGCTCTGCTCATCCATCACCATCCATGGGTCTTTTTGCTATATGCCAGTCATTTTGCCTTTCCTTCCAAATTTTCCGGTGGAAAAATGAAGGCAGGGGTACATTGGAAAGGACACTGAATTTGAAGTCAAAGGACCAAGGCTGTAAATCCTGACTCTGCTACTTACAACTTGTGTGGCCTCAAATTAGTTATCTGACCTCACTAGGTCTTCATATCCTCACCTTTAAAATGAAGGGAACACACCAGATGATTGCTAAGGTACCTTGGAGCCCCACATCTATAATCCTAGAAGGAGAAATGGCACTTCTATCATCTGTCTTGAGGCTTTGGGGGTGTGTTGTTAATTTCCCTAGAGAGGTAGAAATAAATGTTTGGTGAATACAATTCCTATGGATAAATTTGCACTCTTCTCTTTTTGTCATTCAGTCCTAAAGGCAAACATTTGTGAAAGTGATAGAAACAGGGGTATCTTTTGTGGTCATGTAAGAGAATGCCTCCAACTGTCTCAGGGGGATTGAACCTGCAATTTTGGCTTCATGAGCATGGGGCCTCAAAAGGCTGAGTCAGTTAGACTGGGAATTATTAGTATTTATACTTTATCTAGTTGGCAGGGGCCACAGAATGTGATGTTGTTAATTAAAAATAATGTCCTTGTCTTTATAATATATACAGAGAAATCCCTTTATGCTATTTTCTCAAAACACACACATATATTTATTTTGAGATAGTAAATGTTCTATGCTGCTAAGTACTAAATTCCTGCCATATGCAATGTAGTCCCCTACATTTTGGCATCTTTTTTCAGAAATTATTGGAACTCCACAATCACTCTATATAAAATAAGAATGTGGGCTCACTATTCTTAAAGCTGGGCAGCTAAGTGGTAGAGTGGATATAGTACCAGGACTGGAATCAGGAAGACTCATCGTGACGAGTTCAAATCTTGTCTCTATATGAACTATATGAGCCTGTTTGCCTCAGTTTCATCATCTGTAAAGTGAGCTGGAGATGGAAATGGCAAGCCATTCCAATATCTTTGCCAAGAAAATGTCAAATCAGGTAAGGAAGAATTCAAGACAAGTGAAAATGACCGCACAACAACAAATCCTTAGAGCAGGGAGATTTAACCTGCTTTTTTGTTGTGTATCCCTTTGGCAATCTAGTAAAGCCTATGGAACCCTTCTTAGAATAATGTTTTCAAATTCATAAAATATATAAGAATACAAAAAGAAATCAAATATATTGAATGTATTTATAATTTTCTTTTTAAAACTCATGGACCTTGGGTGAAGAATCCCTGCTTTCACAGTCCCCTTCTCTCCCAAAGATAAAATCCACTGCCCCTTGAGAAAATGCTAGTAGGTTTCTTATGATGAGGGAAATCAATAATGACTAGTGGTATCAAATTTGGTACAGTGATGTCAGAAGAACCAGGTTTAAATCCCATCTCTGACATTTTCTAATCATGTGACCTTAGAAAAGTAATTTAAATTCTCTGGCTCTCAATTTCCTAATCTGTAAAATGAAGTAGAAGTCTGGACTAGATCTCCTGTAAGGTCTCTTTTAGCTCTAAATCTATGATCCAGTGATCTGAATTCAAAACCTGTCTCCGTCACTTTACTACATACGTGATGTTAAGCAAAGTACTTAATTTCTCTAGGTCTCAGGAGGTTAAACTGTACATTCTATATGGTCCCTTCCATTTCTAAATTTATGGTCCTATTACTGTTCATTCCAGATTTGTTATTATTGTTAATATTAAATGCAGAGTAATCTGCCTACTAATTCATTAATTACCATTAATTCATATTGCCCATCCATTTGTACATTTTTTCCTAAATCAAAGAAAAATTCAAAAGAGGTTTTATCCTCTGAAGTATATGTTTCATGTTGTGGGTTTTTTTTTTTTTCCCATGCTAAAGTTGTTACTGATGAATCAATCATGCATTTGCCTGATGGCTATCTAGAAAATAAATGCATTTCATGGCAGTCATTCCCAAAGTGCAAAATATGGCCTCTGTGGTTTGGTCTATTTAGCTTTCTGAAAGTACTCCAACTGTTTATGGGTATACAACTGATTGAAACAGACCTCACTGCAGTCCCATGAAATCATTGCTTGGAAAGGTAGACTTTCAAAAGCAAGAGTGAATGATGGGAAAGAGAAGACTTAATGAATTTTTTTTTTGGAGGGGGGAAGGCAGGGCAATTGAGGTGAAGTGACTTGTCCAAAGTCACACAGCTAGTAAGTGTTAAGTGTCTGAGGCTGGATTTGAACTCAGGTCCTCCTGATTCCAGGGCTGGTGCCCTATTCATTGCGCCACCTAGCCGCCCCAGACTTAATGAATATTAAGGAAGAAGATGAACATAATTATTTTAAACAATGCTTAGATGGAGGCCACAAACCTTTCTTATTCTATTCAATAATATGGCTTTAAACTATAACCTGAAAGGAAAAAGAGCACACATTTATATGACCCCTACTATGTGCTGGCTATTGTACTTTTTTGTTTTGTTTTGTTTTGTTTTTTACAAATATTACCTCATTTTATCCTCACAACAACCCTGACACATAGGTGTTATTATTATCTCCATTTTACAGTTGAGAAAACAGGCAAATTGAGGTTAAGTGACTTTTCCAGGATCACACATCCAGAAAGTATCTGAGGCCAGATTTGAATTCATGTCTTCCTGACTCCAAGTCCACTACTCTGTCCACTAAACCACCAGCTGTCTTTAAATTTCTTCATTCCCATCTTTCCTAATCTCCCAGGCCATCTCCAGTCAGCCTGATCTATATCTGCCCGCAGGACCAAGATAGCTCTGCAAGAGAGAATGAATGTGATGACTTTGCACAGCCCTCCTTCACTTAAATCCAATGCACTTGAAAATCACGACATCATCTTCCTGATGTTCTGGCCCTCTTTGAGAACAAAGAACAAACAACATCAACATTTTCTCAAACTGGCCCAAGTGCTAACAAAATCCAGCATCTTCCTCACAGTCAACTTGTCCCCTCCTTTTGTTCTACTGTAAATAACTCCCCCCCCCCCCTTTCTTACCCAGTCTTAAAACTTGAGCATCTGAATAATAAGATTTTGGTTTTTTGTCACTAAAAAAAAAAATCAACACTTTTCAATTCTAATCAAAGCCTTGTCATGGTTTGATAATATATGACATATATGATAAATTTCAGTATTCCATTCCAAGTCCAGTAAGACTATTAGGATATCATGTACTTAGCCTCTTACCAACTTTATTTTCTCTTCTTTTCTATCTCTTCTTAATCACCTAGTACTGGCCTCCCCATTCTTTCTATCATTGACAAAAATGTCTTTTCTTTTATCCTACAGTGCTTTGCCGCCTTCATTGTCCAAGACATTCAATCACTAGCTCAAACAATTCTTGAATTATATCATAGGATGTCAGGAGTGGGAAAAGCCATTTGTAATTATCTGGTACAATCTGCTCATTTTAGAATGGGGAAAAGTGAGGCCCAGAGAGATTAAATTATTTACTCAGGGTTACACAGCTATTTAGGGGCCATGCCAGGAAAAGAACCTAGATCTCTTGACTCTCAGTCTAAGAAGTGCTTCCTATTGCATCGTACAAGCTCCAAATATTTTAGCACTGTTTGAAATGTATTTGAGTAATTAATAAAGATATCATTTTAAATATACGTGTCTGTATGTATGCACGTACAGTTCTGGGCATTAGATTACAGAAGACACTATTTAAAGTGGAATTGTTTTATACTTTGGCTGTTTTCCAATTTCCTCGTCTACATACAAAAAGAATGATAGTGAGCTTGCTTTTTTTTGTAAGTTGTTTCTCTGCCACCATGGTATCACCAGATCCTGTGAAACTGAATCCTTGCTTAGCAATTGATAGCTATCATCATGAAGGAACTGAGCACATTAAGTAAGGGCTAGATTTCAAACCACAGTGGTTTGTTTGGGTCAGCAGCTGATGTTGTATGCCAGGAGTACCAATGCTTCAGTTAAGTGAGAAGATAATGCTAGTATCCTGACAATGTCAGCATAAACACACCAATGATTATTCCAAAGAACACGACTAAAAGTGGTCAAGACATAGATTTAGCAAGGTTAAGCTGTACTCCTCTTTGCTTCAATTTAACCACTTGTGAAATAATTTTTGAGACAACTCTTTGTATCATCTAAACTAGAAGAGCAGAGCCCAATGATAGTACTGCCCAGTATGAAAAACGTGATATTTCATTTATGTCTATGACAATGTCCTCTTTCCTAATCAGTCCTGTACAAGGGAAATGACTTAATTGTCCTAATACCAATTGATATGTGCCCCTAAAACAAATGGTATTAACAAATATTTATAGTATATATAACTTTTTGGAATATTGACTACTGAATTCTGAAAAAGTGAATGAACTAAAAATGATGACAATTGCGAAAGTATTTCGAACAAACTCATTAACCTTTACAAATGCACAGTAGCTTTCTGTAGATAACATGATTTTCTACAAATAGGCAATACATATTCTTTTCCTTGCATGAGATTATTTATAAAATGCATTGCTCCTCAACTTTCTTACTTTAAAATTTGCTATATAAGGAGGCTTTTGTTGGTGAAATGAAGCCCATAGAGAAATTTCCCCCAGGAAACAACAGTTGATAAGGGTTTTAGATTGCCTAAGTCCCACATTAATAGCTGATAACACTGTTACTATGGAAGAAAAGGCCCATGGCCAAGTGGAATGCCAATAACATGCAGATCTTGAAATTGGACACTTCAATGGATTCAATACAGAAGGTATTCTAAACTATAAATAACTCACAAAAGCAATTTAAAAGCATTTGAAATGCTTCTCATTTTCTTCAAGTTAATGGCATTTGGACTGGTATCTTTCTACTAGCTCTAGTTAATATTAATTCAAGAATTTAATCTATTTAAAATAACAACTGGTTTACCACTGTTCTTAAGGTGCACTATTTGGGTAAAACTTAGATTTTTATCTCCTTTTTAAGTGCTGAAAAAAGCAGCATATATTAACATTTTCACAACTGAAGGAACATTTTCTCTTCCAGGGGTGGGGCCAAAATGACAGAATAGAGGGAACAGATGAGCTCTCCCAATATTCCTCTTCAAAAAAACTTTAAAAAACCTTCTCAAATCAAATTCTGGAGTGACATAGTCAATTAAAGGTTGGGTGAGACATTTTTCCAGTCCAAGACAACTCAGGAGATAGGAAGGGATAATGTCTGTGACATTAGGGTTAGTCCTGGTCGAGAATACACACGGCAGTAACAGCAGCAGCACCTTCAGGAGCTCTCAGAGATGGTAAGGGGAACTGGCAACTGGTTAAAAAGAGATTACAGGGGATCCCAGTGTTAGCACTGGGCACAGGACCAGGTACCATTTGGGAAGTTCATTACTAATACCTAATTCTGGGTCACAGTTCCAGGGAGCAGAGAAGTGCTTATAGGCCCAAAGGATCAGGGACATTTCTAAGGTAAAGACCAGAGTGTGGACCAGGAGAGCAGTGACTATACTTCTCTCCATATCACATCACCTTGGACACACCTAAAGCTTCCAAATCTCCAGAAATAGCTCTGAAAACAGCAGTATGAAAAAATCTGAAGCTTGGGACAATCTTCACCACCCCCCACCATAGGAAGAGAGCCCAACTTTAACATAAAAGTTTAAAGACAAGAAATATGCTGGAAAAATTAGCAAAAAACAAAACAAAACAAAAGAGCTTGACCTTAAAAAAATATTATGGTGACTGGAAAGATCAAGACCCAAACTCAGAGGAAGACAATGTTAAAACAGTGACAAGCAATGCTTCAAAGGAAATATTGTGAATTGGATATATGTCCAACAAGAACTTGTGGTAGAGTTTAAAAATTATTTTAAAAATCAAATAGGAGAAGTGGAGGAAAAACTGGGAAAAGAAATGAAAGCAATGCAAGAAAATTATGAAAAGGCAATGAACAGCTTGGTATAAAAGGCCCAAAAAATAATTAAAAAAAAAAAAACACCTTAAAATTAGAATTGGCTAAATAGAAAAGAGAGATAGAAATGCTCACAGAAGAAAATAATCTCTTAAAAATTAGAATTGGGCATGTGGAGGCTAATAACTTTATGGGAAAACAAGAAACATTAAAACAAAGTCAAAGAATAAAAACAGAAGAAAAAATGAAATATCTCACTGGAAATATCTCACCAGTTGTTTAACTGATTTGGAAAACAGATCCAGAAGAGAGAATTTAAGAATTACTGGACTACCTGAAAGCCATGATCAAAAAAAGAGCCTAGACATCATCTTTCAAGAAATTATCAATTATTTCACATAAAAGAGACAAATTAGCAGAAAGTTTTACAGTAGAGGGGGAAATAGAGGGCAGGCAAGACTTGAAACTCACTCTCATCTGAATTAGTTCAAAAAGAAAGGAATGTGTGTGTGTAGATAGATAGATAGATAGATAGATAGATAGATAGATAGATATAGATACATACATACACAGTCAACTATGTATAGAAATCTGTCTTTCCCTAAAGAGGAGTGGAGGGAAAGGGGATAAAGAAAAATGGGGGGAGGGTGATAAAAAAGGAGGGCAGGTTAAGAGAGGTAGTTAAAAGCAAAAGGAGGCACAGAGGAGAGAATGAAAGAGTAAGAGGGAGAGGGAGAAGAAGAGAGATACAGAGAGAGAGAGAGAGAGAGAGATGGAGAGAGAGAGATGAACAGAAGAAATAGATAGGATGGAGAGAAATAAATAATTGGTAAGCATAACATTGAATCTGAATGGAATTAATTTCCCCCAAAATGGAAGGAGATAGTAGAATGGATTAGAAACCAGAATTCAACAATATGTTATTTGCAAGAAACACATTTGAAACAGAGAGACACACGCAAAGTTAAAATAAGGTCCTAGAACAGAATCTATCATGCTTCAGTCAAAATAGAAAAGGTAGGGGTATCATGATCTCAGACAAAACAAAAGCAAAAATAGACCTAATTAAAATGATAGAGAACGTACATTTTGACCATAGACAATGAAGTAATACCAACATTAAATACATGCACACCAAAGACATAGCATCCAAATTCTTAAAGGAAAAAGTTAAATGAATTACAAAAGGGAATAGATAGTAAAACTATACTAGTGGGGAACCTCAACTTTCCCCTGTAAAAGCTAGATAAATCTAACCACGAAATAAATAAAAAGAAGCTAAGGAGATGAAGAGAATTTTAGAAAAGTTAGATATGATAGACCTCTGGAGAAAACTGCATGGAAATAGAAAGGAGTACATCTTTCCTCAGTTATACATGGCACTTTCAAAAAAAATTGACTATATATTAAGGCATTAAAAACTCCACAACCAAATTCAGAAAAGCAGAAATATTAAATGAACCCTTTTCAGATAATGCAATAAACATTACATTTAATAAATAGCCTTTGAAACATACATTAAACATTAGTTGGAAACTGAATAATCTACTCCTAAAGAATGAGTGGGCCAAAGAACAAAATATGGAAACAATCAAACATTAAAGATAATGAGACAACATACTAAAATTTGTGGAATGTAGCCAAAGCACTAGTTAAGGGAAAATTTATATCTCTATACATCAATAAGAAAGAGAAAGAATAGATCAGTGAACTGGGCCTGCAAGTAAAAATACTAAAAAAATGAGCAAATTAAAAATTCTAATTAAATATCAAAATGCAAATCCTGAAAATCAAAGGAAAGAGTAATAAATCTGAAAGTAAAAAAAAAAAAAGAAACAACCAAGCCAACCAGTGGACTAATAAATAAAACTAGAAACTGGTTGGGGGGGGGGGGAGTCATAAGCTAGATAAACCATTGGTTAATTTGGGTTTTTTTGAAGAAAGAAAACCAAATTAGCAGCATCAAAAATTTTAAAAGTGGCTGTTCTGATGATGTTGATGAAATTAAAGCAATTATTGGAGTTACTTTTGCCCAATTGCATGCCACTAAATTGACAAACTAAGTAAAACAGATGAATATTTACAAAAATATAAATTTTCCTGATTAAAAGAAGAGGAATTGGGATACTTAGACAACTCTATCTTAGAAAAAGAAATTGAACTAGGAATCAAAGAGCTCCCTAAAGAAAGAAATGCCCAGAAACAGATGAATTTATTAATGAATTCTACCAAACATTTAAGGAATAATAAATTCCAAAATTATATAAACTACTTGAAAAAAAATAGACAAAGAAAGAGTCCTACCAAACTGCTTTTCTGATACTGATAAGGTTATGATACCTAAATCAGGGAGAGCAAAAACAGAGAAAGAAAACTACAGAATAATTTCCCTAATGTGTACAGATGCAAAAAAATGAAGTAGAACACTACCAAGGAGATTACAGTAGTATATCACAAAGATCACACACTATGATCAAATGGAATCTATACCAGGAATGAAGGACTGATTCTGTACTATGACAACTTTAAGCATAATTGACCATATCAAAACACACACACACACACACACACACACACACACACACTCACCAGTACCACTACCACAAAAAAAAAACAAAACCATATGGTTATATAAATAGATGCAGAAAAAACTTTTTGACAAAAAACTAAACCCATTCTAATAGGAAAAAAAAATTAGAAAGCATAACAATAAAAGGGAGCATTTCTTAAAATGGTAAGTAATATCACTTTAAAACAAAAAGCAAGCACCAGCTGTAATGGGGATAAAATAGAAGCCTTCCCAATAAGAACAAGGGTGAAGCAAGGATATTCATCATTATCAATAATATTCAATATTAGAAATGCTGGCTACAGCAATAAGACAAATAAAAGAAATAGAAGGAATAAAAATAGGCAATGAGGAAACAAAACTATCACTCTTTGCAAATTATATGATGATATACTAAGAAAACCCTAGTGAATCAACTAAGAAATTAGTTGAAACATCTTCAGCAAAATTGCAGCATATAAAATAAACCCACATAAATCACTATCAACAAAACCTGCCAGCAAGAGAGAAATCCCATTTAAAATAACTGCAGTCATTATAAAATACATGAGGGTTTATCTGTGCAGACAAATGCAGAAAATACATGAGCACAATTAGGAAACACTTTACACACAAAGATCTACAAAAATGGAGAAATAATAATTGTTCAGGGGTAGAACAGGCCAGAATAATAAAAATGACAATTCTGTCTAAATTAATTTGCTTAGTACCATTCCAAATTACAAAGGAATTATTTTATAGAGCTATAATATATTTTATAGAGCTAGAAAAAATATAAACAAAATTCATCTCGAAGGGCAAAAAGTCAAGAATATTAAGTGAATCAATGCAAAAAAAAGGTGAGGGAAGATGGCCTAACAGTATCACATTTCAAATTATATTGCTAAGAGGTAATGGCAAAAAGTGGTAGTGGCAGCTAGGTAGCTCAGTGGACAGAGCACTGGGATTTGAATCAGGAAAACTCATCTTTATAAGTTCAAATCTGGCCTCAGACACTTACTAGCTGTGTGAATCTGAGAAAGTCACTTAACCCTATTTCCACAGTTCCTCACCTGTAAAAATTAGCTGGAAAAGGAAATGGCAAACCACTCCAGTATTGTTCCTAAGAAAACCCCAAATAGGGTCACAAAGAGATATGACTAAAAAATGATGGAGCAACAACAATCATCAGAACAATTTGATACTGACTAAGAAATAGAGTGGTGAGCCAGTAGAATAGATTATATACAAAATACACAGTAGTAAGTGACCTTAGTAATCCAGTGTTTTATAACCCTTGCGGGCCAAGCTTTGGGGGTAAGAGCTCACCATCTGACAAAAAAAATGCTAGGAAAGCTGGACAGTAGTTTGTCAGAAACTAAGCATAGACCAACATCCTACATCATATACAAAAATAAGGTAAAAATGGGTAAATGGTTTAGATGTAATGGATAATATAAGTAAACTACAGAACATGGAAAAATTTGACTGTTGGATCTATGGATAAAGGAAGAGTTTATGACCAAACAAGAGATAAAGAAGATGATGAGAAATAAAATGGATACTTTGAAATTTAAAAGGTTTTACACAAACCAAACTAATGCAGCCAAAATTAGAAGGAAAACAGGAAACTGGGAAAACATTTTTACTGCAAGTTTTTCTGATACAGGCCTCATTTCTCAAATATATTGAGAATCGAGAAAATTAATAAAAAATAACAACTATTCCCCAGTTGATCAAAAAATAGGAAGACAGTTTTCAGAAGAAGAAACAAAACTACCAATAGTCACATAAAAATGCTCTATATTTCTATTATTAAAATGCAAATTAAAACAATTCCGTGGTACCACCTCACACCTATCAGATTGGTTAATGGAAAAGGAAAACGATAAATGCTGGAGAAGGTGTGGAACAATAGGGATGCTAATGCACTATTGGTGAGGCTCTAAACTGGTCTAACCCTTACAAAAAATAATTTGGAACTATACCCAGAGACCTACAAAACTGCAAATACCCTTGGACCTGTTAGTAGAACTGAATTCAAAGAAATCAAAGGAAAGGGAAAAGTACCTTTATGTACAAAAATATTTATAATAGCACTTTTTGTTGTGGCATAGAATTGGAAATTCAGGTGCCTATCAATTGGCGAATGGCTGAACAAACTGATTGTGATGGAATAAAACTGTGCAATAAAAAATGATGAACAGATGGTTTCAGAAAAACTTGGGAAGACTGATATGAACTGGTACAAAATGAAGTGAGCAGAACCAGGCGAACATTGTACACAGTAACAGCAGTATTGTAAAGATGATCACAAGTGAAAGACTTAGCTACTCTGATCAAGACAATGATCCAAAACAATTCTAAAGGACTAGAAATGAAAAAATCTATCCACCTCCAATGAGAGAACTGATAAACACTGAGTTCTGATTGAAGCATACTTTTTTTTTTCATTTTCTTTATATTTCTTGCTTTTTATTATTATTTTTGCAACATGGCTAATACAGAAATGCATTTTACATGACTTCACATATATAATTGATATCATATACCTTACTTTCTGAGACAATTTGGAACTCAAAATTGTTTTAAATGAATGTTAACAAAATTGTCTATATATTTCAGTTATTCCTAAAATAAAAGTTCCCATTTTTCAAAAATATAATATAGATGAGAAAAATTTTTTATACTGATGCAACTGGGTATAATGATATAAGCATGAGTCATATGAGTCAGACGATTTGGGTTCAAATCCCATTTCTAACTTACCACCTAGCTATGTGACCATAAGCAATTTACTTAACTTCTCTAAGCCCCAATTATGTCATGTGTGAATTAAAACATAATTTTACAACACCAGCAAAAGGTAAACATGATAGTTACATGTAGCAGCAAGCACCCTAGCATACCCAGGATGGCTGCTAGCACAGGTTCTTTGATCTATTTTTCTAAAGGAAAGCAACTCAAAAAGAGGTTAACCATCTTACTTTAATCAAACATATATCATTTGTCTAGTGCAGGGTAAAAAGTCAGCACCCTGAACTGCAGAGAATATACAAACAGAAATTACAAGCAGACAAAAAAAAATGCAGTTAGAGAAACACACTAATAGACAGGGCTTCCAGCTGTCTGACCATCACATCCATACCTAGTTAGTTACCAGAGAGAAAAGCACCAACATCTGGGTTTTCAAAGCCGGGGGAGGGGGGCGCTCAACAGCTGCCCAGAGTCTCATCTGGTCAAATCACACAACTCTTCCCAAAGTGAGCCCCAAAGCAAAACCTCACATCAGTGTATATATAGCCTTCTCCAGGGTCAGAGAACATCACAACCCTCTTGACCCTCTGCCCAATCACACAGTTAACAAGGTGTGGGCATTCCGGAAAAACAAGCCTCCCAACATAGGTTCCAAGTGACCACATTCAGCCTATTAGGGGGCAGAGTATATTTTCAAATCAGGGGAGGTTCTCAAGTTCACTTAAGCCTATCAAGGGGCCAAGGGGGCAAGGAAGGTCTTCAGATTCCCATTACCATTACATTATGCTGCTTGCCTCAGAAGGTAGTAAAGGTATGCAGGAAATACTGTATTTTCTCTTTATAATTATCTTGTTTCTTTTTTTGGTGGAAGTCAGAAAGAAATGGCCATAAGACAAATCACTATCTTGCTATTTACTATCTTTTATATTTAATGTTCTGTTTACTCTTGTATAAGTGGACAAATAACCTTTTCTTTTTGTAACTAAATAAAAATATTGAGAAATACTCTTACTTTTTGTGGACTCACTGATGTAATCTTCAAAAAAATCTCCAGTAATAGGCAGGACAGCAGGGATGATAAGTACTTATCTGATTACACATGGTTTTCATTTCTTTCTCTAGCTAGGCCTCTTTGTTTTGCATAGCAATATTTATTTAAAACCTTGTCTTAAATTTTTATGAAGTAAATACAACTATATACAAAGTAAATGCAAATTAATTTCTGTGGTGGGGAACTCCAATAACTAACAAGAAAGGCTTCCCATAGAATTGTGGATCTAAGCTAAATCTTGAAGGGAACCAGGAAGCCAGAGCCAGCGATGAGAAAGTGTTCTAGGCATGGAGAGCAGTCAGTAAAAAGTCACGGAAGGATTCAGTAATTGGAGTTTTGTGTGTGAGGAATAGCAAAAAGGTCAGCGCAACTGAATCATAGAGTAATGTAGCAGAGTAAGAAGACTAGAAAGGTGAGAAAGGATCAGATTTTAAAGGATTTAAATGGCAAATAGAGTGATTCATGTTTGATCCTGGAGGTTACAGTAAACCTCTGGTATTTATTGTATTGGGGAATCTATGGCGCAGTTAATACTTATGCTTTAGCAAAATCACTTTGGTAGCTGAGAAGATGGTGGACTGGAGTGGGGAGAATCTTGAGGCAAAGAAATTGATTGAAAGGCCTTTGCAATAGACCAAGTGAGAGGTGAAAATGGTGCTGTGCACAGAAAGAAGAGATGTTGAGAAATGTCATGGGAGTAAAAAAGACACAATTTTTTTGTCTGGTATAAGTTGGACAATATGATTTCTGATGTCCTTCAGGCTCTGAAATTATATGATCTTGTGATTTAAGTGCCAGCTCCAGTGTTCTTTGAACTAAGAACCTCTTCTACGATCTTCACTACAGGAACAGTGCCATAACCCTACACTTCCACAAGATCTATCAAACTAAAAATGGATATATAAAAGACTAAGGCACTCACAGAGAAGAATGTTCTATTACCAGCACCCAACCTTCCCCCCTATATACAAAGATATGGAAGCATCATTATATCCTGTGGTCCAACTGAGATCCAACCTTGACCTTAGACATCGCTTCAGCTAAGATTACATCAGAATCACAGAATGTTAGATTTAGAGGAAACCTAAAATATCACTGGGGCAGCTAGGTGGTGCAATGTATAAAAAACCAGGCTTGGAGTCAGGAAGACTCATCTTCTTGAGTTCAAATCTGGTCAGACACCAGCTGTGTGACCCTAGGCAAGTCACTTAACCCTGTTTGCCTCGGTTTCCTCATCTGTAAAATGATCTGGAGAAGGAAATGGCAAACAATTCTAGTATCTTTTCCAAGAAAACCCCAAATGGCGATATGAAGAGTTGGACACAGCTGATCAACAACAATAAAAGATCATCTAGTCCATCCCCCTCATTTTAAAAATAAGTAAACTAGGCTATGGGGAAAAGTGAAGCCATTGCCTAATGTAATCTTGTGAATTAGCAACATAAAAGTTTTACAAAAATCCAAGGCAGGTAGGGGATGGAGAACTGCTCTTCTCATTTCACTCTGCAGCAGTGATGGTTAATGGTGTCCTGCTACAGCGCCATCATCAAACACAAGGTATAAAGACCCATGAGTGCTTTCCTTTGAGCACACTATGCCTATCTTGAACATAGTTAATGAAAAAAGTTCTCCTTGACATGCAAAATGGTTGAGCTAATACTTGTGCTATTTACCAGCTCGGGATTTATTTTAAGAATACATGGGATATGAAAAGACTCATATGGAAATGTTTTACATGATTACACACATATAACCTATATCAGACTGCTTACTGTCTCAGGGAGGGGGGAGATAAGAGAAAGAGGGATAAAATTTGGAACTCAAAACTTTTAAAAAATGTTTAAGATTGTTTTTACCTGTAATTGGAGGGAAAATAAAATATTTTTTTAAAAAAGAATACATGTGATAATGCATGTACAAGTTAAATAAGTTATACAAATAAAAGGCAGTGTTAATTGTAGTAAAACTAATGTTGCATTCCAAAATCATATTTTAGTGAAGTTGCTGTAAGTACATATCACCTCGGTTTTTTTTATCTAAGAGAGTCAGTACAGCCTAATGTATAGAAAGTCATCTTGGCATCATGAAAACTTGTGTTCAAGTACAATATCTAATACAGGAACACCAAGCTGTGTGACCCTGGGTCATTCCCTTAAACTTTTAATGTTCTTGAAAATTCTTTAAAACTATAAATTGCTGAGGAGTTATGCACTGGTAAAAGGAGCTGCACTGGTAAAAGGAGTTTATTATACTAATGAAATCACAGGAACAGTCCAATAGACATGCATACACACAAATATATATCCATGTATATATCTGTATGTATATATGTGTGTGTGTGTGTGTGTGAGCATACAGACACAAATATGCATTCATATTTATATTCTCTATGCAGACATATATAAATATATGTGTGTGTATATGCAGACATATATACATATTAATCAAATCTAAGCTATGCTAGAGGGTTCATCTGACTGGAAGTCAAGAAATTTGCACTGTATCCCAGGCTCTACAACTAATTAACTATATATTTATAGACAAACCTCTTTGAGCCTCAATGATCTCCCCCCCATAATGAGAAGGGGTCGTACCAGGTGGCCCCTGGGGCCCCTTTCAAACTGAAAATGCTGTCACCCTTCTCTTTCAGATTCCCAAACCAGATTTGCTACTTAGTCACTTTGTTGGTCACTCTAGTGAATGTCACTCAATAGCAAAGCTGCTTCCTCCTCACTGCATTCATTGGCTCCAAATGAACAGGCAGAAGGGTTAGTTCAAACAAAGGTGACAGTGTGACATTTAAATGAGGATGCAGTTGAATCTGATCCAGAAGAGAAAAGGAGAGAGATACAGTGGCTGCTCGTTTTGTTTTCCTTCAAAAACGGCCTCATCCTTGTTCCTGGTTTGACTCCTAGAGCTTTGAACCTTTCCAACTGCGTTGAACAGTATTTCTGTTTCCCTTTGGGAGCAACAACGAGCCATGGTAGACCACAGGAACTAATGAAAATACCTCATCCTATTTACATTGGGTCACATCGTACAGATTCTGACAGATGGAGGCTTTTGGAAAAGTATAAATGACTAGTGAGAGGGGAATCCTCCATTTGGGAGAGACTAAGTAAATAAACAAGTCATATTTAACAGGGAGAGTGACTCAATGTGTAAAGTGCGTAAAAGCCAGAGGAGGTCTCTCCTTTAGCTTTGTTCATTTTGGGACAGTAAAGCTTAATACTGTAAAATGCTTAGATAAAGTCCATTAGTTGGCTACTTCACCAAGTCAGGCCCCATCCTCTGACTTTTCCCCCTTACCTTTCTGTGCTGTTTTTTTGGTTTTGCCCTGGGCTCTTGTACCTGTATAACATGGGTGCTCTCTTCCTCTGAAATTCATGCTGTGTCTGTCAGTTATACACTGAGTGAAGCTGGCCTGCAGGAATGACTTAATAAAAAAAAAGTTTCAAAGGAAGTCAAAGCAGAAACCACACTAGAGTGAATGAGGTTATTCCCTGTGGTTCTGACGTAGGAAAGGGCAACTGATTTTCCCATACCTCCCCTTGAATCCTCTGGAGATACTGGGCACAGATGTAACGTATCCACCCCCAATGTTTACAGGGACTATTTGTGCCCAACCTGTGGTAGAGCATTCCAAGCTTGTGTTGGTCATATCAGTCACAGTCAGACACATTGAAACTTGGCTCTAGCATAGTCATGCCATTTTGGTCCTCTTCGAGAACAATGGACAACAGTTAACCAACCAACCAACTCTATAGCTGCCCCAACCCCAGGGTCCCATCTCCACAGTGTCTTACTCCCTAAGACTGTCTTCCCTCCGAACTCCTCCCTCACTTCCTACAGATGCCAGAGCTGGAACTCTTGATGACTGTGCCTCAAGGGAGAAGAGTTCTCTGTACTCACATACCTCTAATTCATTTCCCAGCCACTGTGTCAGATCATCAGGCCTTCAGCTCCTTCAAGCTACCTCCTCTCCCATCAATATACCCCTGGTGCAGTTTCAGCTAGTTAAGGCTCAGCACGAAGAAGATTCAATCAGCAAAAGATTTATTAAATTACTTACTCTGTGCCAGCCACAGAGAATATAAAAACAAAAATGAATTCTTTTTGCCCTTAATGAACATACATTTCATGGGAAGTAATCATGTATACATATAAGTATAGGTATCACCTGAGGCCTGGAAGAAGGTACTTTCTACCATAAAAGACTCACATGTATGAAGTTAATTCTTAGAAGGGTCTGAAGTCTAAAAGAAGGGATCAATCCTTTTTTATACTCTCACTCATCATGCTCCTACTCCAGAGTCCCAGAGGGGAAAAGATCTCTGAAACAAAGTCTAAGTATGCCTTATTTCTAGGACCTCTTTCAAAGGGGATTAATAGGGTCCCTTGTAGAAAGATATTCACTATGCCGTTGTTGTCTGATGCTTTATGACACCATGGACCACAGCACGTCTATACTGTCCATGGGTTTTCTTGGCAAAGATACTAGAGCAGTTTACCATTTCCTTCCCCAGTGGATTAAGGCAAACAACGGTTAAATGACTTACCCAGGGTCACGCAGCTAGTGTCTGAGGCCAAATTTGAACTCAGTTCTTCTTGACTTGAGGCACAGCACTTTATACACTAAGCTACCTAGCTGCTTCAAAGTAGTAAATATCTGGCACAGGACAGGTATTTATTTCCTCCACCACAAAACAAAACAATTTATAAGAGTTCATTAACACATATTTAAAACAAACTATAACCCCTCATCTCTATTACACTCTCCCAGTAGGAAGGAAAAAGCGGAACTGATGAAAAGATACGTCTTTACTATCTGAATGGCAACTCAAGGTACATGTCTTTTGTCCAACCAGGAACAGATGGCTCACCCTTCTGGGTTAGCCGTTATCTCCCCTGAAAAGAGTCTATTTACAGAAAGTAGCTCTTGCTGTTCATTAGCACACAGGCACTCCTGACCTCAAAAATTTATCATATAGTCACTAGGATTGAAAAGGTACATGTCTCAGGATCACAGTATTATCGGTACCCAGGGAAAGAAGACCAAAACAGAAGACATAGCCAGGGACTTAGGCCAATGGCAGCAGGCTGACTTAGGCTGGCACATGCTCTTTCTATCAGGTCTGCAGGGGACAGAGATGCCCTTCTTTTACTCTCCGTTCTGGAAGTCTGAGAAATAGTCATCTCCCATCCCCAGTCATGGGAACCAAGGAATCAACCGGGATCCCCTAGTAAGTCGTGTCATTTAGCAAGCACATTCCTCACCAGAAGGGTCCCAGGTCTGCAGAAGGGTTCCAGTCCACCCCACTCTCCTACACAAATATAGTATATACAAAATAAATGGGCAGGTAGGTGGTGCAGTGGATAGAGAGCAGGCCTAGAGTCGGAAAGATCTCAGTATAAATAAGATCTCAGACTTTTCTTAGCTGTGTGACTCTGGGTAAGTTAGACTTTGTGACTCTGGCACTTAACCCTGTTTGCCTCAGTTTCCTCATCTGTAAAATGAGCTGAAGAAGGAAATGGCAAACCACTCCAGTATCTTTGCCAAGAAAACCCCAAGTGGAGTCACAAAGAGTCAGACACAGTTGAAATGACTGGACAACAACAACACAAAATAAATACAAGGCAATTTTGACCATGAGACACTTAAAACTAAGGGAACAAGGAATGGCTCATGAGGTAGCAGTTGAGCTATGAAGGAACCTTGAGATATGAAGATACAAAAGGTAAGAATGTATTCTAGGTTCTATGCTAAGACACAGTGAGAGCAGAGTGAATGTGTGTAAGAAACAGCAAGAACAGCAACCAGATTCTAAGATTCATCTTCAAGGAGACCTCCACATTCTCTTTACAGGCTAACAACCACCGGGGATAGGGTGACAGACCAGGGGTGCAAGAATACAATCTTTTTATACACAAGTCTTGAAAGGCTAAGAACTCCACTGATAGGGCTAATGAGTAAATAAATGTTTGCAGTGAGAACTGGAAAGATTTATATGTGCAATCTGAAGTGAGACATGGCCCATTTTATATGAATTCATTCTCTGTATGGGTGGCAAGGACACCCTGGAATACGGGGGTTATATCGATGGGTTGTATGTCAGGTAAGGAGATCAGAATTCATCTGGATTAATTTATTTTTTTTCAACCGTTTTGAGGGCAACAGTGTTATTGTTAAGCTCTGTTAGAAATGAGTCATAATTTTGCTAGGTAAGACTGATGACAGAAGGGATTCCTGTCTGGCTACTTTGTAAGGCATTTTTGTTTTGTTTTGTTTTAGTATAAGGTAAAACTTTGGATTCTGTGTAGGAGATTAGCAATTAACTGTAAATAAGCCAACTGTTCCCCAACAGAAGCTCCCCGGTCTGCAGTATACGTGCAGTCATCTGTGAAGAGGAATAACAGTTACTCCCCATAGAAATGCACCATCAGTGTTGCTGGAGGGGTTTTTCCTACAGACGTCAGGAGGAAATCCCAGGAATAAGAATGAGACTGCAAAGGCATGAAATATGTAAAAAATGCTAAGGGTACAGCCCATGTTAGCTTTGCTGTTTTAGATACGGAGAAACAAAAAGTTAAGTCAACAGTTCAGACTTTCATCCAAGAAAATGAACTCTTTTCAAGAGCTCAGAGGTACAATACTTGGAAGGAAATACACACACACACACACACACACACACACACACACATCTGGTTATGGAAACTCCTTCCATCACTTCAAATCATCTCTAACTTAAAGTCTTAGTGAGTTGCCCGGGGCAATGAGAGGTCACAGAGCTAATATCTGGAAGCAACATACTACAGAGGGTTTGTCACTAAAGAGCCTAAGCTCAAATCCCAGCTCTCTGCAGGCTCTTAGGCAAGTCACTGTACTTCTCTGGGCTTCATAACACAGTGGAAAGATTTCTCTAGAATCAGAGATTCTAGAGATTCTAACCCCCCTACTTCATCTTACTGCCTGTGTACAACTTTGGGGAAGTCACTTCATTTGATGTGAACCCATTTCAATAAGTCTGTCTTCCTTTTGTGTCTGCTTTTATTTTTTGTATGGATGAAAATGATGTCCCTGAGCAGAAATGTTATGCAGAGGTGTCTTGTGTTGGTCTCACTGGGCCTCAGTCTCTTTACCTCTAAAATAAAAGACTTGGACAAGATGGCCTCTGAGGTCCCTTCCAGGTGTAGATCTATGATCCAAAAGATCCTGTGTGTCAAAAAATGAATCTGAACCCAGGCCTTCCTGATTGTAAGGCTGGCTCCTCTATCTACTCTTGACTGACACGTTTTCCAAAAAATATAAACAATTATGACAGATGACCGCACTTTAAAAATTAAATTCTGATGGAATGAAGCGGTTTTGTTTTGTGCATGCGTGTGTGGTGTGTGTGTGTGTGTGTGTGTGTGTGTGTGTGTGTGTGTGTAAGCGGAATTCTATGACTGGCTTTTCCTGCTGAGACCATTCCACTAGAAATGGCAATGTCTGGGCAGAACTGGTGACATGTCAAATTCAAATGTGACTTTCAAATGGGTTAGCTTGATTAAAGAAATGTAGGGAAGAGTAACAAGATGGAACTAAAGCTACTAATTTGTGAGAAAAGATGAAGAAATTGAACTTGGCAAGAGAACAATTGGGAGCAAATACGATAACTATATGAAAAAGATTTGTAGGGGGTATAAATGCCAAGAGAATGAAGAATCACTTAAGGTGGCTCACAAAAAAAGAGAGAGGTTAAGAAAAAATAATGATTGGAAAAAATGAAAAAGGAAAACTGAACATGAATAACATAGGAAAAATTTCCTGACTCTGAAATCTTTCACCTCTCAAGGGAGTCAATGGAAACCCCATCAATTGGGTTATGTCAAATTGAACTGGTCAAGATGTAAAGTATGTCTTGCATTTCCTCATCTCATTGTTGCACTTGGGGCAGATGTCTGTGGTGAGATCAGAACACTTCTGGTTGTAGTTCATTTTCCTGGTAAGTTATTGCTGTCACAACTTTTGAATAAGCTGGAGTATAGAGTCATAAAATTACTTAACCCATAGTATACAAGTGAGTAAGATTGAAAATAAGCAATGGGAGACGCAGAGATGGATAGGTACCCTGATTTAGTAGAAGGTTTAAGAGTCAGTAAGAGCTGAGTTCAAATCTACCTCAGACATTTAACATCTCTGTTACCATGAGCAAATTATATAAATTCTTTTTGCCTCAGTTTCCTCATATGTAAAAATGAAGGGATTGGGCTCTCTAGCCACTAAAGTCTCCTCCTGTTCTAAATATACAACTCTAAGACCTATGATTCATGGCCTTCAAGGTCCCTTCCCACCCTAGACCTATGATCTATGTTCTACCATCCTATGTATCCAGTGTCCAATAGACAACAAGGTACAGTAAGTAGATGGAGTGCAAGACTCCAGGTAAGATGATTATTGTATCCAGTCATTATTTTTTCTTAACCTCTCTCCAAGGAGAGTTTCCATGATCAAGAAAAGGAACAGAATGGCACAATCTCAATAAGAAAAGGAAAACATAGCAAAGACAGGTAAAAAGGGAATCTGGAGACATGATGATGCAAAGCAGAGTCAAGGAATGGCAACAAGGCAAAGGCGGTGATGTTGGCAGCAGAGAAGGGGGTGGGAAGAGAAGGGTGGTCCACATATAGGAGACGATTATTTCTTACCAAAAGAATATAATGAAAGTAGAAGATATTCTCTCTCCCAAACTCTAAACCCAGAGACAGAGTGAGACAGGACTCTTGGGCTCCCTCTTACCTCCTCTGCTTAGCATTCAAAGCTCTTTACAACCAGATTCCTTCCTACTTCTCCAGTGATCTTACACCTTACTCTCCACCACATAATCTACAACCTAATGGCATTGACCTCCTTGCTGTTCCTCCTACAAGATACTCCATATGCAGACTCAGGGCAATTTTACTGGCTACCCCTCATGCCTAGAATATTCTCCTTCTTCATCTCTGCCTCCTTGCTTCCCCAGCTGCCTTTGAATTACAGCTAAAATCTTATCTTCTATGAAAGGCTTTTCTGATTCCCCCTTCATGTATAATGCCTTCCATTTATCAATTGTTTCTAATATATTCTTCATAGTTGTTTTTATTTTTCCTCCCCCATTAGACTGAACTCCTTAAGATCAGGGATTGCCTTTTGTCTTTGATTTATTCCCAGTACTTTGCTCAGTTCCTAGTACCCAGTAGGTGCTTAATAAATGCTTCAAGATTAACTGACAGATAAATGAAATAGAAGCTGGCAAGGCACCAAGGGTAGTTATTTAAAACTACTCTCCAGCTTGGTTAGTTGGACCAGGATCATTTGATGCCCCGTGGAATCCAGTATATATCCTGGTGACCACTGTGTTTCACATTAGTTCTTCGATAGTAGTAGGGTCCCAACTCAGGAAAGTAGGGCAAAGTCAGAGTTTCTAGGAAGTTCCCACAACCATGACTGGTCTGAGGGTTCTTTCCATTTTATGACATCCTTGTATGAATGATTATAGCCTCCTATGATTTCTTTTCCAAAGGTGAAAAGACCAGTTGATCCTATTGTACTCAACCCTGTTCAGAGCACATCTGGAATATTTTATCTACCTCTATATCAACATGTCTGACAGGGGATATTGTCAAGTTACAACATGTTCAGAGAAGCATAACCATGACAGCAAGCATGTCCAGAAACCATATCATGTGAGGAGCAATTTAAGGAACTGGAAAGGTATGGCCTGGGGGGATTGGGAGGGGAAGAAGAGGGATGGAAAGGAGGCATGATAGTTGCTTCCAAATATTTGAAGTATTGTCATATGGAGGAAGAGATAACACAGTGTAGAGGATAAATTGTTGGCCCTTGGATGAAAAAAGATTGGAACTGAAGTCCTACAATTTGTACATACATCTTTGGTCTTCTTTTACTTAGTTCCAGGCATCTATAACACTCATCAGACATCTCCACCCATGCCAACACATATCTCTTTCCCTTACCTTTCTCCAGTTTTCTATGGAGTCTAACTTGATTTTATTTATATCACCAGTGCTTAGGATGGTGCTTAGCATATAGTAACTGCATAATCAGTGTTTTACCTGTCCACTAGATGTTTAATTAGAGACAAGTCTCTTTACCTCTGAATGTCCCAGACAGTTCTCTAAATTGGGCAGCTAGATGTTACAGTTGATAGAGCACTGGGTCTGGAGTCAGGAAGACCCCAGTTCAAATCCAGATTCAGATTCTTGCTAACTGTGTAATCCTGGCCAAATCACTTAACTTTGTTTGCCTCAGTTTCCTCATGTGTAAAATGGAGATAATAACAGCATCTACCTTCTAGGACTGTTGTGAAGATCAAATGAATTAATACTTGTAAAGTTGTTTACACAGTGCCTGGCACATAGAAAGCTAGTAACATATATGTGCATATATATAGATATATATGTATGCGTATATACACACATACATATATACATATATATGGACCTCTCTATCTACAGATATTACATATATATAATGCATACATCTATATATTAGCTAATATTATTGAATCTATAAATTGTATTCATCTGCATTAGCTGTGTTAATTTCTGCCCTGGGAGTTACCCACACTGATGAAATTGAAGGTCTGAGGTTTTTTTTTAAATCATGTAAGATGAAGATTATTCTTACTCTCTTTGGTCTCATAGAGTTCAAATGGGACCAATGGGTGGGAGTGATAGAGAGGGAGAGTTTTGCTCAACATAAAGAAAAGCTTCCTTAAAAATTGAGTTGTGGGGTAGCTAGGTGGAGCAGTGAATAGAGCACCAGCCCTGGAGTCAGGAGGACCTGAGCTCAAATCCAGCCTCAGACACATAACATTTACTAGCCATGTGACCTTGGGCAAGTCACTTAAACCCAATGACCCTGCCCTCTCCCATCCAAAAAGCAAAAAAAAAAAAAAATGAGTTGTATGAAAATGGAATGGGCTGCTTCAGAACATGGTGACAATCACGTGAGGGCTTCAAGAAGACACTGACTCACATAGGGCTGGCTAGGTCATTGTAACCTCCAGGCCTTTTTACACAAACTGCTTTCTAGCCATGTCTCTCCCATCCTGTATTTGTGTAGCTAATGTTTTTTCAGCTGAAGGGAAGGATTCCATATTTAGCTCCTGTTAAATTTCATCTTTGTACACTTACGTCTACCATTTCATTTTGTCTAAATTTTCCTAAATCCTGATCCTAAGCCTGTCATCTAATTCTGCCAACATACTTTAAGGCCAAACATCCAAACAGTCCTGAAACCACCTAACCACATTTTGGGGCAACAAGATAGCGTGCTGGACTTGGGGTCAAGAAGATCCGAATTCAAATATGTTCTCAGACACTTATTAGTTATGTGACCCTGGGCAGGTCACTTAACCTCTGTCTGACTCAATTTCCTCATCTGTAAAATAAGAACAGTAATAGCATCTACAACACTCCCCTCCCAGTGTAGTTGTGAAGATAAAACAAGATATTTGTAAAGTACTTTGAAAACCTTAAAGTGCTATATGAATGCTAGCTGTGATTATAATTACTATCTAGCCCTCTCACCATCGTCCATCTCATATCCCTCCATGTTATCCACAAAGAGAATTGTGGGCTTACGGAACTTCATGGTTGGAAGGGTCCTCAGAAGTCATCCAACCTCTACCCAAACCATGAATGACATCTACTGTATCACAGTAAAGCGGTCAATCAGGTTCCATTTGAAGGAAGAAGTCCCAGAACCTGATTAAAGTTGGGCAAAGTATCAGAGAGATATGACATACACAAAGATAAGTCATACTGACAACTCCTAGCTTATTAACAACTTCTTTTAAAACCTTAGAGGCTCTCCTAGCCTTGATCCTCATGGCACTTAAAGTGATTCAACCTCACCTGGGCCTAATTCCAAGCTCTTAGATTATCTATCTCTGAAATTAATTCACATCAATATCACAATACCGGATATTAAATTAATAATTTCACATGTACCAAGCAAATGACACATTATGAAAGCTGAACATACATTAAGAGCTTGATGTTTTAGTCAAATGTTATTTACATGTTACTCTTCCAGAGGGGGTGGAGCCAAGATGGCGGCGTAGCAGCAGCAATATATCGCAGCTCTCACATGGCCACCCCAAAATACCCATGGAACAGGACTCTGGACCAATCCTAGAACTTCAAAAGCACACAAAGATACTTCCCACTAAAGTCAGCTCGGCTAC
>CM053585.1:449933159-449974206 GCA_028646515.1 Pseudochirops corinnae | reverse complement strand
CTGAAGAGAATAATTCCGTCAAAATTAGAGTGGAGCAAATGGAAGCAAATGACTTCATGAGAAATCAAGATACTATCAAACAGATCCAAACCAATGAAAACATAGAGGGCAATGTGAAATATCTCCTTGAAAAAACATGTTACTCTTCCAGGTACAATGTCACCAGCCACCTGCTGGACATCCCCAAATGGGTATATATTCCAAACTCATCAAGTTCAAAAAGGAACTCATTCTCCCTTCCTAATTTATTCTTCTTCCTCCCTTCAGTATTTTCGTTGAGAGTATGACCACACTTCCAGTGAACAGATTTGCAGCCTTGGAATCACCCTTTATTCTTCTCTCTTCCTCACTACCATTTCTACTCATGTGTCAATTCTTATTGATTCCAGTATTTCTCTGTCTCTCATATCTACCTCTTTTTCTCTACCTTCACAGCCACAATGCTAGGCCAGAACCTTATCATCCTTCACTGGATTATTTAAATGACCTTCAGTTAGTTTCATTTCTCTCTCCAATCCAGCCTTGCTGCAGTTGTCAAAATGATATTCATATATCACAAGTCTGGCTATGTCATTTTCCTGCTCAAATAACTCCAGTGACTTTCTCTTGCTTCTAGGATAATATGAATTTCTCTATTCACAATTTAAATCCCTACACAGTCTGATTCCAACCTGTCTTTCCAGGCTTATTATGCATTGCCACTTTTCATTCAGTCTAAATTCCAGACAAACTAATATACTTGCTTTTCCTATATCCTATCTCCCATCTCTTTGCCTTTGTACAGGTCATCCCCCTTCCAGAAATGCTCCCCCTCTTCCCTACTACCTACTGGCATCTCTAAATTCCTACAAGACTCAATTCAAATGCTATATGAGATCTTTCCTGATTCAATCAGTCCTTGGTACTTCTCATCACTGAATTTAATTTGTATTTATTTTATGTTTTACATTTACATATACATGTGCTTACATACATACATATACATATACATACACACACACTGTATACATACATACACATCTTGTTTCCTACCAGTAGAATGCAAGCAAGCTCCTTGAGGGCAGGAACTATTTTGTATCAATCTTGGTGTTCTCAGTGACCAATATAGTGCCTTCCACTGTTATACAATAGCAGAAGCCTAACAAATGCTTACTGAATTAAATGTATACATAATTGTTATTGTACCATGTTGTAAGACAAGGACTATATTTTTTACTCTTTGGTATCACCCACAATATATTGAATGTAGGAAACATTCCATAAATATGTTATATTGATCAATTATTCATCAAGTATTTAATAATAACTTACTGTGTGGTAGGCGCAAAATTAAGTGCCAGGAACACAAAGATAAAAATTAAATAATCCTTACCTAGAAGGAGCATACATTCTTTCTGAGAAAACCACAGGAACCTAGATAAGTAAACACAAAATAAGGCAAGCTGATTTGGAGGAGGAAGGAAGTAGCCCTGAAGGGATTGGGAAAGGTACCACATGAGAGGTAGTGCTTGAGCTGAAGCATGAAGGCTAAGCATTTGGGGGAGGTGAAAGTGATGAAGTGGCACACTCCTAAGCATGAGGAACACCCAATGCAAAGACAATTTTTGTGTGTGAGCAACAGCAGACAGGCCAATCTGGCTGAAATATACAGTGAATGACAGGCAGTCGTGTATAAGTCAGGAAATATAGACTAGAGACAGACTGTAATGGGCTTTAAAAGCCAGATTTTAGGCAATAGAGAAATGTTGAAAGATTAGGAATAAAAATTTGATGGCCTCTAAGGTACCTTCCAGGTAGCTAAATGGCTAGAGTGCTAAGTCTGGAGTCAGGAAGACCCTAGTTCAAATTCAGCCTCAGACACTTACTGCCTCTGTGACCCTGGGCAAGTCACTTACCCCTATTTGTGTCAGTTTCCTCATCTGTAAAACGAGCTGGAGAAGGAAATGGCAAACCACTCTAGTATCTTTGCCAAGAAAACCCCAAATAGTGTCATGAAGTCAGACATGACTGAAAATAACTGAACAACAACAACAAGGTACCTTCTAGCTCTAGATCCTAGATAGTACTGAGATTTAAATTAGGGGAAAAAAAACCCAACACAATATGTTAAGGCAGTAGTGAATGAAAAATCATTTATAATCTCCTACTATATTCTGGGCACTGGGCTAAGCCCTGGGAAACAGAAAAGCAGTACATTCCCTGCTCTCAAGGGGCTCACATTCTTACAGGGGGAGACACATCCAGAAAGGTTCTGCGGCAAGTCAGAGGGAAAGGCCCCAGGGCCCTTAAAGGGCAGCAACAAAGTTGACAGTGATGACCTGTTCTAATGTCCTTTGCATTGATAACATCAGTGTCTGTTTCTAATGTTGAACCACCTGAGAATACCAAGGACTTTGGTGACACAGACTTTCTTTTCTGCGTCTTCAGGAGCCATAGCTGCTGAGGAAGCAGGGGTACAGCAATGAGAGGCCCTATCTCCATAGGGGTTAATTAGGTCCTTTTTTTTTTTTACTTTAAGGGAGGCTTTTATTTATTTGCAAGTACCTGTTAATTATATAGAATCCCTTAGTTTCAGAAAAATCTGTGAAGACTTAGATGAACCTATGCAAAGTAAAGTGAGCAGAACCAGGGCAACATAGTACACAATAATAGCAATATTATAAGAAAGGTCAACTGTGAAAGAATTAACTACTCTGATCAAGACAATGATCCCAGACAATTCCAAAGCACCCAAAATGAAAAAATGTTATCTACCTCCAGAGAGGACTGATGAACTCTGAATGTAGATTGAAGTATACTTTGTTTGCTTTTCTTCAGACTTTTTTTCCTGTATTTTCTTTCACAACATGTATAATATGGAAATAGGTTTCCATGATTTCACATGTATAATCTATATACAATTATTTGCCTTCTCAAGGAGGGGGAAGAGGTGGGAGGGAGAAAATTTTGAATTCAAAAATTTTAAATATGCATGTTAAAAATTCACATGCAATTGGGAAATATTTAACAAAATGAAACATATTTTTAAAATAATATACAATCTTTAAGATGAATTTTTGGGGAATGACATAAACACACTAGAGGCATGACAAAAAACTCATATTTACCTAAAATTTAAATATATATGCATATGTTTAAATATATATTCGTACATAGAAAACATAGATAGATACGTCTTTAGAAAAACATTCTTTTCACAGAATTGTATATTTTATATGTAAAAATACAAAAATACAACTATATACGTGTGTATATAGTTGTATATATGTATGTATATATGAATGTATTCATACACATATTTAGTTGGTTGAAATATGACATATAAAATGTATATATTTCTGCAAACAGAATGTTTCTTTGAAAATTTTTACTAAGTGATTGATATGTGATATGTATACCACATGAAAGCAATGTAGTACCATAGAAAGAACATTGGCTCTGAAGTCGGAAGATATGAATTCACATCTTACCTCAAATACTTACTGCTTGTATGACCTTGAGCAAGTCACTTGACCAGCCTTGTTCTCAGTTTTCATCAGTAAAATGAGGAGGCTGGACAAGATGACCTCTAGACTCCCTTCTGGTTCTAATGATCCAATAACTGACTACTTAGAATTTCCTTCCTTAAAATGTCAATTCCCCAAATGTAGAATCATAGAACTTTAGAAAGAACCTTTAGGGAGCATCTACTTCAGCCCTTCTTCTTTTTACAGATTTGTAAAAAAATGACCCAGAAAGTTAAAGTTGCCCAAGAACACCCACCTACCAGAGCAGCTAGAAGAGGAGAGGCTAGGAGAGGGAAGTATAGAAACTAGTCCTCTGGATCTCTAGACCAGAATTTTTCTCTATCTATTCTACTGTCTCCATAATTGCTGGTAGTAGTTTGCTATGATATTAATGCTGTTAGAGGGAGATGGAGAGGCTTTTCACTGGCCAAAATACAACACTAAGACAATGGAGTTTTGCTGCTGACAGATATGAATAACAAAGGAAGAATATAAACTAGACAGGTATAAAACAAGGAATGACTTGCTTCTTTAGTTTACTTTTTGTTCTGGCTCAAATTCATTTGTATACTAAGCCACTGAAAAATTTGGCAAGGGTAATTCTGAGTGATACAATTGTGGCTTAACCTTAGCCTAGAAGTACTTGCTTTGTTTTTGTTATTGTTGTTAGGGCACCATGATTATGGCTAATTTAACTGTCAGCCTGCCCTTGATAGAGAAAGGTTGTAGCCATTAGATACAGGCAAAAGAGAGGTGTGTTATGAAGAAATAAAGAGCAGAAACTGGTGGCAGTGTGTAACCTCCAGCAGAGACTATTTATGAAAGTATCTGAGAACAAGAGAACAATGCTTAGCAGAGAGTGCCCTGCCTGGCAGAGGCTACCACAACTACTACACCTACTACCATGCTTAACAGCCACCCTAAGTCCAACAGAACAACCTTCAATTGAGACTATATATACAGCAGTCTCTAACAATCAGTAGGAGACAAACAGAGTAAGGTGCCTAGTGGAGACACCATAACCAACGGGCCGGATGAAAGCAGTATAATCAATAATCCAGCAGCATATGAATTGACCCTCCATTCATCTACTCTGACCACACACGTTCCCTATACACATCTCCCCTATATGTAATTCCTATGAATGTCCATTCTCCCCACTGATGGTATGTGCATTTGTGGGAGAGTGTATTCATTACATTTATGGTAAGAATCCTTATTATTACTCTTCATTTTATGCTCTTTCATTGAATGTCTTTGTTGTGGATGAATTATATTCTTTGGCTACCTAGAGATAAAAGTCAATACATCAGTGGACTCTTGTGATCTATGACTTTATTTTAGATATAGACTCTTTGAGTATTTTGAACTTGGGGGCACCCATTGTGTGTCTGGGAGGATCGGTTCTCCAGGTAATTCACTTTTACTTTTGCTCCTATTATCCAGAATGGGATTACTACCTCAGCAAAAATTTGAGCAAATATTGATAAAAGATAAGAATTAAGAGTCTGAGAAGGTAATGGGAGGAGGGAGAGGGGAGAAAGAATAGTGGGTATGGGGTAGGGCTTTAGCAAATCAAGAGTTTGATGGAAGAAGCTTAAGTGGATTTCTAAGAAGACTTTGAAGATAAGGAAGAAATGAGCTATGGTCATGGATGCTATATCAGAAATTAGAAGTTAGGTATGAGAAGGAAAGGAGAAAAAGTTTAATGTAGAGTAGCTTCCTTCCATAGTTTAATTATCATCTCTTACATGCAGCCTTTCCTATGCCTTCACTTGCTAGTTTCCTCCTTCTCTAAACTTTACTGAATTTATTTTATATTTATACTCTATATACATAGAGGCAATTCTAGACTGGGACTTACAGTACTAGTAACCTGTACGTCTCTCTTTCTGTAATTCATTAATGCAGCTGTGCTAAGAGTTCAGGATTAGGGGAGCCTTCTTCTACATAGAGGAGTTTATCTTCATATTTTTATATTCATTGGCTCATTAGACCCCTACTCTAGCTACCTCAAAGGCTTTTGTCTAGGGTTTTCCACCAAAAGCAGAGAGTAACAAAGAGTATTTGGGATTCAATATCAACCAAATAGAGAACAGGTCAATTATTCCCTTACAGTAAACAGTGAAAGCCATAAGAATCACAATGTACATTACAGGATGATTCACATGTGGTTCAGTAAGCTGGGATGTTGGTAGTTAAGCTTCAATGGAGTATAAAAACAGTTTGCTCTTCATGTGCTGCTAATTAGCCATTTTTATTTTATCTCTAATGAACCTGTTCAAATAAACAGCCAAGTTTGATCTTCTTTCTGGTAGCCTCTCTCTCCAAAGCTTCCCTTAAGACAACTGCAACAGCAGCCGCCTTGGTAGATAGTGCTGAGGTCTTTGAGAGTTCTCTCAAAAGGACAAGGTCCTCCACTGAAGGAAAGGAGACAAAAAAAGAGACGCAAAAGCAGTGAGAGACCCTTGCAAAGTCTTGCCTGTTTAAATCCCCCGAGTTTATCTGTCCTGTGGGCTGGCTGATGGTGTCACCAAGATAAGAGCCCTATTTTCTCCTCCCTCTATACTACTTCACTGCGTGATCTCATCAGCTCCCATGGATTGAATTACCATCTCTATGCTAATGATTCTCAAATCTACCTTTCTCATCTTTATGCTGATCTTGAATCACACATCTCAGATTGCCTTTCAGACATCTCAAAATGTTGCCCAGGAGACATCTTAAACTCAGTATGTCCCAAATGGAAGTCATTATCTTTCCCCCTAAACTACCTCTGCCTCCTACCTTCTCTATTACTGTAGGAGGCAGCACCATCCTTCCAAGGCCTTTAGATTCACAAACTAGGAGTAATTCTGGACTCTTCACTATCTCTCATACTCCATATCTTAGCTGTTGCCAAGTCCTATCAATTTCACCTTTTCAACATCTCTCAAATATGGCCCCTTCTCTCCTTTGACACTGCCAGCACTCTGATGCAGGCCCTCATCACCCCATGCCTAGGTTATTGCAAGAGCCTCTTGGTAGGTTTGACTGCCTCAAGTATCTCCCCACTCCAGTCCAGCCTCGATTCAGCCACCCAAGTAATTTTCCAAAAGCGTAAGTCCAGTCATGTCATATTCCTACTCAATTAACTCCAGTGGTTCCCTGTTGCCTCCAGGAATAAACACAAAATGTTCTGTTTGAATTCAAAGTCTTTTATAGCCTAGCCCCCTCTTACCAACCTAGTCTTCTCACACCTTACTCCTGGAAATGTACTCTTTGATCCAACTACACTGGCCTCTTGGCTCTTCCACAAACACGACACTTCCCCTCAGCTCTGGGAATTCTCCCTCAATGTTCCTCATGTCAGGAATTCTCTACCTCCCCCACTACAAACACTGATATCCCTGGTTTCCCTTAAGTTCCCCTTCTATTCTACCTTCTATTTTTCTCAATTCCTCTCAATTCTAGTGTCTTTTCTCTGTTAATTGTTTCCTACTTATCCTGTGTGTGTTGTTTGTCCTTCATTTTTGAAGAGGAAATAATGAAATATAATATGATATAACATGACATGATACGACAGGATATGATATAACATATACATATATAAAATCTCCCCCAAAAGAATGTGAACTCTTTGAGGACAGCAACTGTCTCACTTCTTGTCCAGCACCTAGCACAGAGCCTGGTATGCAGTAGGTGACTAATAAATGCTTATTGCTTGCTTGCTTATTAGGTAAGGAATAAGAGGTCTGGATTCAGAAGGCTGGAACTGTCCAATTCCACATGTTTATCAATAATATACAGGCAAGTGTATTTCATAGAATTGGAGAGTGAAATGATAGTATTGTTTCAGAAACAAACTAGAATTAAAAAAAAAAATCATTGATGTACTTATATCATTATTCAAAAGTTTTTTCACTGTAGGCAAGTTCATGCCTGATGCAATGACATGTTTTGCTTACTCTGTCATTCAACCCCTTGTTTTCTATGCAACTTTTAGTTAATTTCAATATTTACAATAAAACATTGGCTTCATTTGATACGAGGAAGGGCTATAAAAATGTGACCTTCTTTTCCCCAGGGCTTACAAATGTACCTATTAACAACTTGGAAAGAAATCTTTTTGAAGTTTCTGCTAAGAACAAAGAATTCCCTGTTCTGATGTCATATCCGGAAAGCAATTCATCTCATCTTATTGAATTGCAAAACAAAAAACATCATGACTTCAAAAGTCAATAATCAGGCTTTCATAAATACTCAGCAAAAAAAAACTATAAAGTTCAGATGAGTTTTCAGTCCAAAATTGTGATATTTATTAATTTTTTTATTTCTTTTACTTTATAACCCAAGAAAGTCTATTTCTTGTTCCAAATGATACCATAAATGACAGGGAAAAAAAAAAAGAAAAAAGAATTATCAAATTCACGAATTGTGCTTAAGTTTACATTTTTCTTTCCAAAAAGGACTGTTTGCTTTTTAAAAGCCTGGATCTTGATAATTTCCCTCAATCAATAGGACTGTTCACTGAGCCTTGTTCCTTTCTACCTTGAAACACAACACAAGGAAGAAGAGCAGCTCCTCTTTTCTCTTAAAAGATCAGGCTTCAGCTAATGAGCAAAACAAATTGACGATTGGCAGTCTTTACTCTGTATACTAGTTTGCCCAGTTCTTGGATCTGTTTATTTCCTTGACTTTCATGACTTTTTGTTTTCATTTCTCATAGTATCTGACACCATCACTGCTCAGACACTGTATGTATACTTATATTTACTATTTACTTTTTGCCCTGGTCTTCTGGCCATACAGTAAGGGCTTGTCACTCTGACTATATCCATTATACTCTATCTACCGAGATCAGTTACATGTCTGGAGAGGTGAGAGGGGTTGAATTCCCATCTCTGAAATGCAAACATATTTTAATTTACTATCACCCATAATTCCTTCATTGAAGTCCTTCTGCAGTTCCTCATGGTGATTATGGAGATGGCCTTGAGTACTCCGAGGCTCTGCTAGATGTTTATTAAGCTCTGGGAAGTTGGAAAGACTTTAATAATAAAGGCTTTAATAAACAATTAAATAGTTAATATTAATAAAATACTAATCCGTGTTATCTAATATGACTGACTACAATACCAGGTGATGAATATTTTGGTCATAACAACTCCTGAAATCTACTTCCCAAGTTATAGAGGGGTTGCAATCTGCATAGGCAAAGGAAATATCTACACCTACAAAATCACAAATCCTAATAGTATATTCTTGAAGATATAAGTATTGCATACAATTAAAGCAGCTAACATGTAGTCTGAAGATCACATGTAGCTCATATGACCTTAAAATGCTGCCAAGAATAAACATTTTATCTAATTAGAAGAGTAGGGGAGTAGGGTCTAATAACTCATTTGATGCTACATTGTTTAAATGACAACTACAAGTTTTCAGACAAAGAAATCAAAGTCGTATAACCATATGGGAAAAATGCTCTAAACCACTACTGATTAGAGAAATGCAACTTTAAAACAACTCTGGGTTACCACCTCATATCTATCAAATTGGCTAATATGACAGAAAAGGAAAATGATAAATATTGATGAGAATATGGGGAAATTAGGACACCAATGCACTATTAATGGAGTTATGAAGTGATTCAACCATTCTGGAGAACAATTTGGAACTATGCCCAAAGGGCAATCAAACTGTGCATACCTTTTGATCCAGCACTATCACTACAAGGTCTGAATCCAAAGAAATTATAAAAAAAAGGGGTAAAGGACCCACATGTGCAAAAATATAGCAGCACTTTTGTAGTGGCAAAGAATTGAAAATTGAGAGAATGTCCTTCAATTGGGGAATGGCTAAACAAGTTGTGGTATGAGAATGTAATGGAAAACTACTGTGCTATAAGAAATGATGAGCAGGAGGATTTTAGAAAAACTTGTAAAGATTTACACGAGCTGATATAAAGTGAAGTGAACCGAACCAGGAGAACATTGTACACAGTAACAGCAATATTGTACAATGAACAACTGTGAATGACTTAACTATTCTCAGCAATACAATGATCTAAGACAATCCTTAAAGACTCATGATGGAAAATATTCTCCACATTCAGAGAAAGAAGTGACAGAATTGGAATGTTGATCAAAGCATACTATTTTCACTTTCTTTGTTTTTTTCATGTTTTTTCCTTCTGTTTTGTTTCTTCTTTTATAACATGACTAATATGGAAATGTTCTACATGATTGTACATATATAACCTATGTAAAATTTCTTATCCTCTTAAGGGGGAGAGAAGGGAGAAAGGGAAAAAATTTGAAAGTCAAAATTTTATTTAAAAAAATGAATGTTAAAAATTGTCTTTACATGTAATTGGAAAAAATAAAATACTATTTAAGAAAATAAATAAGTGACTGCTTCCAGGTGTGATAATCATAGGCTTGATTCAATTAGTAATTGTAATCACAGCAGGTAGGTGGCATAGTTGAAAGAGTGTCAGGGCTGAAGTTAAGAAGACTCATCTTCCTGAGTTCAAAAGTGACCCAAGACACCGACTAGCTGTTTGGCCCTGGGCAAGTCACTTAACCATGTTTGCCACCATTTCCTCATCTATAAAACGAGCTGGAGGAGGAAATGGCAAAGCACTTCAGTATCTTTGCCAAGAGTGAGAGAAAACAGAAAATAACTGAAGCCCAGAGAGACAGAACCCAGACAGAACAGAGACACCTTGTCACATTGCCTTGCTAACCATCAGCTCTCATCAACCCTCCAAAGAACTTGATTAGGTTACATAATTCTAATGTGGCAGAGGCAAGGTTCAAACCTAAGTCAGAGAATCAAAAATTTAGAGCTGACATGAGCATTAGAAACCGCTAAGTAGTTAAGCTCCCTCATTGGACATATGAGGAAACAAAGGCACATAGAGGAGATTAAATAGTTAGTAATGTCTGAAATAGAACTTGAACCCAGGTCATCTTAACTCCAGTAAGCATACTATGCTCTGGGATACACAGCCTAAGGAATAGAATTAAATTCATGTGGCTACACCCATATGGATTTCAGCTCATGTCATCCACTACTAAAAAACAAAACCAAAAACCAAAAAAACTTGGCTACCTCTAACCTATAATCAGGGCAAAAGGTTTTCTCTTTAATTCAGTTCCCCATCCTGATTTTTGCAGTATTTCCCAGCATCAACAATCTCCAATTCTCTTGAATGGTGTCCTGGAATTTTCAATAACGAAAGGAAATGTCAAGTGAAAATTACTTCAGTTCACTTTCATTTAAAAAGAACAAATAAGTGACATGCAGCTGACAGAATCCCAATGGGGTGTGAAGAATTAACTAGGGCCCTTACTACATTGTCTAGAGCAGGTTACACGATCCAAGACCCAGTGAGGACAAAATCTTTCACCAGCTTTGCTTACTATCTGGGATAGGGGGAGAGGATAATGAATGCTGATACAAGAAAGAGAGCACAGAGAGTTAGGGAGCCACGCTGGACCTAGAGAGCTAAGAAGATTTAGCCATGAGGTAAGAAAAGGTTCAGGTCCTGCACAAAATCTACTGAGACACAAGATCCTGGATGAGAAATTTAAACATAAGGAAATTTTTGACTGTGTTACCACAGGCAGGAATTGGGGTTATCTCAGTTTCAGGAATAGGTGGAGTAATTGGATGAGGCCGGGTACAGGGAGGGGCTAGAAATTATACAAAAAAGAGATGGAATGTAGGTGCTTTATACAAACTGTTGGATTTTTTTTTTAACTGTGAAAGCTTATCTGAACCACTGAATATACACCTTTTACTTTAGCCTGCAGCCAGTAACTTTATGATTTGGGGGCTATGATGTAAGTAAAAGGCAAATTTGGCAAGGTACAATCTTCCCCCCTTTGACTTCTCTTTTCCTCAGCCCTCTTCAGGAAAGAGTTGTATTTCAGCAGTGTTGACATTGGAATTTAGTTTTTTTCCTAGATGTTTATTTATTCTGATTTTATACTAGAGCAATATTATTATTCTAAACAAGGAAAATGGGCCAGGGTCTTTTCGAATCAAAGGTCTTCTCCTGTAAGCTAAGCCCCCTACTGTTTCAGGATAATCGCTCTGAGGATACCTCTGGGACCAATAGAAATATTTCAAGGATTTTTGGAGAAACAACTAGTAGTCTTTTGGGAAAATGTCCAATCTGTCTCTGCAGATATTTTTTAAAAATTAAGATGAAGAAAGACAATTGTAAGGACAAAGAAAAAAAAGTTAATATATCAGAGTTAAAGAGGTTCATGACCAAATTCTCTTTATTTTCATGGTGGCTTTTTTTTTTACCCCTCATCAAGCTCCCCTTACTCATATTTTTCCTATAAAATAAAATAACTTTTTGCATGTTCAATTAAACAATGAAGAGCAACAACAAAAGAAGTCCTCTTGGTTTTTTTCAATTTTTAAAACTGTATTCAAGGCAACACAATTACTAATTTCTTGAAAGCTAAGTTCTTTTAGCTCTGAATATATTATTGATAGTCTTAAACCTACAAAATAGAGCTTGTCCTGAAATTTTCTTTGGCTTTACTCTCTTCTCTTTCTAATCTGTCCTCACACCAGGCAAAATCAAGGTATTTACAACACTGATTTTTTTTTTTTAATTTTATTACTGCACTAAAAAAATTTCCAGTTGGTTCCTATTGTCTCTAGTATGAAATACAAATTACTTAGCTGGACCTTGAAAGTCCTGTGCAATATGGCTCACTTCTACCTTTCCAGTGATTTCTTCTTACTCCCATGTTACCTTGTATTTTTATATGTTTTTGCACATGTGTGTATATGCGTATATTTTCAAACATATGAAACATTTTCATATATATATGTATATATACATACACACATACGCACACATATGTAAGTGTGTGTCTATTTAGTCTCTTCCAATATAAAGTAAACTCCTTAAGGTCAGAGACTGGTTCGTGTCTTTGGAACCCTTGTTCCTGGAACATTTGTTGTTGTTCACTCATTTTTCAATCATTTCCAATTCTTCATGAAGAGTTTTCTTGGCAGTTGAAATGGTTTGCTTTTTTCCTTTTCCAGCTCATTTTATAGATGAGGAAACTGAGACAAACAGGGTTAAATGACTTGTCCAGACTCACAAAGCTAATAAGTGTCTGAGGCCAGATTTGAACTCAGGAAAAGGAGTCTTCCTGACTCCAGGTCCAGTGCTCTTTTCTGCACATAGCAAATACTTAATAAATGCTTCCTGACTGATTATTTTATTTTCTCCATTCCTGCTACGTGTGCCCATAATATTCTGTGCCTTTCTGCCTCCATCCCCTTGAATATCTCAAATACACCTCTTCCTCACCTCCAGACCTCATAGAATTCCTAGCTTTCCCTAAGGCACATTTTAGGTACAACTTCCTACGTTAGGCCTTTTCGTATGAGTCCTATGGCTAGTGTTCCCTCCCTCCGGAAATTAATTAGCATTACTTTGCTCATGAGTTTTACCTCATTATCTCTGAACACGTATCAATCCAGTAGCATGCAGCATCCATGAGGTTAGGCAGCTTAATTTTTGTCTTTATGTCCTCAGTTTTTTACACATAGTAAATATTTAATAAATGTTACTTGAATTAAATTATTACCTTTATTTTTTTTCATTCATTTTACAGTCAATTGTGGAAAGAGTGCTAACTCAGAATCATTTTCAAACGATCACTGTTTTTATAAACATTTTAAAGGCAGGAATGTGAAGTGATTAAGTAATAATGTCTTTTATCTATGAAGATGATGCACTTTGGGATTTTCTTTTTCAAGTTTAGGCTAACGTTCCCCTCCCACCTCATTCCCTTGTGACTCATTCTCAAGTATTTGCCAGACGGTTGGCCAGGGCTAGTGATCAAGTCTCTGTCCATGAAAGAGGGCAAAAGTAAGCAGTCCACATGAGGGAGCGAGCCTTGGTCTCACAATAATTGTGTTTTCACCAAGTGAGTGAATAAATTTCCCTAATTTGGACCACAGAATGAAGTCTTGTCTCTCTCTTTTTTTTTTTTAATATATAGGAATTATTCTGTAGCTCCTTTTTTTACTTGAAAAGTAAATTCTTCTAATTGCTTTATCTGAAGATTCCTCTTAGTGACTCATCTTGAGGTGGAGAGGAACCTGGGCAATAAAATCCCAAAAGCAACAACGAATACTTATCAGTTATCCCATATGTACACATCACTGCGCCAGGTATTAGGAGGATCATAAAGAATCATAGGATGCAATACTTGCTTTCAACCAGTTTTAATTCATGTAATCCATGCACTAACCAGCCTCTGGGTCTCCAGGAGCAAGGGACCTACCCACAATGATGTTCTTGGGATGAGAGGGTGGGAGGCAAGAAGAGCAGAGTTCTCAAAGACTCTGTTCACATTCCTACCCACCAGAAATCTCGGAAACATCAGCATCTGGCTCCCTTTCCTCTCCTGAAAGAGGCTGTCCTGGGAGCAATCAGACTAACAAAACATTAACAATTGGGCAGGCTTTATTTAATCCAAATCACAAAGCAGGTTTCATACCTGAACTGACTGACTGTCACAACAATTCTTCCCTTTCTAGAAGGCACCAACTCTTCCTTCAGGACCTATACAGTCCATAGTTAAAAACAAATAGGAGACCAAAATGATCGTATGAAACTGTAAGAACTGCATGCCTTTTATTGTTATAAACTCAGTGAAAGTTGATCTTTAAGACGCCGTGGCTGTCATTTGTTTTTAAGAACAAGGAAGGAGTTACTTGACAAAGCAAGCTTTTCCTGGTAAAAGCTAAACAACAACAACAACAAAAACCCCAACACTTTATACCTTTCTTTCTACAGTAAAATGGAAATTGGACACATTTTTCATTATTAAATTTTTAAGCCAAATCAAAAGTAGAAAAACATTGCCCTAAATTATGTACATTCTGCCATAATACAATAAGTCATACTTAAGGCTCCTGCAAAGTCTTTTGTTCTTTCCTACTACCCAATGGTCTGTGAGTACCCGAGTTTTATTATAAACCAATCCATTGGAGAGGATTCTGGGAAGATGGTGAAGTATGTCAGAAAACTTTGAGCTCTCCAAATTTCCTCCACAAAAAAGAAAGAACATCACCTCAGGGCAGCAGAAATAAACATGGAGTAAAACAGTTGTCCTCCTGAAACAACCTGAGAAGGTCGGAGGAAAATACTGACTTCAGGGGCAGAGGTTTAGCCTGAGTGAAGTGCAAACACCTCCAGGCCTACTCTGCAGAATTAATAAACAGCAAACCCTGGGGGCAGCTAGGTTGAGAGGCCACCTCAGCCTTAGAAACTTTCATTTCCCAGACATTGTGGGAGTATGATGGCTGAGTAGGAGAAGACTGAAGGACTGCTGAGGGTAGCCAAGCACAGCTGTGCTGAGATGTGCCCCGGGTTGTGACTGCAGGGAAAAGGAGCTGACACACACACCTGCTGCGTGGAGTAGCAAGGAAGAGAGCCCCTGTTAGCTGTGGACACTTGCAGGAGAGCAGAGTCCCTGGTTTCAGTTCTGGGGCAGAGAAGACAGCTGTAGTTTGCAGCCATGGGAGGAACCCCGGAAAGCAAGAACATTTGCAGGGCAGTGTGGCTGGGGGCCCTAGCTGTGGCTTTGCAGAGGAGAGGAGGACCCTGAGAGAGACCCCAGAAAATAACAGTAAAAAGGACCTGAGGCTTAGGGCATCATTCTCTATACCTTGGGATTACAGCTTGATTACTCCGGTGCTAAAAACAAAAAATAAATAAATAAAAATGAGTAAGCAAAGGAGAAAGAACCCAACCATAGATAGTTACTATGAGGACGGAGAAGATATGGATTTATATTCAGAGAAAGATAATGGGGCTAAAAAAAGTCACTCCTTTTTTCAATCAGAAATGTCAAATGGTCCCATGCACAAAAAAGAGTTCTTGGAAGAATTTTAAAAGGACATTAAGAAAATAAGAGAGGAACAAAATAGGAAAAAAGATAAGAGCAATCCAAGAAAATCACAAAAATAAAGTCGACTAACTTGAAAAAGAATTTCAGTTTAACTTCTGTAGGTCTTAGTTTCTTCATCTATCAAGTGATAAGATAATAGGGGGTTCAACTGCATTTAAGAAATATCAGAAAAGTACCTACTAGGTTGAGAGCATTATACTATGCACTGGGAATTACAGAAATAAAACAAGACACAATCCTTGAGTGATATAATGGGTTAAGTGTTGGCCTTGGAGTCAGAAAGATCTAGATTTGAAACCTACCTCCAAAACTTACTAAAGGTGACATCAGGGGCCAGACACTTCTTCTTCAACCTGTTTCCTCAGCTGTAAAACTGGATGTTGAGCTAGGTGGCTGCCCAAGACTCTATCAGCTCTAACTCTGGGCTCCAACTGTCTCTATGACCTTGAACAAGTCACTTAACTTTGATGGGCTTCAGTTTCTTCATGAATAAGATGAAGTGCTATTGGACTGGATGATCTCTGGGGTCCCTTTCAGCTCTAGCTCTGTGATCTCTAGTGATCTAGGGATAGTTTACAAATCTCACTGGATTCTGAAAGGTTCAAATGAGATAACGCATGCAAAGTCCTTTGCAAATCTTAAAATGTGACATAAATGTGACCTATTATAATTATCTCTATCCTAAAGACTTTACAATCTAGTGGAATGGAGTAGTCAATAGTCAATAAATATTTATTAAGCACCTACTAAATACCAGGAACGGTGCTAAATTCTAGGGATACAATAAGAAAAAAAGAAAGATGTTTCCTGTCTTTGTGAAGCAAGATAGGAGGAAAGGACAAGAAAAATATAGATATAACTGCAGTGCACAATATATTATGATAAGTGCAAAAAAAAAACCCCTAACTGAAAAATACGAATGATTTGATAATGAGGATATAGAGTTGGGAAACTCTTCAAAGGCATCATAGAAGTATTGGCACCTCAGTTAAGGCCTGAAGGAAGAAAAATATTTTATCAAGAAGAGATGTGAAAGGAATTCATCTTTTCTAGGAATGCAAAGCATGGAAAATAATCCAATTTGGACTCGAATATAGTGTTACAGGAAGAGGAGCATGATATAAAGGGAATAAGGTGGCTGGGTATCAAACAGGTGAAGACCCTGAATGCCAGAGTAGGAACTTGTATTTTATTTGGTAAGCAAACCAATGAAAATTTTTCAATAGGAGAATGATGTTCCTGGCCTCTCTCCAAAGAGCTTTCCAGGAACATCTATTTTAATGAATTCCTCCAAAAGCCTCCCAAATTGAAAGCGTGTGTAATGCCACAAGAGTGTCATACTCCTAGTTGCCTCTAACAACCACCAGGAATTGGTTACACATATAATTTTCAATTTTGCACTGTCTTAATTCTCTACTTTCCATTGCCCTATTACATGGCTCTGGGGCTTGAGGGGGAGAAAAAAGCCTAAAACCAACGGCCACACCCAATTTCTTTTCCTTCCAAGAGTTGTAAATATAACATGCAAATCCTGTACTTCCAAATCATGTTTAAAGCAGAGAGAGATACTTCAGACTGAATGACTAGCCTGCTGAGACCTATGTCAGAGTATTTTATTTCTGTCCAAATGCCCAATTAGTACTGATTGTCTCATTTATCATCCTCAATTCTACAAATTCACTGGGTAAGTTGCCCAACTTTCATTTATTTGAAATGGTTTAGAAAGATTAGCTTTTCTCTACCCAGACAGAAGATATGTATCTTCTGTTCAAGGGATCAGTCAGTGCTAAAAAGCAAGAATCAAAAACCCCTTTGTAGGAAATCCACTGGCAACCAAGTACTACTTCGAAATGTAAAAAGAAAGCCTAGTTCTGCCACTAAAATTACTAATTAGAAGGCAGATGAATAAGTTCCACAGTGACTGAAAAAAAAATCAAGTCAACTCTTAAATATCACCTAACAGTTTTTCATTCCCATACTCATAATGAAATCTTTTTTATGCTGGGGAAATGACATAAGCCATTATGGTGCTTTGTGAATATTTCAAATAAGACTCAGAAAAAGAGGCAGCCTAGCGTGGTTGGTGGACTGTGAATTAGAAATTGGGGTTTGAAATTATGAGTTCCAATCTTCATTCTACCATGGAACTTTGAGTTAGTAAAATGTTTATGTCACAATTTTTCTTCCACAAAATGAAGAGAATAGTTGTATACCTGTCAGTTGAGGGAAACACTAGATCACTGAATGGAAATTTGCTATTAAAAGTGGTAAGAAATCTACAAAGACTGACCATGGGCCTTCTTTATTGCAGAACCAAGACACATTCAGATTTCAAGTGAGTCTTTTGAGGTAAAATATTCATATATAGAAATATGAAAAATCAATACCCATTCCAGTCACCTTTTCTATGAGCATAAAAATCTTCAATGAAAAGTAGGGAGATTTCAAATAATCTCTTCTATTATAATAACATCACCATGAATACTAATATTCCAAAGATTTCAAGAAAATTCTCTATAAAAGGAAAAAATAATAGCATATTATTACATATTTGTGGAGTAGGGGAAGTACAGTACTAGGGACAAAAGGAGTTTGACCTAGTCTGATACCTGATATTTTCATGTTTTAATTATTTTAAATTTTTTGAATTTATTTTTCATCTGAAACTAATACCAAATAACATAAGCGTTTTCATATACCTAGCAGAACAGAAAAAAGAAGTTTATCCATAAAACAAAAGACTTCCATTATATACAGCTTGCTTTTCTTTTAAAATATATAATAAATTCAACATACTACTTTCAAAGTTGTCCTGCTCATTTTCCTTCTTTCCTTCCTTCTTGATCTTCTCCCCAAACCCTGATCCTAATTTCCCAATTAATGTGGAGAGTACAGCCTCTCAGACATCCAGGCTCATAACCAGCATATCATTCTTAACTCCTCTCTCTCACTTTTCATAGTCAATCTATTGCTAAGCCCAGTTCTACCTTCATAACATATCTTGTATATGGCACCTCTTCTCCTCTGACAATGACATCACTCTGGGCAGTACAGGCCCACATCAGTTCAAGACTGTTGGATAGTCTTTCTACCTTATGTATTCCCAGTCCAGTTCATCCTCCTCTCAGCTGTCAAATCGATTTCCCTAACGTACAAGTCTTGACCATGTCTCCTTCCTACTCAATAAACTCTAATGGGTCCTTATTACCTCCAGGATCACATTTTAAATGATCTGTTATTCTGTAACTTGGCTCCTTCCTAACTTTCCAGCCTTCTTATGCTTTTCCTTCACATACTCTGTGATACAGTCACACTGGCCTCCTCATTCTTCTTGAACAGATACTCTATCTCTCTAGACTCCAGACATTTTTATTTGCTATCTGTCCCTATGCCTGGAGCACTCTTTCTCCTCATCTCTGGCTCCTGGCTTCTCTGACTTCCTTCAAGTCTCAACTAAAGTCTCACCTTGTACAAAAATCTTTTCCTGATCTCCTTTAGTTTTAGAACCTTCCCTCTGGTGATTATCTCCAGTTTATTCTGTATGTATCTTGTTTGCACATAGATGTTTCCGTGTTGTCTCTCCCATTAGACTGTGAGCCCTTTGAGAACAGTAGCTGTCTTTTGCCTTTCTTTGTATCCCCAGAGTTGGTACAGTGCCTGGAACAGTTAATGAATAATAAATTAATTAGTTAAATTAATAAAAGGCTTAAAGAAATGATAGTTGACTCACTAATTGACCGTGTTCTTTTTCAATGTTGTTATCATATGTGTTGTTCTCCTGGTTCTGCTCACTGCACTCTGTATCAGTCCATACTGACCTTCCTAAATTTCTCTGCAAGTATGCTTTTCAATTTTTCTTATAGCACAATGATTGTATTATATTCATAAGCTTCAATTTCCTATTTTAATTATGTGTCCTTGCTAACTGGTTGCAAAATTATGCTGTTTCAAGCCTTTGGGAGGACTGCAAGGATCATGAATGCTCTATAAATTTTCTACCTCTAAGGTCCCTTCCAGCTCAAAATCTATGATCATATGAAATTACAATAGAACAAGAAGAGATTTTAAGGATCATCTAGTGCAACTCCATCTTACAGAGAAGGAAACTGAGGGTTCTGACAAGGGGTAGGACTTGCTCAGAATCTGAAAGTCCAGACATCATAGATTCATAAACCATTAGAGCTGGAAGAAAGCTTAGAGACCACTTTATACAACACCTTAATTCTACAGAAGAGGAAACAGACTAAGAAGTTGCTGTCAAAGTGGGGAATAAATCCCAGGTCTCCTGCCTCCTAATCTTGGATTCTTCCAGCCAGATTGTTGGAATTTGGCTTCTCTCACTGAAATGAGGTATTGGGGGAGGGTAATCATGCCTCACAGGACAGCTGGGATTGGATCTTGGAACCAAGAAATCCACAAGACACTTGAGCTGCTCCCCCAATGGGAACTAGCTCCAATCTCCACTCTCATCCTCTTGTCCCCATTCTTTCAGCAGATATAGCCCTGCCCCACAGCCAGGTTTCGTGCTCCATCACTAGCCTCTACCTTTCTACCCCTCCCCCTTCTCTTTTTTTAGTAAAATATAAGTAGCCCTTGAAATATCCCACTTTGAAATATCCCAGGGCAGCAAAGCCCTGGTTGCTCTGCCTTACTTACAACTCTGAGTCTTTCCATAATCCCAAAGAAACTTATGACCTAAAGTACTTAGCAATGGTCAGTACTTGAAAAACTGTAGGGATAAAGAATCAACCAAAGACAGTAATGAGCTGTGAGATGGTTGTCCCTATTAAGCAGATGAGGATTCAAAGCTTTAGAGAAGATGTACTAACTATGGAGGGTCACTAAGTTATTGTTGTTGTTGGTCTTCTCTTTTCTCTATTTATCTCTCCCTGGGGATAACCTCATCAGTTCCCATAGGTTTAATTACCATCTCTATGCAGATGCCTTCAAGATCTATACACCTCACTCTAGTTTCAACCCTGAGCTTCAGGCCCAATTCGCCAATTGCCTATTAGACATTTCAAACTGGATGCCCCAGAGACATGTCAAAATCAGCATGTCTATAATTAAACTTAGCTAAAAAAAAAAAAGTTATATAAAAATATTACTTCGCACTCCTAAACCCTGCTCTCTTCCAAATTTCCCTCTTGCCCTTTACAATCTCCCTTACCCATCTATACTGCCCTTCTAGCTTTTTCTCATATACAACACTCTTTTAGCTATTTCTGTACTTTTTCGTAAGCTATCTTTCACCCATCTCTCAGACTCCCCAGTTACCTTCCAAAAGCAAGTCAAATGATGCCTTCTATATATATAAATTCTAGTGTCTCTCATTATAAAAAGTACTTATTTTTCATATATGTAGCTATTTTATATGCACATATCACCACCGCTAAAAAAATAAAAGCTCCCTGAGGGCAGGGACTGTTTCTCTTTTTGTCTTTGTATTACCAGCATGTAGCAAAATGGATACATAGTAGGCATTTAGGAAGTGCTCCTTGAAATAGCCTCAGGGAAATTCAGGAAAACTTGAGGTAAGTGATTTACACAATAACAACATTATAAAGAAAAGCAGCTTTGAAAAAATAAAAATTTTTATGTTTAATTATCAGTCTTTATCTTGCTTGTACATAGTGGTCTGCATGTTGTCTCTTCCCCATTAATCTGAGTTCCTTAAGAATAGGGAATTTTTTGCTTTTCTTTGTGTCCCAGTACTTACCATGGTACATGGCATCTAATAGTTATTTGCCATATAAATGCTTGTAAATTGACTCCAGAGGGCCAACGATAAAACACACGACTCATCTCCTAATAAGGATGATGGCCTAGATGTGTAGAGTAAGACACACATTTTGGGGCACAGCAAATGCATGCATTTGCTTTGATTACCATACTTACATGTTACAGAATGATGTTTTTTTGTCATTTTCTTTTCCTTTTGGCAGGAAGAAGGTAATTAGCAATAGTGTTACCAAGAATCATAATTTTTAAATAAGAAGGCCATAAAGCATTTTTTAAATGTACATAAAAAGGACAGAAGGCAGATCAGAAGGAAACACAGATAAGGGTAACTTGGAAAGTAACATGTGAAATTTCTAGGTATTAGAGAATTGATGTTTCATATATAATCATCTTTTTCTGTTCTACTTTGTGCTTTGAAATGTTGGGACTTTGGGGGGTAATTTTTGTGATATTCAGATTAAGCAATCTGAATAAATGTCTGATTTTAAGAATCTGAATATATAAATAGCATATAAAGTAAATTATTTATCTAAATAAATTACATATGTGTAGGTTTAACGCTTGTCAATTGATTGCTAATCATATGTTCTAAACTACGTCAATCAGTTCTGAACCTGATTCATTCTATGTAGGGCTACCATATCTCAAGGGCAGCCTTAGTGTCTGGAAGCTCTTTCTTCCAACCAGTTTAGTCAGAAATAAGACCATTCAGACAAAGTGGTAATGTTGGGCTGGGTTCTGTGACTAAATAAGGATTTCATGAACTAATAATACAATCAGTAAACATTTAGTAAATGTCTACTGCTTTCACAGTAGATCCAAAGGATCAGATTTAGAGCTCAAAAGGAATTTAGAAGTCATGCAATCCAGTCCTCTCATTTCACAGGACAGGAAACTGAGGCCCAGAGAAGTTATATGACTTGTCTGAGGTATAAGAGGCAAAACCAGGATTCACTTCAGATTGCATGACTACAACTTCAGAGCTTTTTTCAATGTGCCATGCTGTCTGATGTTTAGATAAATACAAAGATTAATAAAACAAGAGCACTTCCCATACAGTGTACAGCATCCAGTAGAGGAGGCAGTAAGTTAGAGGCTAGAACGTGGGACTTGGAATCCAAAAGACCCAAATTCAAATCTTACTCTTCATACTTACTAGCTGTTTGACCATTGACAATTCACTTAATCTAACTGATTTTTCAGTTTTTCTTTTTTCCATCTATAAAGTAAGGATAATAGTTATCTCAAAAGAATTGATGTAACACTCAAAGAAGATTATGTAATGTGTTTTGCAAAGCTCATGAATGAATGAAAGTATTTATTAAGCACTTATCATGCCAAAAGCACTGTGCTGAGCACTGGGGGTACAAATTGAAAAGTTAATCAGTCCTTGCTTTCAGGGAGGAAATAACACATATAAAAGGATTCAACTCAAAATCAGATGGAAAAATGTCCCATATCCTTAAGACATAGCAGTAAAACAAATGTTGATGTCTCTTCTTTAAGGTCATTTCCACTGATAAAATAATATGTTTCTGATAATTGTTATATAAATATCAGTTAATGCAGATGTAATATAAGATGAAACAAGTGCTTAAGAAAGTTGTAAATCAAGTGCTATTCCTCATTATCATCATCAGCTCACACTAACATAGAGCCTTCAGGTTTATAAAATATTTTCTTCACAGAAACTCTATGAGGTCGGGAGTATAACTAATTATGCACATTTTAGAGATGGGCTTCTTTCTGGGTGTTAAATATGAGATTAACCTAGGTATGCAGCAGAATAAACAGAATCACTTTCCCATTTAATTAACAATGTCTCCAATTTTTGTTGCTGGGTCATTTTAGTCGTGTCCAAACATCTCTAGTATATAGCCTTTATTCACCTGGGGAAAGCGGGTGTCAGGACATCTTGGAGCTTAGTCAAATCCGTTAGTGGTCTTCCTTCTTCTTCAACACTGAAAAGTAGAGAGGAGTATTCCAAATAAGAGCCTTCAGCAGGGGACCCAACATATGACAGAATGAGAGCAGGTATGTTAGGGAATGAAAATGGCTCTGGACTCAGTCAGGAGAGACCACTATTTGAATCCTGCCTCCAATATTCACTAGCTCTGTGACCATTGTCAAGTTACTTAATGTCTTTGAACTCTAGTTTACATGAATGCCAACAGTACAGGCATAACAGTGCCTATAATACTTATCTCACTGGGTTTATATGAGGATCAAATAAAATAATATATATAAAATCATAATGATAGGTAAGATTTAAATATTTCACAAACCTTTAAGTGCTGTATAAATGTCAGTTATCCTCAGCTTGGTCATCACCATCATTACTTTTCATCATCATCACCATCATCAAGTGATTTCTGTGGATAGCAGTCCTAAGTACCCAGGGTTACCCATACATTAATTCTACCACTAGGCTGGCCTTACAGTGAAAAAGAAATCTGTTGATTCTGTATCAAGGTAATAATGATAAGGTTTCCTCTGAGAAATAATGATAATGTTAATAATGATATGGTGCCTCTAAGTCCAAAAAGCCCTGAGTCCAGTTGGGAAGCTGTTACAACTTAAGGTTCAAGTCTAAGTGCAAGGGCTGGTCATTATATGGGTAAGATGTAAACTGTCAGCTTTGTAAATGGAGCAATCCACTTTGCCCTTGGTTCATTATATACTCTAGAGAGGACAACTTCTGACATAGAACAGCAGAGATGAACTTTCATCCATTGAGCTATTGCCTCACTTTGGTCTTTCAAAAAAAAATTTAATGCAACAATAAAATAATTTTTGCCAAAGTTTAAGATTAAATTATTAATAAAATGGTTCTATGAATGTTTGAAACTAAGGAAAAGGCAAGAGCTTTAAAACCAGCCAATTCACTTATTCCTAAAATGGCATTTTATCATATTTCCAGATTCAAAAAATCTTTTGCAACTTCTAGAAATAACAAATATTGCGAGGATTATAGAATCTCAGAGTTTGAAAGGACTTCAAACATCACGTCTTACTTGTACCTGAACAGAAATCCCTTTTACCCTATAATAATACTATCATACATTTACAAAGCACTTTAGGGATCACCAAGCTCTTCACATGTTATTTCATTTGATTCTTACTAGAATCCTCTGAGGGAGGGTTATAATAATCCTCATTTCATAAATGAGGAAATTTAGGTTGAGTGATTTGACCAGTCACAAGGCTAGGGAATGTCTGAGGCAGGATTTTAATTCAGGTTTTCCTGGTTCTAACTCCAGCACTCTATTCATCTGAACCACCTAGCTTCCTCCCCAACATGTTTAGTTTTTCTTTCTTTGAAGGCCTCCAGGGATGGAGAACTCCCAAATTACTAAAAGAAGCTTATTATACTTTTCAAAAGCTCTAATTTATAGGAAATTTTTTTTCTCATGAAAACCAGACTATTTGTAGCTTCCATTCCTTGCTTCTAATTCCCTCTCTTTGGAACTAGGCAAAACAAGCTTTATTCTTTCCCATGACCATCCTTAAAATAACACATATCCTTTAAGTCTTCTATTCTTCAGGCTAATCGTACCCAGTTCTTTCAACTGATTCTAAACATGATGTGGTTTTCTTCACTCACCATGCTGGTCGCTCCTAGATGGAACCAGAGAAATGGCTAAAATGGAAAAGTGGAATCAAAAGGACCTCCATGGGCAACTTAGACATGAACTCAGCCAACAAGCAATACTTCAGCAAAGAAGTGCCATAAAAATGTCTAACTCAGTGATTTGTTAATGGAATGGAGGAGTTAAAGATGTCAAATCAGGACCAGGTCATTGCCACCAAAAGTTATAAGAAGACTATGTTTAAGTACCCCAGATTTAGTGATCAATGCAATTTATGCAAGGAAGTAGTAGAAACTATTCCTGAAGAATTTAGCACCTGTAAAATACGTAGCCAAGTATGACCTGGTGGCTGGAATTATACATCAAAGCCTTGCATTTTTCGTAAACTGACAATTGATAAATCCCCATACTACACATACAGGTGTCAAAGTATCTTTGAGAACTTGACCAAAAATGCTATATTAGAATTACATCATTATAACAGAATAATTTGTTGCCCACAATCACAACTCATCCATAAAATTTAAGCACATTTATAATAGATCTTAACATAACAGTTATATGGCAAATATGGAATAAAAAGCTTTCAAAATAGAGACATAGCTAAAGAAACAATGTGGGGACATGATGGAGTAGATAGTATTTGCTTTTCTTATCTGCTACTGCAGGTGTGTATCAAGGATGATTTCATATGAGTCTACAAATGTTAAGCTTACAGCCAAATATTCTTATATGACTACAAAAGCAGGTATTTTATTCATTTATTCAACAGTCCACAGAACATTAAATATAAAAGAATAATAATCATTTGGGGAATGGCTGAACAAGCTGTGGTATGTGAATGTAATGGAATACTATTGTGCAATAAGAAATGATGAAAAGGCAAATTTCAGAAAATCCTAGAAAGACTTTTATGAATTGATGCAAAGTGAAATGAGCAGAACCAGGAAAAACATTTTCCATAGTACCAGCAACACTGTGTGATGAGCAACTATGAATGACTCAAATCTTCTCAGCAACACAATTATCCAAGACAAGTACAAAGGACTCACGAAGGAAAATGCTATCCTTATTCAGATAAACAATTGATGGACTATGAATGCAGATCAAAGCACACCTTTTTCATTTACTTATTCTTTCTCATGGTTGTTTCCTCTTTCACAACTGTGACTAATATGGAAATATTTTTTGCATGAGAGGACATGTATAAACCAAATCAAACTGCCTACCATTTTCAGAAGAGGGTAGAGAGGAAGAAAAACTTGGAATTCAAAATCTTGTAAAAATCAACGCTAAGAATTTTCTAAAAATGTACCTGGGGGAGAAAATAAAATGTTATTAATACATAAAAAAGAATAAAACTTGGGTGGCAATTTGTCCCAAAAGTCTCTGAATTTTAAACAGGATGAGAATGAGCAAACAGGTGAGCTTTTTGCCTCATTTTACTCAGAACCAGATTAACACATCATTTCTTGCCTATCTTCAAACAATGGCTCAGGTACCCTTTCATTTCAAATTCCCCCTTTATGTGTTGTCTTTTTTCATTGGATTCTAAGCTCCTTCAGGCCTGGTTGCATGTTTGTATTTTTATCCCACAATGCCTGGCTTGTAGTAAGCACTTAATAAAAACTCCATCCACCTATCCATCCATCCATCCACTCATCTATCTTCCTTCCTCCTTTCCTCCCTTCATTCTTTCTTCCCTCCCTCCCTCCCTCCTTCCCTCCTTCCCTCCCTCCCTCCTTCTCTCCCTCTCTTCCTTCCTTCCTTCCTTCCTTCCTTCCTTCCTTCCTTCCTTCCTTCCTACTGGGCAGCTAGGTAACACAGTGAATAGAGCACTATCCCTCCAGTCAGGAGGACCTGAGTTCAAATCTGCCCTCAGACACGTACTAACTGTGTGACCCTGGGCAAGTCACTCAACTCAGTTTACCTTAGTTCCTCATCTATAAAATGAGATGGAAAAGGAAATGGCAAACCATCTCAGTATCTTTGCCAAGAAAACACCAAATAGGGTCATGAAAAGTCAGGAACTACCAAAATGACTCAACAACAACAACATCTATCTATCATAATTGTATACTGTATCTGACCCAAGAGTTGTTGCCACTTAATGATATCTTCATTTCTCTATCAGTGGTTTCACTGTGAACAGCATTAAAAACATATTATTTTAGATTTTAGTGCTTACATTGCTCAAGTAATTACAAACTGAAATCATAAAAAAAAACACTGAATTTTAAGTCAGTATATTTACCTAACCATGGACCCAGGAAAGATGGCATCCTTTACAGCTGGGTAGTTAATTTCAGCTGCCAGAAAAGGCAGGGAATCCCATCCTTTTACAAACATGTTTTCACACTCCCTCCTGAATAGCTAAGTGGCAAAGTGCTAAGGAAATAGAGCTTCCTGTTCCAGCACATGTGGATAACGAGCCAGTGATATCTCCAAAATAAGTATGGATAAAAAGTTATTTCAAAGAGCTCTTTGCTGCTGAATATCAAAGAAAATCCACATGTCTCTAAAGCCATTATTCACATTGGGAATTGTCAGGGCTTTGCTATTTTGGTAGCTTAATTCAAATAGAATTCAATGATTTGGAAATGTCAATAAGTCCCTATGGATTTCTTTCTTTTTGTTGTGTGTAGCTATGCAATAAATAAAAAAAATTATATTGCCAACTTGACTCAATTCGCATAAAGCTATTAGCAACTTTAGAGCCCTCATTTACCATTTGTAATCCAAACTATTGGTTAGATTTCAATTTTATGTTTTCTGGTCTTTCATTAATTTCTATTTTTAATGTCTTTCAGCCAGCAACATTTCAAATGAGTATCTGTCCATAGGGAGGATGAATACTGTACCTGGGATTTCATTAGCATCAGGAACTCTCAAAGAGCAAAGTCTCTCTACTAATATAGGTGGACACCTCTGAAACTTATAGTCTTAGAAAATTGTGTATGGCCCTATGGAATGAAATGACTTGCCTGGGTTCACACAGGCAGTTTATATTAGAAACAGGACTTGAACGTGGGTGTTCCTAACTGAGGCCATCTTTCTATCCACTTTGTCATACTTTTGCTCACCTCTATACTGTACAGCAGAAATCATACTTCATCAATGTCCTGAAATATTAATTTGAAAGTCAAAATATGTTTTTTGGATATTTCTACTGGTAGGGTAACTAAAATTAAATCAATATTTATATAGGGTCTAAAAACTGTGATTCTTAGACTCCTTTGCCCCCTTTATTATACTACCACCCTGGAAGAAAAAGAGGAAGAACACACTAGATTGCAGGCAATTAAAAATATTGTCATTTGTTTCGTGGTTGTCATGGCCTGTTCATCACCTAGTTACGCTGCTGGCGGTGATAGCTAAAATTTATATAGCTCTTTAAGATTTGCAAAGCACTTTATGTATGTTATCTCATTTCTTCCTTCTAACATCCCAAGGAGGTAAGTGTTCTCACTTTACAGATGAGGAAATTTAGAGTAAAAAATGTTAAATGACTTGTTCAGGACCTTATCCAATAATCTCAGAGTTAGGATACTAACCCAGATCTTCCTGATTACAAGGACAACTGAGGCTGGTCCTCAGAAAAGAGACTTACTCTGTTACCAGGACCAAAATTGAAGTTTTTCTAGCTTACCAGAATCTGCCAGATGCCATGGTCCTCTGGCACAGCCTTCAGGAAGCTAGGGTCACCTTCATGCCTCATTGAGACTACAGAGTACGTTGTGTAGGAGATACTATCAAGGAAAGATATAATGGATAATGAAGGTGGGCCAGTCATGAGTAAGGAATAAAGAATCACGAACGTACAGCTTGAGTATGCTTCACTGATATAAACAGAAGAGAAAAAGGCCCAAAGGAAAGCATTGAGGAGATCCTTACTTCTCCCTCTTAGACTCTCCTGTTTCTCTCAAAATTCAGTTCAAGGGCCACCTTCTATATGAAACCTTCCCTTTCCTTCCCCCTAGATGCTGACTTCTCCACAAAAAAAAAAAGAACCACTTCATATTTATTTTTTCCTTATCTTATTTGATAGGTGCATCTTGTCTCCCCAATAGAATATAAGCTCCTGGAGGGCAGGAACTATTTCACTTTTGACTTTTTATTTCCAGTACCTAAAACAGTGCCTGGGACATAGAAGATACTTAATGCGTTTGGATTGACTGATTATGTCAACATGATCAATTATGGAGAACCTATGGAAGAACACTACCAGGGAATGGTTTTGTTTGTTCAAAGTGCTAATGCTAAATCAGTCAATAGATCAACAAGTGTTTAATATGTGTCTCCAGGCACTGATAATATAAATGCAAAAAATAAACAAACAAAAACAATCCCTCTTCACAATGAGATTGCATTCTTATGGGGGAGACTAGGACATACAAAATATATGTAGTATAAATATAAATTTGATAAATATAAATGAAAAGAGTAACTAAATAGTCAAGATAGTTTGAAGAGAGGGCACTAGTAGGTGAGGGAATCAGGAGAGGTTCTATATAGAAAATTAACTTAGATCTTAAAAGAAAGGGGGACTTAATGAAACAGAGGTAAGGAAAGAAAGCATCCAGGACAAAGGCACAGAGGCAGGAAAGGATCACGTGTGAAGAATAAAAGCAGGCCAACTTGGCTGGATCTCAAAGCATAGAAAGAGGAATAATATCCAAGGAGGCTGAAAATATAGGTTGTGGCTTTAAAAGCTATAAACCAATAGCTAGCTAATACCTAGCAGAAAAGAATTGGAAATTAAGGGGATGTCCATCAACTGGGAATGGCTGAACAAGCTGCAGTATATGAATATAACAGAATACTATTGCTCTACTATAAATGATGAGCAGGCAGACTTCAAAAACACCTGCAAAGAATTACATGAACTGATATTGAGCAAAGTGAGCAGAACCAGGAGAACATTGTACATAGCAACAGCAATATTGTACTATGACCAACTTTGATAGACTTAGCTCTCCTCAGCAATATAATGATCTAAGACAGTTCTAGAAGATTTATGATGGAAAATGCTATCCACGTTCAGAGAAAAGAACTGTGGAATCTGAATGCAGATCAAAGCAGACTATTTTCTCTTTTTTGTTGTTTTTTTCTTTCTCATAGTTTATTCTTTTTGTTCTGATTCTTCTTTCACAACATTACTAATGTGTAAATGTGTTTAATATGATTGTATATGTTTAGTTTATATCAAATTGCAAGCTGTCTTGGGGAGGAGGCAGTGAAGGAAAGGGGGAAAATTTAGAACTCAAAGTTTTATACAAGTGAATTTTGAAAACTAAAAATTAATCAATTAAAAAATAAGACAGCAGAAAGGAAAAAAAAAAAAGGCAGTGAAACTGCCTGTGTCCCTCTGCAGAGGTGTTGAAGATAAGAAGATATAGTTGGGAAGTGAAGTTGAAGTCCCCAGAGACATAGGAAATAGTCATTGAAAAATGGTTGATAAGAATGCTTACTCTTTGATCTAATTCTTTGTTATTCACTTTGCAAGTCACTTACCTTGGCAGTACTCTTTCTAGGGATATACACATTGACAGTGAGGTTGACACACACATTGCCAGAGCTACTTCAATGTTTCAGAGGTTCCAAAGTGTGGGAGAGAAGAATATTAAACTGACTACTGAACTAAAGGCCTACAGAGCCGTTGCGCCAATCTCATTCTTGTATGTCAGGGAAACCTGGACAGTATACCAGCACCATGCCAGGAAACTGAATCGCTTCCATCTGAATTGTCAGGAAAATTCTAAAGATCACCTGGTAAGACAAGGTACCAGACACGGAGGTTCTTTCTAGAACTAAACTGTCAAGCATTTAAACTCTCCTGCAGAGATCATACATCTGATAGGCTGAAAACATTGTTCAAATGCCAAATGTATGTTTAGTAAAAAAACTATTTTATGGAGAACTCACACAAGGCAAGTGTTCACATGGTAGGCAGAAGAAATAATATAAGGACACTCTCAAGGAATTGACTGCATGTCATGGGAGATACCAGCACAGGACCACCCTTCATGGCGTGCCCTCATCAAAGCTCTATAAGCAAAACAGAGCTGAAGTAGCTCAAAAGAAACACAAGATATGGAAATTTAGAGAATCTACTCTAAAAGTTCACATGGACCAATGGTGCCCAACCTGTGGCACAGCCTTCCGAGATCCTATTGGTCTGATCAATCACAGTCAGACACACTGTAACTTGACTCTAACATAGTGATGTCATTTTGGTCCTCTTCGAGAATGAAGGACAACAACCACCACCAATTTACCTTATATTCTGCTTAAGTAAGTGACTCTCTGGGTCTCCCATTTCATTGGAAAACTTAGGGGATTAGAATGAATAAAGTGTTAGACTTGGAGTCAGGAAATCCTGAATTTAAGTCCCATCTCACATACTTTATTATGCAAGTCACTTAATCTCTTTGAGACTCTTTCATTAACTGGAAAAAAGGTGGAGTTGGACTTAGTGACTTTTAAGGTCTCATCCTGTTCTAAATTTATCATTCTATTACCTAATGATCTCTAAGGGCCTATCCAACTCTAAAGTTATGATGCTATGATTTTTCTTACTATGATGTCATGCATTTTATTCTGGCTTATTCTGATTTAATAAGAAAAAATGGCTTGTGAGCCATATGTAGTTTGAGAAAGTCAATAATCACTTCATTTCTCTCCAGGCTTTCCTTGACTCTCCAGACTTTCTCTACAACACCTGAGAAGCCACTTCACTTTGGAAGCTCACTCCATCTTTGGACTTCACATGCTGGAAGCACTCTCAGCTCCTTTGGCCTCTTCCTCTGGTTGGCTGTCTCCATTTAGATCCTCTATTTTAAGGACGACACCCACGTCAGCCCTGTCTTCATTCCTCTCAAGGCTCTTGACTCTTCAAGACTTTCTCTACAATTCCCTTACTCTGTTACCTTCATTTCTTCCTCTCTTCTCTCCCACACCTTTTCAGCTTCCTTTTATATGTTGTCTTCCCCAATTGAGGATGGTGAATATCTTTCTGCTAGTAATTGTACTTCCAGGGTTTCATTGGGCAAACGCTTAAGAAATGCCTGTTGACTTGACCCTGAGTGCCATAGGCAGGAATATCAGAAGAGCTTTGGGTGCTACATAAAGAAAATGTATAGGTGAAAAGCAGGGAGGAAACAGTTTAAAAGATTGACTTGGAGGATCTAGAGCTAGAAGGAACTTAAAGGTTAACTAGTCCTACTCCTCTGCCTTACAGATGAGGAAATTGAGTCTCAGAAAGGTTAAGTGACCTGCCCAAGGTAACAAAGATAGTAACCTATCCAGAATTTGAATTCAGGTCCTCTGATTCCAAATTTAATTAGTCAGTCAGCCAATTAATGTTTATTAAACACCTATTATGTGCCAGGCACTCTGCTAAGCTAAGTACCTATAATTTAGCTATAACATATTGATTCAAAAGATTCCAATGAAGAAAGTGTATGAGACCAAGTCAAGAATAACAGTTCCATCTTAGAAGATCCTTAGAGATGGAAAGTGAGAAAAACTAATAGCAAGTCTTCATTTATATGAAATTTTTATATTTTTAATCTTGTTTGATCCTCATAGCAATGCAGTGATGTATAAATATAGATGAATTTGGAAGTTTTAAAATAATGTTTTTCTAATAAAAACTAGAAATGCCTAACATCCTTTAAATTTTAAAAGATCCAAATGAAAGATTACACTGATAAGACAGAACACAAAATTGGGGGGGGAGGGGGAGACGGGGAGGAAGGGGGAACAGGCCAGGAAAGATAACAGAACAGGAGAGGAAGGTTGTGCTAATGAGCCAGAAAATGGCATCAAAAGAGTCAATTTGGCATCTGAGACAGAGGTGAAGGAGGAAAAGGAGTGCGTGTTTTTTTTCCACAAACACTCCCACATCAGGAATTTATGTGACTAAGACATGATACAAGACTGAAGATCAGAATGTGAGTCTAAAAAGGAGCTGCTAACTTCTATGTAATTCTTTTGTATCCTACTTCTAAGCAAGACAATTATATGGTGCTGACTCCTATTCTTTAAGAGTTTAGACTTTTCCCTTCAAATAATGCAGAAATCACTTACTCTGGCTCATGCCTATCCCTTGCCAAAAGGAAGAATTTACAGTGGTGTCCAGTATGACATAACAATAAAGCCAGAAAAAAATTACATTATCAAAGCATGACCCCACTCAATCATGGCTTTCGCATCTGTGAATTTCATATGAACATAAGAGTAAACACTGATTTCTTTTTTTTTTTTTTTTTTTGCTTTTTGGGAGGACAATTGGGGTTAAGTGACTTGCCCAAGGTGACACAGCTAGTTTTTGTGCTAAGTGTCTAAGGCTGGATTTGAACTCGGGTCCTCCTGATTCCAGCGCCGGTGCTCCACTCACTGTGCCACCCAGCTGCCCCAAACACTGATTTCTTCCAATGAAAAAGATGTATACTTGCTTCTCCAAGCCACATTCTATAGAGACTCAGTGGTCCACAAGCTGCATGCTGAATTCATACATTTTAAACAAATATATACCTGGACACATGTCATAGAAACTTTTATCACTGTACAATAAGCTCAGGGAAAAAAATATATGTATTTAAGAGTATTTACCTCTTCCTCAAGTTATGGCATGCTGCAACACCCAGTGTAGCCACATGTGATGGTTTAAGCCAGCTCATCTTGAGCTTTGGCACATCTACACTTCCTGTATCCACAGCTGTGGATGAATCCCAGTAGGATTAACTCAGAGCTTCACAAATAGATAAATCAAGCATATGGAACTTACTGTGTGAGACTTTTGAGATGGAATGCTAATTATAAATCAAATGCCACTATACTTTTTCTCAACTGAATTTTTCTCTTTTTCTGTTCAGTTTCTGTTTTTAGATGAGGTCTCAAAGTTCTATTTGATTCAGGGAAATAGACCAATGATGTCCCCACAAATCGTGTGTGTGTGTGTGTGTGTGTGTGTGTGAGAGAGAGAGAGAGACAGAGAGACAGAGACAGAGAGACAGAGAGACAGAGAGACAGAGAGAGACAGAGACAGAGACAGAGAGAACCGTGTAAAGTCACTCTCCAAGCATTTTGATCTGTTATTTTCCCCTTTTCCAGGGAATTGAAGCTTCTTGAGAGCAAGGATGTTTTGACTCTGTCTTTGAATCCCCAGAATCTAACACAATTCCTTGTACATAATAAAAACACTTTCAATAAGTGCTTGTTGAATTGAACTGAACACATTGTAAAATGAATCTTTTTCAGGATAACAGATGAAACGAGAAAATTATGTGGCAAAGTTCAGTTGGGCATATTAGTTGAACTGTATTGAAATTAATTGGTAAATGTCTTATGTGTAATCTAGACCATATGTTTTATGAAATAACTGACACACTATGTATAAAGTTCAGTCATTTCAGTCCTGTCTGACTCTTCTTCACCCTATTTGGGGTTTTCTTGGCAAAGATACTTGGCAAAGACACTTGGCAAAAACACTGTAGTGGTTTCCCATTTCCTTCTCCAGCTCATTTTACAGATGAAGAAACTAAGGCAGACAAGGTAAAGTGACTTGCCCAGGGTCACAGAGCTAGTAAGGGGCTGAGCCTAGACTTCAACTTGGAAAGATGAGTCTTCCCAACTCTTGGCTTGGCGCTCTATCCACTGTTCCACCTAGCTGCCCCATTACATATAAAAGCACATAGTTATATAACTCTTTCCTCATAATAGTTTTAAATGTAAATGGTACATCATCTTCATTTTTACAGATGAAGAAACTGAGACTTAGTTAATATTTATTAAGTGCCTACAATGTGTCAGCCACTGTGCTAAGTCCTGGAGATACTGCCAGCTCTTAGTGGAAACAGCATGCAAACAATTACATAGAAACAAGATATATGCAGGATAAATTGGGGGTAGTCTCAGAGGAAAGTCACTGAGATTAAGGAGGAACAGGAAAGATTGTTTTTTCCTTTTTTAAAATTTATATTATTTACTTTTAGTTTACAAGATTCAATTCCACAATCCCTTGAGTTTCAGATTTTCTCTCCTCCCTTCTTCTCCCCCCCTCCCATGGTGGCATGCAATCATGCATAGGATCTGCAAATACTTTCACATTGTACAATAGTTTGGTTATATAGAAGGGTTGTAACAAATGAGTGATCACTGGGAAAAAAGAAGCAAAATCAAACATGAAAAAGAACGATACCATGTTTTGCTTCAGTCTAACAGGAAAGATTTTTTGAAGAAGATGGGACTTATAGGAAGTCAGAGAACTTGGGAGGTGAGCCAGCTCAGAATTCAAAGAGCTGATATATGTATAATGAACCACAAGGAGGCCCACGTGACCACTTTGCAGAGTATGTGGAGAGTAGTAAGGTGGACAAAGACTGGAATGATAGGAAAGGACCAGATTACAAAGAGATTTGTCTGATATTTATGAGACTTTTTCTAAACTACAGATTTGAACCTGGAGGTAATAGACTTTAAAGGGAGAAAACTCAGTCTCCGTCTGTCTCTCTCTCTCCTGAAAAGTCACTTGGTATTGTTCCTGGAATTTTTATAGGGTGAAGGAAGGGAATTTCTTTCCTTTTCCCTTCCCCAGCTGCATCCATAAGGGTTACATGCATTTGACAATGAGAATATACATTTGTTTCTGTGAGCCCAAGTCAAAACCTCACGACCTGAGCTGCCTCTTTTTATTTCTTTTCCTGAGCACAAGCAAACAAAGAATGAGGCTTAGAGATGCTTCTAGTCTTGGCAACTATGTTATGAGTTCAAGATGTTGGGAGTTCCTAGGTGCTGACCAGTAAGAAGTGCTGTGTGAAACTGATACTTCTCAGGGAAAAAGATGACCATTGATGGAATCATTCTGGAATGTGAAAGTTGAAGGCAAACTAGCTAGCCAGAAGACCTAAAGCTTTGAATTATTATTCAGACAGTACAGACCTAGGTGTAAGTGAAATCTATTCAATGGACCCACAAGATTCGCAGGAATCTTACCTACCTCCTAGGAGAACATAATAGGAGCAATGGTTATGTTTTAAATAATTGAAGTTATACTTATGAGTATTTATTTCTTTTGTGATCATTGAAATAAATAGATATCAAAAACTTAACGTCTGCTTAGCTATTCTCAGCAATACAACAATCCATGACAACTGGGAAGAATTTAGGATGAAAAATGATATCCATCCCCAGGGAAAGAACTGATGGTATCTGAAAACAGATTGGAGCAACTTTTGTTGCTTTTTTTGTCACTTTCTTTATTCTTCTTGAGATTTTTTAATTCTATGTTTCTTTTCACAACCTGACTATTATGGATATGTCTTGCATGACTATAAATATAAAACCTATGTGGAATTGCTTGCCTTCTCAATAAGGGTAGGTGCAGAGGGAGGAAGGGAGAGAATTTGGAACTCAAAGTTTTAAAGACAAATGTTAAAAATTGTTGTTTGCATGTAACTGGGGAAAAAATAAATACTAAATAAATACCCAAAAAAACCCCTATTTGATATCTATTACTTTTTACAGTGAGCAATATTCCTAGAGTGGACACTTTCATTCCCTGTAGTGGACACCCTAGACATGAGCTACAACTAAATTTTACTTAAATTTTTTTTTTCTCAAGACTCCAGAGTTGAGACATAATGAACCAGAGAATGTGGGGGGGGGGAAATGATCCCACCCTTTAGGAATAAGACTCCCTTCAAGACTAAACTTGGTTCTCTTGAACCCTAAACTAAAGACCCTCTTCTGGGAAACTTCTCTCAAACTTCCTCCTCACAGGTGATATTAACAAATAAACAGAAAAAATATAAATTATTAGTGATTCATAAATCTAGAAGTGGAAGACCTCAGAGACAATCTTGTAAAATTCCCTCACTTTACACATGAGGAAACTCATTTGAGGAAACTCTGAGACCCAAAAAAGGTTAAGGAACTTGGTAATTTCTGGAAATTATCCAGGGCTTTAAAGGTTAATATCAGGAGATCAGTGACATTCTTCATCTTTAGTCCTCAGGAATCATGGTTGGTCATTTAGTTGATCAGACCTCTGATGTCTTTCAAAGCTGTTTGTTTGTACAACGTTATTTTTTATACAAATTCTTGTCCTGGTTCTGCCCATTTCACTCTGCATTAATTCATGCATGTCTTCCCAGGATTCTCTAAAACTGTCCCTTTCATGCTTTTTTGATGGACTCAATATGCAGAAAGAGACATACAGTTTTGGACATAGCCAATGTGGGAATTTGTTTTGCTGGACTATGAATATTTGTTACAAGGGTTTTCTTTCTTTTGAGCCTCAAAGATTCTTGAAGCTGCCTGAGACATAGAAGCTCTATCTTGCATTGGTAGAGAGTACCTATGTCAATGAAATTTTAAATTATGAAAGTACAGAAGCCATTTTACATATTTGTTTATCAGTTCACTTTTCTCCTTAACAATAAAACTTTTAGTGACAAAAGAAAAGAAGAGATTTAAAGAGGATATACATTTATACAAGAAAGAAATTGCTTAAGGGAGAAATGATCAACTGAGCTTTAAGAGGTGATAGACAAACAGGTGGGGACGGAGCCTTTCACCATTTCCCCTAAGAGAGAGAAAAAAAGGAAGTGGTAAAAAAATATAATCCATATTGGTCACAAGGTCGTGTGACCAACCCAAGACAACTTGGCAGCTATCCAGTCAGCCTATTTATCAGTCAACAAACATGTATTACAGATTTACTATGTGCCAGGCACTGTGCTGAATGCTGAGAATACAAAGAAGGGTCAAAACACAGCCCCTCCTCTTAAGGAGCTCACGTTCTAAAGTGGGAGACAACATGCCTGTTATTATGTACACTAAGGTTCTTGAACTTTTAAAAAATATCGTATTGTATATCATAATAACTGGTTTCCTTTGTAATATTCTGTATTGTATTTTATACATTTAAAGACATTTTTCTGGGAAGGTGTCACAGTCTTCCCCAGACTGTCAAATTGTTCATGACATAAAATAGGTTGAGAACCCTGAGTTAGTAGAGAGAATGCTAGGCTTGGCATAGGGAACACCTGAGTTCAAATTCTGTCCTTCATACTGATCAGCCATGTAACTGACCAAGTCTCTAAAATTTCTGCTTGCCTCAGACAACTCTCTAATACTGATGTACAAAGTCATAGATAGACTACTATAGGGAGGTCCTTTTGTGGGTGAAACCACAGATCCTTATATATTCCAGTATTATTATTTAGACACTCTCTTTCCTCTCTGACTACTAGCCGTGAAAAGGACACGAAGGGAGTGGGAATCTGGGTGGAAGAGGAGGAGGAGATAATTACGGAGCACAACATACTGGTGAAAAAACAAGGAGAGGCCTGCAGTGGCCATGGGCAGCATGAGTGTACTGGGCACAATGGGGTCGGAATGTACAAAAGAGGAATGGAAGCTGCAAATTTCCACTTAATAATTTTGCCTAGGGCTAGTCCTGCTCTTACATTAAATGATTAGGGCGTGAACAGTGTATCCCTAAATGATTAAGACACAAAGCAACGTTTGTGCAATTTTCCTGTGGCTGAAAGACTTCATTGGCCTGTGGCATCCTGCCATGCTGCCCCAGCATCGTAAATTACTTACAAATAGCCACATGAAAGTGTTCTTACAACCATATAGGAACTGTTGTCATTGCAGGTGAACTGCAATAACATGTTCCCCTTTGTAACAATGGAAATCCTACTTAAGGTGAAGCCCAGCTGATGAACAGATACTGTGCTTGTTTTTTGTTTTTGCTCTTAAAAGCACAGAGAAGACTCCTGGCAGTGCACCATACAAGTCTGATTATATGAGAAGGAGGAAAAGAAAGAGGGCTCATGAGGCACTTTCCCCAAGGTTATTATGTTTGTGCAATCCAGAACTTGGAAAAGCATTAGAGAACAAATTTGTTAACCAGCTGTCTTTTTGCTATAGTAAATAAACCTGTAGCAAAGGTGCTGGGGTGCAGATGGCCAGCAATGAAGAAAGTCATGTCACATTCTTTCCTTACTAAGGCAAAAGACACTGCTAACAGAGGACTTCCAAGACAAAGCAATCATATTTGAGCACTAACACTTAGCTAGAATTTGAAAGGGGAAAGTGGCTGTTATCTCTGAGCCCCTACCCTCCTTCAAGGCTCAGCCCAAATGCCAGCTTCCAAATGAGGCCTTTCTTATTCCCCTCAGCTTATAGTGCTCCCCCATGCCCCAGAAAAATATAATCCATTTGCTGTGTATATATTTTGTATTGTACTTACTTTCCTAATACATCTTTTTTTCTCCCCCCCAAAAAATGTAGGACATACCTGGAAGCAGCTAGGATATCATAGTAGATAGAATGCTGGTTTGGGATGAGGAAGACCTGAGTTAAAATCCCACCTCAGACACTCACTAGCTGTGTGATCCGGAGCAAATCAATTAACCTCTATGTCTGACTCAGTTTTTTTCATCTATAAAATGGACATAACAAGTGCCTAATTCACAGGGTTAGTGCAAGGAGAAAATGACAGTATATATAAAACCCTTTGCAAATCTTGAAGTGCCATTTAAATGTTGGTTACTGAGAGATAGAACTCATTTTTGTCTCTGAGGCCCCCAAAATAGCCAATGTATTAGGTACTTTATAAATTCTGGTTGAATTGAATCGATTCATTTCTACATAGCAGTAGCTATTACAAATAAAACTCAAATAGGTGATTAAAACAATGAGGGATGTATATAGCACAGTTCTACAATTAACAGTATGAGAAGGCAGATTTATTTTGATTACACAAAAAACATTTCATAGGGACATGTACAATTGTGATCACTAGGAAAATAATTTTATCCTATGTGCCAAAAAATGCTGCAAGGCTGAGGAGGCAGGGATATTCTGCACTGAACTTGAAAAGACACCCCTCCCCATTCCCCCCAATTAAAAAAGCATGTGCTTCACTATTCCATGACTACCCTGCAAAAGGGAAGAGTAAAAAATTTACTGGAAAACATAATTCAAGAGCAACAAAGAAATGAGATCAACATCTTTGCAGTTTACTTAGCAGCCTCATACCTATGCATCATGAATACTTTCTCCAAAGAGAAAGCCAGATGGCCCACAGTGAAGAATAAGTAGTATGACAATAAAGGTAAGTAATTATACCATTAACAGGTAATGAAGGACTGGCTAATAATATGGGTTATTTCCAAATTAGGCACCTCTGTACATTTAGACCATTGACTTGTTAGAGCAAAGATTAAAAGCAATCCCAACTTGGAAGAAAGATTAAAAATAAGAAGATATGGTATAAAATTGAGGTAACACGTACCTGACTTATTTGAACAATCTGTGGATAGCACCCAAAAAGGAGACATGGATAAAAGTATAGACATAGTCATAAATTCTCACCATTTTCAAAGTATAAGTGATGCAAACCTACCCCCCCCCCAATAAGGAACCCAAAATCACTGGAACTCTAAGCCAAAAAGTACAAGCTCCTCACAAAGAGGAGAAATATGGAAGACAAGGGCAATTCCAGTCTCAAATCTCTGTAATGAAATATTACAGAGGGGGTGGCAGAAGATTATGCACAACATTGTCTCATAAAGCAATTCTCACTATTGCGTTTTAGCAGAGGGAGAAGAAGGAAAAGCAAATTTATGGGAAGCTGGGATAGGGACCCAATTAGTCTGGATCATCCCAAGGGCATTTTGGGATGAAAATTGAAGGACAACAAACGGCTAAAAAATGTAAAAGATTCGTCAAGATTTATATGACAAATTATTCTCTTCTTCAATGATATCTCAGCCACCACATTCAAATTCTAACATCGCAGTCTGTTCATGGTATGATCCATGAGGAAGTAAGAATGATATTAAAGAAAATCAAGAAGGGAAGGAGCCAAAATAGACTAAAGTAAGAGATGGGTGCTGGGGGCAGTACAATTTGGGGGAGCAGGCACCACTGGGTAATATGAAAAAGAAGAAATGTTTGTGGAAAAATTATTAATCTTGTTTTTACAGAATAAAAGCATTTGGGAGAATGACAGTATGAGACTGGAATAGGCAAGGTTTTGCAAAAAAAGAAAGCAAGCAAGCAAAAACTGAACATATCTTTAAAATCACACAGTTGACTGAAAAACAGAAAATTCAAAATCCCACTGTTTAATGATTGCTGACTATTTTTTTTTTAATTTACTCATTTACTTTTAATTTACAAGATTCAGTTCCACAATCACTTGGGTTTCAGATTTTCTCCCCTCCCTTTCCCCCCCCCCCCC
>CM053585.1:449840592-449932659 GCA_028646515.1 Pseudochirops corinnae | reverse complement strand
TAGTATTCCATTACATTCATATACCATAGCTTGTTCAGCCATTCCCCAATTGATGGGCATCCCCTATATTTCCAGTTTTTTGCAACCACAAAGAGAGCTGCAATAAATATTTTTGCACATATGGGACCTTTTCCTACTTCTTGCTGACTATTTTTTTTAAAAGCATATGATTTGCAAGTTAGTTACACAAGATTCCTCCAAAGATGTTAACAACTGATATAATTTTGTTTGACTACTCTCTGATTATTCAAAGATAGTAAGTTATAAGACAGAAAGAAGTATGTTTGCAAAAAAGTATTTGTTATGGTCCTAGAGTGAGGGTTCTTAACCTTTTAGTGTGTCATGGATCTATCCCTTTGGTAGTCTGGTGAAACCTATAGACCTCTTCTCAGAATAAGGTTTTTAAATGTGTAAAATGAAATACATAGGATTACAAAGAAAAACAATTATACTGAAATACAGTTAAAAACAAGTTTACAGAACTCATCTTAACAATCCCTGTCCTAAAGGATATCTAGCATAGAGTTCAAATGGAAAAGATATTCCCTATAGATACTGAGATTCTCCATATGATCCTGTTAATAATTAACATTGGGCTGACTACAACAAGCTCTGGAACACTACAGAGCCACCTAAAAGGGATTTAAAATTGTTTTAAAGTATTCAGTCTATCCATCCACACAGGAAACAATGAAGTGGATGAAGAATGAGTATTGTTCAAGTTCTGATATACATTTAAAATGACAACCTCCAGAGCTGGTCTTCAGAAACTCTGGAATTCTGTGACTCATATCATTATAGAACTATCAGAAGAATATTGATGATAAAAAGATGAGCTTTTGTTTTAAAGAGGAGCCTGGGGTCATTAAATGTATTGTTTAGTTTCCCAAAAGGAATCCAGCCCTCTCTCCTCCTATTCATTCTGGGTCATCTTAATTGTACATCTGCAGTGTCTGTCCTATATACGCAGCTCTCCAAGTCCATTTGCACAGCCCTTCTCTCGTGCCTAGAATGCTCTTCCTCCTTGCTTCTACCTCTTAGAATCCCCAGAATCCCTCAAGTCTCAGTTCAAATGCTGTGTTCTGCAGGTCTTCCTGATCCACACCCCACCCCAGCTACTAGTGCCCTCCACGGTTATCAATTTTGTTTGTATTTTGTATATCTATTTTACACACACACACACACACACACACACACACACACACACATACACACACACAGTGACTATTAAAATGAGGCAGCGTTGTGGTGCACTGCAGTCAGGAGAGACATGAGTTCAAATCCAGCCTCACACACTTAATACCTATGTGACCCTAGGCAAGTCACTTAAAATCTGTCTGCCTCAGTCTCCTCCATAGTAAAATGGTGATAATGATAGCGCCTACTTCCCAGGGTTGTCATGAGGATCAAATGAGATAATATTTGTAGTGTTTCACAAACCTTAAAGTGCTATACAATTACTAACTATATAAAATGTAAATTCTTTGAGAATTGAAATTTTTTTTCTTTTGTCTCATATGCATAGAGTCAGACTCATAGTAGGCACTTATTAAATGTTTGTTACTTGATGGATTGATTATGTGACACAAAGGGAAAATAATGTAATTTGGAGTCAGAGGACCTTGATTTAAATCCCTGTCCTGACACTTGCTATCTGTGTGACATTGGGCAAGTCATTTAACTTTTCTGGGCCTCAGTTTTCTTATTTATAAACTGAGGTGGTTGGATCAGATGTCCTCTAAGGTACCCTCCAACTCTAAATCTATGATCTCATGATCAACTGCCTGAAGACAAGCTTGGCTAGGCTCAAAGAGTCTCCCCAGCAGTCAGCCACACAGCAAGAAATTATTTTGGTCTCTTGGACATTTTAAGCTAAATTATAGTGAATTTTCAGGTTGCATGAGTGGTAGAAGCACCTGTACTGATAAAATCACAAGTCCTTGAAATTCTACAGTTTTGAAGTATTGGTTAACTATGAAGTATTGGTGGAATCAAATAAATCTTCAAGCATGCAATCAATTGTTACAGTGTTCCACTTTAATTGAGTGGGAGCTGAAAGGAACTGGTAGCAAAAGATGACCAAAGAGAGATTTGTAATATGGAAAAGAAGAAGAAGAAAAAGAAGAAGAAGAAGAAGAAGAAGAAGAAGAAGAAGAAGAAGAAGAAGAAGCAGCAGCAGCCAAGGGAGTTAATTTGTTGAGATATCATTCTTAGCTTCATGTTCACCTCTTTAAATTCAGTTTATGATTTTTAAATCATTTATATTCTTTTTTAAAAAAATCTCTCTCTCTTTAGCTCCTCTAGGAATCCCTATCAGGCTTATAAAAAATCTGCATTTTTCATAAGTCTTTATTAAGTAGTACTCTGTGTTTAGTTTAGATGGCATAGTGGATATAGTGCTGGGCCTAGAATCAGGAAGACTGATCTTTCTGAGTTCAAATTTGGATCCAGACACTGTGACCCTGGCCAAGTCACTTAACTTTGCCTCAGTTTCCATATCTGTAAAATGAGATGAAGAAGAATATGGCAAACCATTCCAACGTTTTTGCCAAGAAAACCCCAAATAGGGTCATGAAGAATCAGATATGACTAAAACAACTGAAAAACAACTCTGTACCAGGAACCATACTAAGTGCTTACAATGTATACATACATATGCGTATACAGCATTTACTGAGTATTTACTATGTGACAAGCACTGTGCTAAGGACTGAGGATATGAGTATAGACAAGCAAGACATGCCCTACCCTCAAGGAGCTGACAGTTTAAACTGTTGGTAGGGGAAAGAAAGGAAGGGTAGGCAGTGAGTAGAAGCATTGCTGGAGACCCTCCTGAAATAGTGGACCAAAGCTGGTGATCACCAACCAGAAGAGGGGGCCATTAGGGTGGAGGTTTCTCCAGGTAAGAAAGTTGTTGGTGAGACTAAAGAAACGAAGTCTGGATAACATATGAGGTTATATTAGTCTATATGTGTCATCTATGATTATTTTATCTACATATGAAATTCTATGCTATGAAATTTCATATTACATTAATTCAATTGTAGTTATATTGAAGTTATGCTGATTAATTGATTTTAATTTATGTATATATTATAGTTGAGGTCACTATTGTATTCTAAATAATAACAAAAATGTCACACAGAATAAACAGGACTCTGTGTTTACATTATACAGTGACTTGTTCCAAGGGATAATTATAATTGTAAACGAGTCTTCTCAAGAGGAAAGCACATCACTATCTTATCCTGCAGGGCTGGTGATGATATCACAAAAGGAAAATCGAGACAGAAATGTCATAAACAATATATGTAAAGAAGAAATTGGACTGGGAATCCAAATACTAGACCAACACATGAAAAGATTTTTTTTCAATGTTGCTTGAATCTATGTGAGTATTAAAGGACAAAATTCAATTTTAAAAATTGTCATCATTCTTTACTTTTATTTCAAAAGTGTCTCTCTGTATAATTTGCTATTATTTGGGTGTTTTATATTGAGAACTTTTTCTTTTCATTTAAAGCAATACTCACATACTAACAGGAAAAAGAAAAGATAATGCATATAAAATAATTTTGAATTATTATTAAAGGAGCAAGTAGCAAGAACATTGGATGTGAAATCAGAGGTCCTGGGTCTGAATCTTGGTTTTCCCACTTGTAACTTAAGCAAAATATTTTACTTCTCTGGCCTCAGTTTCTTATTTGTAAAATAAGGAAATTAGAATAGAAAATTTCTAAGTCCCTTCCCTATCCCTCCCCTGGCACCTAGAACAAAGCCTTGTTCTTAGTTATCACAGCCTGTTTCCATATTGTTTGCATAATGTATAGCTGACAAGAGAGGAAGCCCCCTCTACCAATTCAGATTGGCAAATGTTTTCCAAATCACCATCTTAGAATTTTTTTTTTTTTGAGATTTTACATGACTTGCCTAGGATCACTTATTCTTCAGAGGTGGGACTTGATCCTAAATCTTCCTGATGCCAAGGCCTGATCTCTCTTTCCATTATAGCAATACATTGTTCATTGGCACAAGAACAGCAGTCACAGAAGGCCCAGGAAGAGTAGATTCATTTTGACCAGGACTGGATTCTGTTCCAGGATCTGAAATTAACTACCTCTGTGATCTTAGGGAAATCACTTAAACTCCCTGCCTCATTTTTATCATCTCTACAATCAGAGGGATTGAACAGACCATTGCTCAGGTCCCAGACAGATATACAGCAATGATCCTTTCACTTCTAAGGTCCCTTCCAGTTTAATATCTGTATTTCTCTTACTTTGCCACCAAAAATGCCAGTCTTTCACCATGAATTTCTTATATTCTCTCCCAATTTTTCTCTTAGTTATCCATGGCACTAGAACCCAAGAAGACAGGGCAGTGTAGCAGAATGAATAGAGGGCTGGACTTGCAGTAAGGAACGCAGAGATTCAAACCCTGCCTTGCTTACTGGCTATGTGAATCACTTAACCTCTGTGAACTTCAGGTTCCTTATCTGTAAAATGGGTATAATAAGAGTACCTTTCACACAGGGTTACTGTAAAGATCAATGAACATAATGGACATAAATAATAGACATAAAGTGATTTCTGAACCTTAAAGCATTATATACAAGCTAGCTATGAAGGGTCAGCTTGTCCCTAAGAGTAGTCATCTAGGCATTTTACATTGTGCCATCTTCACTAGACAGTCACACAGTCTGTTGCTTGGCTCTGTTTCTGGGCAAGGATAAGCCTAACCCTCATGCCATGATCGTTAGCAGAAGAACATTCATTTCGTTGGACTTAGGAGCTTTAGTTATCCAAGAGACGCTTAAGCAAGGTAGGTAAAGGAGATATTCAAGTAAAGATATTCTTGGAGCATTTTGCATGTCTGTTTCATAAATGTTCCTGATTATTTCAGGAGAAGTTTCAATTGTCTGATGTTCTAATTGCGCTTTCATCATTCTTTCCATGACTTAATTCTATTCCAGTGGATGCCAGTGTTATCAGAATCTGCATACTCAAATATTTAACTGGACCTGTGATCCCACAGATTTAGATGTTCCCTCCAACAATGCAGATGGCAGTCTATCCATGCCAGCCTAGGCTGTGTGTGACTCTGGTCCTCGTACTCCCTTAAACGCATCCTCTGAGACCCATCATGCTAGAGGCCTTGCTTGCTTTATTCTGACTTCCTATTATTTCCCTGATGACATCTTTTAGGACATTTTTCTTTAAAATTGGGTGTCGGGGGGGGACTGTTAGAAACTCAAGGCATGAACATTCACATTTATTTCCCTGTAAAATTTAAGTTTAATTTCCCTTCCTGATAGCAAAAGCAATGATATTCTTTGACTAAGAAGATTTAAAGATTAAGAAGTATATGCTCTTAATTGAAACTAGAAGTATAAGCAAAGTCACCAAGTCTGCTAGCTCTTCCTTGTTTTAAACATTAGCTCAAATATATTATATCAAACCAGATACAAAAAAAAACTGTTAAAAAATAAAATCAAGCATATGCTGGATACCATAAGCTGAGGCAACTCAAAGTAAGGGCCTAGAAAAGAGCTCAGTGCTGAGCCAGGTCCTGAAATACACTCATAAACACACACACACACACACACACACACACGCTCATACACACACAGACACTTTTGCATATTTATATATATATACACATATATCACACATATATACATCTACCTAGTTTGATGCAAAAGTCCGCATAGAATTGTACTCATTCATTACAAGAAGCAGCATGATATAACGGATAGAATGCTGGTCTTGGAATTCTCAAGACCAGCCTCAGACAATTACCAGCCATGTTACTATGGACAAATGACAAGTTCTCAGAGCATCATTTTGCTCATTCATCAAATGAAAATGATAACCATAACATTTCCCTCACAGGGATTTTACGAGGATCAAATTAAATAAGGTGTATATAGCATTTTACAAATCTTAAAATACTCTATCGAATTTAACACAAAGGAAATCTAAGATATGATGCAAGATGGGCAATTTATTTACCGAGACATGAACTGAATATGTTATTTTGTGCTTCCGTTGCATCGTGACTTTTGCTCCATGCGGTATACTGATGGAGACGTGAAGTGGAAGGTAATTCAGACTATAGAAACAACATAGAGATCCAGGGTTTAGAATGAGGAAGACAAGTACATGCCGGTAAAAAGCCCAGTCAGGCTCAAATGGAGAACAACAAAAGAAGTTGAATAGATTTGATGAAGATAAGTGAGGCAAGGCCTTTGAAGGCTGAGGTTGTAAGGTTTGGGATGGGGTTTTCCCCCCTTTTTTTGGTTCAGATCTATATATTTATTGGTATAGAGAACTTTCTATGTGGAAATTCCCTACACCTAAGCTAATCAGCAATTTGTTTGTAATCTTTAGTTTTAGAAAGTTGTCTCAGGCACTGAACGGTCACAAAGGGAGTAAATATCCAGAAGCAAGGAGCGCAGCTAGGTGGTGCAGTGAATAGAGCACCAGTCCTGGAGTCAGGAGGACTTGAGTTCAAATGTGGCCTCAGATACTTACTAGCTCTGTGACCCTGAGCAAGTCATTTAACCCCAACTGTGTCAAAAAATAAAAGAAGAAAGTCCAGGTCTAGTGAGTTTATATTTGATCTGGTAAGCTTTAGAGTCAGTTATACCTGAAAATTTTCGGTTTTACTTTCAGTTATGGTATATTGAAATGTTGTCTGGAAAAGATTAGCCAGGCAGTTGTGAGCAAAGTGGACCAAGGAAGAGGCGGAAAGAAGCAGTACAGCTGAGAAAGCCGTAGCAACGATTCAGACGTGAAATGATAAGAGACAGGACTACATAGCAAAGGAGATGGAAAAGGGCCTGACTTAGGAGACATAGTCACAATGATCTCCAAAATATTCTACGATTCAAACAGTTTAAGTAGTCAGACCTTGAGAAAATGTCACTTTGAAAAATAGAAATATTTTCCCATTCAACGTTAAGGAATCACTGATAGCTTTGCCAGTTTAAAATTCACTGTGACTAACATTAAGAGGTAATAGACTAAAAAATAGCGGTTCAGCCCTGGCATCAGGAAGATCTGGGTTCAAGTCCTACCCCTGATACATTCCAGCTTTATGACTATGAGTAAGTTGTTTAAAACTCTCAGTGTCCCAATTAATTTTCCCAAACTCTAAATTATAGGAATTGCCATTTATCTGCATTAAGGGAGGGAATTCCACAATGGGAAGCTCCCCAAACTGATGAAATTACAAATCCAGACACCCCTACTCTTCTCCCCACAAAAATAAAAAACAACAACAACAAAATTACGAATAATGCCCAGAGTTACATATATTTACATTTACACTGTATCTTGTTTTACTCAGTTTATTGTGATTTATAAGGGTATACCTACAGGATACTTTGGAGCTTACACTAAGCAAAGATGGTTTATTTTCCTTTTTCTTACACAACACATTGCTTTGAATACAACACGACTCTGAAGTACAAGTGGTTACTGGATGAGAAATATACAGTAATCATAGGGCGAGACTGGGTGGAGTGTCTCTGGCAACTTTATTCAGAAAACATTACCTTGAGCAGTGTTTTGTAATTAAAATTTTAATGTTCTACCAAGAACATGTACTATCATGTTCTGTCAGGCTGAATATGATACTCTGGACCAAAACCTATGTTTAAAGGTCCCAACCTCCATAAAGCAAGGCCTATGAAAATTTTAAATAAGTTTAATATTTCCACTTTACAATAATTGTAGCATTTCACCATTAAAAAGTAAGATTGTTTAGACTACATGTTTAAGAAGTGATGTACTATATAGCACTGAAAAGTTAGCCCCAAGATTCTTCTCAGTGAAAAGAAATCACTCACACCCTTTGCAATTTTGAAAGTCACTACACAATAAATTCATAGCATCGTATGTTTAGAACTGAAAGGGACCTCAGAGGTCATCACAATGGCAAGGAAGCCCAGTGAAATTAAAAGACTTGCTCAGTCACAAAGGTAGTAAGCCATAGAGGCAGCATTTAAACGCACATCTTCTGAATGCAAAGCTAATACTTTTTACCCTTATACTACCCTGCCTCTTGACCTAAAGTTCAAATTCATTATATCATATAACATGATGACTTTCTATTTTAAACTTAATCTCAAAAATATTAAAAGCAAAAAATGAATACTGACCAGTTGTGATAATCATAAAAAATAGGAAAATGTAGTTTATAAAGAATTTTGTCTATTTTTTCCAGAAAATATTCAATTCAAAAGAATTCTTTTAGCATGCCTCTCCTATTAACTTTAACAATATTTGGACAAATAAATGCCTTTAAGCAAACTATTTTCAATTATTCAGCACAGAGACAAATGAGTATAGAAAATGTTACCAATGGCTTTCTTTTTTGCCGTCATAAGCCTGAACAATCTCAGAAGATATACACACAAAAAAATAAGTTTGAAGGTTATTAAATCTCAGATTGTAGCATGAAAAGGAATAAAAAATCGACAATAAGCTCATAAAAGAGAGTAAATTTGAATTCCCCTGGAAATACCACAGGACAGTATATCTCACAGAGCCCTAAATGAACATGTGTAAAAAAAATAACCTCAAACCTTAAAGTATTTAAGGATCACAATAAATGTGCCCCATCACATTGACATTTCAAATAGGTTTTCATGGCCCAGTTTGTGGGGGAAGGTGGTTGTGGGGAGAGGTGCAGGGACAATGAGAGAATAAGATTGGATATACTCATGTCAATGGGAATGAGAGATTCACTTGGTGAATTCAGAAAGTACCACTGTAAGAAAATATCAAAGTCTTTTTTACAAAAAGAAATTACCAAGTTTGCTCTCTGACTGTTAAAACTAGTTCTAGAAAAGTTGTGAAGTAGACTCTTAAGGATCCCTATTTCTTTTCTGAGTGCCATATTAGGAGAGTCAAGATAGGGGGCGCTTCAGTGCTATAATGCTGAACAGACAATAGCTACTTTAACTAAAAGTCTGGGGCCAGGCAGGTTTCGTTGTCTCTGATTCAGGCCAACTCCCTAGTTTTTTCCATTCGCCCAGAAATAGTATCATAAGACAAGCTAGCAAGGAGGCTACTATTTCCGGGGTTCCTCTATTCAGCTAGAAACATGCAGACTTGACAATGCTTCTTAAATCTTAAAACTTAAACCAAACCCCAAATCAGCACGTTTTAAGGGAAATAAAATTAAATCACACAATTGGGCAATGAGCAGAATTCTAACATTTTCAGCTCCACAAGAACTGTGAAATTTCTCTTCTGACCATAACCCCTTTAATGCTTCCATTTTTCACCATTCCCTCATAAATCTCTTCTCCTTTCTCCCCGTAATCTCTTATACACTATCCAACTCTGCTTCCTGAGGCCATCACTCCTGCTCTGACTTCACTTTCTTCCATTCAGAATCACGAAGCTATACTGTAGTTAACTGGTTCAACATTATATCATCCTCTAATTTTGAGTTCCTTGACCCCTTGTCCCATTATCATTCATCCTTGACCAAACCCCAAATCTGAATTACCCACAACCCAATGCCTTCTTTGCTCCAATGAATACTGAATATCACTATGCTGACTGGATCCACCTTAAATTTGCAGTATCTAATCTCACCTGGGTCTTCACAGCTGGACTACAATCCTTTATCTCTTCCTAGATCGAATCATTATCATGATGGTATTTGTACCAAACCTTCTCTTCTCTCAAATTACCTCTACCCTTTCCAGAAAAGGAATCATGTTTTACTAAGAAAAGAGGCCATCTGCCATGAACTCCCACTTCTCCACACTACACCGCAAATTCTCATAATGGCTTCCCTCATTGTTCCTTCCTTTTTTCCTATCTTTAAGAAAAAAGTCATCCTTTTCCTTGCCAAAGCTTCATCTTCTGCTTCTGTCTTTGACCCCACCAGGTCTCAGTTCTTACAAGAGTTCTCCTTCTGATCATTTCCTCTCTGCTTTCAATTTCAAATCTTTTTTTTTTCCATTGAGTCCTTTCCTGCTGCTTATAAACATACTCAGACCTCTCTATCCTTGAAAAACTTCCATCCCCTCCTGTGCCACCTCTTCCTTTCAAAGTCAAGCTCCCAGAAAAAAAGTCATGTACATTCACTATTTCCACTCCTCAACCCTTTGAAATCTTGCCTTTGTCCACTTCACTGAAACTGCTCCCTACAAGATTATAAAACGGTCTTCTGATTCCTAAATCTGAACCCTTTCTCAGGCTTCATCCTTTTTGATTGCTCTGCAGCATTTGATTCTGCTGACCACCCCCTCTTCTTGGATACTCTCTTCTCTGAGTCTTTGTGACATTGCTCTGTCCTGGTTCTCGTCCTATCTGTCCCTTCTCTTGTGGAATCATCTGCCATGCTCTGATCCATATATGTGGGTGTGATCCAAGGCTGTCATAGGCATTCTTTTCTTCTCTCTTTCTCTACACTTTATCACTCAGTGGTTTCATTATTTCCCATTAGTTCAATTATCACCTCTATATAGATGACTCCCAAACACATATAGGACACATCTCTCTATGAATCTTTAGTCCCACATCACTGTCTTCTGGACATCTCTACCTGGATGTCATAGAGGCATCTCCAATCCAACAGACTATGAATACCTTGAGGGCAGGGATTGCCTTTTGGCTCTTTTTCTATCCCCAGTATTTACCACATTGCCTGGCACATAGGAGGCACTTAATAAATGTGAATGATGGACTGTCATGTCAAAAAGAGAACTCATTATTTTAAATCCTAAACTTTCCTATTTCTTCCTAAATTTCTGTCAAGGAACCCTTTATCCTTGCAGTCATTGAGGTTCAAAATTTTGGAATTACCCCCATACTCTTTACTCCCTTTCTCTCTCCAATTCTAGTCAGCTGCCAACTCTTGCCAACTAAAAGGATTCTTGGAATCAGGTTGCCTGGGAGTGACATCCATTAGCCTTCTAAAAGAAGCTTCTTCTTCTGAATTCTTCTTTTTTTCTGAAGGAATTACATCTAAGTAATGCTGGAAGGGAAGTGGTGATGCTATCAGTGACCTCAGTACTCCATTCTTGACTCTACAACAGAATGTCTCTGCCCATCTTAAATTTCTATCTCCCTATGCTTGACAGTCATTCTCATTGTAGTTACCATAATATTCTCTTTCCTGCCCTCTTCTTTCTCACTGATGCAAAACATTTTTATTCTGTAACCTACCTACCTAGGGCAAAAGTGGGATGAGAGAGTTCCTGACCTTCTCACTGGGATAAAGCTTTCCAGGCTGGACCTTAGCAACATTTGAGCTTAAAGGCTGCCTGGTTTAAGTCCACTGAAGTCACGGGGTATAATACAACAAGAGATCAAGATGAATAACCCTGAGAAAATTTGAGAAAGGGGAGATAAATTCTAGCTGGCATCAGAAAGGAGGTAATAACTGAACTGAAACTTTAAACACTTCCACAGGTTGAGAATTGGAGGAAGAGCATTTCCTTCAAGGGGAAAGATTTGCATGACTGCACAGAGGTGAAAGATGGTAGAACAAAATAAGGTAAAAGCTAATAGTTTGGCTGGAATGTAGAGGAGAATTATATGAAATAAGCCTAGATGTATAAGTTGGATTAAAATTGCTGAGGGTCTTAGGTATCAGTGAAGGACTTTGTATTTAATCCAAGAGATAACAGGAAACCATAGAAGGTTCTTGAACAAGAGAGTAACACAGTCAAGATTATTTTGGAGATTAAGAATGGACTGGAGAGACTAACAGGAAGGTCATGCTCTTATAGGATATCAAAAAGAGATGATAAAGGACTGGTCTAGTGTTTGTAGTGGCAGAAAGAGTAAAGAACAAAGGATGGATATGAGACATATTTTACATATTTTCCTCATCACAATTATCACCCCAAGCACAAACTCCTCCTAATTGCTAACTCTTTATATCCAACTCTTATCTCTACCCATCTCAGGTTTACTTGTTGAAAGCCAATGTCTTTGGAGACCCCACTTTTTCTGGAAAAAATACCCTCCAACTTCTGTATCTTTGACATCATAAGAATCCATACCAGACATTTGTGTAGTGACTTATGATTTATGTAATGCTTCAGAAGACAACCACAAAGTTGTTAAATATATCACTTCCTCTCACAAAACTGGCTCTTTTATTCCATACGTGTAATTACCAAACTCTATCAGCTCGTAAATATCTCTCACATCTGTCCTCTCCATTTAATTTTAAAAATGCCTTTTCTACATTTTTGCAGTTTCTGTAAAGAACTGTAAATTTCAGTTCTTTGCTACCATGAAATGTTGTGTTATAAATATTTCTGCATATATTGCAACATTTTTTTCTCACCTTTACCTCCTTTGTATATTTATTTGCCCATTAGTGGAAATGTTGAGTCAAAGGATAAGAATAATTTAGTAATGTTTTTTACATAATTACAAATTGTTATCTAGAACAGGGATAGGGACTAGATTTATGATTTCCTTGAAACAGAGAACTCCCAATACCAATGGAACTCTACCCTATGCTAAGGAACTCAGGTGAGGAAACTTCAGTTATCAATGCAGATCAGTATCTTTGCAACTTATCCAGAACAGTTAGGTCAATTGATTGCTTTACAAACCCTGTATTATTATACCTGATTTCCCACAGTCATCCCACAATAACTTGCCATATTTTTGTCATCTTTGACAATTTGTTGGGTGTGATATAAAAATTCAGAGACGTCTGAATTATCATGAGTGTTTTGGAGCATGTTTTCATATGGCCATTGGTAGTTTACAAGTATTCTTTTGGAAACTATTTAAATTCTTTAATGACATCTACTAGAAAGTGACTCTTGCTTGGCCTTCTGTATTCATGACAATTCCCTAATATATCTTGGATATTAGGTATATTATGCAAATCTTTTCCACTAGACAGCTTTTATTCTTATTATATCTGCATTTATTTCTTTGTTTAAGTGGTTTTTGTTTTTATATAATCAAAACTGTCAAATTTGCCTTTTATAATCAGCTTTATTCTCTTTGTTGGTATGAATTCTCTCCGTTGTCATAGTTATAAAAGGTATTTCTTTCCATTCTCTGCTTTTTTTATGATTTATTTTTTTCATATTGAGGTTAGACATCCATTTGGAGTTTATTTTGGTATATGGCACAAGAAACGTTGGTGGATAGAGTCAGGAAGTCCTGACCTGGAGTCAGGAAGACATTTTCCTATGTTCAAATCTGGCCTCAGATACTTATTAGCTGTGTGACCCTGGGCAAGTCACTTAACCCTGTTTGCCTCAGTTTCCCCATCTGTAAAATGAGGAGAAGGAAATGGCAAACTATTTTAGTATCTCTGCCATGAAAACCATGAATGGGTCACAGAGTCTGACGTAACTGAAAAATTACTGAACAACAACATAAGAAACTGTTAAAAACTCAACTTCTTCCCAGCAGTTTTTATAGAAGAGGGAGTCCTGGTTCTTGCTTATTTACTCCTTTCCACTGATCTACTTTTCACAATTTAAATCAATACTAAGTAGTTTTGATAGTCCATTCTTAACAGTATAGTTTGAAGCCTAGTAATGCTGTCTTTCATTCCAACATTTTTTTTGCAGTATTTCTCTTAAAAGTCAAAACCTTTTGTTCTTCCAAATTAATTTTGTTAGTACTCCCTTCTCTTCACTACTAATATCACCATTCATGTCTGAGATATTATTGTGTCAAACTTGAATGATTCTTTAAGTGGTCTGAATGCCTCTTTAAGTGGTTTCTTTGTCCCTAGCTGCTCCTCTCTCCAATCCATCCTAATCATGCCAATCACACTAATTTTCCTAAAATATTACTTTTGTCATGACATTCCCTGAATAAAAAATCTTGAATAGCTCCACAATGTCTGTAAGAGAAAGGCTAAATTCCTCAGACTGACATTTAAAGGTCCTCTACTATCTGCCTTTAATAGATTTATCCCCCAAAACCTCAGTAATTACTCCATTAAGGCATCTTTCTAACTCTATTCCCCTCCACCCCCACCCCACCCCACACTACTCTTAACCATGAATGCTCCACTCTGGCCAAATTAACATATTTACTTTCTCTCACATCCAAAGTCAAGTTCATGATGTTCTTAACCCCTGAAATGTTCTCCTCCTCTCTCCTCACTACCAAGCCAAACCCAATCCATTTAGTTTTAGTCATGGAGGACAGCTGATCTCTCTTTACTCTGTCCTCTTACAGTACTTACTGTGTGTATTAATCATTTTGGTCTTTAATATAAATATTTAGCTTTATAGTGTTTTCTGTTTCATATATTTATAAATTCTCCTTCGGCTAGATTTTGAGTTTCTCGAGGAAAGTACGACCATTCACTCATTCATTCAGTAGCATTGATTGGCACCTACAATAATCACAAAATTTTAGAGTTGGAGAAGTTCTATTCTTAACTGTTCATTTTATAAATGAAGGAACTGGGGCCTACAGGAGTTAAGGATATTGCCAAGATCAATTACTAATTACTGGAAGCAACCAATTCTCCAGACCTTCAGTCCAAGGTTGTTTCTAATCTATCATGTTGCCACTCATACACTTCATTTTTGTCTACCATAAGCAGCATAGTATAATGCACCTGTTTGCTATATGACATGGGCAAATTATTTAACCTCTATGTGCCTCTGTCTAATAAGGACTTACTATCTGTTGAATAAATTAATGAATGCAGTTGATTTTTTCTGTCTAAATAGATTACTTTTCTTTAATGAAGTCCTGCTCCTATGCAGCTTCATGTCATGAGAGTAACCTTGAACTCTCAAAAGTTACACAGCAACACACAAAGTATGATAAGTACTACCAATTTGAAAAACTTTTAAAGAATAGGGTCAGGTTGGAGGTAGCTAGGTGGCACAGTGAATAGAGCACCTGTCCTGAAGTCAGAAGTTCAAATCCGGCCTCAGACACTTGACAATTAGCTGTGTGACCTTGAGCAAGTCACTTAACCCTCAATTGCTTTGCCTTCCTCCCCTCAAAAAATAGGGCCAGGTAATGGACTAGGATTAGATATTTGTTGCCTAAGAACCTGCTCAGCTATATACAGAGAGGATCATCAATAGTCGTGGATGCATGGAGGCTCATTTGTTGGCCACAGCAGTTTTAGAAGACCATCTACTAAGTTTTGAGAGCTTGTGACCTACATCAATAAGGAGAGCTAACCATACCTTTTAAGATCTGTGTTTCATTTTGACTTCCTGAATTTGAAGTGAAATGTATGGTTATACATTTGTTCTTGTTAAATTTCATCTTATTGGTTTGGGAGCATTTTCACAGGCTATCAAGGTCATTTTTGAGAGTCAACCGCTTAGGGTACTTATAATTGGAGTCAAGAAAACCTGGGTTCAAATACTGCCTCTGATAGGAATGAATGAAGTATTAAGTGCTTATACCATGTGTAGGTTTTGCGCTAAGCACTGGATATACAAAACCAAGAAAGCTAAACAGTCCCTGCCAGCAAGGAGATTATATTCTAATGGAGAAGGCAACACACTAAGAGGGATATGTAAAGTATGGAGAAATTAGGAGTGGTATGGTTTAAAAATGGGGCTCCAGAAGTGGTGTAGGGTCAAGTTCCAGGCAAGATAAGACAAAAGTTCACCTATCAGATCCAAGAATAGTTCTAGTATCTGAGTCCATCATTTAACATACTAGAAATCCCCACCAGCTTTGTGTCATCTTCACATTTGACGGACATATAATCATAGGTTTACAGCTTAAAGATAATCAATCTAAGGGACCTTAGAAGTCACCTAGCTAATATGTATCTGAGACAACCAAGTTGTCCATACTTATCCCCCGTACAACATAATTTCCATATTTTTATCCAATTCAACTTGATGTGGGTAATAAAAGTAAAGTTCTATATGGAGACTAGCAATTTCTGGACCACCAGGTTTAATATGTATAATTTGCTTCATCAGGCAAAAAAAAAAAATCAAACTTACAAAACAAGAAAGTCTATATGTTATAGGAATAGCACTGCAGTTGGAGTCAGAAGAGCTGGGGGAAATCATTTAACCCCTCTATGCCTGAGTCTACCTACCTGTAAAACGAGATTAACAAGAGCTAGCATTTAAATCTCTCTTTAAGATTTGTAAATTGCTTTACATATATTAATTCTCTTGATCCTCACAACAACCCTATAAGGTAGATGCTGCTATTATATACTTCATTTTATAATTGTGGAAAGCGTGGTGTCCCCACTAAAAACAAACAAGGAAAACAGTGGAGTCTGCCAATGATAAGCAGCCCCACAAAAAATTTTTAAGATGTATTATCAAATGGATTGTTAATGAACACCTAGAAAGTAAAACAATGATCACAAGCAGTTTTATCGAGAACAAATTATGACAAACCAACTCACTGCATTTTGCTTTTTTTGCTTTAAACAGTATTTTATTTTTTCCCCAATTACATATCAAGAAATTTTTTAGCATTCATTTTTACGAGATTTTGAGTTCCACATTTTTCTCCCTCCTTCCCCTCCCCTCTTCTGAAAAATGATAGGCAGTTTGACATAGTTTATACATATGCTATCATGGAAAACGTATTTCTATATTCATCACAGTTGTGGATAAGAAGAAACAGATCAAAAGAAAAAAAAATACATGAGAATGAATAAAGTGGAAAAAATATGCTTCAATCTGCATTCAGAGTCCACCAATTCTTTATCTGGATATGGACAGCATTTTCCTTCATGAGTCCTTTGTATTTGTCTTGGATCATTGTGTTGCTGAGAAGAGCTGAGTCATGCATAGTTGATTATCATACATTGTTGCTTAATACTGTGTGCAATATTTTCCTGGTTCTGCTCATTTCACTTTGCTTCAATTCATGTAAGTCATTCCAGGTTTTTTCTGAAATCTGCCTGCTCATCATTTCTTATAGCACAGTAGTATTCTGCTACATTCATATACCACAGATTGTTCAGCCATTCCACAATTGATGGGCATCCCCTAATTTCCAATATTTTGCCACCACAAATAGGGGCTGCCATAATATTTTTGCACACATAGGTCCTTTTATCTTTCTTGTGATTTCTTTGGGATATAGACATAGTAGTGCTATTGCTACATCAAAGGGTATGCACAGTTTGGCTGTCCTTTGGGCAGTTCCAAATTGCTCTCCAGAATGGTTAGATCAGTTTTCAACTCCACCAACAATGCATTAGTGTCCCAATTTTCTTATATTCACTCCAACATTTATCATTTTCCTTTTTTGTCATATTAGCCAATCTGATTGGTGTGAGATGGTATTTCAGAGTTGCTCTAATTTGCATTTCTGTAATCAAAATTGATTTGGAGCACTTCTTTATACGCCTATAGATATCTTTGATTTCTTCATTTGAAAACTGCCTGCTCGTATCCTTTGACCATTTATCAATTGGGGAATGGCCTGTATTCTCACAAATTTGAGTCAGTTAGCTGTTGTTTTCCTTAATTCTCAAAGAGGACCATAACAACAGGAAGGTGATGCCATGGATTGCAAATGAATTAAACTGAAGTGAGGAAGGGTTGTGCAGAGTCGCTAGCCTTACTTTCTCCTCCAAAGCTATCTGGGTCCAGTGATAAGATATAGAGCAGGATAACTCAAGTCGACCCCCAACTCAGTTCTTACCTCACCAGTGTTTTGCTTCTATCTACCACCTTCCCTCATCTGTGTATCCTTCTGTGAGTCCTCACCTCTCCTTCTTTATGTAATCTCCTTCCCTCCTACTTCTCTGTCAGGTAAGATAGATTTCTATATTAAAATGTCTGATTATATTTTTCCCTCTTTGAGCCAATACTGATGAGAGTAAGGTTCAAGCACTGCCTATCACCAACCCTCACATCTTCCCCTCCTCCATTTCTTGCCTCTTCATGTGAAATAATTTACTCCATCCTACCTCTCCTTTTCTTCTGCATCCTTTGTACTCCTCTTTCTCATCCCTTAATTTTTTTATGTCATTCCCTCAAATTCACCTTATACCCCTACTCTCTGTCTAGTATATTCCTTCTATCTGTACTGTTGGTGATACAATTTTTGAGTTACAAGTATCATCTTCCCATGTAGGGATGTAAACTATTCGGCTCTATTGAATCCCCTATGTTTTCTTTTCCCCTTTTATCCTGGGTCTTGGTATTAGAGGTCAGATTTTTGGTTTAGTTCTCGTCTTCTCCTTATGAAGGCTTTGAAATCCTTCCATTTCATTGAATGGACATTTTTTACCTTGATGTATTATGCTTAATTTTGCCGGGTGATTCTTGCTTGTAGTTCTAGTTCCTTTGCCCCACAGAATATCATGTTCCAAGACTTCCAATTCTTTAATGTTGCAACTGCTAAGTCTTGTGTGATCCTGATCGTGACTCCCTGATATGTGAATTAGTTCTTTCTGGCCCTTTGTAGTATTTTTTCCTCCATCTGATAGTTCTGAAATTTGGCTATAATGTTCCTTGGGATCTTTATTTTGGAATCTCTTTCCTGAGGTGATCAGTGGATTCTTTCAATGCCTACTTTGCCCTCTTGTTCCACAACATCAGAGTGATTTTCCTTGATAATTTCTTGAAATATATTGTCCAGGTTATCCTTTTATTATGGCATTCAGGTAGTCAAATGATTCTGATAGTGTCTCTCCCAGATCTATTTTCCAGGTCAGTTGTTTTTCCCATGAAGCATTTTACATTTTCTTCTATTTTTTCATTCTTTTGAATGCGTTTGATTGATTCATGATGTCTCATAAAGTCATTAGTTTCCATTTCCCCAATTTTAACTTTTAAGATGGTTTTGTCAGTTAGTTTTTGTACCTTATTTTCCATTTAGCCAATTATACTCTTTGAGGAGTTGTTTTTTTATCTTTTCAGTGAACTTCTGTTTCAATTTTTCCATTTGGCCAATTCTTCTTTTTAAGCAGTTTTCCAGGCTGACTCTTTTTTTCATAATTCTCTTGCGTCACTCTCATTTCTTTTCCCAATTTTTCTTCTATCTCTTATATGATTTTTAAGTTCCTTTTTAAGCTCTCCCATGAGTTCTTTCCAGGCCTGAGACCACTTCCCATTTTTCTCTGGGGTTTTATCTATAGGTGTTTTGACATTGTCGTGCTCTTCTGAGTTTGTATCTTGGTCTTCCCTGTCACCATAATAACTTTCTATGGTCGGACTCTTTGTCGTTGTTGGTTTTTGTTCATCTTTTTATTTTTTGGCCTTTTTCCTTTCTTTTAAATTTGAGGTCTGCTCGCAAGGTGGAAAGGACCTGGTCTCTAACTTCTTGTGCTAGTAGCTGCAGGTCCTGACTGTTTACCTGGTGGTGCAGCAATGCTGCCCTGAGACCCATGCAGGACCCTCATGCCTGTTTCAGTGGTGTGGAGAGGGGCTGGTGCTGCTAGAGACTATAGGGTTCTGGCAGATTAATAGGTGCAGAGCTGGGGTCCTAGTGGTGGTTATCTGGTGTGTGCTGAGGCCCGGTGGAGTGTTTCTGCATTTCTCCATGGCTACACTAAAGCATGTGGTGGTCTGGCCTCTGGAGGCTGCCTATTTACTTAGGCACCCATACGGTTGGTTGGCACTTACCTGTCTGCATGGAGCTGTTCTGAAACATGTGGAGGTCTGGCCACTGGAGTACACCTATTTGCCCAAGGCTACACTGAAGCAAATGTATTTTTCAGAGCTGAAGTCTGCCATGTTCTCGTGGCTATGCTAAGGCATTTAGGGAAGAGTTGGGGGAGGCAGTCCTGGTGTTGGCATCTGTCTGTTGCACCACACTGGGGCTCAAGATTTCCCACTGGTTTGCTGAGGTGGGGCTTGCTGGGATACTTCCTCTCCTGGACTATGCTCCCCTTTGACCTGAGTGAAGAAGACTTTTCTTGCTGATCCTCCAAGTTTCTTTTCTTTTTAAATTAAATTTTATTTATTTTTAGTTTACATCCTTCATTTCCATGAAGTTTTACCTCCAAGTTTCTTAAAGTAAAAGATTGTTTCATCAGATCTTTTTGCTGGTTCTTCTGTTCCAGGATTTGTCTGGGGGCTCTATTTTATGGTTGTTTGGAGTTGAGGATGGGAGAGTTATGGTGATTTGCTGCTTACTCTAGCCTTCTTGGCTCTCAGAAGTCAATATGCATTTTGCTTTTTGAGTCAACAAACTGATAAATCAGGGGAAACCTGAAGATATGATTTTCCTAGATTCCTGCATATAGCACAATGATTCTCTCCCTCTGCCCTGATCTCACTCCCTTTTTTTAATCTGAATCTGTGACTTACTGGTATAGAGATTTCTTAATCAGGAAACAAAATGCAAATAAGATATGCAACTGATAGTCTTACAAAGTTTCCTGGGATGCTGAAAAGTTAAGTCCAGGGTCACAGCATCACCATGAGTCAGAGGTCAGGTTTTCCTGACATAAAGTCAGTTCTATATCTACTATACCACACTGCCTTAGACATCATGTTGTTTGCTGGATGAAAAAGTCTAATAAAGGTTTAATTTAAGAAAATTGTTCAAATGAAAACTACCATAAAACATAAAAGAGAAATACAGTCCTGTATGAGATATAATTCGAGGGAATCATAAAACCATCAAATGGTCTAAATTAGAAATAAAAATATTATAATAATATCTAAACACTTCAGTTGCATTAAAATCTATTTAATTCTCACATAACAGGACTCCATGAGTAAAAAATGTATAGAAAATAGATTTTCATTTGTTATGCAGAAATGATGTATGCACGGAAGATAAATCAAAATCTAAGCACAGACATATATGGCAGGACATGGGTGCCTGAAAAATTGACCATATTTGGCCACGTACATGGAAATCTTGCCCAGAGTTAGATCTTTGTGTAGGAAGCTTCCAAAACAAACACTGTAGTAAGCTAAGCAGCTTGCAATGCTTTTTATAGTGTATAAATATATTTACTTTTTGAGATGTTACCCATTTCCATTCAGCTATAACTCAGTCTCCCTTCTATTTGAACAGAAATAAAATCACAAAGGAATTGGAAAGGTTTGCTAATGACAGTTTTCACCTTAAAATTACTTATTTTTTTCACCACAGTCATTTCCTGATACATCCCTACCTCTACTGAATCTTTTCTTGTAACAAAGGAAAAGAGTTAAGCAAAACCAATTGATATACCAGCCACATTTGACAGCAGATGCCTTATTCTGCAACTGTGGTTTTCAATTTCTTTACAGAGAAGAGGGAAGTGTGTTTTATCATTTGCTCTTCCAGACCAAGGTCTCATTGCAATGAATCAGAGTCCAACTTGTTTCTATTGTTCTTTTCATTTACATCAGTATAGTAATTGTACGTATTATTCTTTTGGCTCTGGTTACTTCACTCTCTATCAGTTCATAAGGGTTTTCCCATGCTTCACCAAATTCCTATTGTTCACCATCTCCTATGGTGCAGTGATATTCCATCAATATATATTAGACAGGTTTAATAGTTCCCTAATCAATGGGTTCCCTTTTTGTTTTTATTTTTTTAATGGCAAGACATCATAAAGAGAAGAAAATTTTACTGAAGGGAATAAAAGGCTGTCTCTAGAGGCCATTAAAAGTGGGGAGCTTCATATTTATTGGGTATTATTTTGGAGCACTTTTGCTGGGGCACGTTGTAGGATCATCAGTTTAGAACTAGAAGGAGGCCTAGAGATCATTGTGTCTAATTTGTCCATTTTACAGATAAGGAAACTGAGTCCCAGAAAAGTTCTATGACTTTCCCATTGTTTGCTAAGGAACAAGTAGCTGAGGTGAGATCTGAAACAGGTCTTACTTACTCCAAGTCCAGCCATACACACACACACACACACACACACACACACACACACACACACACATACATATATATAAATATGCAAATATATGTAAACACACATACACATACATACACACACATGCACACACACATATATCACCACTACCATCATGGTCTTGATGACCACTTAATGTGAGCTATGAGTCAGGGCAAATTATGTTAATAAATGGACACCAATGGCATCCTTCAGGGTGGTAAAAAGTTATAGAAAGGCAATTTGAGAAGTTTGTCAATATGGGAAGAGAGAGTTTCATCCTTTGAAATACTTTAATAAATTATGTTGTCTTCAAAATAAGTTGTACATATAGTAGCACCCTAGGCAAGAATGAAATATGCAATTATACCTATTTTTTTTTCCTTTAGGAATCCAGATTTCTTTTCTCCTGTTCTTTTAAGCCAGGAAAGAGTAATTAATTTCTTTCTGCTCCTTTTGATTACATTTTGCTGCCCTTCAGCTGATATTCCCTTGCCTGGAGGTATTATTCCCAAAAATCTTGGAGATATTCCCTTGTACATAAGACTCCTTGGGTGGCCATTTTCCAGCCCACCTCCTTTGAATATATGTATGCCCCTCCTGCTATTTTACAGTATTTCAACTATTTTTGTTTCCTTTGTTGTTAAAGAGATAGCAAAGTCTTTATCCTTAAATTCTAACAGTCTTGTGGTTAATACTCAATTTATCACATATAAAATACTGCAAATGATTCCAAAGGAATTACAGTGTGTACTCCAAAACTCATTTATTTGGCTTTGGAATGTGTCATCCATTTTTTAAACTGCAAATTTCCTTTCTTAGTTATATTTCTACTAGGCTACCATTAAAACTCCAATGGCTCACTATATATAATCTTAAAGATTCAGTGGTAGTAATAGCCTAATAATCCATGCAAGCTAGACTACTTTTTCCCTTGAAAGTTACTGAAACCATGTTTAAGATTTAATTGACATGAGCTACTAAAGCTGTTGACATTACTTCCTGGTCCCCTGTGTATAAGAGGCATTGAGTCTGGTTTTGAGAACTGGCTAGTGGACTACACTGGGCAACTGACAAAGTAGTTTCACTCACCTCAGTCAACTTATGGTGGCCTCAATGTATGTCTTTGCTGAGTATCCTCCTCCTGCTATGGCTAAGACAATCTCCTTTTGTTAACTTTTGTTAACTCCTTTTGAGTATCTCATTTTACTCCAATATGAAACTTAAATAGCTAGAAGACCAGCCTGAACAAGGTCCAGTCCTGTAACACCAATGGAGTTCAAATTCTGGTAGCTTTGTGAAGCTGGAAAAGCTTTATACATGGGAGCTGGAAATTGATAATATATCCTCCCATTCGAGGATTAATCTAGCTAAGTGCATAGAGGTTCATCATTAGGCAACTAACCACTAGATACATTAAACTTTTTAGCCATAACAATTCATGAAACTGTCTGCTAAGGCATGAACAGGTTCATATTTGTACTAGGGGAACAAGTAGCCATACCACTGAGATCAAGGCTCTTTGGAGTGAAGTAACTAGTACTAAAAGTAGTTTGCACTCACCGAGTACACACCAACTGAGCAAAAGGGAGAAACTAGCTGAGAGCTTATGGAGGAAAAAAACATATAGAATTAAAATTTTTCTTTGGATAACTCTTAAACAGTATAATGTACATAAAAATGCAATTGCACCTACTAACAATGTTTTGATACCAAAACAGTGCCTACAGTCAATCACAGAATCAGCATTGGAACACAGCTCAGAAGCCATATCATCCAAACAGTATCTGATCCAGAACCCATCCTACACCACTCCCAACAGATGGTCATTTGAGTCTTTGACTATGACTAATGATGGGGAACCCACTACGTTGGGTATACCCCACTGACCTTGGGATACCCCACTGACCTTGGGCATGTCTCTAATTTTTCTGAGCCTCAGTATGCTCATCCATGAGATGGATAGACAAGATGGCTTTTGACATCCCAGCCCTAAATCTACCATCATGCCACATCATCATGCTTTGGGACATAAAAAAACAAACTGATTTTTCTTGAGAAGTAGGAAGTATTCTTCTCTCTAAGGGAAGAGACTACAACTTCCAGAGGAAGCTTATTTCACTTTTATGAAATGATGAAAGGTTCAATTTCAGAGAAAACTGGAAAGACATATTAAATGAAGTAAAGTAAAGACAAGTAAACAATGAGTAAAGACAAGAAAACAATGTGTACAATAACAACAGCACTGTAAAGAAATATGACTTTGAGAGACTTAAGAACTGTGATAAATGCAATGACAAACCATGAATCCCAAGAAAAAATGGTAACTACCAAAATTCTGATAGAGAGGACAGAATAAGACACATTTTAGGGCATGGTCAGTGTGGGAATTTATTTTTCTTTACTATGTGTATTTATTACAAGGGGTTTATCTTTTGTTGTTGTTGTTGTGATTGGTAGGGGAGAGATGTAAGAGGAAAGGGAAAATGTTAATTAAAAAATGTAAAATTCAATGAAAAAAAGTCATGGGATTGGTAGCATATAATTCATCCTAAAAGGTTAGAATCAAATACTTTGCTAAAATCTGGGTAAATGATTCCCCTGTTTTGGTAGTCTATTTAATATATATATATATATATATATATATATATATATATATATATAACATTAATCTAACACCTGTTCTTGATGAAACTATGCTAACTTTTAGTGATCAATCCTTCTCATTTAAATGCTCCCAAATCATCCATGTGATAATGTGTTGCAGAATTTTTACCAGGAATCAAAATAAAGCACACTAGTCTAATTTGAGAATAACATCTGACCTTCTCCAGCCCTGGGTCCTTCTCCTATTCTCCATAATCTTTCAAAAATCACTAATATAACTCAATGATCATGCTTGCTTGTCCATTATCCTACATGATAATATTACTTTTGCTTATCTTTCCATTGATCCTCATACAAATGGATTTTTAATATGAGAAAATATACAAAGATATTCCCTCCCTATTATATATTCTATTCCTTTTGAATTAAGTATATACTTCTGAAGTTATATTCTAGAGATTTTATCCTGCCCAGTCTCAAGGATATCTATGAGGATAAATTTGCCTGTCAGGATCTATGGTTCACTTTATTTACTACCCATACCTTTTATATATAGACATCAGAGGCTATAAGAATTATAACTTGCTTTCTTGTTGACTATTATCTCCTTTGAATTTATAGTTTGTTAATCTTTCTGTGTTGTACTGCTATTCTGAATGGCATTGGTAGGTACAGATATGTATTTTTCTCCCACCTATATTTTCAATTCAAATCCCTCCTGATCAAATTCATATGACTACAAGCAAATATAATTTTACTAGCCGTTCTTAGTGCCCTAAATCCATAATTACCAGTACTATATTTTAATCTGTGGTCTAGAAAACCAAATTCCATTCTCAGATATATCTTCTTGGCCAAATATTGACACTTCTTTCTTTCTCTTCTATATTCTCTACTTTCAACTGGCAACAACAATAAAGGCAAGCAAGGTCTTTAATATTTTCCCCAAAACTTCATAGTCTTTAGTCAGGTTTATGGAAAGGCAAATTTTATTTATATATATATATTCATTTACCTCATCCCATTTGGAGTTATTAGATGCCAAAACGATCTTAACCATAGACCTTAGGCTAAGTATAAAGTTTTTGAAAGTCATTTGATGAGTGAAATGAAACCAGAAAAGAAGTCCCTTCAAATTGGTTGTGGAATTTCATCACACCCTCAAAGTATTGTATAAAATCATCATGTTAACCAGAGTTGAAGAATTCTTCAAAATTGGATCAAATATGATTTTTCAAGACATCTTTAAGAAGGGACAACCTGGAGGGCAATTAGAGGTCTCAGCTTTAGTTTGGGTTTCCTCCTTTTCCCCCAACTTTTGGCCAGAGAAGGCCCTTGAAAGCTTCAAAGGATCTGGACAGTTTCGGTTTTCTCAACTTCTCATCAGTGTCCAAGCATTTTCTGTTCCCTCCTCTTAATGTTGGAAAGTAGAATTTAGTGGCAATGTTTGCACTGGAATCCAAGAACAAAAGGGACCCAGATTTACCATGCTTAAGGGGTACTTACTGAGTACCTCATGAATTAGGAAAAGACTTATTTTTCAAGAGCTATGACATACACTTTGCCACAGATGTTCTCTAAGTTTGGGCTTACTTTACCCTGCACTGAGTATGTATTTGTGGGAGAGTATATCATGGATTTCAGGGAGGAAGGATTCTTTGCATCAGCTCTTCTTACTGTACAACCTTAGTAAATTACCCTTTATAAAATCTACTTAAAACTGGATGCACTGTTCAGTTGTTTTACAGTCATGTTCAACTCTTTATGACCTCATTTGGGGTTTCCTTGGCAAAGATACTGGAATGGTTTGTCATTTCCTTCTCCAGTTCATTTTACACATGAGAAAACTGAGGCAAACAGGGTTAAGTGACTTGCCCAGGATTACATAGCTAGTAAGTGTCTGAGGCAAGATTTGAACTCAGGAAGGTGAGTCTTCCTGACTCTAGGCCTGGCACTCTATCCACTGCATCACCTAGCTGCCCTAAAACTGGATTACTAAATGTTTCTTAACTGACAATCTTGAGAAGAATCATACTGTTTGGGGGTTCAAACAAATGGCACTAAAAATCAGTCATAGAGAGAGGATCATGGGAAGATGGAGAGTAGGTCAGAAAATTAAAAGATCTCAAGATTTTCCCCCACAAAAGTTAAAATAGCCCCTTAAAGTGAACAAAGTATGGGTGGAGATAAATAAGAATAGGGTATAATCTGGTCCTCCTGGGACAATTTGAGAAGATCAGAAGAAAAATCCCAAAATAAGGTTTTGTCCCTAAGAATTTTGTCCCAAGCTAGGGTCTGTTTTAACAGCAAGCAGCTAGCCTCTTAAACAACAAGCAGCAAGCCCTGGGGTTAGTTGATTGGGGAGGCTGCCTCAGCCCCAGCCACCAGAACTTTTATCCCCAGATAGCCAGGGGAGTCAGGCGACTGAGCCCGGGAAGATCTAGGGAACCTCTGCTGACCAGGAACCCAGACCCAGCTGTGCTGTGAAGAGTGGCAAGGGCAAGAAGGAATCAGCACACACCTGGTGAATGAAGAAGCAGTGGGGCAGAAAGCCCCTAGCTGTGAGCACTTACAGGAGGTTGGAGGTTTCACTTTGGTTTCAGGTTAAAGGGAAGAACTGAGGATCTGTGGCAAGAGGCACCATTTCTCATACCACAGGGCTAGAGGTGACTACAAATAATTAGGATATTACCACAAAAAAATGCACAGGCAAAAGAGAAAGAATCCAACTCTAGAAACCTTTTATGGGAAGAGAGATGACCAGGGTTCATCCTCAGAGGAGGATATTGAAGTAAAGGAACCCTCAAAGAATAATGTCAGATGGACACCTACCCAAAAAGAATTCATAGAAAATCTTTAAAGACTTCAAAAATCAAATGATAGAGATGGAGGAAAAACTAAAAAAGAAAATAAGAATAATCCAAACACTTAGGTATTTGAGGTGATTATGGGGGGAGTTCACGGAGTTCTCCTGCTTCTATGCCACCATCTTGACTCTGCCACCCAAGATCCAGAATCTCAAGGAAGAAAATGACACCTTGAAAATTAGAATAGGGCAAAGTGAAACCAATGAAATTATAAGAGATCAAGAAATTATTAAACAAAATATGAATAATGAAAAAAATAGAAGAGAAAGTGAAACATCTCATAAGAAAAACAATAGATTTGGAGAAGAGATCAAGAAGAGAAAATATAAAAATAATTGGAGCAACTGAAAGTTACAATCAAAAAAAGAATCTTGATACAATAATATAAGAAATAATCAAAGACAATTGTCCTGAAGCATTAAAATGGGGGAGGGGGGAAAGTAGAAATAGAAAAAATCTATTGATCATCACTTAAAAGAGATCCTATGAGGAAAACTCATAGGAATATTATAGTCAAATTCCAAAACCTCCAATTCATGGAAAAAATATTAAAAGCATCAAGAGTAAAGCAATTTAAATATGATGGTGCCACAATTAGAATTACACAAAACCTAGCAGCAGAGACATTAAAGGACCGTAGGTATGGGAAAACGACATATTGAAGAGCAAAAGAACTGGGGCTTCAGCCAAAAATATCAGACCCTTCAAAGTTAAATATTATCCTGAATGAAAAGAAAGGATATTTGATAAATTCTCAAACTTATAAGACTTTCTTTAAAAAATCCTGAACTTAAGAGAAGATTTAACATATAAGAACTAAGAGAAATATAAGGTATATAACAAAGACTGAATATAAGGGACCTGTAGGGATAGAATGTTTACTTTCTATATATGTAAAATGTAAAATGGATGTCCATGATTCTTACCAATAATTGGGTAGTCTGTAGGGAAGACTGGCGTAAACCTGAGGATGATATGAATTTATAAAGTTCAACCATTTAGGAACAGCTTAAAAGAGTAATTATTTGAGGTGCAAAAGGGAGAATTGATAGAGGAATTAGATGGGGGAGGAGGGCTGATAGTTCTGGTAACCTACTTTCATCAGCAATGTAAACAATACATACATATTTAGAAGAGTATAAAAGTCTTCTAAATGCAGAAGAAATAAAATGGTAGGAGTGTAGGGAGTGGGGAGAGGACAAGGGAGGGATCTTTAGAGGGTAGAGTGAAGGAATAGGTAAAACAGAGTGTTTAGACTTAGGGAAATGGGAGTATAGGGGAGGGATCCCCGGAGGGGGGTAGGCAAGTCATAGGACGGCAAGGTAGTGAGTAGAAGGAAAGTAGAGGAGGCAGAAGCAAGAGGAAACAAGAGATATAATCATACACAAAAAACAAAGGTCAGGAGTAGAATAGGTTTGGGCAAATATATGTCTATATATCTATTATATATGTATATGTGTATATATATATATATATATATATAATTATAGAGAAACATATCTAAACTTTATTGTAGCCTTCTGAGGGCAGGGAAAAAAAAGAACAAAGTAAAAAAGTGCACAGCAGAGAACAAAAGAAAACTCACAAGGAAGCAAAGAAAAGATGGACAATTCTCAACATGAGTATTATTTATCATATAGGCTTTCTTGAAATGAAAATCTATTGTTATATTTTTTGAATCCTCTCTTATATTCTGCAATGCACATGACATGCTTTTCCCCCTAACTTTATATTTAAGTTCCAATATTTAAGTTTATGATATGTTTTTGTTTCTTTTATCTATTCTATATTTGTATTCTAGCATTTGAGTTTAAAATAGAATTTTGGGGAAAAAAATCAACCACGACTCCACAGGCATGCCACTAGAACCATATAGCCCTGATCAGGGTTCCAAGATTCATCTATGAGAGTAAAAGTTGGGATATACCCAGAGATTACATGAGCTACATTTTCTCAATGGCTTTTGATTTAATGATATAATGGATGTCAAATATTTTGCATACTTGAAGGTCTAATAAATATGACATTATCTTCATCTTCATCATCATCATTATCATCATCATCTTGACAGTATTCTTTGTCCCCACAAGACTCACATGGAGTAGGTAGTGATAATCACGTTTGACAAATTTCAGGAGGGTATATGTTATATTCCAGAAACATACCGTGGAAGGCAGTTGACCTCTGTCAATATCAGGTTGACAATAGTTGTCTTTGTACCTCTTAGGAAGGAATCACTAATCACTTCTAGGCAACTCTTCTTCCTATAACTATTAATGGGTGATTTCTCAGTTGATGGTACTCATAGAGTCATATTACCATGTCCTGGAATTTAAAAATACACATGCTATTCCTGAGAAGGTCCAGGAAAAGAAACTCACACCAATTGCTTGATTCCATATATTCAGCTGTTCTCTTCCTATTGCCTTTCTTCTTTGTCACCTGTTTTCCAACCTCCTGATATGGTTTAGGATTCCCCTCTGCCTCTTCATATACTTTTCCCTCATTCTTTCCTCCTTCAAACACTCCTATTTTTTTTTAAAGAAATACTTCATTAACCCCTGATAACATGGAGACTAAAAATGTATGGCTCCGATTCTTTTACCTCCTCCTTTAGGGCAAAAAAAAAAAAAAAAAAGTGTTTGTACATAAATGGGTATACTGGGCTGGAAGAAGAGAAAAAGATGACATATGTTCTGCAGGATACAGTAAAATTCTTCTTGTCCTCTAAATCTGATTTAAGTGAAATCCTTACTCCTCAATAGTTTGTTTGCCTAACCTTCACAACTGATAGCTGTTTGTCACATCTGTTTGCTACACTGAATGAAGGTATAAATCTGTGACTACAGCCAAACCAACTGCTTTCATAAAAGTATTCCTTTCAAGCCAGTGCAATGTATCACACTGAGAAGAAGCAAGAGCAGAAAGAAAAAAGAAAGTCACCAATAAGGTGGTGAAGATTTGTACTGCACATCAGCTGGAAAACAATGAATGAACCAACTATGTCAGCTAAAATACTATATTTAAGCTTGGATAATCCCACAATAATACTTAATCATTTGTGCTACGTATGTCCAGTACCTGCTTCTGGGTACCTTTCAATACAAATGTGAAATCAGGAGTTAGTTCAACTGATTCCTTCAGAGTGGTAACATCAAGCAGAATTTGACCACAGCTCTCATAATTGGTTACTTCAGTAATTCTGATTCATAACATTTATGGATTCTTGAGTGATATGAACTCTGACCTCTAACCAAAAGAGATACCTATGAGCATCCTCAGGCCCCACAGAGAGACCTAGATCCAATCAGCAAAGATTCCCGCAACTTTTCTCTCACTAGCACCCAGTCTACTCATTCTCCCAAAGCTCTACAGCATGATCTCGAATACAAACCAACAAGCACATATTAAACATCTCCTATATTCTAAGGATTGGAGATACAAAGACAAAATCAATATAAGTCCCTTCTGTTAAGAAGCTCTCATTCTGCTGGCAGTTTCAACATATATAGAGGGAAAAAATACATACATAATAATTTGAAGATGAGGAAGAGATTACTAGCAAGTAATGGGATCAGGAAAGGCTTCCCATTGGAAATAGTCCAGGAACTAAGCCTTAAAACAAACCAGTGATTCTAAAAAGCAGAAGTGAGAATTTGATCCAAGAAACCTATCAGCTGCCCAAGAACAAAAACTATTTGAGGAAGACTCCAAATTCATGAGAACTGATGGGATACCTGGAAAGTGGCTGGGAAAAATGAATTTGGGTGATCTTTCTACATCATATATTGCAATAAGCACCAAATGGATATAGAACCCAAGTATAAGAAGCTCACATAATTTTAAAAATTGGAAGAAAATGGCCAATGGTACAATTTACAAGTATAACTAGGAGGAAAATTTTTAACTAAACAAGGGATCAGGGCAATTACAAAACAAGAAAATTCATAATTTTGGTTATATAAGTTGGAATGATTTTGCACAATTTCAATGCAGCCAGGATCTAAAAAGAAATTGTTGATTGGAATTAAAAAAAAGTCTTGCAACTAATATCAGTGACCAAGTTCTGATATACAAAATATATAGGAAATTAACTGAAACATGTAAGACCAAAAGTCATTTTCCAGGAGATAAATTACCAAAGGGTACAAATGACAGTTCTCAAAAGAAAGTTACAAACAATGAGCAAATTTACTAATAAATGCCACAAATTGCTAATAATAAGAGAAATACAAATTAAAACAACTCTGAAGTTCCAACTCACAGATGGAACCAGAAAATGGCATATCAGAATGGATGCCAGAAAATTGGCAAAGATGACAAAAAATGGGAATAGCCAAGGTTGTAGGAGTTTTGGAAGGACAGGCACAGGGGAGCTATAAATTGAACCAACCATTCTGGAAAGAAATTGGAATTATGTTTTTAATAATTAAAATATCCATGCCCTTTGACCCAGAGATCCCACTACTGGATATATATTGTAAAGAGGTTTAAAAAAGTAAAGAAATGTCAATTCTATAACAAAATATACACAGCATGACTTTTTGTGATAGCAAAAAAATTGGAAACAAAATGGGTGTCCATTGATTGAAGAATAGATAAATGTATTTGAATGTAATGGGATATTGTTATACCTTAAGATTGATGAATATAAAGACTTCCAAGAAATCTGGGAAGACTTATATGAACTGATTCAGCCTGAAGTAAACAGAAATGGGAAAATAATGTGTCTAGTGACCAAAATAATGCAAATTAAAAGATTTTTTAAAAAACTGAATAAAGTAATTAACAATAACCAAACTTGGCCATGGAGAAGAAATGACTATGAATGAATGAAAAGAATCTATTAAGCACTTACTACATGCCAGAAATTATGCTAAGCATTAAGAAGAAAGTAAAAGAAACAATAATTCCTACTTTCAAGAGCTTACATTCTAAAAGGGGAAGACAACATATATAGAAGACTAGTGATAAGAAGAATGTTTTGGTCTGGGAAGTAAGAGGGTTGGAGAGTGGAGTCATAGTCATAGTTGGTATATCCTTTCCAGGAATAATAGTGTTGATTTGATTACTATTCTCAGAGTAAGTGTAATGTTAATGAAATAGGAAGATCTTCCCTGCCCCTTAATAGGCCTATGTGATCTGTTCAGAGCTGTGGTCCAGCCCACAGTTTGAGCCACATGGAGCCCATGGTTGGAGAAGCCTTCTGAAGGGTGGAGCAGGAAAAGAGAGTGAGACAGAGCTGGGAGAGATCCAGGCAGAGTAGCTAGTGAAAGTGAGAGGGGGAGGAATTTTGCCTTGTTTGTGGGGAGGTCTAACAGAGGGAAGGCTTGGGGATGGTGGTGCTCCCTGGATGGGTGATGTGTATAAACTTCTTTGTTACCATGGTGGAATTGGTTTTCTAGTATCTGAATAAATATTTTGGTTTTGCCTTTAAGGAAGAGAGTTATTTTTATTTTACAAATTTACCCTGGAAATACACATGCATATTCATAGTGGCTGCTACGGGTATAGCAGTGACGATACAGCAAGATAGCAAGTGAAGAGTTGGGAGGATACGAGGGTCATTCATGTAATGGCATGGCAGAGGATGGCCACAGTGCATCATGGTAAGTCTGGGGCGCCCAAATATAGTAAGCTCTGACACTAAAAAGCCCTGGGCTGCAAGCCCTGTGTCAAGAGCTGAAGTTGCAAGGTAGAAAATGGAGGGTAGATAACAACAGTTGGAGTAGAGAAAATGTGCTTCCTCCTTTCATTGAAAGTAGTAGAAAGATGTACCTCATTGAAGAGGTAAAGAAATATAAATGCTGTCAGATTTGGTCAATGGTTCATTTGGTTTTGCTTAAGTTTTTTTTTCACACTTTTATATTTATTTCAAGGGGATATGATACAAAAACATAAGACGTCAATGCTAGGATAAACTACCAAACCAGAGGATTAAAGATGAAACACTGCTCTCCACCTCCCGACAAAGAAGTGACGAACTTAAAATGCAGGGAGGAACATATAATTTCAGGCGTGGCCAATGTGGAAATTTGTCTTACTGGATTATACAAAACTCATGATGAGAGTTCTTGTTTCATTTTGTTGCATTAATGGGGCAGGGTAGTGGAAGGAACACATAATAAATGCATATAAAAACAAATAAATTAATCCTTTTTTAAATCATAAGGTATCAATAAACTTCTAAAAGAAACAAAAAAGAAACCTATTGGTAGTCTTTTTCATTATCCAGCTCCCCTAAGTATCCTGGAAGCAGTGCCAATACAATCAGTTGATACTCATTTCAACTGTTTGCCCACAGCCCTGGTGCTTTAGGGGGGATCTCAAGGTCAGCTCCCACCCACTGCACAAGGTTCCACCTGATGTCTCTTCTGCCTCCACTCCTAAAAGCACCCTTTTCTCCCTGCTATATTAACAAAGTATACTGACATGTTTCTTCTTTCTTCCTCTGTGTTATTTTCCACCATTTAGAAATTTGTAACAGTGTCCTCTCTTAGTGTAGACAGGGCCCTAGCATATTATCTTCTACAAAAATGTCAGAATATACCTATCTTTGCAGAAAAGACCCAAATATCACAAATCTTACATTATTTCATTATTATAAAATGCTACATAAAGCTCTGAATTTTGTTGGACAAATCTCTGTGAGAACATAAATATTATGATTAATGCTAACTCTAGGACTGTAAGATCTCAGAGCCAATCCTCAGTGATAAGGGATCCAAGGCAAATCACACCATGCTCACAAATCACACTGTGCTCACATCCTATCTGCTCAAAGTTATATAAGGGTGAAATCTGATTAAATGAACATCATCTGGGAGATCCTTAAAAGGGGAATTGTCATTTTAAAAAGTGCTTGAAGGGTAGATATAAAAGACAGAAGCAATTTTTGCCTTAGTTTTAGTTACAGGATTTATGGATTAGTTTGGATATATATATGCATGTGTGAGAAAGAGAGATAAAAATAGAGACAAAAACAGAGAAAAAGCGGGAGAGCAAGAGGGAGAGAGACAGACTGACCCTGATTAAAACTCATGTATAACACAATATCAGACTTACCTGAGGCTCAAAGAGTTTACCTGATTCAATCATGGGTATAACTGTCAAAGGTAAACCTTGAATTCAGATCTTCAGCCCAAGTTCATCATTCTATCCACTATACCACAAATGGCCCTTGACTGGTACATACATACATGCAAAATGCAGAGAAGAAGGGAGGAAGGAAGGAAGGAAGGAAGGAAGGAAGGAAGGAAGGAAGGAAGGAAGGAAGGAAGGAAGGAAGGAAGGAAAGAAGGAAGGAAGGAAGGAAGGGAGAGAGAAAGGAAGGGAGAGAGGAAAGAAGGGAGGGAGAATGGATTTATTAATATAAGCAAAAAAACAGTAACTGCATTCAAAAGATTGACATTCTAACAGGAGTTAATTCACAAGAGGGAGCTTGAAGCAGGGGGAAGTAGGAATACAGTTTTGAAGTCCAAAAAAGTCAAGCAGATGGTGAGGGGATGAGAAGAGATCCTTCAGTCTGAGACCCTCCACAAAATGGAGACCCCAACAAGCAATCACCAATGGGAACAAGGTGTGAGCCTTGCAGAGGGACAGATTGTGGTAGGTCACTCCAGGGTGAGAGGCCCCAGTTCTCAGGCCCTGAGGGAAGTTCCAGGTTCAGCTCACGATGAAGGAAGCACAATTTAAAAGTCTGATGGAAGTCAGGAGGGAAGCTACAGAGGACAAATTCACTTTCATGTTCAAGCGAGAATTTTGTTTCTGAACATACACATCCATTTTGGAACAATGACTTGGACTCTTTGCAAGATGACTATTAGGACGCATCTATTTAAAATAAAATAAAATGGAGGAAATCTTTCAGAATGAAATGCATAGTATCATCGATTTAAAGCCAGTAGGAATTGTACTGGTCCAAACCCCTCCCTTTACAGATGAAAACACTAAGTCTTAGAGAAATTACGTTTGATCACACAGGTGACAAATGGAAAAGCTGGAATTTAAACATGTGCCCTCAAACTCCAAATTCATACTCTTTCCACTAAACTGCACTGTCTCCACATATTACCTGTCTGTCATCTGGCCTTTTTTCAGATTAAATTCTCCAGTTTATTGTAAAATTGTACATTTGAGAACTTGGGACTACATTCTCCAGTTTTCTGAATTCTGTTTAAAATGCCTATGGGATGAGTGTGACCATAAGATGTTATCATCACCAAATAAAAGAATAAACCAAAAGTAAAATCACCTTAGTAATACCTTTTGAATTCTTCAAGGAGGAAATCATGTGGAGTTAGATTAGAGCTGATAGACAGAAAATGGAAGCCTAGGAGTCTTAATGGATGACTAGTTCAGGAAATTGCAGCTCTCTAAAACTCACTTTTAGTAACTAGAGAACAGAAAAGGTCATGAACACAGAAGATACTGGAACTGGAAGAGAATTAATTGATTATTAAGACTCAAAGAAGCCCATGCAACACACCACTAACTATAACACTAGTTTTGTGTAGTAATTTTTAAATCAAAGTGTGAGCAAGAGCTAAAATATTTTTTCTTAAATTCAGTTCTATTTTAAGTTCTAAATTTCTCCCTCCCTCCTCCCCCTCTCTAACTTATTGAAAAGGTAAGAAAAGCAAAACTCATTATAAATACGTGTAGTCTTGCAAAACGAATCCCCACACAAGCCATGTGCAAAAAAAAGAGACAGAAAGGAAAGGAAAGAAGAAAGGAGAGGAGAGGACACTTTAATCAGTACTCTTTCTGGACATATATAGCATGTTCTTTAGAATCATGGTTGGTCATAATGTTAATGGGAATTCCTTAAGTCTTTTAATTACCTTTACAATATTGTTATTATTATATAAATTGTTCTCCTGGTTCTGCACATTTTAACTTGCATCAGTTCGAACAACTCTTCCCAAGTTGTTGTTTTTTTAAACCATCTCCATCTTTTTTATAGAGCACAATAGTATTCCATCATATTCATATACATGAATAACTTGTTCAGCCATTCTTTAATTGATGGGTATCCCCTCAACTACAATTCTTTGCTACCACAAAAAGCTACTATAAACATTTTTATACATATGAATCCTTTTCTTCTTTCTTGGGGTGTAACTAAAATATTTTCAATCCAACTCCTTTCCCCAAAGAGGCTTATGGTTACTATAAAATCATGGAGCCAGAGAATATACTAATAGCTAAAAAGACCCAGTCTAGTTATCTCTCCCTTCCAGGAAATAGGAAATACATTCTTATTTCCCTAGTTGCCCCATTTATAAGATTATAAATATTTCTTTTTAAACACCATGGATTTAAAGGAGTATTAGAAGATTCCCAAACTCTCAATCTTCAGTGTAATAGGGCAGAGGAAGGCAAAAGCCAATCATGTCTTCTTAAGTGACAAGTATTAAAAGGAGTCTTCCTCCCTGCTCCCATCACCAATTGTGCAGAAGCATAGAAGACTGCTTCCACCAATATAGACCATAACCTCCACTTTTATATAAACAGGTTTCCCCACTAGGATATGTGGCAATCTCTATCTCACTACAGAATAAACTGAAGATTTTAGTTGACTCACCACTCAACCTGGTAAGTCAACTTTTCCTGTCAACTTCTTAAGTCATTTTCTCCTGGTTAGTCAAGTTGGTAAGAAAGGTCCTATTTCCTTAGCAGGCAAAATAGAGGCATACCTCTTTTAATTGCATTTTGCAGATACTACATTTTTATGAAGGTTTATGAAGGTTTGTGGCAACCCTGTATTGAACAAGTCAATCAGTGCCAATTTTCCAACAGCATGTGCTTACATTATGTCTCTGTGTCACATTTTGGTTATCCTCAAACTATTTCAAACTTTTTTCATTATTATTATATCTGTTGTGGTGATATGCGATCTTTGATGTTAGTATTGTAATTGTTTTGGGGCTTTGCAAACCACACCCATATAAAATGACAAAATCAATAAATATTGTGTGAGTTATAACTGCTCCACCAATCTGTCTTTCGCCTATCTCTCTTGTCTGCCAGCCTCCCGTATTCCTTGAGACACAAGAATATTGAAAATAGGCCAGTTAATAACCATATAATGGCTTCTAAGTGTTCAAGTGAAAGGAAGAATCAATCTACGCAGCAAACTTTCTCATTTTAAGAAATTGCCACAGCCACCCCAACCTTCAGTAACCGTGATCTGTCAGTAGCCATCATTATAAAGGCAAGACCCATCACCAGCAAAAAGATTATGAGTTGCTGAAGGTTCAGATGATGGTTGAGCATTTTTAGCAACAAAGGATTTTTAATTAAGGTATGCATATTATATTTTTAGACATAATACTACTCCATACTTAACAGACTATAATAGAGCATAAACATAACTTTTATATACACTGGAAAATCCAAAAATTTGTGGGACTCGCTTTATTGTGATATTCACTTTATTGCAGTGGTCTGGAACCAAACTCACAGTATCTCTAAGGTAAGCCTGTATAGCGGTCCAACAAAACAAAGGGCCAATAATAATGTGTATGCTAAGATCATAATGCTTGCTGTAAAAAAAAATGGGCATTCATACAGACAATAATGTGCTTTCCATTTTTATATTATGGATTATGAATCCCTGCCTCCCAAAAAAACTGTTACACAGATTTCTATGGAAGCATATTTTTACAAATATGGGTAAAAATATCCACAAGAACATGCTCTATATGAAGGATAAAATTCAAGTGTGTGTTGGGGGGGATAAAGCTCCTAAGAAATAATCATGTCCTTTCCAAGTAGGTCTTTAAGGCCTCCAAGACACTTCCTAATTTTTATCACAACTAAAATTTCACCCTTTAACTAGACTAAAATCTAGCTCTGCCTCTTCTCTCTAAGTAAGAGATACTCTCATATAATAACTTTTTGCTATCTCTCATTTCCATTATATTCTGCTTTTGAATGAAAATGGCTTAGAATAACATATACATCATGAAGTGGGGCTGCTTTTACAAAGTAACAAAACAACCATTCTATTTTGAGCTGAAATGTTTGGCTTTTCGTGTTCTACTCCTTCAGAAAATACTTTGCTTACAAAGTAAGAGTCTTTGGAATGAAGTCATTTGAGTGGTGTGCCCTTTACAGCAGCATTCTACAAATTCCCCTATTTCCAAATAAAGTTGTGGGCATTTTTTTCCAGCACCACAGTGCTTTGCTATAAAAACTTATTTCAGTCACTTGGTTATCTGGAAGTCTGATAACAGCACAAGAATAAGAGTTCCTTGGAGCCCTTCTCCAGAATAAGATCTTAAAAGCAGCAATAGGAAGAAAACAGTAGAACGGAATTTTAAGTGGAGACTATACAATAAAGTTAAGTCATAAAATTAAACCTGAAAAAGTATGTGCAGAATCTTCCTACTAGATATGATAAAAGGAATCCATCATTCTAGATCAGTGGTTCTCAACCTTCCTAATGCCGTGACCCTTTAATATAGTTACTCATGTTGTGGTGACCCCCAACCATAAAATTATTTTCATTGCTACTTCATAACTGTAATTTTGCTACTGTTATGAATCTATCTGATATGCAGGATGTATTTTCATTGTTACAAATTGAACATAACCCACAGGTTGAGAACCGCTATTCTAGACGTGTGGGGAAAAGTAACCTAGCACCTGGAGTGAGTCAAATCTGAAATCAGAGACAGAGTCAGACACTTAGTACCTTTGTGAACCAGGGCTAGTCTGTCTTCATTCAGTGTCTCCATCTGTGAAATGGGAATAATACTAGTACCTACTTGCCAGGATTGTTGTGAAGGTAAAGTGAGATGATATTTGTAAGGTGCTTTGCAAACCTTAAAGTACTGTTAGAAACACTAGATATTAATTGCAAGTTATAAAAAATGTAGATGGTGTGGAAAGAGCTGCATATTTCAGTGAAAAGGGGTGTGTATGTGTGTGTGTGTATGTGTATGTGTGTATGTATGTGTATGTGTGTGTGTGTGTGTGTGTGTGTGTTTTAAGGTTAGCATTTGAAGAATGATCTGAATGTTCTGAAGTAGAACTGGCTGTCTTTTCCAGATAATGCAAACATGCACCAAGTTTACTTTTGAAATGAGCCATTTATCTGATTAGAACTACCTCATTCAGACATTCAAGAATGCCAATGGCCCTGTTTATATTCCAAATACCTAATATTGCCACTTTTCTAGTTACACACCTTTGAATCCAATCCTCCAGTTATTCTAGACATGTAACCCTGGAGTCAACCAGAGGCTGGCAGGAAAAAAGGCTGTTACTCTTGTGACAACTAGCCGAGTTAAAGTATGTTTCAGGGCCTTGAAAGAGTTAACATGGTTTCCCAAAGTGCCTAATTTACTCCCAGGCATTCCCTTATGCACTGAGGGAATCTGGCTCAGTGTCTTCATAATAACAGAACAGAAATAGACAAATGTTCTTTAAGTAAACTCCCTGGAAACTGGATTATTTTTTTCTCCAGATATTTATTGATGGGAGAAAAAAAAATAACCTTAAAAAATGCCTTTGCCCTACCCTTTGGCTACTCCCCTAGACTCACATCTGCTTATTCCTACCTGAATAGTCAACTCTCTCAAATACTGGAGATGGTTCAGGAGGTCATCTGGTAGACCACCAGAATAGCGCTCTCAGAGTCCAGTGGGAGTTTTTATTTTTTCACTTGTTCTACTATTGGAAATATGAGGTTGGGCTGAAAGCTTGGACAAACATCTCCACCCTTTGATCCTCTTTTAATCAAGGAAAGTCATATTTTTGTTTGAGAAAAAAGTTGTTAGCCCATGACTATCTTCACAGTAGTAAAAGAAAAGGAATGTTTATGAAATCAGTATAGAAAATAGTGTGCTCTAAAGCTACATGAGTACTTAGAGTACTTTAGGCAATAAATAAAACAAGTTATACCCATCTAGATAGCACTCTCATTTCTGTTTTTGTAAAGAATTTACTCTTTGTTTTACCCTTTTAAGATTGGTGTTTGCAATGAGGGGCATAAAGGGAAAGAAGGTAGTTAAGAGACTAGGGTTCCAAAGAATAAAACAAGAAGAAAATGGAAAGAAAGCCAGAAGGAATCACCAACAAGCAGGACAGCTTTAAAAGTTACATAATGAATTTATCATATACTTAATAAGAAAAGCAAGCTGTGCATAACAGATTAACAGTTTCATGATTAAGTCCTTCCTTCTTTTTCATAATGTATTAAAAAAGCTCATTTTATCTGCTGTTTGTTAGGTTCAGAATAATTTAACAGAATAATTAAATTGAAAATTTTACCTGTATGTTTAACTGTAGGGGAAAGAGGCAAATTGGATTACAGCATTAGATGTGGAATCAGAAAGACAGGAGTTCAAATTCTACCTCAGAAGCATACTAGCCACATGACCCTGGGCAAATAACATAACCTATCTGTGCCTCAATGTCCTCTGTAAAATTAAAGGTTTGGGTCTGATGTCCTCATAGATTCCTTTCAGTTCTAAAATTATGAGGCTGTGATCTATAATGTGGTTTAGTGGAAAGAGCAATAGAAATCAGAAGACCTAGGTTCTAGCAATGGTTTTACACTTAACCAAATCACTTAATTTTACTGGGTCTTAGTTTCCTTATGGGCAAAATGACTAATTTATACTAAATAACTTCTAATATATAAAATACAATTAGCTTCACTTCTACCCTCAGCTTGACCAAAAAAAAAAAAGGGGAATTCCCATTTCAAGCTGGGTGAAGTCCTACTTCTCAAGTTTATCTTGAAAAATTAATGCCCACAAAGATTTTCAAAGCACCCATTTTGTGTTCCAGAAAGATAAAATATCAACATCCTAAGTCCATGTCTTATTAAGCCACAAAGCAGTCTAGAAATCAATGGGAGACTCAAAAGATTAAACAGAGACATCATTTCCTCACAGAAAACAGGATAAAATAAATCTAAAGTTGTGTCACTCATTGTTTTAAATGAGGATGGAAGTAATCATACCATAAGAACTAATAATGAACTTTCAAAAAGATCAGAGTCTGATTATTGCTAATAGCAAAATGTTTTAAAACACATGAGCTCTGTGTCCTGAAAGCAGCAATGGGTGTTGATCTTCCTTTGCCAGAAATGGGGGTGTGTGTGTGTACGTAAAAAGAGTTTTTGGCCAGAGGCTGTACTATTTAAAGGATGCAAAGATTTAAGCTGGCATCCAACAAGCTACTATAAAACAATAGATGTCTTAGTTCACTGATCCAAAGTCTACTCCACACACAACATGGACAAAAAACCAAGGGATATAGGGGAGAGAATTGCACAAAACTTCCATTCAGGCTTCCATGACAAGTGAGTACTTCTTCACATGGGGAATGATTTTTAAAAATAATTTTAGTAGCAGATATTTATCTAAAGGCCCTAACTACCAATATGGTTCTGTAAATTTTTTTTGTTATTGTTTTTGTTAATTTTAGGGCTTGACTTTGAAGGCAGATGTATTGATATTCTACACTTCTGCATGAGCCATATCAAGGAAGGGAGAATGGGAGAAATGTGCAGAATCTCAGTAGCACAAAGGATACATGAGCTGCACAAATCCAGAGACATCTCCATCCCATTTGTTCAGACTGTTTATACCTGACCTGTAGTAGAGACTTCCAAGCTTGTACTGGACTCATTAGCCGCAACTGAACACATTGTACCTTGATCCTGACATCATGATGTCATTGGTCCTCTTTGAATAGAAACAACAAGAAAGTAAGCCTGTGAAAAGAGCACTAGATTTTGAGTCTAAGGACCTAAACTCAAGTTCTAACTCTAACTTCTAACTCTTACTGTCTGCATGACCTGGTTCAAGTCTGCAAAATGAAGGAACTGAAGTAAATGATCTGGATAGTCTCTCAGCTCTAATTCATATGAGCCAATAAAGATCTGCCAATCAATTAATAAGTATTTATTGTATGTTTGGCACTGTGCTAGGAACTGGGGGGAAATACAAAGAACAAAGCAATTCCTACTCTCAGACACACATCACACAACATCACATCAAGGAAAACTGCGCTGAGGTCCTAGAACAGTGGTTCTCAACCTTCCTAATGTCGTGACCCTTTAATACTTGTATGTGGGCATATCAACATGTGGGTGGACCCGTCTGGAGACAGATAGAGGAGCGGTGTCTTGGTTCCTAAGACCATTGGAAATATGTGTTTTCTGATGGTCTTAGGCAACCCCTGTAACGCCTGTGAAAGGGTTGTTCGACCCACAGGCTGAGAACCACCGTCCTAGAACCAGAGGGTAAAAAGGACATGCAAGTATATGCAAAATAAATAAAAATAAATACAAGGTAGTTAAATATAGCAAAATTTGAAAAAAAAAAAGGGCACTAGCAGTTGTGGAGATAAGGTAGAATGTGAGGCTTGCTCAGTGTCTTGGAAGAAAAAATTCTCTGAGGCGGAGGTGAGAAGTGCTAGCCATTGAACATTTTAAAAAGTTATCAATAAGTATTCTGGCTTTGAGGAGCTTACAATCAAATAATTCAGTATTTCTCAATTTATATTCTGCAAGAGGGGATCTACAAAGAAAAATGCTGTAATAAAATGTGACAATTGGGAAACTATGTGGAATAGTTGTGAAATACATATAACAGAATCCTAAACCAAAGCAATCTTAGAGATCATCCTAATCTGATTTTTCAAATGAAAAAACTGAGAACAAGAGAGCAGAAGTGACTTTTCCAAAAATACACAGGTACTAAGCAATAAAATTATGATCTCACACTCCAAAGTGTTAGACAAGCACGTCCAACAAAACCATCTGCTTTATTGGTGGGATTTCGGGGTACACAATGATGTCTGATTGGCCATTTTAGGGAGCAAGCAGACATTGGTCAAAACTTATTATGTGGGCTAAAATTTGGCTTCTTATTAGTCCAGAATCAAAATTTGACTCTTCTTTGATGAAACAATACAACTGCTTTGGGAAGAATACTCACAAAAGAACTGATGGTATATGTTTCTAAAATTAACCATTGTAAGACAGGTCATTGTTTATTTTACTTTTTAAAGAAATGTCCTCTGTGGATGATTGAGTAAAAATGGGAAATGGGAAAAGAGAAGAGAACAAAAGAGTTAAAAGCCAAGACTGTGAGGACAAAACAAATATCCATGAACTAGTTCAAATTGTTCCAGGAATGCTTTTCCAGGTTATCAGGAACAATGAAGAAGTCTTTTACAATACAATACAAATACAATTTTACAATACAAATAAAACTAGAAGACTTCTGTGTGAAAACCAAGAAGAAAAGGGATCTGAAGAGGCAGCAGTGAGTCCTGACCAATGTCGGGAAGTTAAAGGGTGTGGAAATGGCACAAAGAGGAGGAAGGGAAGGATTTGACACCCGGGGCTAAGAGACAAATTTGAGGTTCTTTCTGAAGAGTTGCTCCGGGAAGGAAGCAAGCATGTGCCATAGCCCTCTAAGGAATGATTAAAGGAATGATAAAATGGGTCCACAGGTGCTGCCAGATGAAGGATCATCCAGAATGCATCAAAGGAAGAAGAAAAGAAGAGTGGAAGGCGGCTGATGCCTCTGCTTAGTATTCCAACAGCTAACAGTCAACTTGATAACAGAGAAGTCACTGTCTTTCCAGGGCTTATATCCAGAATGTGACAGAGAACCTCCCAAGACTTGTCAAACTGGATAACTAATACCTACTTCTGGCTACTCACAAGGGTACAAATGATAGGGCCAAAAGGAATCTCAGAGGCATTGGCAAATATTACAATGTTTTGATCAAAAAACTAAAGATTTTAGAGACACAGCTGGTGTATTCATTACTCCTGACCATCAAAGGCAAGGCATTCAGAAGAGAAAAGCTGATTTGGGAAATGATCAGTTATATCATCTGTATTTATCTGTGTGTGTGTGTGTGTGTGTGTGTGTGTGTGTGTGTGTGTGTAAACATGAGGAAGATTTATTCCCAAATTCATAGAGATTCTACACTTGAAAGGGTAGTTATGAAATGGCTTGTGCTTATGTCCCAAGTTAGAGAACATGACTCCCTAACAGTAGGCTGGGGGCTGGGTTCCCAGTCCGGTTCTAGGACAGGTCATTCTTCCTTGTGAGGCTCCACACAGTGACACCCAGTAACATAAGAAAAGGGTAGATTATAAGTATTGATGATAATATAAAACCTGGCTAATGTATTCTTTAACAGAACAAATTCAAGAAAAACATAAATGTTAGTAAGGATTGGATATGGCAAAGCCCACCCATTGTCCCCTCTCTGAGGGCGTGTTTCTCTCCTTTCTCCTGATCCTATGGTTTTATAGAAGGGAAATGGAGATGGTCACATCAGCTCTTGCTCCAATCTGTTACTGCTGACATGGGATGGTTATCACTTCTCCCTCAATTCTCCTTAAAAATCTCATGTAATCTATACCTGTGAGTGAAAATCTCTATGTGTTCCTCGAAGGGCTGATCTCCCCTTAATGTCCTCTCTTCTCAAAGATCTCTGATTTCTCTTTCTCTCTCTCTCTCTCTCTCTCTCTCTCTCTCTTTCTCTCTCATATACATGTGTAGCATGTATTTATATATATACATATATATAAAATGGATATATATACATACAATATATAGCATAGTATATAATATATAGTAAATATCATATAATACATAATACGTAGTATATATACACACATCATACATGTGTGTATGTGTATTTATCTTACATAGTAACAGACACACATAATCTCAGATGGTTTTGTGGTCAGCCTACCCCTTGTCCTGCATGGTTTTTATATATGTGTGTGTATATATATATATATATATATATATATATATATATATATATATATACACACACACACACACACGCATACACATATGTATGTATATGTATGCATGTATATGTATGTATATATGTATGTATATGTATATATGTGTATACATATATGTATATATGTACATACATACACATGTGTATTGGTACATATGTATGTGTCTATATATATTCTGTAGGCAATTTCCTCCCTTTTTCAATATGAAGCTCTTTTCATTAAATTTGCAAGATACAAAACAAACACACTTTTAATAACCCTTCTTAGGTCACTCCATCCCTGGTGAGGGGTGTGTTGTTTCTTTATTTTAAGCCATGCATGGCCCAGAAATTCATATCCTGTACTTAAAACACCATCTTTTTAAGTAGCTGTAATCATAGAAAGTGTCTACAATGCAAGAGTATATAGCAGTGGAGCCACCCAAAAGTTTTCCAATATTCCAATGCATAAATGATGTGAACAATGTGAAATATTCCCTCTGATGATGAAGCCCATCCATGCCAGCTCAGAACTGTACAACTCTAGTCTACACCTTCTTAAAGATTTGACACAGGAGTTCCACCCAACATGTGGAAAACCCTCCTAAAATTCTTTTGACATTGTAAAGATACAAATGGATCATGCCAACTGTCCACTTGATCTCTCTTTTGTTATGTGACCAGCTGATGTTTTTTTTTTACCATACATTTCTTTGATGAAATACTTTACATCACTTCTCTGTAGTTCTTTTTAATGTATTACAGCCTGCTTATCCCTACCATATGGCTCTCCATTTCACTCTGAGTGGAATTCCATTTAAATTCTCCAAAGACTATACTATAGCGTCCCATAACTTACAACTAGACAACATCTACAGAAGTATATTAACATAAAAATACAGGTCTTTATATCCAGAAGATGTCTGGGATCATCACTGAAAGAACCTTAAGATTTATCCAAAGCAAATCAGCCTGATCTCGTATTCACTTCTAGGCCCAATTCACTGTTTATGTGTAATATCTATCACATTTGTATATATACATACATCACATACTCCACATCATGGTCTGGATAATGGGATTTCTTCAACCACTTAGTTTTCCTGCATACATATTAAAATCAATCTTTTTTAATTACTATATGTCTAGTGTAGGTGAGATTTTCTGGGTCTTAATGCAATCAGAGCAATATGCTCCTTAAAGAGAAGTACCCATATCTCTTTAACTTGCACTGTTTACTAGAACTACTATGTGACTATGGTAAATACCTTTTATTAAGGTGAGGGAAAGGAATAAACATTATATGATACCTATTTAGTGCCAGGCACTGTGCTAAGTGTTTTTTATATATATCACCTGATTTTATCCTTACAACTCTTCAATGTAGAGCCTGTTATGCCCATTTTACAACTTGTGAAACTAAAGCAGAGATTCAGGTCAAATTTAAACTAAGGTCTTATTGATTCCAGGCCCAGCATTCTATTCACTGTGTCACCTAGTTGCCTCCATGTTTGATGATCATATATCTCCCACTTTTCTCTCTCACTTGGTGATAAGTAAGGAAATATAAACAACCATTCAAATATCATGGAGCTACAGTCAAAATTACACAGGTTTGGGCAGCTTCCACATTAAAGAAGGGCTTGGAATATGATATATTGGGAAGCAAAGGAGTTAGGATTACAACCAAGAATCACCTACCCAGCAAAACTGAATATAATCTTTCAGGGGAAAATGGATATTTAATGAAATAGAGGACTTTCAAGCATTCCTAATTAAAAGAAGAGAGCTGAATAAAAAATTTGGCCTCTAGATACACAACTCAAGGGAAACATAACAAGGTAAAAAAAGAAACAAGAAAGAGAAAACATAAGAAATTCAATAAGGTTAAACTGTTTAAATTTCTGTATGGCAAGATAATATTTGTAACTCAATAACTTTATTACAATAAGAGCAATTAGAAGGAATATATATATAGACAGAGGATGTGGCTATAAGATGACTCTGATGGGATAATACCTCCTAAAAAAACAAAATAAAAGGGTGAGAAAGAAAATTGCACTGGAAGAAGAAGTAGGGGGGAGATTTATTGGGGCAAATTATACCACATAAAATAGGCATAAAAGAGCTATTATAATGGAGGGGAAAATGGGGAATAGGCAAAGCTTAAACCTTACTCTCATCAAAATTGGCTCAAAGAGGGAATAACACATACACACAAACTCAGTTGGAGTATCTTATCCTATAAAGAAGTAAAAAAGGGATGGGGATAATAGAAAGAGGAGGAGCCAACTAATAAAAGGAAGGGTAGATTGAAGAAGGCTGTGATCAGAAGTAAAACATTTATGAGGAAGGAAAGGCTGGGGGATAAGAGTGAGAGGGGGATAAACAAGGGGAAAACAGCATGGAGGGAAATACACAGTTAGTTATCATAACAATAAATGTAAATGGGATGAACTCACCCATAAAATGGAAAGAGATAGCAGAATGGATTAAAAAACAGAATCCTACAGTATATTGTTTACAAGAAATACATCTGAAGCAGAGAGATACACACAGAGTAAAGGTAAGGGGTTGAAGCTGAATCTATCATGCTTCAGCTGAAACAAAGGAAACAAAGATAGCAATCATGATCTTGGACAAAGCAAAAGCAAAAATAGATCTAATTAAACGAGATAAGGAAGGAAACTATATCTTGCTGAAAGATACTATAGACAATGAAGTCATATCAACAATAAATATATATGCACCAAATGGTATAGCATCTAAATTTCTGAAGGAGAAGTTTGAATGAGGTACCACGAGAAATAGACAATAAAACTATACTAGTGAGGGACTTCAACTTTCACCTTTCAGAACTAGATAAATCTAACGAAAAATAAACAAGAAAAAAAGTTAAGAGGGTGACTAAAATTCTGAAAAAGTTAGATATGATAGATCTCTGGAGAAAATCAAATGGGAATACAAAGGAATATATCTTTATCTCAGTAGCACTAACTCCTACACAAAACTTGACCATGTATTAGCACATAAAAGCCTCACAACCAAATTCAGAAAAGCAGAAAAGTAAATGCATCCTTTTCACTTCACAATGAAATAAAAAAATTACATTAAATAATGGACAATGGAAAGAAAGACTAAAAATTAATTGGAAATTAAATAGTCTAATCCTTAAAAACAAGTAGGTTACAGAACAAATCTTGGAAATAATTGACAATTTCATTTAAGAAAATGACAACAATGAAACAGCATACCAAAATTTATGGGATGCCACCAAAGCAATACTTAGGGGAAAATTTATATCTTTAATTGTTTACATCAATAAAATAGAGAAAAAGCAGATCAATGAATTGGGTATGCAACTAAAAAAAACTAGAAAAAAAACAAATTAAAAATCCCCAATTAAACATCAAATTGGAAATCCAGAAAATCAAAGGAGAGACTAATAAAAGTGAAAGTAAGAAAAGCGTTGAACTAATAAATAAAACTAGAAGATGATTTTATGAAAAAAACAATAAAATAGATAAACCATTGGTTAATTTGATTTTAAAAAGGAAAGAAGAAAATGAAATTAATTGAATCAGAAATGAAAGGAGTAAATTCACCACCAATGAAGAGGAAATTAAGACAATTGTTAGGAGCCATTTTGCCCAATTATATGCCAATAAAACTGACAATCTTAATGAAATGGATGAATACCTACAAAAATATAAAATACCCAGATTAACAGAAGAAGAAATAAAATACTTAACCCAATATTAGAATCTTAGAAAAAGAAATTAAACAAGCCATCAATGAACTTCCTAAGAAAAAAATCCCTAGGACCTGACAGATTCACAAGTGAATTCTACCTAACATTTAAAGAACAATTAATCCTAACACTATATAAACTATTTGGAAAATAGGCGGAGTCCTACCAAATTGGGTTTACAACACACATATGGAGCTGATACCCCACCAGGAAAAGACAAAACAGAAAAATGAAAGCATTGACCATTTCGCTAATGAATACTGATGCAAAAATTTTAAATAAAATACTAGCAAAGAGATTACAGTAATAATCACAAGATCATACACTATGACCAGGTGGAATTTATACCAGGAATGCAGGGCTAGTGCAATATTAGGAAAACTATCAGCATAATTGACCATATGAAAAACAAAACTAACAAAAATGATATGAATATCTCAATAGATGCAAAAAAAGCTTTTGAAAAAATACAGCATGCGTTCCTATTAAAACACTAAAGAATATAGGAATAAATGAATTTACCTTAAAATGGTAAGTTATATTTATCTGAAATCATCAGCAAGCATTATCTGTAATGAGGATAAGCTAGAAGTCTTGCCAACAAAATCAGTGGTGAAGGATGCCCATTATCACCTCTATTATTTAATATTATACTAAAAATGTTAGCTATAGCAATAAGAGAAGAAATTAAAGGAATTAGAACAGGCAATGAAAAAACAAAACTAGCACTCTTTGCAGATGATATGATTTTAAACTTAGAAAATCCTAGAGAATCAACTAAAAGACTATTTGAAATTATTAACAACTTTAGCAAAGTCTCAGGATACAAAATAAACCCACATAAATCATCAGTATTACTATATCTTACCCATGAAGTCCAGCAGCAAGAGATAGAGAAATTCCGTTTAAAATACTGTAGACAATATAAAATACTTGGGAGTCTACCTGTCAAAACAAACCTGGAATTGTATAAACACAACTATAAAACATTTCTCATACAAATAAAGTCAAATCTAAACAACTTGAAACATACTAATTGCTCATGAGTAAACTGAGCCAAAATAATAAAAATGATGATTCTAACTAATCTATTTGTTCCATACCATAGCAATCAAACTATCAAAAATTATTTTATAGAGCTAGAAAAAATAATAACAAAATTCATCTGGAAGAACAAAAGCTCAAGGATATCTGGAGAATTAACGAGAAAAATGACATGGAAAATAGATCCAGGAGAAATAATTTAAGATTTATTGGACTACTTGAATGCCATGATCAAAGAAAGAACCTAGACATAATATTTCAAGAAATTATCGAGCAAAATTGCTCTGATATCTTAGATAGAGGGGGTAAAATTGAAATTGAAAGAATTTACTGATCACCTCATGAAAGAGTTCCCAAAATGAAAACTCTCAGGAATATTACAGTCAAATTCTAGTGCTCACAGGTGAAGGAGAAAGTATTATAAGCAGCCAAAAAAAAAAAATTAAAATATCATGGAGACAGTGTCAGGATAACACAAGATTTAGCAATTTCTACATTAAAAGATCAGAGGGCTTGGAATATAATATTCCAAAGGACAAAAAAGCTAGGATTACAACCAAGAATCACTTACCCAGCAAAACTGAGTGTAATCCTTGACATCTAATGAAATAGAAGACTTCTACTCATTCCCAGTGAAAAGATCAGAGCTGAACAGAAAATTTGACATTCAAACAGAAGACTCGAGAGAAGCATGAAAAGGTAAACATTTAAGAGTAATCATAAAAGACTTAATGAACTTAATTAAGTTAAACTGTTTGCATTCCCATACAGTAAGATGACACATGTAGCTCCTAAGAACTTTAATCATTAAATAAAACCGTTAGGAGTCTACATAGACAGATGGCATGGTGTGAGTAAATTATTCTGGTATGATCCCTAAAAAAAAATGAAGAGGTGAGAAAGAATAGGGAAGGAAGAAGTAGAATGGTGATATCTTCCTCATTCATCTCATCTTCCTGAGTTGAAATCCAACCTTAGACACTTATTAGCTGTGTGACCCTGGGCAAGTCAATGAACCCTGTTTGCCTCAATTCCTCTTCTGTAAAATGAGCTGGAGAAAGAAATGGCGAAGAACTCCTGTATCTTTGCCAAGAAAACCCCAAATGGGGTCACGAAGACTCAGACAGAACTGAACAGCAACAAAAATACATAGTGCTTAAGGAGGTGATAATCTGCCCTGACCAGACCATTCCTGAAGTACAGCAGTCAGTTCTAGGATCCACAGAATAGACAAACTGGAGTATATCTAGAGAAGAGTGATTAGAATAATGAAGGATCTTAGGGTCATCCATAAAGACATTGAGGTCATTTGCAGTTAAGAAGAATAAACCAAATTCTATGGAGTGCCAAGCTTTGGCTCCCTGTATTCTTTTTGTTTGTTTGTTTGTTTTGTTTTTGCTTTTTGGAGGAGGGAAGGCAGGGCAATTGGGGTTAAGTGACTTGCCCAAGGTCACATGGCTAGTGTTAAGTATCTTCGGTCTGATTTGAACTAAGGTCCTCCTGACTTCAGGGATGGTGCTCTATTCACTGTGCCACCTAGCCACTTACTCTCTCCCCGCCCCCATCCCTTTGTATTCTTAAAGCTATTCAAAAGTGGATGGCTTTCCCTAAGGTAAAGACCTTCCTTTGGGGGAGGTTATAGAGGCTATTCTTGTTCACTTACATTTAGAGTAGATGATCTCTGGGGTCTATTTCAATTTGAAGAGTCTAATGAAATATGTGATTTTTTTTTTTTTAATCCTTCAGTGGGGAAGAATTCCAATCAATTATTATTTTTTTTTTTTACCAAGGAATAGAATCTTTTATTTCTTTTAATTATCTCATATACTTGTAAAGCTTTCATTATAAATCATCAGAAGGAAGACAGGATTATATGGTCTATGGGGAAAGAAAGATGATTTTAGGAGTAGGAGACCTCATTTTGAGTCTTGGTTCTATTTCTTACTAGCTGTGTGAAGGTTACTTAATCTCTCCAAGCTTCAGAATTCTAATCTGCAAAATAAGGGCAATAATACACTACCTAAATAAGGTTTTTCAAGGAAAGCAAAGTGTTGTATAAATGGGATTTTAAATTTTTTTCCAGCCAAGCAGCCACTGGACAGCCTATGCCTTGACTAAACGGATCCTCACATTAGCTGAATAAGGACTATTTATAGACTGTTGCCACAGACTTCAAGGTTTGCATTAACATTGAATTTATATACAATATTTATGTCTTACAAATTTGAAGGGTCTGTCTACCCAGCCCTATTGACTTGGAGCCATAAAAAGGGACCTTAATAGAAGGGACCTTAAATATCATCATGATATTGCCTAATAAAATGAAGAAACTCATATGGCTTTGGTCTTGATGTAGAAAGGACAAAAAGCAATGAAAAGAAAGCAAGAGTTTAAAAAAAAAACGAGACCCAGCCCTGCCAACCACCACTTTCTTGTTTCTCCAAAGATGTATTACCCAATGTATTAAACTTGCATTGAAGGTCTGTTTATTTTGTAATTAACAAAGGATAAAGGGATCTTTTCTGGAATTTAGTTTCTACCAACCAATTATAGACAACGGTTAGTTTTAGAGATAAAAATTTAAGAGTATTTATTCACATTTACATAGTTTTATGTCTTAAAAAGTGCTTTATGTACAATGACTTTGTAAGGTTTATATTATGTTTTCCATCTTACAGATGAGGAAACTAAGGTTCAGAGAAACTAAGTGACCTTCCTGAGGATACACAGCTAGTAAATGGTAGACTATGGACTCCAATTAGGTTCCACTGTCCTTTCCATCAGCTATTCTGAAGTGCCTGAGAAACCGGCATGGCAGTTCTGAGACGTGTTTCATTTTTGCCTAATGAAGATCTTCAATGAAAGTCTTTTTGTAATAAGTCTATAACCCAAGGACCAACACCCCAGACTTTAAATTTATACTAATCCAGTCCTCCAAAATCATAACTCTTTGACTTATGTTGCACCAAACAGGGTTGCCTATGGGAAATCTCTGAATATAGTTCCAATACAGGTTCTGTCTAGAGCTTTACAAATGTGGATGTAAACACTCAAGGTAACAAAGCAAACATTGGGTATGTAGCAGCTTTTGATGAGATGGATAAAAGGTTCCTTAGATACCATAAAAGCACTTAAAGTAACAATACAAATGATCAGTTACAGGACAGCCTTCACTCTACTCCATAGAAAATTTAAAGCAAGAAACACATACAATTCTCCTCACTTTCTGGTGAGGCCCACTTTTCCCTAAGGTCTTAGACATCTCTTTACTTATAGCAATATTCTATAATTTGGACTCCTCTTAGAAGACAGATGAATTTGGGACTGCTCACAAGACAACAATTTTCCATTCCTCCCTCTTTCACCCTCACCAGTTTTCATTTCTGGAATTCCATAAAGGATTCCTTATGGCATTTAGGGAATAATGGAGTCCCTTGGAAAGAAAACAAACTTGGTTCTAGGTTCACTAGAGATAGAATTTTCTAATTAGACATATGTTGTTCAAATAACTGACAATATTAGCAGAGGAAAAAGTACAAGTCTGTCCCACAGCACTGCTTAAAATTTCCTGATACTCTTCAAGTTTCAAATCTGCAATCCTTTTCTCTGTCCAAGAAGCTGGAGCTCTTCAAGAAAAATAACTCTTCTCTCTATAGAAAGTTAGCTCCCTTTAGAGACAACCCAAGGTTGGTGCTGCTCAGGAATCCCTCCTCTTTGTAGAAAGTTGGATTCTGGGATTGTGCTACCCAGAAAATCCTCCCTTCTCTATCTAAGAAGTTGGGGTTACAGAACTTTCAACATTGAGAATATCATGGGATCATAGACGAGGAAATGGAAGCAACCTTAGAAACCGAGGAAACTATGACTTGGGGCTAAATTCATACTACTAAGAAATTTCAAAGGCAGAAGAATCTGAACCCAGATCTTCCTGTCTCCAAGTCTACCACTCTACTGCTTCACAGCATTTATTCAGAAAGTCAAGGTTCCAAAATTCCAGCCACATTTCCCCTCTCCATAGTGGTCATGTGGTTGAAAGCATGTGTGCCTTTGCCACTGCCTGTGCAGGAATAGGTCTCATTACTCAGAGTCCAGGAACTTGGCTCAGGATCTCAATATTCCATTAATGGCTGCAGCCACTGTAATCTCTTAGTCTGAGAGCCTGCCATCTGAAGTGGGGGAGGATGGTTGGTCTTTTCCAATAATGCTGTGCCATTGCGCTGGTACTCTCTAGAGCATCTAGCTCTTTAGTTCACTTGCATGTTTCTGTCTTTCATTTGCATGGGGAAAAGAGGAAAAAAAATACACACACACGCACACAAAACAGGTCAATGTGCATGTCTAGAACCTTCAGTGGGAAATCTCATCAAAGTCCTAGTCAAGAGTATGCAACTGTAAATCCATCCAGTTGATCAGAAATCTCTTTTGACCAACCCTCTACACTTTGTTCTGGTATGAAGATGGCATTGGGTGATGTCAGTAGGGTGCACCTCCTTGCAGGTTCCTTCAAAGTAGGAGGGCATCAAGTACAGGCCCAGCAATGGACTTTTCACATATGTTATCTTAGGTTCATCTTGGCTAAGTTCAGCGAGGTTCAACATCTTTGGGTTGGCCAAGAGTCTCTGAAGTTTCTTGGCTATAACAGCTCATTAAACCACCTGCTAAAAACATGAAGGGGGAAATCACTGATGCAATCATGAATCCTTGAAATATTGAAGGTGTGTAAGGTTAATGAAGCATCAGATTCAGTAGAATTTTTCCTCCACAATTCCCATGGTGTCAAAAATTTGAGGGCTTTCTGCTAGGTGCGAAATCCTAATGCAATGATAAATGAATCAAAATAAGTATATTGGTCACCATTTCATCCCATCAACTAAGTTCCACTTACCCAATCTCCAACAAAGCAATTTGGAGAAAAAGCTTCACATTACCTTTCAGTTATTTGTCTACTGCCAGTAAAATGTCAACTTCTTGAGAGCAGGATGCGGCTTCTAGTTGTGGCTTTGTACTGAGCCTTGAGCATAGTCAGAGCTAAATAAATGCTTGTTTAATTAGGTTGAATTTTTGGAGTCCAATTCCTACAATGTTAGTATAGGAAGATTCCTTGGAACTAGAAAGAATATGAACCGTGGAAGAATAATTATCTACCTTTCCTGGAATAAATCTACAGGCAAGTCTGTCTAACGTACTATGACTCTGCAAGTAGTTTTATTTAAGTGACTGATCTAAGGTTGTTCCAAATTTGGTTGCATCTTAGCGGAGGATGAAATTTTTTCAAGGGATCAGAAGTGGGGGAGGGAGAAATTTTTAAAAACATATTAAAAAATAGGAATCTTGAGGCTACTACTACCAACCTCCTGCAAAAGGAGCCACCTGTTGAAGTTCCCTAGAGCAGGAACCACACCCACTTTGCCCCACTGAGAGCCTTAAGACCTATGGGTGCTGCTATCCCATAGGCCAGGCCTGGCCTGTCTTTGAATACCTGTGACTTTCTACCTGTCAGCAGATTCCACGCAAGTCACTGGAACCTAGGAGTTTTTCAGTGGAAGACCCACAAAGTTCAGAGGGACTCTGGGGGTGGGTGGATTAAAGATACCTCTTCTGCATCCAGGGTGTGGGTGTGTGGGTGTGGACAGTCACTCGGCCTTCCTCTGAAAAGCCCTGGATTTGACCCAGAGGAATGGTCCCCTTCCCTCCCCACTCTGGAAAAAAAAAAGGTAACTTCCCCCCCTCCTCCCCTCCCCTGGGAGCCTTAGAGGCCAGACGCTAGGGCGGGCGGTTCTGGAAGCAGGGAGGGGCAAAGGAGGGAGCCGGGCTGGGGAGGTGGAGGGGCATGCGAGAGGGTGCTGGAGGACCTGGGCCCTTGCTCCCTCTCTCACTCTGTCTCTGTCCCTCCTCCAGTGGTTCGCCCGGGTGCAGGGCGGGGCTCCGGGACAGCCCAGCGGGAAGCCAGGAGGTGGGGGAAAGCGGCCGCCGCCCGCTCCGGACCAGGCTGGGTGGAAAGAGAAAGGGGGAGGAAAAGGGAAGGCTGGGGCCGCAGCTCGGAGATCCGCAGCGCCCTGGGGCCACTGCACAGCGGGCAGGGAGAGCAGCAATGGGACTGGAGAGCGAGAAGGCGGATGCCCAGATCTACATGGACGAGGATTCCTACAGCCGCAACAGCGGTCCCGACTACCCGGAGCCCGAGAAATGCGTGAAGTCCATCCAGGATCGCGATCCACGGGGCCTCAACACGCAGCTGAAGGTGGCAGGCGGTGGGAGGGCAGGGGCACGGGATGGGGGGCAATAAGGAGGCTCTGCAGAGGACGAAGAGGAGAGGGAGAGAGAGAGAGAGAACCGGGGCTTTGGCTCGGGATAAAGCTGCAGAAAGTCCCGACAGTGTCCGGGGATGGACGAGAGCCTGGGAAAGTCTGGTGGGAGGAGACAAGTGGTCCCTTCCCGGGGCAGAGATGGTGATTCTCTTGGCTCTCTTACCCCACACTCCAATTTAAAAAAAGGAAGAACAGGCGTTGGGTAACTTTTGTAGCCAAACCCTGACTCCGCTCCTAAAGTGGGGACTGTGTCATGATCTATTCCTCTCCAGGTCTCCCTCCCCGCCCCCAACCCCATCTTCCTGCGCCCAAGTCGGGGGGCTTATAAGGGTTTGATGAGGGTATCTCTTATTTCCCCAGCTGGGCTTTGAGGATGTGATTGCGGAGCCCGAGTCCGCCCACAGCTTTGATAAAGTTTGGATCTGCAGCCATGCTCTCTTTGAAGTCAGCAAGTACCTGATCTACAAGGTCCTAACTGTGCTCCTGGCTATCCCGTTGGCCTTTGTGGCAGGAATTTTCTTTGCAACTCTCAGCTGCCTGCACATCTGGTGAGAACCCTTTCCGCCTCAGTGCTGTTTGCTGAAACCTTAGCTGAGTCCCTTTCCCACCTGCTCAGCCCCTCCCCCGCCGTGGGCCCAGCTAGAGTAAAGAATACAACGTATTTGCGCTCAGTGTGAACTGGTAGTTTGAAAAGACCACTCTAAACTACAATTCAGAGGCACGATCTTAGAATGTTTTTTTTAAATGATGTGATTTGTAGGACCAGTACTGAACTAGAAAGGGGGTGTGACAGCACCCTTTGGGTGGGGGCTGGAGGTGGAGTGGGCAGAGGCCATGCTTCCTGCCACATGTCCCTGCTGGGCAAATTTACTGAGCCATGTTGGAACTCGTAAACAGGGTTCTAGGCCTGACTCTCCTATAATCACCCCTTTTCCCCTCTCACCACCCCACCCCAACCCCTCAAAAGAAATGAGCTCTAGACAGACTTTGGTGGCAGCGATTATACCCAGGTATCTGAACCCAATGAAGCAATGCTTTCTGCCTTAACTATAGTAAGGAGTAGATGGGTATAGTAAGAAGAGAAATTGTAGAGGAGGGACCCATCCACCATGACAATAAAAGACTCAAGCCCTGGAAAAATGAAAGTCTCTCCTCTCCATCCCGCCCTCAATACTTTTCAACTATAATACAACAAAGGGAGAAAAGACTGGATAAGAAAGAAAAGAACATGGCGGTCCATTGGACATGAGTAGAGGGAAAGGATACCTATATTCACATTCACATTATTTCTGTCACAAAATCATTTTTTTTTTAAATCTCCTTTAAAAGGAACTAACCAGCAAGAGGAGGGAAATGCATTTTACCTAGAGGGAAAATATTTCTAAGTATCGACTTTGTGCTGAGGGAAAATAATTCTGAGAGATAATAATTCCGAGAGATTCCATCTCTACATTTCAAACATTATTGGAAAAGGGCTGATGTATAAAGGGCTTTTTTTTTTTTTTCAGAACAACCCTGTGAGATTAGGAATGATTGATGGTCTAAAAATGGCAGCCATCTGAGGTGGTCTGGTCTCATCATCATACTAAATATGATCTCATCAGAAAACAGTTGCTCCTTTACACTTTTCTTTTTAAATATAAGTACCACCATGCTTGTTTTTCACTCTTTTAGCAAAACAGGTGATGAATGTTAAACATGTTAGAACCCACCCCTCTGCATCTCTGTGTGATGATCTAAATTTTTTGAAGCTAAGAAATGGAAAACCTCAAATGGAAACTGAAGCTTGGCCTTTCAGATTGAGGTTCTATGGATATTCATAATACTATGTTTGCCTTAATAGCAAAAGAATTTCCAAACACCTTTTATAAGATATTAACACCAAGAATAGAGAAGTTTTTGAGACATACTCTGTGTTCTTTGTCAAGTTACATAGTACTGCCACCTACTACAGTGTGTTCAGGGTTTATAAGCAATTTCTAAAGAATTACAACTAGACACAACGTCAGCCTATCTCCTTCCTTCCTTTTCCTTCATAATTTGAATTTTAATGGTCTTTAAAGAACACTGATTCATTTGGCTCACTAGGGTTCTTTTATAGGGAATTTAGCTTTGCAGAACTCCAAAGTAGCTATGGAGATGAAAAACTATTCTTATATGAAGGACTAGATTCAGAAAAACATGAATTTTCCTGGTTATCAAGGAAAGACATAACTAGTAGAAACTTTTTGAAAAGTCTGATATTAGCTCACAAATTTATTTGCTCAGTTAAAATAACATAGAGAGAAATGGATTCACCAAAGTCAACACAGAATAAGAATTATTTCTATAACTTAGGATACAATTTCATGCTATTCCTTTAACCTCTTTGTCAGTAAATCACTCCTATAGAATGTGAATAATAATTTACTATATAATCTTTTGTGAAATGTTACTTGATAGAGCATTTTGCAAATATAAATTTCAAAAGGTATATATAACAATGATATAGAGATGAAATTAGTTAAATTGTGGAAAGTTATAAATAAAAATATAAGTAACCAAATGATGCTTCTCTACACATGGCTAGCCTGCAAAAGGGATATTGTTTCATTCATGAGTCATCCTACCAGTTTTTTTGCCCTGTAATATATATTATTTAAATGGTCTGTTTTTTTTAAATTATGTGCATATGAGGCGTTAATATTTAATTATGCCATACATCTGTCATCAGGCAGCTGTGATTGAAAGTAAAGGGAGTAATTTCAAAAAATTGTTTAAAGGTTAGTTCACACTTTTAGAAAAAATGGCTTCATTATTAATGACTTACATTACCATCACATAATGCCTGTGTGTTCTCCAGTATCTGAAGCTAGACTAAAGGAAGACCTTGGGAAAGGAAACAAAGATAGATACATTTCAATTCGTTTCCCAGGAGAATGGTAGGGATGGGATGGTAAGCAATAATGGAACTTAGAGCCAAGGCACAACTAATCTAATACACACACACACACACATATACAGGTATATATTTCTTTTTATATGGTTAAAATTGTACCTATGAGGCCAAGGTCAAAGGCGTAGTTCATCCTTACCTAGGCCAGTTAGCTTTTCTTGATGATATGCCATAGAACAGACTCATGCAATCTACTTTGCAAGTATATGTCATTGGCCATAAGGAAACTAAATTTCACGGAGGATGTCTAGATTATTGAAAATTCATCACTATTTCTGGTCAACTCAAATCTGTACTTACTAATAGTCATATAGCAACATCATCTTCATGTCTAGACAAGAACACGTTATACATTCTAAGTCTAGTACTTGTTTGTCTAAAATGATTGCCAAAATTCATGAGCTTGAACAGAGCTTTTAGTGAGCTCTAGTTGATTTGGCCACTTGGAGGGAAACCATTTGGGAGGTTGAGTATTAAATTTAGTTTAAAATTTGGGAAAGATTGAAACTGTGACTTTCAAAGTCAGAAAATATTGGCTTTCCCAAAATAAAGCAGTATACATACACTCTATAAACAAAAGCCTTCAGGGAAGTATACTCTATATTGATGAACTAGAAAGTTAAATTTGTTGTGTGATCCTAACTTCATGTTAGTCTATTTCAATCTATCTATCTATCTATCTATCTATCTATCTATCTATCTATCTATCTATCTAGACCATGTTAGGTCTAGTTTGGTGGAGAGATACATGCTATATGAGCAGAGGTAGGTCCTTAGACTACAGGGAAGTATCAAGCTCATATTTTCCAATTTGATTGTGATGCTGATGGATCTGTCTTATAGGCTACCAGTTTGAAGTTGTTATATATCATTTTTTCCACTTCTGATTGATTTAGAAATCAGTAAGTATTTTTTGAGTTCTTACTATATGACAAGTCAAATCAACTAGCATTGTGCCAGTCACTATACTGGATATACAAATAAAGGCAACAACAATCCCTACCCTCAAGAAGGCTGCATTCTAGTAGGGAGACAACATGTAAATAGTTATGTAGAAAATACGTACAAAGTAGATAGAAGGTGACCTTTAAGGGCAAGGTCGAGAATCTTGAGAAACTAGGTAAGACCTTCAGCAGAAGATAGTATTGAATTGAGAAATAGGCCAGATTTTTATGAATGATGAAAATAGCATCTTATTGGTGCTAAATAAACCCTATTCATGATAGCCAAGTGTGTGTTAGTGTTTCCCATTCACATTTTAATACTTAAGTGATTTGCCCAAGGCCACACAGTAAATGAATAATATACCATGAGCAGAAGTCAGGAGTTCCCAACATCAAGTCTTTTATTAATACTACATAGTACTGACATTGCCCCGTAATTAATTGTCTCATGTAATTGCTTAGAGTGTTTACTACTTTGGTAGATTGCAAGTTGAATTTGGGTTGTATAGACAGGCAAACTGAATGGCTCTTATCAAAAGATAAAATATGTACATTCTTTGGGAAACTCAGTTTTTCACGTATTTTATGCCACATAGAACTAGCTAAAGATATACCAAGATCAACCTCACTCTTCTGTGCAATGGATAATAAACCTTGCATTTAGTATTAGCACATTTAGAATTAGCTCTCTAGTCCATGGGTATTAGCCATCATGCATATGGCAACACAACAAGGAGTTCAGAAATACCAATGTGCTCAAGGAGCATAACAACCAAAATGAAGGTTAATTAAGAGCTTATTTTAAAAGTTGGAAAATAAGTAATTGCAGTCATACTAGAAAAAAATGAATAGCATATAATAAGATTAGTTAAAGTATAACCTAGTTTTTCAGGTGCATAGTAATTCCAAACTAGAAAAATGCTTAACATTTATGTAATACTTAAGATATTTAGGGATTAATATTTTAAGCTATTTGGAATGATTGTTTTACACATCTCTTCAAGGTTGGTCAGTATAATAATTATTGTTATTATTACACATGCAAAATGGAGTAATATCTAATGTCAAGATAGTACATTCAATTCAACAAACATCTGTTGAACACTTAATAATTGTAAGGCATCTTGCTGGATTTTACTTGCTGTAAATCCTTTAGTCTTGTTCCAATTTGATTTTCTTTTTTCTGTCTTCTACATTTACTTAAATAAGGAATAAAAGCATTTCACATTTATCTAGGGAAGAATATATATACATATATGTGTATATGTGTATATGTATATATATATATATACATATATATGTACTTTATTATGATATATTGCCTATTCATTTAAGATTTATCAGGTACCAGCAAAATGTAAGACACTGCATGATACTGGCAGTACAAAGGCAAAGTACATTCTATGAGGTTTGTTTTGTTTTTTTATTTCAGAAAGACAGAGACAGGGGCAGGTAGGTGGTGCAGTGAATAAAGCCCCAGTCCTGGAGTCAGGAGGAATGAGTTCAAATTTGACCTCAAAAACTTGATACACTTACTAGCTGTGTGACTTTGGCCAAGTCACTTAACCTCAATTACTTTCCCCCCCTTCAAAAAAAAAAAGGAGACAACAAATTTTATTTTTTTATAGGCATTGTTTTATTTTGAGTTTCAAATTCTCTCCCTCCCTTAAGAGACTCCCTTACTCATTAAGAAGGCAAGCAGTAAGACACCCATTATAATGTGAACTCATGCAAAATAGATTTCTATAATAGCCATGTTGGGGAAAATGAAGAAGGTAAAAAAAATATTCTTCAATCTGAACTCAGAGTTCATCAGTTCTCTCTTTGGAGGTGGATAGCATTTTTCATCCTAAGTCCTTTGGAATTGTTGTTGATCATTGTTTTCATCTGAGTAGCTAAATTTTTAACAGTTTATCATCATTTCCCTAGTTCTGCTCAATTCACTTTGCATCAGTTCAAATGAACCTTCCCAGGTTTTTTTCTGAATCCATCCTCCTAAAAATTTTTCACAACACAATAGTATTCCATCACAATCCTATATCACAATTTGTTCAGAGAGTTTTAGAAAATGAATCTTTTTTTTTAAGTTCTGCTGATTTCACTGAGTTTTATAGACATATAAGGCAAGTGTTGAGGAATGGAATTAGCACCTCTCACAGCTAACTGTGTTATATCAAGCTTGTATATGGTCATATTTGCAGGGTGGTTGGAAGGTGACGTTTTCTGGGGACGGGGAGCAATGAGCTACATTATTAAGGGGTAAAATAATATGTTTTCCCAGTCAACCTTGATTCATTATTATCATGGAGCCCAATGGAAAGTCATTAATAAAATACGTTAAATAGAGTCTGATATTTGAACTTTTACATTTAAAGTTTTTAGTGAACATTTGTGTTGCCTTCTTCTAGAGAGCTAAACAAAATTGCCAATTAAAATGTAGATGGTTAAAATCATGGGTGTATTTAGCTACTATGGAAGGTACATCCATAAACCAGAAGGAAGTTTTCTTACATTAATTCTTTAAAATTTTAGCACTGAAGTTAGGATGCCCAATATACTTGAATAGATCCATGAGTTCATAGGTTTGGTGTTTTTACTCTTCCCAATACAGATCAAAATCCTTCACAGAAGATCTACCCAATGTATTGGAGGCTTTGCTTCTCAAGTCTTATAATCTCAGAGGCACCAAGATGCCATCTGAGTGGTCTCTCTGTTGCCTCTTGTTCTTACTAAATCACCATCCCATTTCCTTTTTTCATCACATATCTCTTCCAGGATACCTCTGTCATATACATATTAGATGTGCTATGTACTCACCAACTGGCTTTCCATTGGCCTTTAAGTAATGGTTCTAAGACCATGACATTCTGTGATTCAGGACATATGGCAACACCAGAGGCATACTGGTGTTAAGAGAGTGGGCTTTTGTGGTAGCAAACAGTTTAGGATCATTTAAAGAACTACACAATTTCCCAAATGTTATCCATCCTAATTTCCTCCCACTACTTTTTCCTGGAGCCAGTTCATTGTCTATCCATAACTTCTGTTCAAAATAGAAATACCTATGTAGAGAAAACAACTCAACAGGCTACCCATTCAGTAGTATGATATAATCTAGGCAATATGCAGTCTTCCTCCACTTGGGTTCATGAGTACAATTAGCAAATATCCTTATTACTTAAAAAGCAAAATATTTAAAAGCTAACATGATTTGTGGGTATTTTGTTGCTAGTGCACATATAGGTATAGAGATATGGATTTGGCTATACATAGATATAACTATTAAAGGGACAAATTTATCACTCTTTTTTAAACCTACAATGCAGATTTATATGTATTCTTATCTGTTCTGTTTTATGAAGGTATTATAATCAGTGGGTGTATTTGGTAATCTATTTCACACTAATATGTCTTAAACTATTTGCTTATATTCTAGGTTTGTGGTGCCTTTTGTAAAGACCTGTTTAATGGTCCTGCCATCAGTGCAGACAGTATGGAAGAGCATAACAGATGTTCTCATTGCTCCTGTGTGTAAAAGCATGGGACTCATCTTCTCTTCAGTCAGCCTGAGACTAGGTCCAGAGTGAATGATCTGGATCCTGCTGCTGGAAACCTAATATACTGTAATACTTTAGGTTGCTGTAACATAGAAGCACTACTGTTCATTTCCAAACTTTTCTATTTAAGATGTTTGTTTGTTTGTTTGTTTGTTTGTTTTTAAAGGGGAACACTTGTATTTGGGACTTTAAAAATTGAAATTAATTTCTTCCCGGGTAATAGTTTCACAGTTTATTATCCATGTAGTTCATATCCAGTATTCATACCTGAGTTAAACAAAGAGTTGGAAACATCTGATTTTGGGGATTATTCTTTAACCTGCTGCCCTATTTAAGAAGAAGTTCTATTTTATTGTATATTTTGTACTTAATGTAAATGTTGCTCTATCAATTTTCCATAAAGCACTTTGATTGTTATTTGTAATCTTATAAAGTTATTAAGCTGAATGGAGTCATCCATATGTGAATTACACAAAAAAGAAAGAAATTTAGATGAGGGAGATTGCACTGAAATGCGTATATAAAGCATATATTTTTCTTTCAGAATTTAATGTAAAAGATTGGCATAAAATGCTTTCTTATTGGACAACATGGGAAAAAGAGCCTGCAATATGTTTTATGAGTAATGCTTATGGTAAATACAGATAGCAATAAACCCTACCTAATCATTATAAGTCATGATATAATATTTAAAATAATCTATGCCCAAATGATACTTTCTCTCTTGTATTCAGTCATAAAAAAGAGCTTTTGCACTTGTATTCAGACACTAAACTTGTATTTGACATTCCTATTCCCTATTCATTTTTCCTTTAAGTGACTATGGTGCTGTTTGACATATTTTTTGTTTTGCTGGAAATTTACCATAAAAAGGTAATTTCTACTGCACTTAACTGTTGCTGCATTTCTTCTTTGACCACAGGAACACACACACACACACACACATACACACACACACACACACACATATATATATATATATATATATATATATATATATATATATATATATATATATATATATATATATATATTGTAGTACATGAGGGTTGTATGGATTGTCATATGTAGATAAGCAAGTTAGAATGATGAAGGTTTTTTTTTGTGTGTGATATATAATGCAAAGTGGAACAAGGACCCATTTGATGGCACAGTAAGTAGAGTGCTGGCTCTGGGATCAGGAAGACCTGAGTTTGAATCTATCCTCTGACACATTCTTGCTATGTGATTTTGGTCAGGTCACTCTGCCTCAGTTTCCTCAACTTTAAAATGGTGATAATAACAGCACCCACCTCACAGGGTTGTTGTGAGGATCAAATGAGATCATTTTTGTAACGCGCTTAGCATTAATGCCTCACACATAGTAGACACTAAATAAGTGCTTATTCTCTTCACCCTCATCACTTACGAACTAGCTAGCTCAGTTTTAATGCTAAAGTTTGGAGGGGAAATACTTTCATTGCAAAATGACAGGCATATTGGAGGCATATGTAACTATAATAATGTGACTGATTTTCTCATTGAAAGCAAAACAACAGAGCCTGTGGAAGGAGGTCACTACAGTACATAGTCTCTTCTTTAGGACAATAGCCTTGACTCTTCTCTTTTTAAGGCTCTATTACAGGGTGTCCCACAAGTTTTAGTGCAGTTTTCAGTTTTACTGGCTTAAAACTGCAGTATGACTTCTGGAATACCTTGTATTTTTCTTGTTCTTTTTTAAGGTAAGGCAACATAAAGTGATAGATAACTGGCCTTGAAGTCCAGAAGACTTAAGTTCAAATCTTGCCTATGACAGATACCTGGATGTGTGATCTTAGACAAGTTATGTAACCTCTGTTTCTTGAGAAACTCTGAAGACTCTTAACTTGCAGGATAATTGCTGATCTGTATTAGTCAAAAGGGTGTTTCCATATTGGAGAACTCCTTATACTAATGGAATCACAGATAGAGACCATTTTTAAAAATACAACCGATAGTGACAAAAGTCTTTATCCTTTGAGGGTTATTTTGGCTTTTGTGGGCAATCAGAATAGTCTAGAACCATATTTACTAAATACAGCTGGCTAGTACTATTTGGAGTTAAAAACAAATGGTAATTATAAAGAGGAAACACTGCACTTATTATGTGGTTATTAAACTGACTTTTAAGGAATTTCAGATAGGTTGTAGAGTGGAAAGAACCTTGGTCTTGCAGTGAGGAAGAATTAAATTAAAATCATGAAAGTGAATTCAAATTCAGATCAGAAATGATGGTCAGGTTGACCCTGAGTAAACACTTAGCATAATTTAGCCTCTGTTTCTACATCTGTAAAATGTGAGGATTGGACTCAGTGACCTCTAAAATCTCTTCCCGTTCTACATTTGTGATGTCTGACTCAGAAGAGATCTAAAAATATGTTGGGCAATGGCAACATTACTGGTATATGTGACTACTTCAAAGTTAATACGCATCCACATAAACATTGTCATATTTTTTAAGTCTTTTCACTTTATAATAACAACTGAAAATGCCTCAGAGTTTGTTTGGCAATACAAAATAATCTAGTTGGAAACAAGTAAATATCATATTTGCCTTACTGAGATATTTAAATTATTATTATAAATCATGATGCTTTTCTATTCTTTCAGTTATTTGACAAATTTCTTTTTTTTTCTTTTTTACTAATCACCACAGTAGAATTACATTTGGACACACCGACTAACAGAACCTAATTATCAAATGGAATAGCAAAATTCTTGTTTCTAACAGTGTTAATTACTTCCAACATATAGTATATTGGAGTTTTTTGTTAAGTACTGTATTTTATGGAAATGAGGTGGATTTTTAAAAATGTGAGTCAAGGCAAATATGCTGTCCATAATAAACTTTTTAAAACTCAAAAACTGTGTTGAGTAATTTTATTGGTATTAGTAGTCAATCAACAGAAATTTTTTTGATTGAAAATAATAACACAAAAATGGGAAAACATATATATATAGATATAGAAACATTAGATAATTTTGGAGCTGTTACTTTTTCAAATAGAAAAGGATTGGCATTGCATACAGTTTCCCAATACTTAAAATATATTTGGTGTGTATAAATGTGCAGCTGCTAAGTGAATGGTTATTGATTTCTATGGATGCTTGTTCGAAATTCACCCACATTTCAACTACGTTCATGAAGTAAACACTCTGTTCTGTGGCTGATGGTTTCTTGAAAAGAGTTAAGGGAGAAAAATGGTTAACCATGTGTTTGGACTCCTGGCCATTGGCATTGGACAGACTACAACCCAAAAATCTTCCTTTCATGATGTAGCCTTGTAAACAGTATTCTTTGGTAGTGGCACAGGTAGTGTTAAACAAGCTGAGCAAATCACTATTTAGATAAATTACCTTTTTTAAAAAAAGCTTATACCCATACAAATAATTTCAGACATTCAACTCTATTCAGAAAAAAAGTAATTTCGTCAAGTTGGTCATATGTTATCAGATAGATACAACTAACTGTTAATTGACAATTTTTAGTCTCTATTTTTTAAACTAAGATGAATTTAATTTTTAGAATTTTGTAACATCTCAAAATGATTAGCGATATCTTACAATGTTGTAAAAATGGAATTGAAAAGCTAGTTACACTTTATCTTCTCTATGTGATAGATGAATTTGATATGTTCAATAGGTATTCTAAATTGGAATAATATTATTTCCTTCTCCATTGCCTTTTTTTCTAAGTCTTGGAAAGTCAGAAATAGCAAAATGAAACTGGGTAAGTGGCTTAACTTCCTCATCTATAAATTAGGGGTTCATAACTCATGACCTCTGATGTCTCGTTCAGCACCAGATCTATGATGCTATGAAAGGAAAATGGGACAATGACACAATCAATCTTAAAACTGTTTTTTTAAATCTATTTTTAAAAGTTTTCGGCAAGGGAAACCCTAACACTCCTAAAAAACATTCCTTTACTAAACATGTTTATAAGTACACTAGGAAATTGTTATTTCTCAAGCTCTTTTACTTTCTCATCCCCAATTTTAAATGTAATTAAGAATCCCCACATTTAACTGCTAGCTTTTAAGCTTACAACTGTCAGCAATGTAGAAGGGAATTATTAAGATAGGAAGAGTCCAAAGAATGTTTATCACATTAGTTCTTATACATACTACTTTGTGAAACGACGAAAAGATCCGTCAATGTGCTCACAGTGAGGAGTCCACCATTTTTATTGTGATTTTTCTCTTTCAGGTAGAGACAAAATGGCATCTCCACATCTGCTCAACATGGAGCACAGGGCTCAGCAGTAAATCCTTAATAAATCTTCATTGTATCGAACTAAATCAAATTATATTTAAGTCATCTTTTTCAGAAAAAAAAATAGGTTGTCACTTCCTTCATCTCATTAATGTATTGTTTCCATCCACACTACTTCTTCCATATTGCAGTGTTGTTGGTCTTTGTGTAGATTGGATAGGAAAGGTTAAAGCCTGGAGCTGTTATTTCATCGCTATAGAGAATTCCACCTACCAGTATAGGTTGGTGCTTTCTTTGCAATTTATAGAATTAGTTCCCTAGAGCACAGAGAGATGAAGCTACTTGCTTAAAGTCACATAGCCAGCATGTGTCAGAAGCAAAACTTGAATCCAGGGCTCCCTAACTCTGAAGTAAGCTCTCTATCCACTATATTACACTGCCTTCTCTCTATAGATTAGACAGTTGCCTATAAGATGTAATTTTAATTGCCCCAAGAAAGCCATGATACCCACCTCTGCTCCCCTCACCACCACTCGAAATCTTTCCATAGCATGAAATTCTACTTTGGGAATTTCATCCTTTTTTAAAAAAAACAAAACAGTGAGGTTGGGGGAAGGCAGGGACAGCTACATCACAATCATTTAAATCTATACAGTGGTTTATACTTGATAGAGTGTTTTATCTCACAACCCTATAAGGGACTGTACACCTCTTCACAGGGATTTCCCATATATTATCTCATATGATCTTGAAATCAATTCTGTGAGATAGAGGGACAGGGTAGATATACTTACTATGCTCTATAGATGAGTGATTTTCCTGAATAAAGTTGCTAATGATAATCTTTGCCTAATTTAATTTCACAGTTTCTCCTGTTGTTGTCTCTGCCAAAGGCAGAAATGTAAACACACCAGAGGTGGAAGAAATTGGAAGGAGCTACAGTAAGGCTAACCTCTCCTCTATAAAAAAGAGCACATTGTTTAAGTCTTCTTGAGTGGAAAGTGAAGAAATAAGTATATTGTGTGTAGCAACCAGTGCTGTACTTAGGGTGGGGCCATGGGCCTTTGTCCCAGTGTTGAAAATTTAGAGGGAGCTGAAAGCACCATTTTGGGATCATGGGCATACTTTCTCTTCTACCTGGTTCTACCCCTGTAGAAGCAAAAAGGTGGTAGTATGTTTATCTGAGGGGTGCCTCCTCCCCTTTCAGCTAGTTAGAAACCTCAAGACAAACTCGGTTGAGCAGGGGCACACTGGGGAACCTCACTCCTCCCCACAGAGGCAGCTGGTGGCAATGTAGATAGCACACTGGGCCTGGAATCAGGAAGATCCAAGTTCAAATCCAGCCTCAGACACATACTAGCTGAGTGACCCTATGCAAGTCACTTCATCTCTGTTTGTCTTAGTTTTCTCAATTGTGAAGTATAGACAACAATAGCACCTACCTAACCAAAGTGCTGTGAGGATCAAAAGAGACCCACTTGCATGACAGGGAAAAGGTTGCTATTTAAAGAGATGGTAGCAACAGAAGTAAGACCAAGAATCAAAACCAAACTACAGCCTGCCAGTTTGGGTTTTGCTGGGCATGTTACCAAAGTGACTATCTATGGTGTTGACTGTTACAACCAGGTTTTGGCAAAGAAAGAAACCTATGCAGCAGTCAAGGGAAAATCAGATTGCATTTAAAGGATTCTCTAAAAATAGACTAGGGCCACCTATCTGTTTTGCACAGTTCTTGGACTTATGTTATATCACTTAGTTTGCAGCGTAGCTGTAGAAGTCATTTTGTCATTATTCTAAGAAAAGGTAGGGGTGGAGTATAAAGAGAGAGAGAGGAAGAGACACAGCTGAGTGGGAAAACAGCACGTAGCCAAGGGCACATGTTTCCCTCCAACAGAAGTGAATCAGGAAGAGAGAGGAGCAATAGGTCTTCTTTGGGAATGTTCTTCTTTCATCTCATCTGAGTCATGTTTAATCGTGTGCTAGCTGGTAAGCAAAGGGGCCAGAAGGGAAATAAGCAATACCCGTTCTTGGGCTGGATTTTAAACTGGTTCTAGCTGATAGTTATGTTATATCTCCAAGCCTAGGAAATAAAATTAATAGCAACTCACTAAAGCAAGACAGACAGATAAGAAACATTTATTAAGTACTTATTATGATTCAGGCACTGTGATAATCACTGGAAATATAAACATACATACATACATATATGCATGTGTATATATGTATACATATATATGTATGCATATATATATAAAACAAAAATAGAAGGAAAGAAAAGACCATTTTTGCCTTCAAGGAGCTTATAATCTGATAAGGAGAAGACAGGAAAGGAAGCTGTAAATTGGTGGTGATTGGGGTGGGGAGCAGGGACATGATGGGTAGTCTAGAAGAGTGCAGCTAGGTGAGAAATGAAAAGATAGTTGGCCTGAATATGTTCTGAGCAGAGCTCTCTATCTCCACCCTTTCCAGGCAATGGGAGGGATCCCAGGGGGAGAGGATATTAATGAGGTGTGAATTCCAGTGATTTGGAATGACTGGGTTTCTAGAGCACTCCAAAGGAGTGCAGCCAGGTGGGAAAGGAAGAGAACAAATGACAGATTTGTTATTGAAATATGTAAGAGGAATTTAAAGTGAGAATAGCAATACTGCCTTTGGGATTGGATTAGAAATTAACATTTACCAAGAGTTAAAGTGTATAAACCAACTGAAAACTCTATGGTGCTATGATTAGTACACAGTGGTATGATCCTTCCTGCCACCCTAATGCTGCCACTGCAGAATCAGAAATGGGCCACTTATGTAGATTTTTTTGTTTCGTTGGTTATCATGAGCCCATGGTAATTCGTTATCATGTGGCCAGTCTACCAGTGATCAGTTCCAAGCTCATTCAGTTCCTCATTAAGTAGACACAGTTTGTCACTAGGACCATCCTCAAACCCTTTCCCCAGTTGAAGAACCAGAAAGAGTTTTCATTCCATTGGCATAACATTCAAGAATCCAAGAAAAACTAGGGATTCTTAGAGGCGAAGATAAAAAGGAAGTTCATTCCACTCATGGGGGACAGTCAATATAAAGTTATGGAGGTGAGAGGTAGAAGGGAAAATTAAAGCAAATCAATTTTGTCTTGCTGCCACAGAAATTTTAATTAGCAATAGACACGGCAAAAAAAAAACACTTCCAGATTATATATGTTAAGGTATTTAAGAAAATGACACCAGGGTAGGTGGGTGAGCCTTCTTTTGTGAAGATTTTTTAAAGAATAAGATGGGTAGAGATCTAGCCAGGTAGCTTAAAATGATTCAACCTATAGACAGAATGATGAATTAAATGATCCATTTGCTGCACACCATGTTAATTACTTTAACTATATTCAGTGATAGCCATGAAAATAGGGTACATTGGACTAGGGAATCAAGAGACCCATGCTCTAATCATAATATCATAGGTTTAGAACCAGAAAGTCCTCAGAGGCCATCTAGTCCAACCTTCTCACTTTACAAATAAAGAAATTGAGGCCTAGGGAGATTAAGTAATCTATCCAAAGTCTCACTAATAGCAAGATATCATAGGTTCCGAAATTGCCCAACCTACAATAAAAGAAACTGAGTCAGACTTCCAAGCCAACAGCACTTTACTAAAGGGTCCATGGCCCCCTCTACTGAAGTGGAACTCTGATCTTCCTTACAATTTGAGCTGTCTCCTTTCTCCAGTATAGTTTTATAGTGCTTGATACCCAGATGATACAGATGAGGCAAAGTAAAATACAGTCTCATTGGTTGATAGACATTGACCTTGATCCTCCATGAAGGTCTACATAAAATACAGAATTCCATTGGTTGACAAATGAGCTGATGAGCAGATTGTAATAGACCAATCTTGACCTTTCAGGAGGTTGTACCAGGTTGACAAGTAGACCCATGGGTTGGGCTGATAAACAGATGTCAAAGCATGGGCCGATGGGCCAGTAGAAATGCAGGCCACGGACTGGCAAACAGGGTCATTTAATAGCCAAATGCTCATGGCCATCACCCCATGTTAGGCAACAGAGGGGTGGAGGGGCAACAAAAATAGCTGGGGGACTTTTCAATTCATTGAGTCACCTCTACCATGCTGGACTTGGTCACTGTAACAAGGCAAAAACAAGGGTGAAGGTCTATAGTTAGCTTCCTATGATTAAGCAAGTGAATTTACAATCTGCAGTTAACAGCTCTGGGCCTAATATACAGAACTTATACTCACTACCATAAAATAGGGGTCTAATTAATCAGAGGTGGGGTTTTATGTCAGTTTTTCTGAGTAAAAAAACTATGCTCTTTCCACATTGCCTTTCTTTGTAAACCCAAGGGGCCTCCTCATCCACTAATCTAATGACCTAGGGAAAGTCATTTAACCTCTTGATTTTGGGTTCCTCATCTATGAAATGAAGAAGTCAGACTAATTAATCTCTAAGATCCCTTCTAAAAGATTCTATTATTTTGTTTTACCCAACTATAGAAAATGATAAATGCACAAGTGGAATTTGATCAATCCAAAGCATCCAGCTCAAGATTTTTCAACTCATCACTAATCTTAGTTACTTTCTGGTACATACCCAAAGAAACTTATCTGGCTTCTGGGTGTGGCCATGGAGGAAGTTTAATATAGCATTGGCCCCTCTTTAGCAAGACTCATACTGGCAGTTGGCCAGTTTATAATTCTACAGCCTATGTTCCAAGAAACCTTCAGACTTTAGAAATGGAAAGAACTGCCAGTTCCCTTTAAGCTCCTTGGCTCGCTTTACATGCAGGATTCCCTCTTTAGGAAGCTTCCTTCCATTTTCTGGTATGCTTGCAAATATTTCTTTAATAGTATGTTGCTTCCCCTTGTTGAGTAGGGATTTCCCTGTAGGTCATCACCATTGAAGAGCTACTGTTCTCCCAATGATGCAAACTCTCTTTTCATATTTCATTTGTTTAATTTCTTTTCCTCTGTGATTCTGATGTAGGAGAATGGTATTTGTTGGCATTACTTCTGGTTTTTCCAGATGCCTTGGAAAATCCTCCATTTTTTAGTTTCCTCTTGTTATTTATCTTAAGAATGAGATATAGACAAAAAATTTTAAATGAATGAGATATAGAGAGGTACAGATGGACATAGAAGAAGACAGTTGGTGGGGAGGCAGGTCATTGAAATAATTTAGATTTGTCACATGAAGAGATATTATATTTCTTCTAAGGATTGGCAACTCTTGGTTCCAAAACCATGGCTGTGTGCAATAACTTTGGACTAATGACTCTACAAAAATAGTTGTCAGTCACTTAAGAATTTAAAGAAAGGTAAAAGCATAACTAGGAAAGCAAACTGGGGTTTTGCTTCAGAGTACTGAATTCTAAGTCTACGGTAAGGACTTGAAGTGCTTCAGCAGCATAAAATAACAGAGCTTAGGGCACCTCCTATACCCCTAACTGCTGTGTACCTTGGCCCTATCTTCCTTCTCTACCTCCTACACTGAATGCCATTGCCTAAGGATCTTTATTGGAGAGAGAGGGAGATGTGGGACAAGTATATATCATACGTCCATGTGTAGTTGGCCTCATGGTATACAGAGAATCAATGAATGAACAAATGGAAATTTATTAAGGGCTTACTACTGACTAGGCTGTTTGCTAATTACTTGGCTTAATGAGGCCATGGTGTTTTGGGATCACTGATCCCAGGGAAGTTAGAATATGAGAGATGTAGGGAGAAAGTTCAATTTTCTTCCTTATCCACATACCCATCCATCATTCCCCTTCACTTCATCAGTGTTGAATTTGACTATTTGTGGCTCTGGGAACTTATCTATGACACTTTGAACACCATCTCTTCTCAGACCTCAACTCAAGACTCTGAACATTAGAGTATTAGAAAACAAGCGATGCTTCCAACCCATTACCCACAGCCATCATCCTAGGAAGCAATCCATGTGGATATGCAGACCAGCAGCTGCTCCTGCAGGTGCTCCAGCTACAGACAATGAAGAACCAGAAAGCAAAATATCACCACCAAAGTACCTTGCGCTCTTAAATAATTCAGCATTAGAAACTGACAGGATTTTATCCGTGGCAATGATGGTAAAGAAAAAGCATTAGCATTTGCTTTGCCATTGTAAGCTACAAGCTATAGGATCTTTCCACATGACTTGAAGTTTAAATCTTCCATATATATCATATCCCCAGTTAGAATGTGAACTCCTTGTGAACAGAGACTGTCTTACTTGTATCAATGGAGTTTATCAGTGCTTTGCTAAGTGCTTAATAAAGACTTAATAAATGGTTTTTTTCATTCATTCATCTATTTCTCTTTGCACTGATGGTTGGTCAGTCCTCGCAAATGATAGCAAAGGACTAGACTCCTCTGATGAACTGTGAAGGTGTATCAATCAGGTGATTTATGATAGTGCAACTAACCTGGGACAATCAGATACATTCCTCAATTGGAACATGCTCATCCTCCTTAATCCCCTCCAGAATGTAGAAGGAATCACCTTACACATGAATGGTGTTACCCTCACTGGGTGTTGGAGGGTATTGTGAGATAAGGTGATGATAAAAAAGAGGTATTATGCTCATAACATAACAGGGTGGTACCATCATCATAAGTATAACTGTAAAAACGTTCATTCAGGAAGATGGTGGAGTACTAGCTGGAACCCAGCTGAGCTCTCCCCAAATTCCCCTCCAAAAACTTCCAGATAATCCCTCAAACTAAATTTTGGGGCAACAGAGTCAGCAAAAGGTCCAAGACAACTTAGAGAGGTCTTTAACACCAACGTGGACACAGGTCTGGAGGATGGCAGGAGTACCAATGGTGAGCCTTGGATGTAGCTGTGATAGTGGTGGCAGCAGCGTCGGCAGCAGGTTCAGGCCCTCTCAGCCCAGAGACAATAACGGGGTCAGAAGACTGGTCCAAAAGAGATTAACAGAGGAGCACTAGTACTTGAAGGGAAGCAAGGGCCCTTCTTGGGTAAAGACCAGAGCACAGACCAAGAAATCAGTAATCACATCCCTCCCGGGATAATACCACCTTGAAAGCACCAAAGACTTGCAGACTACTTCCTCCCCCAATTAACTCTGAAAACAACAGTACAAAAAAGTCTGAAGCATGGCACAGTACCTCCTTTCCCCTAGGTGAGCAGAGTCCAACTTTATCATAAAATTCAAAGTGAAGAAATAGGCTGGGAAAATGAGCTAACAACAAAAAGGAACTTGACTATAAAAAGCTACTAAGGTGGCAGGGAAGATCAAGATATAAACTTAGAAGAAGACAATAATGTGGAAAAACTATAAACAAAGACTCATAGAAAAATGCTGATTGGACCCAAGACCAGCAGTAATTCCTGAAAGACTTATGGAAAGTGATGAGTGACAGAAGAAAAATTGGGGAAAGGAATTAGAGTGCTATAAAAAACAAAACAAAACAAAACTATGAAAAGACAATATCTTGGTTAAAGAGACAAAAAAAATAATACATTATATGAGATTACATATATATATAATATGCAAGAAGAAGATAAGAAAATAATACCTTAAGAAACAGAATTCACCTAATGCTAGAAAGAGGTACAAAAATTCACTGAAAAACTCCTGAAAAAGCAGAATAGCCAAAATAGAAAGGGGATACAAAAATTCACTGAAGAAAAGAACTCCTTAAAAAGAAGAATTGGCCAAATGGGGAAAAAAAGTACAAAAACTCACTAAAGAAAATCCTTTGGGGCGGGGATGGCAGAGTCAAGATGGCAGCATAGAAGCAGGGAAACTTCGTAGCTCTCCCCATAACCACATCAAATATCTGTAAAATATGACTCTAAACAAATTTTAGAGCTCCAGAACCCACAAAGTGACAGAGAAACAAATCTCTTGCTGAAGGCAGCCCTGCAGGCAGACAGGAAGGGTCCATCACAGAAAGCTGGGAGGCAAGCCCAGCCTAGTGGTTTTAGCCCCAGGGAGGCCCGACTAGCCTGGCTGGAGCCAGGAGAGTGGATCACCAACAGCTTTTGTGGTTTCCAGAATTGTCAACCCATAAATGCCAAAGACAAAGTGAAAGGTCAGAGAAGCAGGGGACAGAGGAGCAGTTCCAGCCCTCTGCCCCCTAGAGCCAGAAGCGGCTGAAGCAGCAGCTATGTAGCCGCCTCCATGTGGCTGCTTCAGAGCTCGAGGCCTGCAGATTGCAGGGAGGCCAAGTGACCATTCAGAGGCTAAGTACTCTTGCCTTAACCTGCCCAGATTGAGATCACGGTCTTGGGTGGTGGTCCTGAGGTGTGTGACCAGTGAGCCAAAGCTGGTGGGGGCTGTAGAAATGGCAAATTCCATGTTAAAGGAGTAGAAGGCTTGGGATATGACATTTTAAATGGAAAAGTATAATCCTTCAGGAGAAAAATGGATATTTAATGAAATAGAGGACTTCCAAGCATTTCTGATGAAAAGAACAGAACTGAATAGAAAATTTAACATTAAAACACAAGACTCAAGAGAAGCATAGAAAGGTAAACATGAAAGAGTAATCATAAGTGACTTAATAAAGTTAAACTGTTTACATTTCTATATGGTAGGATGATACTCCTTAGAACTTAATCATTGTCAGGATAATTAGAAATTTACATAGACAGATGGTTTGGGTATGAGTTGATTATGTTGAGATAATTCCTAAAAAGTAAGTGAAGGGGTAAGAAAGAGTGATACATAGAAAGAATAGGAAAGGGAAAAGTAGAATGAGGGAAATTTTCTCACAGAAAACTTTTATGGTGGAGGGGGGAAATGGTGGTAGGGGAAATGTTTGATCCCTCGCTCTTATCAGAATTGGTTCAAAGAGGGAAGGCTATTTATTCACATTATTACACATACATTCAAAATTGGGCATTGAAATCTTTCTTACCGAATAGGGAAATAGGAGGTCAAAGGGACAAGAGATATGTGGGAAAGGGGTGAAAAAAGAGAGAGTAGATTAAAAGAGGTACATGTCAAAAGCAAAACTATACTTTTGAGGAGACCTATATGAACTGACTCAATATGATGTGAGAAGAACCAGGAGATTATTGCATATAAGTAACAGCAATATTGCAATGATGATCAACTGTGAAGACTTGGCTATTCTGATCAGTACAATGATCTAAGACAATTCCAAAGGACTAATGATGAAAAAACGCCATCCACCTCCAGAGAAAGAACTGATGAATTCTGAGTACAAAGTGAAGTATAATTTTCTGGCTTTCTTCATTTGGGGGTTTTGATTTTTTTTTTTGTTTTTGTTGCGTACCTAATACAGAAATATATTTTTGCATGATTTCACATGCATAACTTACATAACATTGTTTGCCTCCTCAGGGTATGGAGGAGGAGTGAAAGAGAGGGAAAGAATCTGGAACTCAAAATTTAAAAAGGAAAAAATGTTAAAATGAATAAATAATAAATTTTAATAGGTATATTCAGTGTCTCAAGTAAGGTTTGTGCTGCTCCAAGTATAAAAATTCCTCACTGGAGAAAGTATGCTATCACTTTTTACAGAAAGTAGTGGACTACTCTAATATAAAGCTTGGCAAAGAAAACAGTGATAAGAAGAAGCCAAAGTTCTTTACAGAAAATATCTAATAAAACTAAAATAAATTTGATGTGTAAGTTGGAAAAAAGCAAGGTATTTTGTGACTAAGTAAAATAGGTTTTATTGCCTTAAAGGGAACTATGTGGAAATCCATTTCCCTTCAGCTAAAGTCAGCTGGTAATCAGTTTATCATTTAGGGGAAAGAGCCAGAGGAAAGAGAGTTCTCTTTGTTAAATATTTGAGCTCTGACTTAAAGGAAGATGGGTTGTTTATAATACAAGGTCACCTTTCCTGGAGCAACTCCTCCCAAACATCTGTATTAATATGAGGAAAATCTGGGAGTTGAATATGTTCCTAATGATTTTGCTTTGGCTCTTCTCTGCAAGTGAAATTTGATTCTCTTTCATTGTTTATTAAGTTTTTCAAAATTACTTTAAAATAAAATATACTTAGCTAGTTTATTTGACTGTTAAAGCATACTGTAGTGGAAATCGTGTATTAGGAGTTCATATTCTAGGTATTTCCACATACTGACGTCGGGCAATTCACCTCAATGCTCAGAGCTTTGTTCTCCTCATTTCTAAAGTGGGGACAACAATTCCTATACTTGCATACATTGTGAAAGATTTCTGGAAACACACAGACAGAAATTGTACAGCTTGAGAAAGCATAGAAGGGTTTTGTTCTCTATTATCTGAGGAAGTACAGATAAAAGCATGTCTCCACAAAGTGAGAATTCTATTTCAATATCACTTTGCATATTATATATATATATATGTAATCTCATATAATGTACAATACATATAATAAAATTATTATTATCATCACTATGGGGGCCTTTCAGAATGGGAATTCCCCTCCGTTGCTGCCGATTGCAACCAGTTTAAAACCTAAGCAAGTAAGTCCCAGGAAGTTTCCTGAGGCCCATCAAGGTGAGAGGTTAAGTATGGCAAAGTCCATAGGAGTTTGAGATAAGGTTTGAACCCATCTTTCTTACTCAAAACCCAATACTCTGCTCCACTCAGGCCATGCTGACTCTACATTACATGTAAAACATGATAAGTATGTCAGACAAGAATGTACCATTGCAGTGTGATATCTCATTAAAAGTTTTGTGGGGTTTAGTCTTAGTTGGGATAAGATTTATAGTTGTGAAAAGCATAGGGCACATTTCTGAAGAATTGCCATGCCTTTCATTAGGCCTCACCAGGAAATGTGGTCATTGCCAGCCTACCAGAACATTTTCCTTGTAGCTTGAAGCAATGTAATATCCTGCTTCACTTTTTGACCTAAATTTTTCTTCAGTGTTACTATGCCCTGGTGTATATTGTCCAATTCCCTCCTTGGAATGATTGCAGAAGAACATAATATCTATTTCTGCTAGTGTCCAAATCATTCCGTGTGAGGCCATGTCAAATAAAATCTGATTTTGAGGATGCTTATATACTTTAAATTTGGATATGTTATTACTTTAACTCCAAGTATGTATAACAATACCTGCCACAATTTAAAGATGATTGGAGAAGTGGTTTCCAACCATTATGATGGTTGCTTGCCAGTCAAGCAATCATTTTGTTACAGTTTTTATTTTATCCAGTAAGATATCAAGATGGTCAAAATACATGGATAATACCAATCATTTTATAATGACTGTCTTTATGTACTATATCTCATCTGTATTGGAAAGGTCTTGTAATTTGAACTATTTTTAAAAATTATTTTTAAATTATTTAAAATTAAAAATTATTTTAAAATTATTATCAAGTGCCTACTATGTGCCAGACACTAAGCATTTAAAAATATTATCTCATTTAATCTTCACAACCTTGGGAGATAGGTGTTATTATTATCCCCTTTATACAGTTAAGGAAACTGAGGCAGACAGGTTAAGTGACTTGCCCAGAGTCACATAGCTAGCAAGTGTCTAAGATAAGAGTTGAACTCTGATCTTACTGATTCTACTATTCTGTATCCACTGAGCCACAAAGGTACCTTTAGGACTTCGAGGACTCTACCAATTTGATATGCTTTTTAAAAAATCTATCTTGAATAAACAGCAGCCAGAATTTAGATGAAATATAAGGAAGATTTTTTTTCCACTGTGAGAATCACTAGTTATTTAATTCTTTATTCAATATGGTAAAACTTTGACTACACAGATTTCCGCTTTCTGGAACCTTAAGGCCTCCAGATATAGAAATAGCCAAAAGATAATAATAAACACTCTTTAGAAGCAAAGAACAAGACACTGTTGTGCTATGATTAGTTGATTCACCATGGGAAAGTATAGAAAGGTTTTGATTGGTTAGTCTATATATGAAGGACTAGGCTTTCCATATAGAAGCAGGAAGAGTAGGATAAGTATAATGATAGAGAAAAGGTAGATAAAACAAAGAGTGGAGAAAAGAAGTGGAAACATATTGGTGGAGGTCATAGAGGCGGCATCAAAATACTTTTAGAAGTTCCTAGCTGGGCAATATACATATGGCAGAGTCAGCGAAGGCTAGACAGACCCTTTGTAGAATCTTTCATCTCTAGCTACTGAAGCATTTCCATACAAAGCACCTGTTGAAATTAGAGCTCCTAGGCAGTGTTCCAAACGAGTAGTTCTCAGAGACAAGACCTGAAGGTGCTCTTATTCCTCTGATCTAACGCTCTTGCAGAGGTGAAATGTTTTTTATGGGCAATGCAGTCAACTGAATTGTGTATTTTCAGAAGAGTGGCTTGGGAATTTTAGAGACACAGAATCAAAAGACTAAACATAAACAGAGAAAAAGAGTTCACAACTGATGATGTTAGGTGATTACTTTTGTCTTTTTCAGACTGGACACAGTCTATCCATGAACAGTTTTACAACAGTGATGAAACTAGTGACACTACTGAGTCTATAGACACAAGTGAATCAAATTTTGAGCAGTTATGATAGGTTGCCATTTGGTACTTAATGAATGTTGGTTGAATGGCTGATGGAAACCATCTGTTGAGCGTTTCCAAAAGTAAAATTTCATAGTTGGAATGTTTCATAGTCCTAGAATTGTCAAAGTTGTCATATATGTACTTATAGCTTTCAGAGGAAAATCTAATTTACACATATACAAATAAGTTGGAGGTTCCTACACACACTGATTCTATTAACTTTTTATACCTTTGGCAAAATGTTACTTCCAAACCCAAGGAAACTGAGACCCCAAACAGCTAAGTAGCTAGCCCAGGGGTGACAAACCTGCAGCCTCAAAGCCACACATGGCCCTCTAGGTCCTCGAGTGTGGCCCTTTGACTGAATCCAAACCTCACAGAACAAATCCCCTTAATAAAAGGATTTGTTCTATAAAACTTAGACTCAGTCAAAAAGCCATACCAAAGGACCTAGAAGGCCATATGTGGCCTCAAAATCACAAATTCCCCACCGCTGAGCTAGCCCAAAGTCACATATTTAGTAAATATAATATTTAGGATTTGAACCCATATATTTTGGCCCCAAATTCAGTGTTCATTCTAGCTAAGAAGGCCTGTGTATATCATATTCAGTCATGAGTCACAGCATATTCAAGCAGGTTGTAAAGAGAATTCCATCAGAAGCCATTTAAAATTTAAAGTTCTAACACTTAAAGAATTTGACCCCCACTGGTCTGTGCAAATTGACTTATGCCTTTAGAGTTCTGGATGGCTAAGGTTGTTTCTGAGAGAAGATGGTGACTCTTGTCTCAAAGGCTTTTAAAAACATATTAAGTTGTTATCTGTCTTAAATAATTTAAGTCAGACTGGCATTAAAGGAAGTAAATGACCTTTCGTGAATCTTTGGGGTTTAAGAGTCAAGGTCTTATATAATGATCTTTCACATAGAGAAGGTTTTCAATACATTTAAAGTTTTGTTTTGCTTTTTTTTTGCCAACCTACCTAATTAGAATTTTTTTAAAAAATGAATTGAGAAAAATGTCCACCAAGAGTAAATTAGTATAAACAGAGTAAAAAGGGAGGAAAACTGTAGTGTATTTGAAACTGGCTTAAAATTTGGAATATCAAAAAGCTCTAATATCCTGGAGTTACTAATACCCAATAATACTTTCTGCTTTATTAATTGATCAATCAATAAACAGCTATTACATGCCTATTATGTGCCACGCACCGTTCTGAGCACTATTATATACAGATGGCTTTTTTCTATATAGAACTAAAACTGGTCATCAATTCCTTTTTTGTTTGTTTGTTTTAAATCATGTAAATTCAATAAAGAAAAGAAAATCAGTCAAATAGGTTGTTAGTCCTACGTTGTTACATAAAGGGGCTATTGTTTTCTGATTTGTTTTTGTTTTTGCTTTTTGGATAGTTGTTATGACATGCTTCAAATATTATTTCAAAAACACATCTTTCCTAAAAACAGAGAATTTATTCCTATCCTCTACTGACTCAGAGAAAATAAAATAATTAGTTATATGTACCTTGATCATATAGTCATCCCTTGAATCATAATGTCACAGGATTTAAAACAGGAAAGGATTGTAAAAGTTGACGATCCTCCCCCCCCCCCAAATATTTACAGATAAGGAAACTGAGGACCAGAAAAATTATTATTTACTTGCCCTCTCTCTTCCTCTCCTCAGCTAATATACATTGTTTTGATCACTAAGAAGTAAAGAGCCACTGGAAATTTTTAAAGAAATTACTACTTGCCAGTATATGTCAGAACATCATTCCACTGATGGCATTTTGGAATAATTAGAAGAATAAAAGACTGAAGACAAGGAAATCATTGAGGAGAAAATGCAGATGGAAGTTCAGAATTTTAAAGCCAGAACTTGGTTACAAGGTCTAAGAAAAGGAGAGAGACTTTTTTTTTTCACTTTTTGGAGGGGAAGGCAGGGCAATTGTGGTTAAGTGACTTGCCCAAGGTCACATGGCTAGTGTCTGAGGCTAGATTTGAACTCAGGTCTTCCTGACTCCAGGGCTGGTACTCTGTTCACTGAGCCACCTAGTTGCCCCAAGAGAGATTTTAATGATGCTAATGGGAGAAGACTTGGGAGGATTTGATTCCAGTTCGAAAATGAGAAAGGTAGTTTAATGAATTGTAAGAGACGACTCTGGAATTGCATGTTGGAGGGATTATGGTTACTTGTCCTAGGGATCAGAGACGTGTATAACAGATGGATTTCAGATACCATGTGATCAATTTAGTCTTTGTTGCTCTGAGATTGAGGTGAAGATAAAATAGCCAAGCAGATAGTCCAGTAGAACAGTTTGGAAGGATGTTTGGAAAATGGATGATATATGGCTAATTTTCATACGTGTGACAGGTGAAGTAACAAACTGATGGAAAAGGACAAAGAACTCAATAGGACCCTGCAATGTACCTCAAGAACCTCTGAAGAAAAGGCTCAAAGGCAGAAATCACTAAGAGTTTTCATGAAGTTCTAGGAAAAAGAAACCAGAATGGGAAAGGTGGAAGGAACTAGTTAAGAGAATTGGACACAACAGAAACAGATGGGAAACTTGAGAAAGCTGAATTTTTCAAACAATGTGAATATATTAGCTAGAGCTGATTTCTTGAAGATAGAAGAGACATAAGGAGCCAGTCTGACAACTTCAACTAATCTATTCACTTTGAGAATTCTGCATCTTGATTATTGTGAACACCTACCCTCATCAAGCCTACTTGTTTTGGCCTGTTCCTTTTCATCTGTAGCCATTTTGAATGGTCTTCATTTTAAGAAGTTCTGAGGACAGTTTAATCCTGATGTAGTTCTGGAATTTATTTCAGAAATAGATTTTACTTGCCTTCAAAGGGTCAGCACAGCAGAATGGAGAGAGTGCCAAACCTGAAGTATCAGTACATGAGGTGTGGATACCATTTCAAATGTTCATTCACTAGGTGTTAGAGTGTCGGTAACTCATAAACTCTTGGAAACCAACGTAGGCTTAGGGCCAGAAAGATCTTTAGGAGGTCTACTCCTACCCCCTTATTTTACTAGTGATAAAACAGAGTCTCAAAGAGTTTAAATGACTTCATCATGCTCATAAAACTTGTATCAGAGGCAGGATTTGAACCCAAGATTTTCTAACAACAAAACCAATACTCCATCTCCTTATGCCAATTTCCCTTTCTTAAATCATCTAATTTCTCAGAGCCATAGTTTCTTCATCTGTGAAAGGAGGTTAATGATACTATCAGTATCTACTGATGTGAAGAAAGTGTTTTGAAGACTTTAAATCATTATGTAAATGTGTTATTATTTTGTAATCCAACAAACTTTCAGAGGGGGTGTGCCAAGACTTTCATTTCCAAATTTGTGTCTACTCCCTCAGAGAGTTGGCTGAGAATTCATGGGTCCAGATTGGGAGAGGAAGATAGGGTTGGCACTTCTTCTTTGTGAACCAAGGATATGGATGGTGGGAGCCAACCCCACCCTTAGAAGCCACCATGGTATTAATTAAGTAGCCCTATAAATACTGCAAAATGGGATTTCTCCGAGAAATACTTTGTGAGTCTCTGACTTTTGATCAGTGAAGTAGTATAGTAGGCCCAAGTCAGACTTCCCTGCAACCCTTCCCCAATTTATTATCTCCTTTAAAATGCAAATATTTCTGGGCGTAGTCATGCTTTAAGCTCTCAGCTAACAGTTTCGTTTTCGGTTAACTTTTTGGCAAGCTTTGATTGATCCCAACTAAGGACAAAAAAGTAATACTCAATATGTAGGGCAAGACTGGAGGGGAGAGGGGTAAGAAAGGTTGGGGGATAAAAGTATTGTTGGGGAGCCCCCAAACAACTTCACCTAAATCAGGCAGTCTTCATTACCCAAAAATAATCTCCATAACTATACTTAGTATATGTATTCAAAATTGCTCACCCCTTTTATAGTCATTTGTTGGTGTAAATTAAAAAAAAATCATAATAAGGATAACATGGCATAGTGGCCTCAAAGTCAGAAAGATCTGAGTTCAAATTCTATCTCTGACTCTGGTTGTAACCTTGTGTCCCTTAACCTGTTGGAGTCTCAGACAATTCTCCAAGGTCATAAATTGCAAAGAAGGTGCCTATTTGCATTCATAGAAGACGGGATATTAACCTCAGGGCCTCAGTTTCTTCATCTAAAGGAGAGGGTAGAATTAGATGATGTGTGAAGTACCTTCTAATTCTAAAATCCTGTGATCTATGATTTATATTGCTACCGCTTAATAAGAACAAAGTTGGATCTCCTTTACAAATTAGTTGCCATCTATTCATTATTTAGTAATCAAAAGATGCCTAAAGTTATCCTTATGGGTTTTCAAGAAAGAAGAATTATTCTGGCTCTGTAACTTCAATAATTCATCAAACACGGTCATGCTCTACTCATAAGCATTCTTTGTCACAGTCTCTTTTCTCTCAAAAGGTCAGAATTATTTAGCAAAGTTTTTGATTATAAGGAAAGTAGAGTTTATCTTCTGCAATTTATATCCACCTTCAACTTCTTGTTGGAGCATGCTAATCAGAGTTCAATATTTTTTCCGGCTCATTTATAATTCATTTGGCATCGACAGCATTTTGCTGATTATTATTATGATTTCATGGCTTGGCTATTTATGAGTCTTCTACATGGGCTTCCCCAGTCAGATTATTATTCTTCAATTTTGTACTAGTTAAGCATTCACTAAGAGGCCCTCCCAGAAAGTAGAGTTCCTTTGTTGGAATGCAGGAACAGGCTCATTTCATGTTCCTGTTGACTTTTTATAACCAAGATTACTCATCACAGCTGAAGTTTGGGGAACAATAGATGGAAAATGGTTTCAACATTTTTTCCATTGAACATAATACTATTTTACAGAAAATGTGTCTGAGGGAATAGTACTATTAGTACTGATAATTTAGGAAATACTATAATAAAGAGATAACATTATACATTTATGTTGTTTATGTTAAATGTTATGTGAAACATTTACATGAACTAGATACAATTCTTTTATAGCAGCTTATATGTGTTTGTGAGAAATACACAATTTGTCCATGAAGGAAAAGGTAAAAGATACAAGGGTAAAATTAATAAAGGCCAGAATTTAGAGAAGTTAGAATCATATAAGAGATTATACAGCCTAGTTCAAGTAACACCTTCTCCTAATAACAATTTCCATGAAATCTTTCCTAATATTCTAGACCCAAATGACTTATTTTTCTGATGTAGAGGACTAGTGATGTATGGGACTCGCTTTGGCCAGTTCCCCGTCTCTTATATTACTTTATCATGGGGTTTCCTATTTGCATTCCATATCATCTTGTATTATCCTCTTGTTATTTCACGTATAGTAGTATCCTCATCTTTCTAAATGGATGAAAAACTACCTGAGTGCAGCATATATAGTATATATACTATAAGTGGTATTTCTTTTATATGTTCCCATAGCTCTTAGTTTGGGTGTTGAGCACACATTCTCAGTGACTTGTGATTTCATCATCGAGGCATAATCACCAGGAAAACCCATCTAAAACTTAGAATAGTCCTAAACAGTTCTCTTGGTCAATGAAAGGTTAAATAACTTGCCCTGCGTCACAAAGTATCAGGAGCACACTTTGAATTCAGGTCTTTGACTCCAAATCCAGCATTCTATGCAATTAGGTCATTAGGAGTACTTTCTAGTCATTTTATAATATTGCACTGAACTAAATTGTTTGTATCTTTCTCTAGGTAGTATCCACTAGAATTTTTTCTTTCAGTTAAATATATCACTCTTAAGTTCCCTAAGCTGAGTTTAAATGTCTTAGCACATATTTATTTCTAGTTTATTCAGTTTAGTTCTTGGTTGGTTATAGCCCTCAGCCACTTGCTGTTTAAGGGTACTAAAGGTCTCAAGAAAAAAAAAAAGCCCATTTGGGGGACACCATTATTTCATCTCTTATAAAATACCAAAATAATTTTCCTTCTCTTAATAAATTAGGGAAATAGAGACAGACAAAACAGACAGACAGACAGACAGACAGACAGATAGATAGATAGATAGATAGATAGATAGATAGATAGATAGACAGAAAGGAAATATATTTTATTAGATAAGTAGTGAACAGCCTCTGACTCTTCCTGGTTCCATGACTTTGGGCAAGTCACCTATCCTCTCAATGCTCTAGATCACTCTTAAACCACAAATTGCAGAGAAGGTGTGAGGCTGCTTTGCTCAACAGAAAATTCCCTAAAACCAGTAAAACTTCAGGTCCAGTCCCTATCCTAAATTGGAACCATCCCTCCACCCAAATCCTAGCCAGCAATAAAGGCGCAGATTTTATTTTAATACTATTTTAGTGATGACTAATACTGTAATATATTGTGCAAACATGGCATAACCTGTTGGCATGTTTTTTTCCTTCTTTTAGAGAAAATTGTTAAGTAAAGAACAGCTAAACATTTGCATTACTTTGAAATGAACCAGTGGGGATAGGTTCACTCTACAAAGTACAGTTACCAAGTTTCCAAATTAGGCTAAATATATGTAAACGAGTGTCACTGAAAGCACACACACACTCTCTCTAACACCCCGATCCTTTGCTTCAGTTTAGGAGATGTATCTAAAATTTTCCACCCATTCTTCATCACCTTTCCCCTGTGAAGCTGATGAACAACGCCTTTTCCGGGGGGAAGAGAGGTGAGGGGGTGGGGGTAGGAACTTGCATCTTGACCCTGAGAAGTGGTCAAGAACACCCTTAAAGCCTTCTGACTCCGGTCCGAGGTGCTCTTCTCGCTTGGGAATCCCTCACTAAACTGTTCCACTTCACACCCCTCTGCTGGTGTGATGCACCAGGAAAATATTCTTGTTTTTCAAGCAGGCTCTCTTGGATTGCCCTGATGTCTACAAGGCTGGGAAAATGTTGCCCCAGGTTTAAAATATCTGCCTCAGTAGAACTTGGATAAAAAGCTCGCTTGCTCCTACTTCCCCCCTCCCTCCTCCGGGGCCTCCCCGCAGCTCCCAGACTTTGGGGATGTGCCTAGACCCAGCACTGCTGTCATCCTGGCCAAAAGCAAGCAGAACAAACCCCTGGCCCGCAGCCAGCTCTCTCACTCACAGCTACCTCCCCTCCCTAACCTACCCCACCCCCCACCCCCACCGGGATTTTTCTCTTTCCTTTTTTTTCCCTTCCCACAATACAGGATCTTCCTTCCTCAGCTCCCTTAAATTATAATCCAGGGAAATCTCCACCAGAACCTCCGTCAAACCCAAGGCAGAATGTCTAGTGGCAAATACATAGACTCCGAGGTAGGATTTGCTTCACCTTTGGGGAGCCGCTTAAAGCCCCAACCCCCGGGCACGAGGTGCTCTCCTGTCCTATCTTCCCCTTGGAGCGCCCGCTTCGGCAATCTCCACCAGCTCCAGGGAGCACTCCAGCCTCCTTTCCTTTACCCATTTCCCTCTTGACCTCTGACCACTCTTCTCACTCAACCACTGCTAAGGAGCAGGCGTCCGGGGAGCGTTGGGAGGAATGGGGGGGGGGGGGGGAGGAGGAGGGTAGCACAGAAACTGCCTGTTTGGTATGCTTGTTGTTTCGGGTGAGAGGCTTGCTTTCTTAGGGAAATCACCAGTAGAGTCACGGAGCGAATTGGGGGAAAGAGGGAGAGACGTGAATAGCCTAACTTTGGGGGTTCCCCGACTTTGCGTCGACCGGAATAGAGATCCACCTCCTTGAAGGTTTTGTGGTTTGTTTGTTTTTTTTTTTTCTCTCACGCCCCCCTCCTTTACTCAGCGAACAGCGAACCAGCTGCTGGACTGATAGCTCTTTCTGGGGCGGGAGGCTTGAGCGTCTGGAGATGCTGGGAACGTGGTGGGCAGGGAGGGGCAGCGGTGGCTGTAACTCCCTTATCCCACAGCCCTGGGCAAGCGCATATCCAAGCCTGTGCGTCTGGAAAAGCTTAACTGGGGCGTCGGCGCACGCTATGTTTGCTCTTCCCCAACTTCTTGATCCCTCTCAAAAACTCCTTTGGAATGGAGTTTCCAAAGGGGAGATTCCCCCAGGTCACCCTCCCCGGCCACCCTTGCCAGAATCCTGACCTGTATTTATGCAGAACAAAAATTTTTCCCCAAAGTCAGTGGCTGCAGCGCCTATAAGAGCAAGCAGAAGGGGGCAGGGAAACGTTGTTGCTAAATGGGGGAGAAGCGATTAGAATTTAGGGGAGACACGTGAGATATGGGGAGGGGGAGCCTGAGGTGGGGCTCGATCTCGAGATTCGGTGAATTCCAGGAGGGGAGGGTGAGAAGAACCCATTAGGGTCACTGGGGTGGGAGGGGGAGGGCCGTGTTAGATACCTCCAAGTTTTAGGACTGCCTAAGAGAATTAGAGAGAGCCCTAAGGTGGGATGCTAGAGGAGGGGCCGCAGGTGCATTGTTTCATGGGGAGGTGGGATTTGGAAAAAAGAGTAAAGTAACCCCTTACTCTATCGGAGAAAGCCAAGTTTAGATTAGGAAGCTACAGGTGTGATAGACTGGGGAAGAGGGGGAGGTGATAGAAGCAGGTAAGGAGTGGGGCTGGGACCAAATCAGAGAGCGAGGGCAGAGCCCCAGGCTGCTGGAGTCCTTGGAGCCGAACCCTGGGCGCTGAGTTCAGTGAAGGCGGGGGAGGATAGTGGGGGGCGGGCAGTTGGGGAGATTAGGGAGCTGGACATTTGGGCTGCGTTTGCAGATGACCCCTGGCGGCGGCATTGGGAGTCATACTTCTCTGCCTGGTACGGAGGGGTGTGGTGTCGTCTTTTCTATCCTTTTAAAAAGCCAGTCTCCCTGTGAAGTTTACTTTGCTCTGAGCAAGTCGCAGTTCTTGTTGCAGCTGCTGCTGCCGCCGCCTTTAAAAAGAAGAACTCTCACTTCCTTAAGCTTGAGATCTTTCCCAACCTCGTTGACTTTTGTCCGCGTGTTCTGATTTTTATTTCCTTCCCACCCCCCTCCCTGCCCCTACCATCACCCCCTCCCTAGGGGCTTCTCTACTCGGCGCCCATCCGGGAACAAGGAAATATCTACAAGCCCAACAATAAGACCATGGCCGACGAAATGAACGAGAAGCAAATGTATGATGCACACACCAAGGAGATCGACCTGGTCAACCGAGACCCCAAGCATCTCAATGACGATGTGGTCAAGGTAAGGGCTGGGCTGCTCCAGAGGGGAAGACAAGGGCAAACTCTTTGGGACAAGAGTGGAGGGAGAAAAGCAAGATGACCTGAAGAGGTGAGGACCTCTCATCTCTCTGCATTGCTGGCAGGACCCTCTCAGCATCGCCCTGATGGATGAGGGCATTAGCCCAGGTATCATATTCCCACCTCCGGGACTGATAGGAGCAATCTGCTGTGAATGCTCAAGGCAAAGGCAGAAAATGAATTTTTCTCTTGTCTGGGGAAATGAAGTTTCTTTGCCAGGTGATTTCAGTCTAACCCTAACCCCGTTATACTTCCAAACAAGTCTGCTTGTTCCCAGGTTTGCTAACTACCGAGAATTGGACAGGCAGGCTGCTTCTAGCTAAGGCAATGCTATCTGCACGGGCTCTATCTGATGCCTTTAAGAGCTCTGCTGAATGAAACTAACTTCAGCATGGGGTAGGTACTCTTTAGAGCACGATGATAAAGCATACCTATAGGCATGTGGAATACAAACGCAAAATTGACAGGATCCTAAATTAAAATAAATATATCTCAATGTGTTTCTCCTGAAAAGTATTACAATGGGTGAAAGTGCTTTGGACCAAGAAGAAGGAGTGAGTCTTCCAGTGAAATGCCAATTAATTAAACAGAATGAGGTTTCTGTGTACAAAAAACTTAAGTGTGCAAAAATCTGGAGTCTTAGTCAGTTGCACTGGCAACCAGCTAGCTTCCTGCTATCAGTACTTTCATTTATGATTTCTTACAGAAATACATGCAGAATATTAGTTTAAAACCAGTAAGCTGTCAAAACTTTTATCTGACTTGATGGTTGGAATTTTTTTATTACTATTATTGCAAACTTTAACCATTTTAAGCAAATTTGATCAGAAGGATGCATTGCTAGGACCCATTTGGATAGAGAAATCATGGATATTTCCTGTCTTTGGCAAAGGCCTTACTTTTCTTGGGCCATGAAGGCCAAGGAGACCTCTTGGCTCAAGATGGTAGAATCCAAAAACACTGTCCTGCAAAATCCTATGACTGCAAACCTGAGTAAAATAAAACCATTGCAAGCCATCCAGGACTTGTTGCACAAGGATAGGAGTTGGGAGGAGTGAGATTTCAGTAACTCTTCGTGTTTATGAATAGCATATTTTAAAAGGGGAACATTTTATTCTGTACATGTGAGGAAAATGAGCATATTGAACTCAACTCCTTTGGTGTGCAGGCAAAGGGGAAATAGTAATTGGAAGCTTTTAAAGATTCTCCTGGTAGGGCAGAGTATGGAATACTAAAAAAAGCAATTCACAATAATCTGAAAATTAAAACTGCTGAATTCTGGATAGACTGAAGAGAACATAAACCCACTTATCTCAAATTATTTTGAAGAGGAGGATAAAATGCTTTATTCCCTTATTTGGCTTTTGATAAGAAGATCACGTTGCTAGGTAGAGCACTAGCACTGCAGAATTCGGGAAGGACGTACTTCATTGGTTATTTTTTTTTTGTTGTTCATTTGCACTGTTAGTAGGAGTCCCTGGAGCAACCAAACTTTTTGAGGATGAGTCAGAGCTCCCAAGCTGTATGGAATTTGGGTCTCCACACACAGCATGACTAAATAGAGAAAGAAAGATCCCACTGGGAAAAGAGACTTAACATAGATGGAAAAAAAACATAACGGTCTTAGAGGAAATTGAAGTTTACAAAACAGAACTCCAAAGGGCAATTATTAGGAATCCTCAGACCAAATAAATTAAAAACAGGTGTTAATGTGTGGCCTTGCCAGCCTCAAAATCCTAAATCCCACCCACTTGCTGGTACAACTGAGCAAAACAAAGTAAACAAATAATCCACTCTCATAATCATTTGTCAAATCCCCTATACCTTTAGGGGGGTAAATAGAAACTGAAGTGTATGCATCTAGAAATTTAAATTTTCCCAAGCAACAACTGGTCACAGTTGATCCAGGATCTGTCTTTCTTTTTTTTTATTGAGTGTCAAAAATAGAAGAGACTTTAAGGTTACCTAATTACCTACGGCACAAATTCCTTCTTTGGCATCTCTTGACAAGCAGTCAAGTCTCCAGTGATAGAGTCTTAGAGTCAAGAAAGAGTGACTCTTTTAAGAATTTTTGTGGCCAAGAATTTAAACTTGATCATGAAGGCTGGAATAATCTCTTTCCTGTCACCTTAACAATAAAATATGAGTTTCTCTTACATCAGAATAGGCACTCCACCTCCCAACCTTAGAATACCTGAGAATTTCATGTTATCATTGTGCTATTAAACCTCATATTAATAATGGAAACAAGCGGAATGGAAACACATCGAATAAATCTATTGTGAAGGGTAAATGACTTAACAAGGACGAGGTAAGCAACTTTACATACAGAAGATTCTCATACCACATTTTAAAAATAATTATGGTTGACGAGAAACAGAGGAAGCAGTCCTGATATAAAATGTAAAAAGTTACACAATTACTGAATATGTACCAAAGCTAAGCTGTATAGAAAGCACAAGAAAAATCAGAAGCTATATTTTTTTTATTTTTTATTTTTTTTATTTACTTATTTACTTTTAATTTACAAGATTCAGTTCCACAATCACTTGAGTTTCAGATTTTCTCCCC
>CM053585.1:449819784-449840092 GCA_028646515.1 Pseudochirops corinnae | reverse complement strand
TATTAGAATAATTTCCATCCCTACCTTATATGGATAGTCCCAGTGGCATGCTAATGCTGTTTAACAACTGGTTTTATGAAAAAAAAATTATGCCAGACACATTTTTAAGTTTAATGTGCAGTATTAACATTTTCTCCATTGCTTTCTTGCATCTAGATAATCCTCAAAACAATAAATCAAGCTCTAATTAGTAGTTTTTGTTGATTTGTGAGATGTAAACACTCACATTGAATATTTAACAATCAGCTTTATAAATTCATTTCCAACTGACTGGCACTTCCCTAGTAGAGTTCTCACTTTTTCACTGTTGATGTAACCTATATCTACACATAAAATGCAAATAACTTGCACTATGTTTGGTTGGTATAGACAGTCTTATCCCAGGGAGCCCTCTGGAACAAGATGTTACAATACCATAAAACTTAAATCAAGGTACAGTTCCAAAACATAGCGATAGCAAATGATGTAAGATATCATAGGAATCATGGATATGAAAGAGCTCATCTCGTTGGGCCCCCTCATTTTACAGATGAGAAATTTGTTAGTTTCCAATGTCTGTCATGTGCGAGGAACTCACAATAATTAATTCCTTCATGTAAAATCAGAAACTTGACTGTACTACATATTCCATCTTTAAAAGCATTTATGAGCTCACCTAAAGGAACGGAATACCATGGGCCTCCTACTTCAAATGGTCTGGTAATGTAGTGAGAGTGAAGGCAGAGAGAACTTGGGCATGACATCTAGCACTATGGATGGATTGAGATCTGCATTTTTGAAGGGAATATACACACTGGGGAGGTCACAAAGTAATTCAAGTGTATTTTCCACAAATCTCTTAAAGATCAAACTGTTGATGGGTTTTTTGTTGGGGGGAGTGGATTAAAAGAAACAATGGCTCGTGCCTAGGTGGCACGGTGGATAGAGTGATGAAGGAAGTGAAGTTAGGAAAACTTGTGTTCACATATAGCTTCAGATACTTGCTAGCTAGGTGACCCTGGTCAAGTCATTTAACCTCTATCTGCCCTGTAAAAATTGAGATGGTAATAAGACCTACCTCCCAGAGTTGTTGTGAGGATAAAATGAGATCATATTTTTAAAGTAGTTTAAAAACCTTAAAGCACCATATTAATACTATCATCACTTTCATTAATTATTATTATTTTTATTGATGCAGATGGCCTTTTGCCCTGAACAAACTTGTCAGAAATGCTAAAAAATATTTTTTAAAGTATGTGTTGACTTTTAGTTGCTGTAATCTAATCCATGTTGTTTTGTTATGCTAGTAATCTACCAAATCTTTCTGGGTAATCTAACTTTGCTGCTGATATGTTTTTATTAATTATTTTCTTCTGCAGCGTGACTTCTGAAAGATAAGAAAATGTTCTTTGGTGATTAGCATTTTAAGGAGGCAGAATTCCATAATCTGTTGCCAACTAATCTAAACATTGATGAGATCTCAATTTGTTTAAATTTTTCCTTTATGGAGACTTCCTCATATTCAGTTTTGAGGAAAATTTCACAAAATAATAAATTTAAAGTGAAACTTTAAAACAATTTGACTTCTTCAATGGCTAGTTCCACAGCACCTAGCACATAATAAGGAAATGCTTTTTGATTGACTGATTGATTGCAAAGTAATAAATTCCCTATGTCTCCATTTTGTAGATGTTTTTCCCCATTGAAATAATTTTTATAATTTAATTAATTAATTAAATGTTTTAAAGTACCTACCATAAGTCAGGTAGTGCCAAGCACTGGGACTACAAAGACAAAAACCAAAACAATTCCCATCCACAAAGAGATTATGTTCTATTTGAAGGAAACAACATATACAGAGAAAAGTGTGGTGCAGTGGAAGGAGAGCTAGATGGGGATCTGGAAGACTGTGGTTCAAATCCAAGATCTATAACTTGTTGCCTTTGTGACTTTGGGCCTTTGACCCTTAGTTTTATCAATTGTAAAATGTGGTATTTGAACTATGGTGATGGAAAGATGACCTGTAAAGCCTCTTTCAGCTATAAATCTATGATCCTATGAATGAATGAATATAAAATGTATAGAGTTAGCACAAAGTAATTTGAATGGATAAGAAAGGCACTAGCAACTGGTGAAATAAGTCTTAGAGATATTAATTAGTGCTTGAGTTGAGTCTTGAAGGAAGCTGTTATTATTTGTCCTTAGGTTTTGAAGAGGGCCAATGACAGACATCATGGGTGATGAATTGAATTTAAGTGAGGCAGAGTTGTACAAAGTTCTTAGCCTCACTCTCTCTTCCTGGATTATCAAAATCCAACGTCAGGACAAAAAGTCAAGATGACTGGCAATGGCTGGGGGTGCAATGGATGACCTTGGCATCTCTGATGCCTGACCAAACTCTAAGCTCCATAGCACATACTTCAGCCACCTTCATAGCCACTGGAACAAATTGTTCTCATCCATGGAATCACCAGGGGAAGTCTTCACATGCTTGGGGTAGACATTCCCCTAACTCATCTATGGATTTGAGGACTGTCAGTTACCCTCAAACTGGATTTGCCCATATGCCAAGATGTTTTTACTGGGGTGTAGCCACTGGGCATGCTGGAGCTTCCTGGTGCCACAGGTGAGAGTTGGGTGAATTAAGTGGACACCTGATGAGCAACCCTGAAAAGGGCTTGGCAGCCTTCACAGCTGAGTTGCTAGTCCTCCCTAAATACCCCATAACACCCTTGAAGGAAGCTAGAGGTTCCAGGAGGATCTGCATAACAGGTCCAGGGGACACTTACACAGAGGCTGGAGAAGGACTTCACATCTAGGGAAAGCAGTGTCTTCCCTTTCTAATAGTCATAGCTCACATTTATACAGTATTTTAAAATTCCCAAAGTACATTTTTCACCATAATCTTATGAGGAAATCAGAGCAAACATTTTTGCGATATTTCATAGTTGCAAAAACTCAGGCTCAGAAATGGGAAAGATTTGCCAAGAGTCACAAAATTATTAAAGTTCCAGAGTCCTGGATACAAGTGTGGATCTTTTGACTTCAATTCCAGGGCTCTTTACTTAGAAAAGAAAAGTGAAAACAATAAACCTTATTGCAAGGTAAGATACTTTGTTCTTTATTCTCTAGGTCTAGAGGACTTCACAGATGATAAGGGTATAGGGACTAGGCTGTGATGTGTTTGGTATAGGCAACACCCTGTACCAAAGCAGACTGGCACTATCTTGGCAATTAATATAGTCTTAGGGAGCTGCTAGAGTAGTACCCAGAAGGTAAGTGATTTATTTGCCCAGGGTCACATAACCAGCAACATTATGAGTCTAACGTGACACTTGAATCTAAGACTTCCTGGCTTTCCATGGTCAGCTCTGGATGCACTAGCCACACTGCCACATGAGTGACCCTGATATGAATAAAGGTAATACTTAGTGCCATTTATAATATACTAAATGGATTATAGTGGGGAGGAAGATTCCTCATTACTGGCCATGGAAACTAACTTGGGATTTAGTAAAATAGTTCTCTCTTTTTAATTTATTTAAAACTAAGTAGCAGGAATATTCCATAAACAGATTATAAAGAAGAGGGTTTACACTAAGTTAAGATATACCCCAGAACATACTTTGGCCCTCTGAGGTTGGAGAGCTACCAATAATCAGATCCCCTCTGATTGGTTCTGCTTAGGATAAATGAATTGCTTAGCTTTGTCTTCCCCCAACCCAACATTTCCTCCATATTACCTCCCACTCCCAGCTTTTTCTGTTGTATCTTTAGGTGTTACGAAGACACATAGAACTCGATGTGGGAGCTCTTATGTTTCAACCTTCACCTCTTCTTAGGGTTTCAATTTCTTTTTTTTCTTTTTCTTTTTGTAAAACGGGACTAACAACACAAATATGTACCACACTGGCTCGAATATAGGCTCTACTTTTCCCTAAAACCTCAACCAGGGTGTGGCGTCTCATTATATTCTTTGTAAATGAACAATTAAAAATGATAAAGATAAAGAAAGCAGTAATGATAAAAATGGATAAAAGTCTGTATTTAAATTGAAATAAATATCCAAAAAAGTCTCTCAGTAAATTAGTTTATATGGTCATTTTTTATATTATTTATTTTTCAAGTATATTTTTTCCTCTGAAAAACATGTTATTTCTACATTCAAATCAATATAGCATTTCTCTAAGATAGTTTGTCTTTCGGTTTGTAAAAGACTAAAAGGTATGAAAACAATTTTAACTCTTATTCACTTAGTTCAGGAAACATAAAATGGCATAGTTTTACACAAACCATTGTTTAGGGTGGGGGAAATGTTTTTAATTTTGTCTTAAAGGAAACCTGCATGATTCGTGTTCTATGAAAATACCTAGGGAATTAGCTGGTAGAACAAATTTGCACCTGCATAGAACACATATTTCCTGTCTCCCACAGGAACTCTATCAATGTTTAGGACGTGACATGCCTTTGCTTTTACTATTGTACCCCCACTGCTAATTATTTAATGAGAAAGGAAATATATGTCCCTAGAAGGGTGGTGTCAGCTTCCCTCTTATCCCTGTAGCTATATGTTTCCTAAAAGAAGGGCATTTATCATATTGGGAACAAAAATGTCTTTTTTTGTGATAATATGTATTTAATCAGAAAGTGAAGGTGAAATCTGACAGAAATGTGTCAGTCAGTATACATCAAGCAACTTTATTACATTTTTTAAAGAAACATAGTAAAAATGTTGAAATCTAAACTATCTCAGTGGAAGTATGTGTAAAAAAGATCTGGAGACCTCTAGAAATTTCACAAGGCAGTTGTGGATCATCTCCAGGGGTGGAGAACCTTCAGCATCGGGGCCACATGTGGCCCTCTAGGTCCTTAAGTGTGACTTTTTGACCGAATCCAAACTTCACAGAATAAATCCCCTTAATTAACGTATTTGTTCTGTAAAACTTAGACTCAGTCAAAAGGCTGCACTGGAGGACCTGGAGGGCCACATGTGGCCTTGAGGCTGCAGGTTCTCCACCCCTGCCATATACCATTAAGTCTGGGAAACCAACTAGTCACAGGTGTTTGGCATAATTGGAAGGGGGAAAATTAGCCAGTTTTTCTCATGGAAGATAAATACTGGCAAAAATGTCCTGTTTCATATCCTGAGAATTTTTTTTAAGTAAATCTTACTAAAAATGGAAAAAATGAGTGTCAAATTTGATGTCATTTAGATCACCATATCATATCTATTCTTCCTCTCTTCTTTAAGACAGCAAAGTTCTGGGTTTTTTGTAATATACAGGGATATTACCATGCTTAGATCCCAGGGCCACCTCATTCTGTTAGCATTATTGGGCCAGTGCTCTTTCCTGGGGAGGGGGGGGTTTCCTGGTCTCTCTGCACCCATACTTTGCCAACCTATCATAGTCACTTATGGACCTGTGCCTATACACATGTTAATTGTGCATCACTAATGTCTTTCAGGGTCCTGAATATATACACATTTCCTTTCTAGAGATAACTGGCCGATTGCACTCATTACATTATTTCCATTTTCCTTCCCTAACACAGGAAACTGACCAAAGAGAGCCTTGTTTTCATTCTAGGGGAAGAAATTCTGTGTTAATTCTAAGAGTCATTTCTCTGGCATTTGATCCTCAATAATTGTGCATGTTCTCAAGCACAAATGCCAGAAGTAATGAACAAACCCAACAGCACGATTTGAAAGCTATCATTAATCTTTCAAAAGAACAACTACAATGTTCTGTAAATCATAAGTCATTGTTTTCTTTTTCCATATTATTAGCAATAGTGTGCAGCAGAAAATGTACATACCAAAATGTCATGGAAATGAATTGCTTTTGGTGATTTTCATTCATGCTTTGGGATATCAGATTCCCTCCTCCATTGCTGTCTATGAGAAACCAGCTTATAAAAAGGGAACAAATTTATTTAAATAAAAAAGCTAGGATACCTGATGATGAATTTTACTAGACTTTATTTCTTACATGCTACAATGAAAAGAGAAGAATCATACATGTTCTTATCCTTACCTGACGATGAGATGATTTTTAATAATTAAAGATTTTTTTTATGTGGAAGGGTTTGGTTTTTAATGATCTAACTAAGGTGGTATTGTTGGGTTCCTTCATAATGGCAGCTTTTTAAAATTGTAAGTAATAAGAGAGAAAAAAATAAATCCAGTCCTCTAAACAAAATAAAAATAAAACAAACCTTCATATTTATATAAAGAAAACACTTTTTCTCCTAATGAATCCATTTTTTCAAGTTCAAGATGGCACATGGAGGCCCAAAGCCCAGTCTAAAGTCACCTAGAGTATGGTGGTATAATATTGGCCCTTCCAGAAAATATGGTAAGCAGGTTTAACCATCAAGCAGATGGGAAATTTCGATGATGCCACTATTGTCAAACAGTTTTCTAGGGGGTCAGAGCACTGTTGCTCTCTGCTTGTTGTTTTAAATAATGTAGTATGTTATTTATTCCACAGGTGAGTAGGCAAAGGGCAGCTAGGTGGTACAGTGGATAGAATTCTGGACCTAGAGTTGGGAAGACTGATTTTCCTAAGTTTAAATCTGGCCTCGGACACTTACTAGATGTATGACCCTGGGCAAGTCACTTAACCCTGTTTGCCTCAGTTATTCATCTGTAAGATGAGCTAGAGAAAGAAATGGTAAACCACTCTAATATCTCTGCCAAGAAAATCCCAAATAGTGTCACAAAGAGTCAGACACAACTGAAATAAGTGAATAAGCAAGAGCAGGCAAATGACTAACCAAGAGTAGAATGGACAGAGCCTCTCATCCCCTCTCCCAATATTCAGGTTAATAAGTATTGCCCCTCTTTCCAGGGCTTTTACTCTAACATACTCTGACATTTATGAGATTTGTAGCAAAGATAATTCTTTGGAGTAGCACTAAAACATGGTCTTATTCTGGTTGTACAGTTTGTAGATGACTTCTTAATGATGCTACAAAGTTGACCTTTTCTTTAGGAGACACAGATTATTCCTGGATTTGTCCTGAAAAGATAGATAACATGTTCTAGTCTGTCCCCAGAGCATGACTTAGTGGATCATGGAGCGTCACTCAAATCTCTTGAGTTTTTTCCCTTTTCTAGAAAACAGAGATAACAGTGCTAACCACATTGGTGAGGATTAAGTGAGACTGTATAGACAGAATTTTGAAAACTATAAATTACCGTGTAAATGTTAGTTATTACTATCTTGTTCTTGTCTTTTTCAGTTGGACTCAGAGCAAGATAATACTGAGACAAGTCTCCTTTTATACTTAATGTTCAATAGATTAGTGTGATAAAATAATTTTTGATAGTTGAATAAAAGAATTAGGATGTAAGTTCATCTTTTGTAGGTTCAGTGAGACCGTGACACCAGTGGCAGAAAGGACAACAGGGATGATCTGTACCTTATCATGTTCCCACATTATTTAGATGTCCTCTGCTAGATCTCTATATTTTCAAACCTTTCTGTTACACGTAGTTTGGAGATTATGAACACTGGCTTTCAGAAAATCTGTCTAAATGTTGCTGTTAAATTTTTCTGGGTCAGTGTTATCTATGGGTGATTGTGGTCAACAGTTTAGTCTGTGATAATGCCCTAGTTCCAGTACACTTTGGTTGAATTCTTTAGAATGTTCATCACTATTAATTAGTAATACAATAACTAGTATTCATCTCAGTGCCCTGCACTGTATTCTACTACTTAATTCTTTACCCTTAAACCATGCTACCATTATTCAAGATATGTCTGTTCTCACATTTAATCTCTTTTTCCTAACTCATATTCCTCCTCCTTATATTCAAATAAAAATGAGTATAGGAATGGTTTGTTTAAAATGAAAAAAAAAGTTAATTTGTATGTATTTGGAGTTAAAAGAGGTTTGGATTGCTGAACCAAAGTTCTTGATCCACCTACCCTGAATGATAGGTCTTCTCAGGACCCTTCATGCTCACTTTGGCCTCATCCAGGTTTCAGTTCACTAAATTTAGTCTACTGGGTAGTTTAAAATCAGTTGTACTCCTTCCAGTTGGAAATGTGATCACTATATTGCTGTTAAAGTCTATGATAGTAAAAGATTATTATGAAACATCATAGTTCACCCTGAAAATTCATAAGAACATTTCATTACATCACATCTGTTTCTCTTCTCTTCATCAATTTTTAACTCCTCCAGTTATTGAGAAATAAAACTAACATTTTATTTATTAGAGATTGATCATAAGTAATCCACAGTTCAGAAAATTGAAAATTACAAGGGACTTCAGCATCCATCTAGTTCAACCTATACCTGCAGAGAAGCTGTTGAGGCACCCATTCCACTTTTGAATAGCTCTAATTATTATTACTAAGTGCTTTTCCTGAAATCAAGCCAAAATTTTCTTCTTTGTAACTTTTACCCATGGTCCCTCGTTGAACAAGTCTAATGTGGTATAGTATGGAGAGAACATTGGCGTTGGAGTCAGAAAGACTTGAATTTATATTCCTACCTCAGATGCTTATAATCTGTGTGCCTTGGTTTCTCTCAGCCACAAAATGATGGGGTTGGATTCAGTATCCCCCTATGTCATTTCCAGGTCTATATTTATGTTTCTATGATCCTCTTCTATACTACAACCCTTCAAATATGAAGATAGTATTCATCTTCTCTCAATATGTTTTCTTCTCTAGTCTAAACATTCCTAATTCAATCAGCTGACCTTCGTATAACATGGACTGAAGGCCATTTGCCATCCTGGGTACCTCTGGATGTTCTCAAGATTATCAATATCCTTCCCCAACTTTAGGATGCCTCAGATATGGTCAGACCAGGGCAGAATACAGAAGGACTGTCTGTATCCCTGGGAACTATGCCTCTGAATGCAGCTTAAGATTACATTAGGTTTTCTTTTGGCTTCTGTAACACACAGCTGATTCATACTGAGCTTATAACTCCTTAAAATTCCTAAATCCTCTTTGGACTAGCTACTCCCTAACTATTTTCTACCACTACTGCCTCCAGATCCTCTATGTGTGAAGTTGATTTCTTGCCCATATTTAAGACTTCAACTTAATTCCTGTTGGATTTCATCTCATCAGATTCAGTCCAGTAGTTAAGGCCATTGAGATCTTTTTAGGTCCTGACTCTACCATAGTGTGTTAAGAATCTCTTCCACCTTTGTGTCTTCTGCACAATTTGATGAGCATGATATCTATGCCTTTATCCAAGTCATCGATAAAAAAATGATAAATGGCATTGAACCAAACACAGAACACTGAGACATCTCCCTAGTTGTACCTACTTTGAATGTCTCTTCAGGACCCTTCGTGGCCTCATCCAGTTTTCAGTTTGTTAGATTTAGCCTACTTGGTAGTACAGAATCAGTTGTACTCCTTCCCTTTGCAGTAGTTGTACTCCTTTTCTTGTCTAGGTAGACACTGACAAGGAGACAACTATTACTAACTACTCTGAGTCTGGTCATTCAACCAATTGCAAATTCATATAACTGTCTAGTTTCTTCTATGCTTTTTCCAGTAGCAGTGTATGGCTGTGAGAGTTGGAGTAGAGCTGAGCACCACAGAATCAATACTTTTGAATGGCAGTGCCAGAGAGGACTTTTGAGAGCCCCTTGGATAGCAAGGAGATCAAATCAGCCAATACTTAAAGAAATTAATTCAGACTATTCACTGGAAAGTCAAATACTAAAACTGAAGTTTAAATATTTCAGCCACATAATGAGAAGACAGGACTCATTGGAAGAGCCCCTGATGTTGAGGAATATTGAAGGCAAAAAGAAAAGGGCATGGCAGAAGATGAGATGAATAGACAGTGTCATGGAAGCAATGCATATGAACTCGGGCAGACTTTGAAGATAGAGTAGAGGATGGAAGGGTCCTATGGTGTCCTGTGGTCTCTGGATCATGAAGAGTTGGACATGACTGAATGACTGAACAACAACAATCTTTTCCACAAGAATAATTTTGTACATTCTATCAGATGTTTTACTAACACCTAGGTAAACTATATCTACAACATTTCCCTTATCTATCAATTCATTAACCCTATACAAAAATGAAACAAAGTTAGCCTGTGAGACATGACCTATTCTCAATGAAGACATGCTATAATTCCCATTTCTTTTTCTAGTTATTCACTGACAATTTCTTTAGTGGAGCAACTAGACATGAATTCAAATCCAGTCTTAGACACTTATTAGCTATATGACCCTGTGAAAGTAACTTAATGCCTCTTTGCCTCAAGTTTCTCATCTGTAAAATGGAGTTGATAATAATAATACCTACCTCCCAGAGTTGTGAGGATCAAGTGAGATAATTGTGTGAAGTCCTTAGCACAGTGCTATATAAATGTTAGTTATTATTACTGATCTGTTCTAAAATTTTCCCAGGATTTGAAGTAAAGGTCACTGAGCTATCATTTGTGTATTCCATTCTCTTTGGGGGCATTTGCCCTTCTCCAGTCCTGCAATTCCTCTGCTTTTTTCTATGCTCTTTTAGATATCACCCAGAGTAGCTTAGCAATTGTTCGTACGTTCAGAAACCAATGCTGCTACTCTTCAAACCAAAATGTGACTCAGATGTTTTAAAGATGTTTTAAATCTTGTTCTAGATTTGCTTTACTTGGTGTTGGTTGGGTCTCATTGGAGCACTATTTGCTAGTCTGGCTTTCTGCATTTTATGATGAATGTATACATACTGAACATTCCAAAGAAAAGGAACCAAACAGAGCTAAAAGGAAGACACTCCCCCATCAGTGTTGACCTGCACCTTCTCTGCAACAGTGATAGAAGGTTTCCAAGAACTCTGAAAATTTGAGTGACTTGCCCAGGGCTGCACAGACAATACACATCATTTGGACCCAAGCCAGGTTCTGGCTCCTAGACCAACTCTCTATCACCTGTCAAGCTGCCTGCCTCTCCAAGGATAGAAAGATAATAGTTAATGAATAGAAAATATTTAGTATAGAGAATTGATTTGGTTTTAAATTATGTGAAATAATAACTGTTTATATATGTGTGTGTATACATAGATATATGCAGGTCTTACACTCATGTTGCACTTGTCAATAATTATGTTTATAATCTGATATTCATTTGAAAAGTGTGCATAGTTTATACTTGACAGTTCATGTGATAAGCCTGTGGAAAATTCCAAGGGATTTAGGATAAAGATTGGAGCCACAGAAGCAGAGCAGAGGCCAGAGTGCTCCTTGTTATTTGTCTGACTTTGGGGCCATTCACCTGACCCCTCAGGCTCTCAGGGCCCTCATCCATAAAGTGAACAGTCTGGAAAAGATGACTTCTAAGTTCCCACCCAACTCTAAAATTATAATCTTGTGGTTCTGTGACTTCAGTTATTAATAAAGAGTTATTATAAGAATTCAGAAGATGGAACTACCTGTGTATAATTCATCTACACATAAAACAAACTGAGGGATAATCATATTACAAATTTAGAATTGGATCGGACATTAGAGGCCATCTAGTCAAAACTTCCTCATCAGTGAGGAAACTGAGGTACATGCATGTTAAGTGACTTGCCCAGAGTCACACAGCAATTAAGTGCCTGAGGCAAGATTTCAACACAGGCCTTTTGCACTGCAGAGGTGGTGCCTTGTTCATAAGGACTAGGCATAAATTAGAACTTTCCATCAGTGTGATCAAACTCCAATACAGTTTACCAAGGGAAGTCCCGGATTATCTGTAAGTTCAAATCTCTGTAGAAAAGCTTCTGCCTCTATCTAACTTCTTCAGTACCTTACAACAAAACACTGAATGAATTCTACTTTAACAAACATCCTTATAAAGTAAAATGACACTTGTCTTTGTTGTGGGACAGCTGGTCAGATTCATTCTTTAGGTTGGTTCTTCTTTCTTGAGACAGAAAATAGAAGAAATAGAAAAAAAATCTCTGCTGAACAGGGGTTGAGAGTGTTAAGAGCGAACATGGAGAAGTTGAATTCTGTGCAAAATGCACATATTGTAAGTACCCAAAAGGTCAGCATAAAATGTTATTATGGCAAGCCTCACCATCTACTCCCTCCTACAACATTGAAAATTCATCCAGCCTCACAGCTTTCATAAATCCCCATTGTAATATCACATGGCTAAGGAACAGAGTGTTTATTTTGTGATTTTAGACCCTCAAGTAAAATTTAACCTACATATCCATGATTTTTTTGGGATGGGGGACATAATCTGGTTCAAAATTTCTTTACTGGCTAAAAGTATTGGAAAGATAATTCACTAAAGAACAGCATTTGTGATTTGTATTCTAAATATGACAAAAATATTCTTTGGAATTTTGTTGGGGTGACAACAAAAGCTTTAGTTAAACTTTGAAGCCAAGGCATTTCAAAAAAATGATGTCCTAAAATATCCTATACTATCCATTCAGCCTGATTCTGCCACCTTTCCCTTTTGTGCATCTTTTCTCCTCTGCCTCCCTAAGAGGGAGATGAATAAAGCTGTTAGAAACCCAAGAAGAAAGTCCCTACAAGGTTTTGGCTTTTGGGGGAGTTTTTTGGTTTGTTTGGTTTTGGTTTTTTGTTTGGTTGGTTTTTTTGCAAATTAGAATCTCTTTTCCTGCCTTTTGTGCCTGAATTTAAAAGCCTGGCTGGGATGGAATGAGCAATATACATAACTGGATAATCTTTTAATTGTACAGCAGCCACTATGGGAGCAAATTTCCTGAATCACCATGAGCTGTAAAGGCCTTGAATTCCAGGGTGGTATTCCAGGTTCAAGATACAACTTCAGACAGTGGAGTCAGAAGTAGGAAAGTGATGATTGGATAAAGATGTTGTCAAAATGAGTTTACCTGGAAAAAATGGAGAAGACTTACAGAAAAGAAAAGAGAGGCTCTCCAAGGCATGTTGTTGGTAGCTTCAGAGGAGCAGGAGGGGAATCCTATAAGTAGTGAATCTGTTGACTAATTGACTTCAGTAGTCTAGGCAGGGAGTAAAAAAGTAGCAGACTGACATCACTGTAGTAATGATGAAGAGCACAGAGGCACGTTTCGAAAGTGGAAAAATCAAAGATGCTATAACAGTGTTCGGGACATAAGAGACCCTCAACATGTGGTTGTTGATTACTGGATGAATTAGCTGATTTGGTAACAATGTCTATTTGGAATAAAGGACTGGGAAAAATTGAAAATTTTTTCCAGGTTTCTTGCTTGGGAGGTCTGTGATATGATGACACTTTTCTCTCTTCAGAACATTTGGATGTAGGGAAGGAATCAAAGGGAAGGATGAGCTGCTTTGTTTTAGTCGCACTTAATTTGATTTGGCAGTGAGGCAAATTGTGTACTGAGAGGTGACGCATCACAGTGGAAAGATTATTGGATGGGGAGACTCTTGGGTTTTAGTTCTGGATCTGCCATTTAATAGCTTGGTGGCCTTGGGCCAATCATTTGACCTCTCTGGGCCTCAATTTCCTTATCTGTAAATTTAGGAGCTTAGAAAAAAGTGACTACCACAGTTCCTTCCAGTTTTAAGATTCCATTATTCTATTTATATTGGTCTCTAGGAACTATTCCGAGCTACGGTAACTGCACAACCACTGGGGGCAGGGGCACAGAGAATTGCCTTTACCATTTTTATTGCTGTTGATATCATCATAATCATTATGCAGGCTTAGAATCCTGCCAATAAATGACAATGCCCTTAGAGACAGACTTTTCGTGTTCAAACTATAAAATTTCATTAAATTATCAGTCAACAATCTAGCCATTAATAGATCATATGCTGACTTTAAAACTGCAGATATACTGTGAATAAACACTTGGTACTGTACAAGAGTAAATAATTGAAGTTCATTTCCCCTCTTGATCTTTTGCCCAAATCTGAGTTCAAAGTTATGTGGTTTTCCTTTTTACTGCTCTTGCGTCCAAACTGGCTGTTTGCTCTTTAAGATGGAGCAGAGTTTCTGTTCCAAATTTGGTTCCAACATTTCTATTTCATTTCTTTATAACTAAAGTGAAAGACCTTGTTCCTTCAAAGATGAAGTGGGCAATCTCTTAGGGTTTCACTTAAAACAATGATCTTCTTTAAAAGTCTAGCTAAAGACCACATGGTCTGAATCCTCTGAATACTGACAGTTGTCAAAGACAACCAAACCAGTGTGGCCTTTCTGCATTTTACGGCCCATCTGTAAGCAGTAGGATCAGATGACTCAGAGTTGCAGCTAACAAGCAGGGCTGATGCACCCCTTACTTTTTCATCAGGGTTACTTTGAGTCAGATTTTCCCTTCTTCCTATCCCCAAGAGTCTGTTTCTTTCTGGTCTTTACAAAGTCTGGCATTCAGGACCCTTTGTGTTTTTCACATTTCACCATTAAATCCCCACACAGGATTCTGGAAGTAAATGAAATAGCATTTCATTCCCCTACCATCTTACTGTTCTCAGGAACATCATTTTAGTGAGGATATTGCTTAAATTTTGAAGCAAAGTAAAAAAAAAATAACTGATTGCTTCCCTTGATTAGACAAGTACATGGAAGAAATGAATATGCAATTCATGAAATGAATTTCATGAAATACTATTATATCTGTAATCCTATGAATTCCTATGATCCCTTTGAGTTCTCCTAACCATCTCTGCCCCAAAGTAGATGTACTTGGGGTAATGGAATACAAATCAGAAACACAGAAGTATGACAATGGAATATTTTGAACATGTATTTGGGAAGAGTATCACGACAGTCAAATATTCCTCAATTGAAGCGTGTGGACCAAAAGATGAGTTGCAGTAAAAATAATTCCATTGGTTCAAAATGACAGAATGTGGAAAAGCACAACTCAATTGATACCAGAATGAGTGAATTCTCCAGTAAGAAGTTGTTTAGAATGATAGGCTTAATTGAGCAATTAGGTGTAGAAGAAAACTGATCCAAATGCCAACAGCTTCATTAAGTCACTCAAATTATTCCCCTCTTTTCTCACATAAGCAAAGAAGTTTAAGGAAGTGTTTATCCTTTTCTAATAATGATTCTAAAGCACAGCTGGTATTGATCTGCTGCTTCTTTTTCTCTGTATCCCTTGCCCACTCTCAGTAACAACCCTACCATCACTAATCCTCTAACACTCCCTTACTATTCCCTCATTTCATCTTTTCTATCTTCTCTTAATACTATCTGAATGCAAAAGAAAGGTGCTTTCTTGGGTTTTAGTCCTGGATCTGCCATTTAATATTTAATAATTTAATAATTTAATAGTTCTGTGGCCAGCTAATATAATTAAAACTTTTATTCCAGCTTGCAAGTTTATCTAAACATCTAGCTTTATAATTTTTATAAATATAAAATTTATTATTTTATAATTTGAAAAATGTCAACATCTGCTACATTTGAGTTGGATATGCTATTCTATGCTCATTTAACAAACTAGAGCATATAAACCGTGTCTTTTGAGTAATTATCACAGCTGCAACTAGGGTAAGTCAGCTGAGGCTTGGTCCCAGGCAACTGAATTTAGAGGATACTAGCAATACTTATAAATTTTTCACTTCTCGTGCATCTCCCTTCTATAACTCTGCTCCTCCCCAACAATGGCCTAGAGCCTCTGCCCTCCAGTCTGTGTGTGCCTGACAGAGGGAGATCACACATGCACACGCACACACACACACACACACATGCACTCGCACACACACACACATACACACACGTGCAGAAGACATACATTGCAGTGCTTTCCACAGTTAAAAAATCTTACTTAAGGCTCTGGTAATTTTCAAAAGGTATCAAGCAGTATCATGCTCCATCTGCCTTAGTTATGTTTCAAAAGTAGCAGTTATCTTTCTACAGACCTCACAAGAATGTAAGTGCTAAGTATCATTTCCCTCACATGCCAAGCTGTGTTCAAACCTGCAGAGATTTATTTCATTCATTTAATATTTGTTTAATAAACATCCCCAAAGCAAAAGAGGGGAACATATTCATGCAATGAAGTAAGACTTAAACTCTTAATAACTCTATCTTTACTGAACTGAATGGTAGGAAACAAAGACTGTTTGCAGTCAGGAAGTGCATTGTAGACAGCAAACAGAAGTCGGGAGTGTTTAAAAGCTCTGGGCCAAACAAATGAGCGTGCTGACCAACCTCTACCCTGAAATGTGAAGACATTTCCTTTTCTTGTGTCCTTGTTAAAAATGAAAGAGCTTTTATTTGCATTAGCATTATACTCATTCATATCTGTTTCATGACACACCCAGCAGGTTGCAGAATAACAAATTCCCTAGTGTAAACACAGACTATAGTGAAAGGGGTCTCTGGCTTCAGCCAGACCTTTCATGATTGTCAATGGTTTGCAGAAAACAAACTTTAGACAGATAAAAATGATGCAAATGAAATTCATCCCTGAGTAACTTTCAGTTTTTTGAAGATCTAGAGTCATTCTATGCATATGCATAAGATGGTTATTATATATATGTGCATACACTGGTGAATGTGTTCACATGCACACACACACACACACACACACACACGTTTGTGGACCTGAATAATTAGACTAAGTTGTGCCCTGCCTATCAAACCCAGTTTCTAGGCTGGCCTCTTCCCTCTCAGTCTTCCTACTATTTTCTTTCCAGTGGCCCATTATAGAAAACCTGACCCACACCTATCCTATTTTTATACTGTTGGCCACTCTTTGTTTCTTCTTATCAATGTGATGACACTCACCAACATTAAGTGTCACCCAATTGACACCAGATGCCTAGGACAAGGGAAGGAGATAAGTAGCAGGCTTTGTACATAGTCCAGCCCAATGAGCTACTCAATAAATGCTTTTTGTGATAATTACAATGACACAAGATAAAATATTCTCTTTAAGTTTATAAGAGGCATGCTATCTTGTGGTCTTGAACTAACTAGTCCTAGCTTTTATGGCCTTCTACTACTTAAAAAAAAAATACAAAACAGTGCTATCTGCCCTGGGCCCTGAGAAATAAAAATGGTCAGGAAGTCAGAATAGCCATATCATTAAGAATAGTTTTGAGAAATTTGAAAAAGGCTGAAATCTGAGAATAAGGATCATGGCTATCATAAGAAGATAAGTGTGATTTTAATCTTAAAGGTATGAGTGTCCTATAGTAATTCATTTTCCCACTCATTTTGTAGTAAGGAGAATCAAAGCCCGAGAACATCAGAGCATCCTGCCCTCTCATTTTCCTCATAGCAACTCTGTAAAGCAGTTGAGGATGAAGGGGAGAGAGGTGCATACTCTTCTAATTCCTTAGTGCCCAAATTACTTTAGTATATCAGATTAACTTCCATTAGTCTATCAGATTAGTTAATTAATATCAAGCACTCAACACACAGTTTTTAGGGGACACAGCATAGGAAAAGTGAAGTTTGATCACCAGGAATAAGAAGGTACAGATCCAGTACATGCTACCTAGATATCCAGCCAATCTTTACTACTAAAGGATCCAGAGAACAAGGCCAGCAAAGAGGGACATCATACAGAAGGTGACTGTGCTGAAGGCATATGTCACATATAATTTTGTGGGCTGGCCCCAATAACAGTGGCCTAGTGGGAACATACCCCATATAGGGTCACTGAATGACTGAACAGTAAAATGTATATACTGACTGGGAAAACAAGAAGAGGTACCCCCCTCCCCTCCCCTTCCCTCTCCTCTCTCTCCCTCACTCCCTCCTTTATTTATGCTGTGCCCCATCTCTGTCTTTCTCTGTTTCTCCTACATACGATAAACACGCATCACAATTTCAAAGAGAATTCCATATGTTGAAAAGATCCCTGGGAAATATAGGAGGAAGAGTATAATTGGTTCAAGTGTTCTTCTTATGACTGGCCTTGAAATACTCTAATAAGATAAGTGTGTATGTCAACTTTTTAAGGCCTTTATTACATTACCGGTTAGAGTTCTTGTGACAGATTCAGCTCATCCTGTGATTAGAATATTTAAAAATAAATGAGCATATCTATTGCTGTTTGGTGTTTTTCAAACTATCTGTGATTTCCTAAGGTGAGGGTTCCCATAGAATTCCTTCTATCAACAGATGGCAATCTATTTGTTACTTAGGAGGTAAGCTATTCACACACAAGCTAGATGAATTACCCAGGATTATAAAATATTGGAGTTAGGATTTGAACCCAGATCCTCTTAACTCCATGCCTGACATTCTACACACTATGAAATGCTGCCTTTAGAGTATTTCTTTCATAAACAATAATAATATGAATCCATACTAGCTCTTATACTACAGGGGAAGTAAAGGACATGAGTAGAAAATGAGCTATTGTAGAATCACAAATGCCAATATATAATCATTGAATAATAACAATACTCATACTAGTCATTTGCATACTCATATTTTTCCATGGATAGAAAAATTGACTCAATTTTAAAAAGAGCCAATAGCAAAGATAGTCCAAAATAATGGATAATAAAATAATTTCCATTTAAGTGCTCAATACAATAATTTATTTATTTTGCAGCAGTTTTAGCTTCCTAATAGGTTATGTTGAAAGTAATATTCACATCAATTTGTATTCCCTGAATACACTGACTAAACAGTAGTTGGGGTGGGAGTGGCGGGAGGTGACCCAGAAGCATTCTACGTAGGAGGGAGAAGCTTCCTGAAATTAAAAATTTAACAGAGATAATCCACATGAAATTCCCAGATAGCTAGAGGCACACCTAATGTAGCAGCTGGCAGAGATGTTTTCTGCCTACATATGTAGAATTAGAGATTGTTGGTATATGTCCCATATCTCTTCTACAGTCACATTTTACCAACTATGTTTGGAAAGGAATCTTTTCCCATAGAGATGGAAGGTGCAGATCTAAGTCGCCAGTGAAATCCCAGCTGTACTTAAAGTTTCCTTCCTGAACATTCCTTATTCAGAAATGAAATATCCAGATTCTGAAACAATGAAAAATGGACTCATACTGTTTTTTTTTCTTGTTCATGTATAAACCGTTTTTAAAAATATTATCTTCAGATGTATTTAATAGGATGCAATCTTTGGAGATTGGCCACATTGGCCAAATATTATCAAAACATGACAAGATAGATTACTTTCCTTGACGTCCACAGCTAGATTTTGGTAACATGTGCATCTGAATTGTAGTATCATGAGCCAATATGTTGCACAAAGGTATCTGATGGCATTTATAAAGACCAGAAGTATAAACTGTTGATTCCTTATAAAGCATCTCTGAAGACAAAGAAATATCCTCAGAGCACATTCATTCCTTTGATCTCATAGAACTGTAGACTGATTCTAGCCAGTGTGGCAGTGTGTTCTATCAATTATAGTACTGAAAATGAAGGCATTCCACTAAAGGGCAGCGTAACCTCCTACATAGCTGTTCCCAGGCCAAGTTACTAAGTGGCATGTGGAATAGATAGTCTCTTAGCAAAGGATAAAGAGATACCGTGTTTTTGATACAGATGAGCAGAGAAACTGTTTCCAACAAGGCCATCTATACCCAAAAGCAGTGGTAGAAAATCTTGACAAGCTGCCAAGAAGAAACAATTTTAATATTGTGGAAACATAATCAGGATAACCCAGGATCATGCAGCTTCTACACTAAGGGATGATATGATATTCCGGAGATCAAGGGAGCTAGGATTAAAACCAAGAACACCTACCCAGCAAAACTGAGTATAATGTTCCAGGGGAAAATATGGTCATGCAATGAGATGGAGGACTTTCAAGTATTCTTAAGGAAAAAACCAGAACTGAATAGAAAATTTGCCATACAAATTCAAGAAGCATGAGAAGGTAAACACAGAAAAGAATTCATAAGAAACTTATCAAAGTTGAACTATTTACATACCAACATGGAAAAACGTTAATTGTAACTTATCAAACTTTTCTCAGTATGAGGATACGAGAAGGGAATATAAATGTATCTATCTATCTATCTATCTATCTACATAAACATATGTCTACATAGGAGGGTATATATGCGTGAGAATACATATGTGAATGTGTGTATATATGTGTACATAGACAGAGGGCACAGGATCAACTGAATAGGAAGGGATGATATTTTTAAAAGGTGATGTTGAGAGGTGGGAGAGGAATAGAATGAGAGGAGACAGGGAGAGACAGAATGGGGTTAAGAGGCAAGGGATAACTGTTACAATGGAGGAGAAGAACAGGAAGGCAAAAGGAAATGGGTCAACCTTACTCTCATTGAATTTGGCTTGGGGAGGGAATGACATACATTCTAATTTGAATATCTTGCACTACAGGAGAGTAGGGGGAAAGGGGAAGAGAGGGGGGATGATGGAGGGAAGGGCAGGTTGGGGGGGAGGGTTGTTAGAAGCACACACTTCTGT
>CM053585.1:449781057-449803358 GCA_028646515.1 Pseudochirops corinnae | reverse complement strand
AGAACCTAGAAAGCATCCTTCAAGAAATTCTCAAGGAAAATTGCCCTGATATTTTAGAACCAGAGGGGAAAATAGAAATTGAAAGAATTCACTGATCACCTCTTGAAAAAGATGCCAAAAAGAAAACTCCTAGGAATGTGATAGCCAGGTTCTGGAGTCCCTAGATCAAATATCACAAGCTGCCAAGAAGAAACAATTTGAATACTGTGGAAACACAGTCAGGATAACCCAGGATCTAGCAGCTTCTACATTAAGGGATTGAAGGGCTTGGAATATGATATTCCAGAGATCAAGGGAGCTAGGATTAAAACCAAGAATCACCTACCCAGAAAAATTGAGTATAATGTTCCAGAGGAAAAGATGGTCATTCAATGAGGTGGAGCACTTTCAAACATTCTTGCTGAAAAAACAAGAACTGAAAAGAAAATTTAAAACTCAAATACAAGAAGCATGAGAAGGTAAACATGGAAAAGAAATCATAAGGAACTTATCAAAGTTGAACTATTTACATGCCAACATGGAAAAATGATAATTGTAACTTATGAAGCTTTTCTCAGTGTGAGGATAGGAGAAGGGAATACTAATGTATATATACTTATACATACATATATGTCTATATAGGAGGGTTTATATATATGTGTGTGTATATATACACATACACACATCTGAGTATGTGTATATATGAGTACATGGAGGGCACAGGATCAGTTGAATAGGAAGGGACGATACTGTAATTTTTTTTTTTTTGCTTTTTTGAGAGCAGTTTTTGTTGGGTGACTTGCCTGGGGTCACATGGTTAGTTTTTTTGTGTGTGGGGTGGGGGTATCTGAGGCCAGATTTGGGCTTGGGTCCTCCTGACTCCAGGGCCGGTGCTCTATTCACTGTGCCACCTAGCCATCCTGAGATGATACTCCAAAAGGTGAAATTCTGAGGTGGGAGAGGATTAGAATGAGAGGAGACAGAGAGATACAGAATGGGGTTAATCATCTCATATGGAAGAGGCAAGGGATAATTCTTACAATGGAGGGGAAGAACAGGAAGGCAAAAGGGAAAGGGTCAATCTTACTCTCATTGAATTTCGCTTAGGGAAGGAATGACATAAACTCTAAACTGGGTGATGAGAGGTGGGATGATGGAGGGGAGGGGAGAGTGGAGGGAAAGGTTGCAGGAAGTACATACTTCTGTAAAGGGACAGGGACAGGGTACAGAATAGAACAAGGGTAGGGGATAGGAAGGAGGGACATATAATCAGTCTCTCACAATATGTCCACTGTGGAGAGGTTCTGCATAATTACACATGTACAGCCTGTATTTAATTGCTTGTCCTTCCGGTGGGAGTGGGTGATAAGGGAGGAAAGGAAAGAATCTAAAATTTAAAGTTCTATAATCAAATGTTAAGAATATATATGCATATACATATTTTATTATTATTATTATTATTAACTATATCCAACTGGGAATTAAGATATAAAGGCACTGGGGTAGGGATATCCATCCTGCCCAACCAGAAAGTCAGAGGGGTGAGGGGGAGGACATAGGAAAGAGCAGACTGGGGGAGGGGTTATACAGTGGGATGGCTGTTTTGAGGTGATGGGTGGGAGAAAGATGGGGAGAAAATTTGTAACTCAAAATCTCATGGAAATGAATGATGTAAATAAGAAAATAAATAAAATTAATTTATCTAATTTAAAAATAAATAAATAAATAAATAAGAGGAAAAGAACTTAAAGTTTTTTTGGAAGACACTCTAAAGTACATGCAGCTATTTTTAAAAGAATGAATAAACACTTCACCAAAGAGGAAAAAGGAGGTACCCCAAACAGGAAGTCTTTTCCAGTGCTCCAGCTATAAATTTCCTAACCCTGAATTATTATACAAGTTGAATAATATAATAGCTAAAAGCCTGCCCTGGTAGATAAAACTTACTGAAGGACACCATAAAGGAAGAGGGGCAAATTCAAAGAAAAAACATGGTAAAAAAATAAAATAAAATAAATAGAGTAGGGGGGCATTAAACACTGTGTAATTTATTTTGATTTCTTCCTTCTTCTTTCACTGTTTAGCTACTGTCAGTGTGATTTCCCTGTTGGTAGTTGCAGGGATTTCATGTGTTTTGCTACTGCTATTGCTGCTGCTTCTGTCATTGTTGACGCTTGGTGACTCATTTCCACTTCCATCTTCCATCACTCAGTATAATTACTGTCCTTTTCACTTATTTTTTTTTTTTGTAAAAGGAGAAAAATCACTACACCTGCCACACATTGAAACCTTCTGAAAGATATAAGTAGGAAGGTATATACCCTAGATCATTTTGGATAAAGTCCTCTAAGTTTTAAAATGCAATAATAATTTGATTAGTGTGTTAAACTTGGGAAGTATCCATCTTAGTTTTGTTAGTGAATTTGGGCCAGATAAAGTGCATAAGAGAATTATATGTCGAATATAATACTTACTTGGGTAAAACGATGGCCATTTTTTAGATAACTCATTGTTATTCTCTTCCCTTTCACTCACCTAGCCTCTGAGTTCATGTGGTGGGTCATATCCAAAACCATGTTAGAATTCTGACTTTATCTCCTCACTTAATAGTACTCTCCTAGCCAAGATCATATTGACCTGCCAAGACTGGAACAAACAAAAAGCTGGTGACTAGAAACATATGTATATGTTTTTTCCCCTACTAAACAAGGAAAATAAAAAAAAAAAATCAAACATGAATAAGAAAAGCAGTTAGCAACTTGGTTATCAATTTAGTTTAAAACAATCTTCCTTCCTTCTTTCCTCCACCCAAATTCAAACACACACACACACACACACACACACACACACACACACACACACACACACAGAGCTTTTGCTCTCTTACTCCTGTGAAGGGAAGAAAAACAACCCACAAAACTTCTAAAGTGGTTACAATGGTTGGTTTTTATGTTCGTAACTGAGTGTAAATCAAAACTTTGGGTTTGGGGTAGTTTATCCTGTCATCACTGAAACCCCATCCTTTCTTGGTTTTTTATTATAGTGTGGTAGTGTAGAATAATAATACCATGGGAGCACAACCAGAAAAAAAACATTCCATCATTTTAAGTACAGGCAAACCCTGAGTAACATTGCCCCAATCAATGGCATTTCACCAAGTTGACTCTAATAGATTGTGGCCATTGTTAGTAGTAACATCTGTTCATCTTTTAACTAATCAGTGGGACCTCTTACCCCTTCACCAGCCCTTCCTTTCTAAGCCCAATGATGTAACCTTGTGTTGGGGTCTAGATTACTTTGACTACCTTCTACCTGGGGCTGTTTCTCCCATAATTGCCCTCTGCCTCGCTGTTCCTTAGTGTTCTCTTTTTGTGATACCAGTCAAGATCATAAAGGATTATATATCTATAATTGTTTTTTAATTGATTGATTGATTTAGCTGGATTAACCAGAGAAATGTCTTTTTATCAGGAATCAGGCCAAGGAGTTTTGCTTGCTTTGCAAGATAAACAGGATGTGATCCAGATGCCTACAACTTATAATTAAATAATTAAACAGTAACTAAAATAACAAAACATGATTCTCACAGAGAATTTGGCTTCTTAGAATGGGAAATTAATTACCTCTTTGTTAGAGTAATATGGCATGATTGTTAGCATGTTTTTGGATAGGCTGAGTCATTTTCTATTTGCATATTCCCAAGTTATAGCCTAGAAAAGAATAGCTTTTAAGGAAGGAATCAGAATATGTAAACTCACTGGAGACATTTGTGTAAATGTTAGAAATGAAAAATAACTTTGGAGGTTTATTCACAGCTCTCACTTCTAAGAATACTTTTTTATAATTTAATTTGTATAGTTTGTAGTTTTTCAGCGATTAGCAAGAATCATACATGTCCATAATTTTTATGGTTTTGGCAGTCAACTCCACCATAATTTACAGCTCTAGGAATTATATGTAGTAACAAAGTGAAAACACCACCTCATTTAGGGGCACCAGCTCTTCATTTTATGTTGCTTCTTAGTTGATTTGTAAGGGGAAAAAAATCATCTCTGTGATGACTGTTGTTCACTTCAGAACTCTAGGGATTGATAAATTCATAAGTATGCATACTCATCTCCACTAATGGAGATCAAAAGTACTCCACACTGTAGTAGATGGTCTTTAAGAGTTGCTTTGACTAGCAACTTTATTGCCATGTAGCCAACCTGCTGAGGGTGTCTTTTCAGCCATGAGTGAGTGATGCTATGGCTAGTATGAGATTGATTGTCAGCTTTTACTCACAAATTTTTCTAGCTTTATGGACTGTGCCGAGGTTGAACCCTAATAACACAGCTTTTAAAAACACGGGGCCATCACCATGCCTCAGAGAGGCATCAGAGGAGAACTGGTATCTGCTGGAGGAAAAATGAATTATAATCGACAGTTTAGAGAGTTTCAAAGAGTGAAACAATTATCACAACAAAGAAAATTCAAAAGGGGAAATAATTTGAGTTCAGATCTGGAAAAAGCACCTGAGAGGTCATCAAGTTCAATCCCTTATTTTACAGATCTGATATTTACAGCGAGATGATTTTCCTGAGACTACATGGCTCATAAGCATTTGTGGCAGGATTTGAACCCAGGCCTTGCTGACATCAAGTCCAGCATTCTGTATACTACTGGATTAGCCAGCAGTAGAGGAGGCATAGTTTTGAATCCAGAAGAATTCAGGATTGGCGCTGGGTAGAAAATGGGGAGTTCCTTCAGTTGCCCCTGTTTGCTAGCAACATTTTTACTTACTGCACCAAACCCTAGAACACTGTAGCATCTATTAGGTAAGATCCCTAATCACACAAAATAGTTGAGTTTCTCTACTTCTTACCCATTACATTGTGAAAAATTATAAAAATGTAAAAAATGAAAATGGAAGAGCTGTGTGGAAAATATGCACTTTGGTGCACTGTTGATAGAGCTGTGAATTGGCCCAATCATTCCAAGTAATTTACAACTAAACCCTAAAAGTGACTGCCATGTGTTTACTCACTGACTCTAGGAAGTCAAGGACAGAAGGAAAAGGCCCTTGGTGAATTTAATTAATATTTTAAAAAGACAACACTAAGCAGCATGTAATAGAGATTTGTAATTTCACACATAGCCCCCTTTTTCTGTTCTTTGTTTATGGATATTTACAAGTCTTCTAAAAATATTTATCAAGTTTATAATAATAAAATGAAAATAATTTTTTAAAAACATCCTTCTGATAGTGGCAATAAAAATTAGAAAGATGAGCCTTTGCTCGGGCAAGAAGTTAGGGATTATTGTAATAGTATTTTAAGGCAATCAGTTCCACTCTCCCCCTTTTATTCAGTTCTGGGCTCAACTTGTCTATTTGAAGTACCTGTCCAAGATTATCTATCCATCTCCATCTCTCCGGATATCTACATATCTCTATCTAAACCTATATCTACATATCTACACATACATATACATATGCATACGAATATATATTGTACAATCACATATAATGATAGGTATTGCTATTTCTCCATCTAATAGGCAATAGACTGTCAATTTACTTTACTTCTTCTGTTTGGATGGTTGTCAAAATCTTTTGAGTGGTTAGGGATTTTATCTAGTAAGTGGTGAAATATTCTAGGGCTTGCTGAAATAAGCACAATATCACCTACAAATAGGAGCATCCAGAACACGTGTTTGTGTGTATGTGTGTGAGTGTTTGTATGTATGTATGTATGAAGGTATGTATGTATGTATGTATGTAATAGAACTCTTTGGCAGTCTGGTAAACCTATTGGATCCCTTTTCAAAATCATACTCATGATGAAAGAAATGCTAAGTTTTAGTTAGAGATTAATAAAAATAAAATGTATTTTTTCTTATATCCAAGTTTACAGACATTCTGAAATTTTTCTTGAACCTCCGGTTAAGAATCCCTTATCCACAGGGAAATTTCCTTCAATTTCAGCCTTACATATTTTTGATGTATGCATGAGAGACACCTTTCTGGAAGGGAATTTTTAGTGACATTTTGCTCTTGTAAATCAAATGTTTTTTCATAATCAACAAACAGTAAGTATGATGGATTGTTGTATTGTCTACATCTCTGAATAAATTGGGTGATGGTAACAAAAGTGTGGAATATCGTTTCCAAACCTTGATTTGTGGAGTTGGGAAAATAGATGTTTCCATTGGTAGTTATTGTTTTCTTAGTCACTATTTTGTTAAGAGTAAGATCTGGAGAAAATCACCTACTTAAAGTTATACAAGTAACAAGCATCACAGGCAAGATATGACCCAGATCTTCTGACTTCTGAAGTAGGCGTCTTTCTACTGTCCCAAACTGCCTCACAAATACCAATTACTGTAAGAAAAGGATAAAACCAGCATTTCTGTGATTCACCTTACAAGGTGAGCTATCACAACCAGTATTGTTCATAAGCAGATATTACTAGGAGGACATCCTTCTCACTGAATATGTCATGTATAATATTGTGATATTTAGAATCCAATTGTTCTGAAAAATATATAAGTGGCCCCATTACTGCAAAAAGTTTAAGAAGAAATAATTGGTCTTTTTTTTTCCCCATTGGTGTTTTTATAGTAGTGTGAACTGGAAGGGCCCTTAGAGGTCATCAGGTCCAATCCCCTCTTTTTACAGGTGAGGAAACAGCCCCACAGAGGTTAAATCATTTTCCCAAATAGTAAGCAGTAGCTTATAGAATAAAATCCAAACTTCTTACTTTGTCATTCAAATTTCACAGAAATGAAAATCAGACAAAGAAGCATAATTAGTGTAAATGTTAATTCCACCGTGTAGTGTTATTCCTTAAGGATGCAATATGAATTGGAAGTTGTATAGCTCCAGTTGCCTATGACTTTCATTACTCTGATCTGCATTCTTTTCTCAATTCTCTTTCAAAAATATTCTTTATACATCCCTCAAATTTCTGTCAGTATGCAAATATCTATTAAAATTTTATTATGATGATAAATCTCCTCTATGTAGCATTTCCTTCCAGTGATAATAACCCTCTAGAACTTAGTAAAAAGGTTTTTAAAATCTCTAGAATCCAAAAAATGTGTCTCCCTGAGGCCAAGCTAGTGATGAGCCTCTGTGAAATTAGCTAGGTTGGTTCCCAAATGACAAAAATACAGTTCATGATCAGGTTTAGAAGTGTGAAGCTCTTTCACCTCTAGTGGGTAGAACTTTCCAGAACTTAAACTATACTACTATTGCCTTCAAAAACCTAGGGTCATTTCTACTTCACCATGAGGTAGAAGAGTAGGCCTTTGGGGAAGACCATAATGATCACAAAAATAATATCTTTTATTGTCTAAGTGAGTATAATCCTGGGCTAGTTTTTCCTAATGCTGTAACATGATAGAGCATTTTAAGGCTTTCAAAGTGCTTTATGTCTCTTATCCCTGTTTGATCTTTGCAACAAACTGATAAAAATAGGTGTTTGTATTATCTTTTTTTTACAAATTAGGAAATGAAGAGAAATTAAATGACATATATGGTCAGAGAGGTAAAAAGCATCTAAGGGAGGGTTTAAACCTAAGTCCACTCCCCCTGAGACTCGAGTGTTCTTTACTCTATGTTACCATCTTATCTTTTGGATACAGCTCAATACTCTTCAGTCTCAACTATTTAGCTAACACATGTATATAGAATATAAACCCTTTAGCACATTAACTTTAGGAAAATACAATGGAGAAGGTAATTCTGTTGCCAGCACAGCACAGAGTATCTCTAAAACCAACTATAAGTGCCCTTTGGAATGTTTGATGGGTTATCTATTCAGTGGCTCACTAACCTTGCCAAAAATATTGAAAATAATAAGAAATCATAGAAATAAAAGCTCTTTGAGACAGTTAAGGTTTCTGGTGAAATAAAAGGTGTTATTATTATCATTTATCATTGATATTTTTAGTAAATGTTAGCGAAGCCAAAGTCTCAAACCTTAGCTTTGTAAAGACTAATAAATACCATCTGTTTCATGGTCATATGCTATGCCCTTAACCTCAGTCAGTCAACCTGCAAATTTGAGCCTTGGGTCATGAGAGAGACAGAGAGAGTGATGAAATTATTTCTTTCTAGTAGGATAGTTTTCAACATGAGTTTTGCATGGTAGGATTGACAAATTGTCCAAATGCTCTTTGTTGAAGCATGCTGATCTTATGTTGATATCCTCATCTCTAGATCAGTTAAAGTGACAAATTTCCTAAATCCTGACTTTAGGAAAAATTTCCATTTTATTTTAAAAGTATGAAGGTATGGGGTATTTCATCAATATTTTAGAATTCAGCAAATCTTTTTTTTTGACAAATATTTCCTATTAAAACTTCAAACATAGCTTCTCCAGCATTTCCCCCCTAGATTTTAAATCTCAAGGGAAATTCAATCCATGTGTTCCTCATTATTTTGTACTTAATTCATCCAAAAGTTTTGTAAGAGCTATTTGAGGTCCAGCGACCTTTCTAAGACTTCTTTTATGATCAAAATACAGCCAGAAAAATATGTAAAGATCGGATTTGTCCTTAACCTATGTAAAAGCCATGAAGTTCAAGTGGATTCTGAAACACAACACATTTTCCTCACCTTATTTTAAACTACAATTTATATATTTACCATTCTTGCACCATTAACTTTTAAAATAATCTATGAACTATCTAAATGCTTTCATTTTTATTTCTAAATTATAATCCATATTTTTTAGATTAGTGATCTTCTTTACATAACCAGTCTAGAGTTTCCCAAAACATCCTATGTTGTTTCCTCCTGCCCTCCTGACAGAATTAATAGGAGCTAGCTGAACACATACAATTCAACATGAATGTGTGTTAAGGAGTAAGAGAGAAGACTGAAAAGGTAGGAGAGGGCTGGGTTTTAAAAGACTTCTAATACCAGGCACCAGAAACTGTATTTGTTCCTGGAGGCAATAGGAAACCATTGGAGTTTATTGAGTAGGGATGTGTGTGGGTGTATGACATGATCAGACCCGCACTTTAGGAAAATCACTTTAGTGGCCAAATAGAGGGTGTATTGGAATTGGGAAAAGATTTGAGGCAGACAGACCCACCAGCAAGATATTGAAATAATCCAAGTGTGAGGTAATGAGAGCCTGCACCAGAATGGTGGCAGTGTCAGAAGAGAAAAGGGAGTTTATGTAAGAGGTGTTACAAAGGTGATCAACAACTCTTGGCAACAGCTTCAATGGGGGGGCAGATGGTTCTGGAGTAGAGTTAGAGATAGTGAGGAGTCCAGGATGACTCTTAGGTTGGAAGCCTGAGGGACTGGGGGAGGGGTGCCCTCTAATAGGGAAGGTAGGAGTGGAGAGGTTTGGGGCAGATATGTTGAATTTAAAATGTCTACTGCACATCCAGTTGAAAGTAGTTGGAGATGTGAGATTGAAGGAAGATCAGCAGAGAGATTGGGGCAGGAGAGGTAGGCTTCAGTATCAGCAGCATAGAATGATGGTAATTAAATCCATGGGAGCTGTTGAGATCACCAGATGAACTAGCATGGAAGGAGAAGAGTACCCAGGACAGAACCCTGAAAGGATTTAAAAGGATCATTTGATTATATATAAGACTCCAACAGATGATAATGATGATGACGATGATGATAATTATGATGATAGCCAACAGTAGTATAGTGGTTACTGTGTGCCAAGTGCTTTACATATATTATCTCAATTCATCCTAACAACAGCTTTGGCAGATAAGGGCTATCATTGTAACCCTCATTTCATAGGAGGAAATTGATACAGAGGTTAAGTGATTTGCTTAGAGTCACATACCTAGTAAATGTCTGAGATCAGATTTGTACTCAGGTTTTCCTGATTCCAGACCCATTGCTTTATGTGCTGTACGACCTAACCACTCCCATCAATATTATTAATATAACCATTAATATGCTCATGTGAATCGCCTCCAAATAATCTACAGAGCAATAAGCCTTACAGATTAATAAGAGATATCTGCAGCATCATAATTTTCCAAATAGTGATATGTTTCTTCCTCTATAATGCTTAAAATATGAGAACTAAAAAGCAAATTCTCTGTACTTCCCCTATTTCATACTCCCTGATTGATCTATTAAATATTGCCAGCATGGTGCCTTTAGATGGCAGAAAATATACTATAGGAATCCAACAACTATTCATTAATAAATCCAGGTGCTTAGTACCCATAAATTCCAATGCTACTCAGGGAATATTTGTATGCCTAAGGGCTCTTCTCTAATGAACTTTTATCTAATAAGGTCACATTCACTCAGTACAAAATTGTCTTTCATCGTAACAGTTTATGGTGGAATTACAGATAGTATGATGGGCTTGGAATCAGGCAAATGGGGGTTTCAAGTTTCACACTTGCCACTTACTGTGGCAAGTCCCTTAACCTCTGAGTCTCCTAAAATTTCCCAAATTCATAAATTTTCGAAAGATTGCAATCAGCACTGTGGAAAGAGTTCTCATGCTGGTGATTCCACAGACAAAAATCATAGATCCTGGATGTATGACAATATGCAATCGTTTGCTGTTAAAATAACTAAAAGGGGCCCTGTGTCATAGTTTTATGTATGATTGTACTGCTATACTTGTCAGAGATAAATCATATTATTAGCAGCAACTCCCTCCCCTTAGATCTAAGCACCATTTAATACCAACAAACACTCTTTGAGACAGTAGAATTCCTTAAGCTAATATAGTCACCTCACATGGTTATCATTTGACAAGTGCTTATTGGATGGAGTTGTTACTTATTTACATTACATATCACCTTGCTCCCACCCTAGTAGACCTTATTTATAAATAAGTTTTTACGCCTCTGCATGGCCCATATTTTGTATGACCATATTGCCTTTCTTTGGTAAATATTTCTAAATTAGAATTTATTAAGAACATTAATGTTTATGTCTGAATATTAGTTTGTCAAGAGGATTAGCTGGCCCTGACTTTTCAGGGGGAAAGAATACAAAGCAATAGTATAGGCTTATTCCACTTATTTCACGGTATCTTATTGACTAGCATGAAGATCAGTCTTTATACATAGTTGGAGAATGCAGACAACAATATGGTATAATACTGGTAATTGATATGATATTCGTAAGCAGGCCTCCTTGTCTAGAAAAATGTCTTCCCCACCTATACCTTAATGACTTAAATTCCTTTTACAGGAATACATTTTTCCATTCCACAATTAAGCCCAAAGTATTAGCCACCAATGCTCCTTCAAAATGCAATAAATCCAATGACTGATAGTCACACTAAAGTGTAAATGACTGATATTGAATCGTCTCTCAAAGAACACTTAACAGAAAGAACAATACTAGATGCCTAATGATGTAAGTAAATGATAATTCAGTGAGAGTAAAGAGCAAGAAATATGCCTGCTTTACTTTTTTTTTTAAATTAATTCTGGTTTTCTCTAGTCCTATGTATGCCTCTCAAAGGTAGAAAAGTGTAGCTGAGTCATGCGACTCCGTAATGTATGACACTGCTCTCTAGTGGTTAGTTTACAATGCTATTTCTCTTTTCAATCTGAATATTTTTCACCGAGGAAATAATTGACTACAAAATGAGTTTCTGTTAAGTACAAGGCACCCAGCTAAGTGTTGTGGTGTATATGAGGAAACATAAAGACAATATGATATAATTACAGAATTAAGCAGTTATCTGTGAAACTGGGAGAATATCTGTAATTAACTCAGATAATTATGATCAAAAATCAATTTAAGCATTGAATTTTAAGTTCTACCTCTTCTCAAATCTGCCAAGCGTTTTGCCTGTGTAATCAGATAAATGCTATAAGTGTATAATTAACAAATTCCTATTGTACTCTAAGTAAATATGCTAATATTGCTGGCATAGTAGAATGTGGGATGCCAGCTTTTATAAGATGCCGCTTATGACTGAGATTATTTATTTTAAGAGATTTAAACAAAATTATCTGGTTATGGCTTAATGTGAAGTCCTGAAGGAAATCTTGGTCAGTCTCACAAGGTTGTTTTTAGTGTTTTCGGTTCCTTTTCCTCATTTCTTCCAAATATCCAATTAAAGTTTCTATGCACCCTGATTTAGGATATAAAATCGATTTCCCCCTCACAAATAATGAACACAATGACTTTCCCAAATTCTTTCATTAGAGTTGTTTTATTAAGCTAAAATGGTGAAAATTCTAATAACTTTCAAACTTAAATATGTCTCATTCATAGAATGAAATAGAATACTATTCATATATTCATAGAATAATAGGTTATTTCTAACCCAGTTTTATAGTCTTCTTTCTAATCCAGTTCTTTCTATAATTCCCATTTTAATTTACATAACTTTTGTTCACAAACATGTCAGTGCCAGCCCACACCAATATTTATTGTCTTTGATTTTCACTATATACATTTCTTAGATTGATAGTCTATATTCACTCTTGAAGGGCATAAGCTTTATATTTTATATAAGGGCAGGAAGTCTTATTTATCCTGGGGTCTATCCCAGTACCTTTCTTGGTGCCTGTAGCTGCTGGATCTCTCTCCCTTCCCTTCAAATTATCAGATTTATACTTAGTAGTTTACAAGTTTTGTCCCTTAGTAGAATGTAAGAGGGCAGGAATTGTTTTTCCTTTGTCTTTGAATCCCATAACCTAATATAGTTACTTGCACATGGTTATCATTTGATAAATGCATATTGGATTGAGTTGAGTTACTTATTTTTTTGTTAAGATTTGTTAAATATTGAATGTTATATCAGTGATGAAGTCAATTTTGGCCAACTCCATTATCTGTTAAACTGAGGCACGATAATCCCCTTTTGACCCAGTGCTTGGCCTATTATACAAAGACATCAAAGAAAGAGGAAAGGGACCCATATGTACAAAAGTATATTTAGAAGCTTTTTTTTTTTTAGTGCAAAGACCTGGCAACTTAAGGTTGTGTTCATCAGTTGGGGAAAGATTGAAAAAGTATGATTTGTGAATGTAATGGTATCCTTTTGTGCTATAAGATATGATAAAAGGGATGGTTTTAGAGAAACCAGAGAAGACTTGCATGAACTGATGAAGAAAGGAATGAGTAGAAGCAGGAGGGCAATTTGTACAAGAACAACAAATTATAAAGCCAAACAACTTTGAAAGACTTAAGACCTCCGACCAGTGCAGGAACCAACAATAGTCACCCCCTGACAAAGAGGTGATGTATTTAAGGTTTGGAATGAGACTCTCATTTCTGGATATGGAAAATATGGTAATTTGTTTTGCTTCATTATCAATATTTGATAAAATAGATTTTGTTTTTATTTCTATTTTCATTAAGGGAGGAACAGGGGTAGAGAAAATAGATTTTTTTCTTCATTGAAAAAAAATCAAATAATTTAAATTAAGTAAAATAAACTGAGACCCTGCAACTAGTCAATGTAGATAATTCAGGATTCAGAATTGCTTTTAGGAAACTAGATAAGTAATTCCCCTAATGGATTGGAAGGAACAAATTATCAGTGGTCATTGATCAGTTTACTTTTTGCAATATTGTAGAATATAGTCAGATGAGCTTTCATCTCAGTGCACAAATTTTTGCTTCATAATAACAAGGTGGATTATATGAGAAAAAGAAATTTGGTGTGAAATATCTTTAAATAAAGTACTCCTGCATTTAGTGCTAAACTTCAAAGTTAAGAACAATGTAAAAAAAAAAAGAAGAAGGAAATCAACATTACCCAGTCAGGTAGTTCCTGTGACTTTTTCTTGGGATTGATTTTGTATATAAATGTCATCCCCTCCCCCTCCTGTCACCCTGAAGGTGTCTGGAATGGACTTCCTCTTTGTTGCTGCTTCATAGAATCCTCAGCTTTCTTTACAGCACATCTCAGGTTTCACCTACACTCACACACATTTTCTCTCTCTCTCTCTCTCTCTCTCTCTCTCTCTCTCTCTCTCTCTCTCTCTTTAAAAGGTCCTTAATGATCCCCCAAGTCAATTCAAGACAGCACACATTAATTAGGCACCTACTATGTGCCATGCACTGAGTAAACTCAAAGTTAAAGCAAGGCTAAAATAGTATCTGTTGTCCAGGACCTCACAATGTAATGGGAGAAACAACATTCAAAAAACCACATACAAACAAGACATATAGGAAAAACTGGAGATAACCTTGGAGAGAAGACACTAGTATTAGGGAGGACCAGGAAAGGCATCTTGAAGGGGATGAGAATTTAGCTGAGATAGGGAGGAAACCTTAGAAGTCAGGAGGTAAAAATGAAGAGAGAGAATTCTAAACATAGAGGAAAACCAATGAAAATGCTCTAAGTCGGGAAATGGAGTATCTCATGGGAGAAACAGCCGGAAAACCAATTATTAGTTTTCTCACCCTTTTGTATATACTTTCTGTTTATCTGTGTATGAGTTATATCTCACAAGTTGAAATCAAAGCCTTCTTGAGGGCAAGGATGATTTCAAGGTTGATCTTTATATCTCTAGCACCTTGAACAGGGCCTTGGACATAGTAGTCACTTTTAATAAACGTTTGTGGAATCAGATTTATTGTTGAGTTCTATTTTTCTGATCCTCTTGAATTCAAAATCAAACATTATATCATGTTTTACATTCATCACCACAAAATGGAATGTGAAATGAGAAAATTTGATGCATTAGAAATTTTCTCCCAACTTGCCACCATTCCCAAGAATTCTACATTGACTCATAACTGATATATTTTATATCGTGTGAAATAAAAAAGCTTATGTGAAAAATCCCCTAATTGGAAGTGACTTTTTGTTTAAGCTAGAAAACTTCAAAGAAAAAAAGAACATTAGCCCAAAGCAGTTAATGCCACTTATTAGGCATGATAAACTTGAGTTCTTAGCCTGTGACTCATGGTTTTACTCATAACTCATTCCAGGAGACAACTTTTAGTCATCAGCAATTGTGTTCCACAATACCCTCAGGATAAGAATGTATCCATTTTCTCTTGGGGATTGGGGGTATGTGGTTTCAGTTGCCAAATTATGAACTACTGGGGTCTGACTTAAATAGGTTGTAACACAATGTCGTTTAAGCTATTAATGCTTAACATTTAACTGAGACTATTGGACCACCTTGCGTATGTGTGTGTCTCTATACACATGTACATATGTGTGTATGCCCAGTTCCTTGCAGTCCATCTGAGGAGTACGAGGGCTATGATCCTGAACAGCTTGTAATTGTAAAAATCCATTGCTTTCACAGTGATATTCTGCAAGAGATGCTATGTGGCTTTGATGCCTGGAACACTACAGTCCTAGAAGAATTAAAATTTCAAACAAGCCAAACTTCAGTGAAAAGACATATAGTGAGCCTATTACACAGGCGGTAGAATTTTACTGATGAAGATGTACATGTAAGAAGTGGTTTAAAGACCATTATGGAGGATATACATGACTGGAAAAGGATACAGACTAGGCATAGTGTAAAAATAAGATGACACATTGGTGCCCCCAACATACTAAAAGAATAAGAGGAGAATTTCAGAGTGTAGAATAGGTCCTATAATGTAGGATTTATAGAAAAAAACATATAGGTGGTGTTGTTGTTGTTCAGTCATGTCTGACTCTTTGTGACCCCATTTGGGGTTTTCTTGGCAAAGATATTAGAGTGGTTTGCCATTTCTTTCTCTAAAAGAATGGATAAATGAGCGAATGAATGAAATGTTTCTTAAGCTCTTACTTTGTGCAAAGCTCCATGCTTAGCATTAGGGAAGCAAATACAAGGTATCCCAAAAATCTTAATGCAGTTAATGCAGAAATCTACAGTTTCTAGTGCTTAATTTTGAGGATCTTATCTCATTCAAACAAATCAGATTTATTAAACTCTTGTTTCTAAGAAGCACCTGGGTGGTCTAATTTCCCCCAGCAGTACCTTGTATGCCTGGATTCCATGCATCCCCTTAGGTAGCTTTCTCTTTAGCAATAAAAAAGAGGCCCTGTAATTGGGTACATTTTAACGCTCACCACAGTTAGTCACAGGGGTGGTGAGTCATCAGGTTGGCTCAAAAAAGTGAAAGCAGACTTAGCCTTCATAGGGTTTGACTGTTGGCAAATCCTTGTTTCCCCTCTGTGAATCAGACTGGTGTTTGTTTTGAGTAATCAAGAAGGAACTGTCTTGTGACCTTACAGGCTGGTGAAAGGGAACAACTGAGTGATTTTGGCATAGCAAAGTTAGCAGAACAATAGAAAACTTTAGGCTACAGAGTGCTCCATTTGGCCAATTATTCTGAGTATATCTGCATGCCACATTACCCTCTGATAGTCTGAAGGATCTATTCCCCCTCCTCTTGAAAACCATTTTAATATAAATAAAATGCATTTCAACCTCCAGAAGGCAATTTTTCTATCTTCTGGGCTAGTATTTTATTGACTACTTCTCCTCCCCCAATATAAAGACTTAGAATCTTCCCCAAGTGAATATTTGCCTCCAACTGTGAAAGAGCCAGTAAAAAACTATTTACAGCAAGCAGGCCATTTGGGGGAAAAAATGACCCTGCTAGAGGATGAATGAATTTGATGCAAATGAAGGAGAAGCAAAGTAAACCACATCAACCATCTGATTTGAAACTATTACAAGGCTAGACAACTATTGGATGTCAGAGACCATGCTGATAGCCCAAGTAAGGGGGTGAAAGCACCGAAATTGACCAAAGTGAATGGCCAAAGGACAAGGGTAAAGTAGAATGAGTACCAGATTTGAAATCAGAGGACCCGAGTTCAATTTCAGCAGGAGCTCTCACTACCCGATTTAGACTGAAAATATCTGGGACTCAGTTTCCTCATCTGGAAAATGAGGGCATTGAGCAAGATGAACTCTATTATCTCTGAGCTCTAAATCTATGAGCCTATATAGTGGAAGTAAGAATGAGTTCCTTTGGCTCAATTCATTAGTCTTGTTGTTCCACTAAAACCCCTGTCCTGAGGGAAACAAAAGCTCAAAACAAAAATCAAGAAAGTCACTCTGGAATCCTGGACTCTGTCGGACATTTGAAATCTGTCAATGATCTGCAATAGGTTAAGTTGATGCCAACAGACTCACTTCACTGCCACAACTGTACTCGTTCCACAGGCTTTTTCTATCTGGGATTTCTAAATTATCTTTGGCAAGATACGATCTGGCAACTATTGGATGTGCCTGTCTGTAGTCATGGTATTTTCCTGAAAAAAAAAATGTGATTTGAAAAGTAACATTCATGAATAGGCACAGGATTTCCTAAAATTATCTCAGGAAAATGCCAAGTCCATCCATGTGAAAATATGGAAACCATTAAGGATTGTTGCAAAATTTCCTATGGAGTAATATCTTCTTCAGAGACCAAGTCCCACTGAAAATTTAAAGTTTTCATGGAAAGGGAGACAAGCTTAGTTTAAGAAAGGAAAATTTGCAAATGATAGTATTCAGGAGGTTCATTACTGGTTTTGTGTAAGAGAATTATTTGTTAAATTTTAAAATACTTCTTACATAGTTCACATAGTTAAGGGATCTGTGATTTTGCTAGTTTGGTTACTGTCTCCTCCACTACAGATCATAATCCCTCTGTGCCTTAGTAGGAGACTTTCCAGAAGTTTCTGTAGCTAAAAATTCATCACCCATGGCCAGATCAACATGATTGCAAACATCTTTTGATAAGTCTGTCACCCGGCTAAGAATCTCTTCTTTATATGTATGTAAGTACAATGTATGCAAAAATAGACATGAAAAAGGAGATAAATGTGGAGTAAATAATAAAACTTTTAAAAAATATGTATTTCAGGCAATTGGTGGTGTTGTGAATAGGGTGCTAGACCTGGAGTTAAATGGACTATTGCTCAAATTTGACATCAGACACTCATTAGTTGCGTGATCCTGGGCAATTCACTAACCTCTATTTGCCTCAGTTTCCTCAGCTGAAAAATGGGAATAATAATAGCATCTGCCTTCCAGGGTTGTTGTGAGGATCAAATAAGATACTTATAAAAAGCATAGTGCTTGGCACATAGTAGGCACTATAGAAATGCTTATTCCTCTTGCCCGTTCCCCTTCATGATCTGAGCAGTTAAATGCTTTAGATACCCTATATTTGCTTCTTAAATTTCTTTTTGTTTTTTGCTTTCTGGAGGGGGAAGGTAGGGCAATTGGGGTTAAGTGACTTGCCCAAGGTCACACGGCTAGTTTTGTGTTAAGTGTCTGAGGCTAGATTTGAACTCAGGTCCTCCTGACTCCAGGGCTGGTGCTCTATTCACTGCACCACCTAGCCACCCCCTAAATTTCTAATATGTCCTTCATTAGCTGCTTAAAAATTCTAGGTTCTTTACATAAATTCATACTAATTCACAAAATAAGTCCTTATTTCTTCACAATTGTTCTAAAATATGTTGTAATTATTGATGTTATAACTATAACAATAATATACTTAAATTTTACAAATTCGTCCATCTAAAAGAGAGGCAGAATGATGGTTGCTATTAAAGTGTGCATGCACATTACCTTACATTATGCAATGAGGTATCTTTTGTCATATGATGTTAGGGGCTAGTAACTTGTGTCTAGATCCAGATTTTTTTTAATTTTGTACATTACTCAATAAAATTATATATTTTTAAAAGAGCTGACAAAAATTAGGCTTCCTTTTCATGTTCACCTTTTTTTTTTTTTACTCTTATATACCTAAGGTGAAATTTAATTCCCAAATGATGAAAAAGGAAGGGGCAATAATACATGATAAATTTACCACAGAGGCATCAGATAAACAAGCAATATGAATCCAGATATCATTGGGAAATACCTTGCTGAAAGAAGAGGGAAACAAAGACCCTGGTCAGGTAGATACAACATTCATACCTAATTAAATATTTTGCTGTAGTTGTGCTACATTTTGAAAAAGTGAAAGCAATGAATTGGATTTTTACTATCTTGAAAGGCATACCAATTCCGTTACATGAGAGTAATATGAAATATTGTGTGCCTTGGTTAAAAATAACTCTGCTCTAATACAACTCAATAGAACTTAACTTCTACCACACCTCCCCTTATCCCCCACCCCCACACTGTCCCTTTACCATCCCCCTCCTTTAATGAAGATGACCTTCTAAGCTCATTTCTTTCTTCTCCTTGTGAGAAATGTGAGATTTTTCAATGCCCAACTCTTTTGCTATAATCATGTCACCACTGTTGACACATCATGCTTATGCTAAAAATAGATAGTAGATTGTCTCTTTTAAAAAAAACATCATGTCAGTTTCTGAATCCATTTATCCATTTGTAAATGTTTATTAAATAAGCAGACATGTGACCACATGGTCCTAGCTTTGCATATTTGGATAGTTAGAGGCTTAGCCTGTGCAATGAAGGATATTTTGCTCTTTGCCAATGTGCATTTAGACTGTTGCACTTCAAAAATCTTTCCCAATGTACTAGCTCCTCTCACTCCAATGAGTCTGTGGTTAGAGGAGTGAAAATAAAGAAAACTCTAGGAAATCCTCATTCTGCTAATTTTTTAAAATTTTGTCTATCTCTATTCTATGATGACTGCCAAATTCCCTAAGTTCTAGAAGGTGAGGAATGTGAGATGGCTTAATAAGAGCTAAAATTATAGACCTAGAAACAGAAGGGAACTTAGAAATCATCTGATCCAACATCTTCATTTTACAAATGAGGAAACTGAGGGCAAGGTAAGTTAAAAATAACTTTTCCAAGGTTATAAAGGCAGTAAGTAGCAAAATCCACATTTGAACCCAGATCCAAAAGATTTAGTCAGCATTCTTCCCATTGTACCTATCAAGCTTTATCTTCAAAAAGTTACCATCTAGTGGCAAAGAAAGGCCAACTCAAATTAAAATAAACAAGAAACATATAAATATTAGTAATTTCAATCACAGGTGAAATTTTGAATGTCACTTTGAAGTGATTTATTTACAGAACTTAACCCATAATCCTTCAGTAAAAAGTTAATATAAAAACGTCATCTTGGTATAGTAGAAAAGAACATGGGACCTGATCTCTATTTTCCAAACTCTGTCATTGTATGGCCAGGGACAAGTTACTTACTATCTCTGGGCATCATTTTCCTCAGTTATAAGATGCTATCACTTGAGCTCAGTGTTCTCCACACTTCTTTCCGTATCTAAAAACCTATGGGTGATTGCATTCTTCATTGGAATAGCCTTTTCTTATTTTGTCTCTCTAAGTGGCACTTTAAGTGAATGGAGAAGGTACCATGAAAATGTTGCATAGGTTTTCATTCCTTTCTCTGTATTTAAAGCTATTTAAACTATATCCATCTTTCTCTCTCATCTTTTAATTCTTTGACAATGTCATTAACAGCTTCACATGCCTATAACATCACATCACTAAAGAAAACCTGAATGAAGCTCCTTAGGGCAGACACTTAGAAAAAAAGTCTGTCTTTGTAACCCCAGGCATTTGCACAGTGCCTGGTTCAACCAGCATTTGATGGCTCTTTCCATGAGGTCTAAGAAGAAATACTGCATTGTTCGAAAAACACAAACCCATGTGAAATCTGCATCTTTTTAGTTTTAAGAATGATTGAAGTAGGCAACAAAGATAAGAATGGAGAAATTAAATTTGTGGAAAACTTATAGTCATTAACAGAACCCCAGTGCTTTTTTCCTCTGGGGGAAAATGAAAAGGAAGTGTTAGAAAATTTTGAAATATATGCAAAACTTCTTTGAAGGTTGCCCAATACAAATCTAAAGTTACTATACTAATTAAGGGATTATAAATATTCATTTGGTATCACCTGATTTACTAAGAAAAAATCAAATTTTATATAGTAAAATTTAAAATGTCATCTGTTTATGCAATAATTAAACTATAGAAATGTTTGTTGCAGAAGGACCTCTGAGCCACAGAGTCTTATGGAAGGTAACATCTTAGCTTTTGTCAGTTTGTGAGAACCAAGTAGATAAAGAGCATGCTTAACATTTTAGTAAAACAAAGGGATCTACTGGATTTTCTGGTCTTAAGGAACACTATTGTACACTAATGTATCAAGGAATATCTGAAACTTCACGGAATACATTCTTCTGCCACATGTAATCTTGTTTTATCTGTCTCTTTCTGAGCTGTTGTTATCAGCTGTTTCTACTTCTTCTGATGTTTCACTTTTATAGTCTTCAAGGTTTCAGGAAACATGAAATTTTGCCTTGGTAGAGATGCAAAGTTTCTTTGTATTTTTGCTGGTTGTAGTTACTTTATTTCTCACACCCACCCTCACACCCACCCACAGGTGTGGGGGATTGGGAGGGGGGTATTTTGGCAAATTTCCAAATAGTTGTAATGGTAATTAATTTAAATTTGAAGACCCCTTCTTGTTATGTCAAATAAGCAGGTACTTAGCCTTAGTCAAGCCTCTGTGAAAGAGGCAGAGGGTGTGAACTATGTCTCCTGTTGCTGACATAACAGGAAGGATTTGGCTGAAACAGGAAGCCAATGCTGTGTGTGTGTGTATATAAGAAAAGCCCCAGAGAGGCAGAATCAGAATTTTTCTCCTGGTGGGCTCCTGGTGGAGGAGGAATGGTACAGGCTGAAGCCAGCTGAGAGAGAGAGTGAGTTTCTCTCAGCAGCATCTGGAAGCTGAGCTGCTACTGCTAGACTGAGAACTGAGTTGGAGTTTTCTTGAGACCAGAATCTGGTGAAGGCTGAAGTTGCTGCCAGGAGGGCTGCCTGGAAGGCCAAAGTTGTTGCTGCAGCCTGGGAGGCTGAGGTTTCTTCTGGGTCCTAGGGCCAGCCAAACTGCCAGAGGACTGAAGCACGACCAGGACGCTAAGATTTTGTTTGTCTGTGGCTTGGTTGATCCTTGAGTTCCCAGCAACAGAAGTTGTGAAGGTTTTGAGATGTGCTGAACCCTGTGAACTTCAGTGTGTAGGAGGAACTGCTGGGAGTACTAGACAAGGATCTGTGACCTGTCTGCCTCTAAATCCAGGTGACTGGTGGATTCAGGTAGGAGCTGGGACCATGAAAGGGGATCCAGGGAATCTGAGAAACCACCCTGAGTCAAGATGAAGAAAAGGCCTCTCCTTGGATATTGAACACAGTGATGAAATTGAAGTTTAATAGACACTGAGGGGTGGAGGGTTTGTGTAATTTTCTAATGATTGTATCTAGTGATTAATGATACTTAGTGACTGATTGCTAGATAAGTGACTGATTAAGTTAACCTATGACTGCCCCATGAGTGGAAGACTGACTATTGTATTTTGAGATGACTGCATGACTGAGTAAGGAGGCAAACCTCCTTAGGGATACCAGATGATTGTTCTTTTGTTCTTTGTTCTAAATACTGTGACCACTTTGGTGAAAACTAT
>CM053585.1:449762148-449780557 GCA_028646515.1 Pseudochirops corinnae | reverse complement strand
ATACAGGCACTGGGGTATAGAAATCCATCTTGTCCTACTAGAAAGTTAGGAGGGAGAATACAAGAGAGAACAGATTAGGGGAAGGGGTATTCAGTAGCTTTGCTATTTGGGAGTAGGGTAGGGGAAAGATGGGGAAAAAATTCTAACTCAAAATCTTGTGGAAATGAATGTTGAAAACTAAAATAAATTAATTTTTAAAAAACACAAGCAAAAAGATAGTCCTCCAATTTCAAGAGCTTAAACTGTAATGGAGGAAGATAACATATAAGAAAATGGCTGAGAAAATGGAAGTGGCTGGAGCACGGGGTCGAAGACTGGAGAGTCAGAAGCAGGAAAGAACAGAAGGAAGGTGGTCAGGGTTGAGGGGAGCTGTGGAAACACAGGAATATTAATGCAGTCCTGGTGAAATGTTAATCATCCAGTCTTTTGGGAGACATTTGGGAAGTACTCAAGAAAAATCCTCAAGAAAAGTCACTAAGCTATTTATACTCTTTGATCCAAAGATACCACTACTGGGCATATCTACAGAAGTTCATAGATGGAGGAAAGGGCCTATTGATACCAAAATATTTATAGCGGTACTTTTTGTAGCAAAAAACTGGACATAAAATGGTAATCCATCAATGATGGAATTTATATGAATACGAGGAGGCCACTAGGTGACTCAGTGGTTAGAGTGCTGGGTCTGGAATCAAGAAGATCTGAGTTCAAATACCACCTCAGTCATTTACTAGCTGTGTGAGCCTGGGTAAGTCACTTAACCTCTGTTTGCCTTAATCCACGGGAGAAGGAAATGGCAAGCCACGCCAGTATCGTTGCCAAGAAAACCCCATAGACAGCATTTGCATGCTATGGCCCAGAGGGTCATGAAGAGTCAAATACAACTGAACCACCATAGTAAATGCAATGTTATTGCACAGGTAAGAAATGATGAGGAATATAAGAAGATTATGCTTTAATAGAGAGCAAAAAAGTAAGAAGAGCGAAGAGAACAACACACGCAAGTGACTCCAGGAATGTAAACGACAACATTAAAATCAAATTAGTTGCCACAACCAATCTCAGTTCTGGAGAAGTTAGTTGTGATGGATCTTTCTTCTCTTAGTAGAAAGGTGAGTGACCAAGGAAGTGTTATGTATTCCATGACATTAGACATATTCACTGTGTTGGTTTGTTGTAAATGTTTGTCTTTGTTGTAAAGGAAGATTCAGTTGTTGTGGGGAAGAGTGTTAAGGAGACACGGCTTTGGTGTAAAGACGAAAGGTAGCAATAAAACTTTTGTTTTAATTCAAAGAATAATATCATTGGGTTGACATAAACTTGTAGTTAGGCCTTGTAGTAGAGGACCCACTGACTTGTTAGACCAGTAATAGTAGGCATTTTATTAGTGATTTGGATAAAAGAAATAGGAAAAGCTTATCAACATTTTACAGGACATGCAACTGGGATGATTATCTACCATGATGAATTACATAGCTGGTATTCAAAAAGATAGCCAAGGCACATAAAGGTGGGTTAGGGCAATATAAAATTAAAACTTAGAATCTCACTGGGGGCAGAAGACGACACATGAAAAGTTAACCTATTTGCTAATTCCAGGAAGTTTTCTTAGTAGCAGCTCGCATTTATATAGAACTTTTTGTACAGTAAAGTACTTTTATAAAGCATTTTATAAGTGTTTTTAAACTTTAATTTAAAAAGTTCATTTTTAAACTCATGACAACCCCGAAAGGAAGGTACTATTATTATTCCCACTTAACATATGAGAAAACTGAAGCAGAGAGAGGTAAAGTGACTTAGCTAGTAAGTGTCTGAAATTGGATTTGAACCCAGATCTTCCTAACTCCAGGTCCAGTGTTCTATCTACTATGGCACCTAGCTCCCTCTACAATATATAAATGTCAAGCAAGTGGTACAGACAATTAGTGAACCCATCCCTCAAATTGTGGATTAAGGTGTTGGGAAGTTTTCTGAGCTGAGCTTTGATTGATAGGTAGACTTTGGATAGAAAGATACAAGTAAAAGAGAATGTTCCAGACAGTTCATACAGTATAGGTTCTAGTTCAGAACATAATCATTATCATATGTGTGAGGAACATTGCTTAAGCAATATAGTGAAGAGTAGTCATTAAACCTCCCTAGGTCTCATTTTCTCAATTTGTAAAATGGGAACGGTAATACAAACTCTGCAACAGTTGCAAACCACGAATGATTTATGTAAATATTTTACAGACTTTAATGCAATGTAGTTATATCAGGTGGTTTGAGGGCCAGGTTATGAAGAGGCAAGGTAAATTAATCATTTCCAATGCTATCCCCCAGATTCTTAACTTATTTTTCTGTATCACAGAATCTTTTGGACCTCTAGACCCCTTATCAGAGTGATGTTTTTAAATAAATAAAATAAAATACACAAGGTTACAAATGAAACCAATTATATTGAAATACAATTATCAAACTATTTTTTAAAAGTTCATGGACCTCCAGTTAAGAAACCTTGTTATAGATTTTGGGAATCCATTGAAAGCATTTGAGCAGAGAAGTGTCGTGATACAATTTATGTTTGAAGAACTGTATTTGTTTTATCATAATCTGAAACCAGGTTACAAAATAGATGTCAGCAGAAAGACACTTGAATGAATGAATGAATGAATGAATGAATGAATGAATGGTTAGTTGGATGGACAGATAAGTGTTTATAAGGCCTATATATAAGTATTTATTAGGCCTATGTACCAAGTCTTGTGGTAAGCTCTCTAAATACAAACACAAGAGCAAAGTCAGTCCCTGCCCTCAAGGAGCTTATATTCTAATGAGGGAGTTAAACAAAAAGAAGAAGGGGAGGGGAGGGTACTTTGGTTGGAAAAGATACAAAGTTGGTGAGTAGTAGATTGACACTTTAAATTCAGAAAAAGTGGCTGGATTGATTTGATCATGGTTCATAGTTCCAGAAGGTAGTGGTAGAGAGAAGATGAGAAAAGATAACTGAGAATAAGTGAAGAAATAGCTAGAAAGTAGGTATTGGAGTTAATAAAATTCCTTTAGCAGTTGTTCCATCCCCAATAGAATACTGAGAATGCCTTCTGGAGAAGGACACTCTTCCTGAAGAATGTCACAGGTTCCTGATGCCATCCAGTATGTCTTCCATTCACTTGTCTTCCTTTCCCTGTTACTACAACCCAAACTATAGAATATGAGGAAAACTAAGGATGCAAAGGAACTCCAGTTCCTCCAGAATACCAAGGCAACAGGCACTCTTAGCAACACCCACCAGTCATGCCAACCTTTGACACTTTTTGACAATGAAGCATTCATGGAAGATTTATTTTTTACTCTTTCTACAACTTGAAAAGCACCAACAGCTCAACATCTGTCAAAAATATTTTCAAGAGCAATGTGTTCCCTGACAAAAATCAACAAGTTTCTACAAAAATGGCAATCATTAAGTTTTTAGGGGCATGTTGTTGCCTCTAGTTTGTACATTTGGCGTAAGAACATCAACATTGCTGTGCGGCAATACTAAGGTCTCAGAGAATGTCATGAATATGAAACCCTGAACAAATAATGAGATTTAGTGAGGTTTGACTCAGTTAAATAGGTTTACAGAGCCTCCTCGCAGCTGTGCCTAATCTGTAATTCCCTTATGCATTTATCATATTCTAGTTTGTATTATATCAATCTTGTCCAAGTCATGGTGTGAGGATTTAAAGACAAAAGCAATACACTTTCTCGACTTTGAAGAGCAAGAGAATACATGGATCTAGTTAGATATGCACAAAGCACATGTACAGCAGATACAAGATAATATGGGAAGTACAGAGCCAGTAGCCAGGAAAATCCTCATTGAGAAGCTGGCATTTGAGCTGAAACCTGAAGTAAGCTAGAGATTCTAAGTAGTTGAGGTGATGAGGAAGAGCATGGAGGACATCCAGTGCAAAGGCATGGGGGGAGGAAATGGAATATCCTGTGTAAGGAACATCAAGAAGGTCAATATGACTAGATTGCAGTGTATGTGGTGAGGAGCAATGTTTCAAATCTGGAAAGGTTGACTGGTGCTAGGTTGTGAAGGCTTAAATGCCAAGCAAAAGTTGATATTTGATCTAAGGGGTCATAGGGACCCATTGGAGGTTATTGAGTATGGCATGGTCAGAACTATGCTTTAGGAAAATTACTTTGGTACTTGTGAGGGGCAAGGTGGATTGAAGCAGGGAAAACCAGTCAAGAGGCTTTTGAAATACTCCAGCAAGAGGCACTGAGAGCCTGAACCAGAGTGGTAATGAAGTGAAGAGGCCAAATACAAGACATATTATGGAAATAAAGGAAATATTTGCTGACCATTTGGTGGAAATGTACTATGAATGAGAGTGAAAAGCCAAGAATGACAGTGAGGCTGTGAACCTGGATTACTGGAAGGATGGTGGTATCCTTGGAGTAAAAGGGAAATTCAGAAAATAGGTGGGTTTGGGGGTGCTCGTGTGCATGTGAGTGTGCGTGTGCGTGTGTGTGTGTGTGTGTGTATGTGTGTAGATAATGAAGTCTCTTTTGGTAACATTGAATATGAGATGCCTATGGAATATCTATTTTATTTGAGGCACTTAGTGACGTGAGGCTGAAGAGCAGGAGAAAAATTAGGGCTGATTGTATAGAACTGGGAATAATGTGAAAAGAGATGACAATAGAACTTATGAGCCCTGATGGGGTAATAAAGTAAGAGAATGTAAGAGGACCTAGAACTGAGCCTTGAGCTATTTCCATAATTAGGACACGTAACTTAGAGCATGATCCAGTAGAAGAGATTAAGAAGCAATGATCAGGCAGGTAGGAAGAGAATCAAAAGAGGAAGAAAGGAAGGAAACAAGCATTTATTAAATGCCTGCTGTGTCCTAGGCACTACGGGAAGCACTTTACAAACATCTTATCTGATCTTCACAACAGCCCTGGGAGGAAGGTGCTATTATTATCCCCCTTTTACAGCTGAGGAAACTGAGGCAGACAGATGCTAAGTACATTGTCCAGGGTCACGCAGTAAATATCTGAGGCTGGATTAGAACTCAGGTCTTCCTGACTCTGGGCCCAGCTTTCTACCTACTGTGCCACCTCATGAAACTACAGAGGCCAGAGAGTATCCAGGAGGAGAAAGTGATCAATAGTTCTACAGAGAAGTCAAGGAAGATTAGGATCAAAGAAGCAGCCATTAGATTTGTCAGTTAAGAGATCACTGATATGTTTGGAAGGAGCCAAATTTCCAAGGATTTTGAAGAAAGTGAGAGAGGAGGAGATGGAGGTAATGAGTGTAGCCAACTTTTTCAGAGAGTCTTCCTGAGAAAGAGCTGAGAGATGCCAGGAAATAAGTATCAGGAATGGTCAGATATGTCAAGGAGTTGTTGTTTTGTTGTTGGGGTTTGTTTTTAGGTATGGAGGACAGTTGGGCATATTTGTCAGTAGCACAAAAGGAATCAGGCAAGAGAGAAAGGCTGAAGATTAGGGAAAGGGCATGGTTGAGAGCAATATGTGGGGAAGTAGATCAAAGATATGGGTAGACAGGCTAGCCTTGGGGAAGAAAAAAGTGACCTCTTTGTCAGAGTAAAGAAGGATATAGAAGGGGATAATGTAAATGAGTTGTGAAATGAGAGGGATCTGAGGCAGCACTCTGCCTGTCCTCAGCTAATTAAATGGGGCATAGTAGTCACCTTAAGGACTTTACCACCAAGGAGTGAAGTATGACAGGAGTAATATTATAACTCCTGGGTTCATGCAAGTTTGGCTAGTCTTTCCCCTAAAAGGCATTGAGACACTCCTTAAGACTTGGTTGGCTCAGAGGACTAAAGGCTCAGACTTTTGAAATCATTTCCTCATCATCTGATGTTCCAGGAACTCTCCAATGCTTGACTGGTAGGCAAAGAAACTGTGCTCACCTGAATGAACTTCAGATGTCCCGCATGCCTGTCCTTGTAGAATATCCTATTCCTGATCTGGCTTAGTAAACCTCTTCTTGTTAATAGTTATATGACCTACACAGCAGCTAGGTGGCACAGTGGATAGGAGTGCTGGGCCGGTAATCAGGAGGACTCATCTTCCTGAATTTGAATCTGGCCTCAGACACTTACTAGTTGAATGACCCTGGACAAGTCACTTAACCGTGTTTGCCTCAGTTTCCTCATCTATGAAATGAGCTGAAGAAGGAAATGGTAAACCTCTCCAGTGTCTTTGCAAAGAAAACCCCAAATGGGGTAATGAAAACTCAGATATAACTAAAAACATGACTGAACACGAGATTTACAATTGTTTCATTTTGTTTCAAAATCATACACAAGTTGAACACAGCCCAAAACAGTGAGCAAGAAGTATTACAACTAATAGTTAAAAGTTTTATCATATTCTAGTTTGTATTATATCAATCTTGTCCAAGACATGGTGTGAGGATTTAAAGACAAAAGCAATACACTTTCCCGACTTTGAAGAGCAAGAGAATACATGGATCTAGTTAGATATGCACAAAGCACATGTACAGCAGATACAAGATAATATGGGAAGTACAGAGCCAGTAGCCAGGAAAATCCTAAGATTTTCCTAAACTTAGGATGGTTTAGTTGGAGGGTATAAGCCAAGGTGTAACCAGTTCCGAAAAGGAGAGATATAGTGTCATGGGAGGAGCTAGGCTTCTGCAAGTTCCAAAAGATTGAAGGAACATGAGATATAAAATATGGGGAGAAATGAGTTCATTACAATTCGAGGGGGCATGATCAAAAAAGATGGGTAAAGCTACAGTGAGACACTAGAGTATCCCTCCTTTCTGGGTTTAGGTTGACGGAGCTAAGAAAACAGAAAATGAGGCCTGGAGACTGGGGTAGTTTACTCTTAGGCAATTTGGAGGTTCAGTATCACTCAGATAGGAGAGTAAAAGGACAGTGGTAGTTAGCCAATTATTGACCTTTGCTGACCTTGGGAAATTATCCCAGGCAGAATATTAATGGTTGGGAGAAGCTCTCCTGATGAAGAGAGATGAGCCAGACATTCCAAGTTATACATGGGGTTTGTTCAGGGTCTTAATTTGGTCATGGTCTCAGGGCAGTTTCAGTATGTTTTGTCTTAGTCTAGTACTTTATGATGGAGTTTACCCAGGATGATGGCCTTCTTCTCTTTCTGACAGAGTTCCACAGAGCACAGTATCCTCCTGGCCTCCATCACTGTGACCTGATCTTTATCACAGAGTGCTGCCCACTGAAGGAGATGCTCTTTCTCACTCTTTTTGAAAACCTTTTCTAAAGTTGGGAATCTACATGCACATTTTCACGTGTTCAGGATCATGATTTAGGAAGTGTGGGCACCCCCTTTTTACTGATACACATTTCAATCTCTCTAAACCTTGGCAGTCATTTTGCCTTAGTTGATGTGATTAAGAAATTCATTGTCCAGTGTCTTTGTGACCCGGCAGTGACCGTGGGCACATGAAGGTTATGCTAATGAAGCAAGTTATGTTTTGAAAAGACTTTAAAGATTGAAAAGACTTTAAATATTGCTCCACTGATAGATTTATATCTATTTTCCAAGAACCATCATAGTTCAGTTCAGAGAATTTACCCTCATTACTTTTCATATGGAAATTATGAATGACAGGTCCATAACCATGCATGCTAACTGATGAATCTCAGAAGATCTGGTAGACTAGAACTTAAATATGTACTGTTTCTGGTCAAATGAGATGATGTAGGCAAAGGGCTTGGACAACTTCAATGCAATATGTAAATAGCAGCTTATTATTATCATTATTATTACATACTTTTGCTGCTTATTTACTTATGCTTTCCTTATATGGCATATCTTTCACTATATTTCCCTTAAATCAGATTTTTGGGGGTTTCATCTGGGTTGCCATTTTAAGACATTATTGCTTAGCACAGCACACTGTACGTATCAGTTACCTATTAAATGTTGTTTAAATTGAATTAAATGAAGTTAACAAGCATTTCTTAGGTGCTTACTATATGCCAAGCAATGTGTTAAGTACTGGGAATACAAATATAAACTGAGAGAAAGTCTCTGACCTCAAAATTCTGTGGAGATCAGTCATCAGTACAGCCTAGAAGGAAATCAAGACGTGGTTGGTTGTCCTGGCCTTCCTCTTTCAAATGGAGGTGATAGACAGAGAGGTCACGTGGATAGGAGGATATTTCCAGTGTGAGAAGTAGTGAGTTTCCAAGGTGAAGAGGTTTCTATTGCATGGTAGAGAAAATTCTGTGAAGATGAGTCAGCATTGTAGACTGGAGGCGAATTTTATTTGAGACTCAGTTTCTTGGTAAAATGGCAAAGTTTGAGTAGGCAATCTCTATGGTTTCTTCCATTCCTATAATTCTGTGATTTAATGAGTCAAACTCAGTTTTCAAAAAATTGAAAAATCCTATTTTTTTTAGAGGTCAGATTTTATTTTAACCAATATTAATCAAAGAAAAGGGGAAAGGACCTATTTGTGCAAAAATATTTATAGCAGGTTTTTTTGTGGCGGCAAAGAATTGGGAACTGAAGGGATGCTCATCAACTGAGGAGGGCTGTACAAGTTGCAGTGTATGATTGTGATGAAATACAATTTTGCTATGAGAAATGACAAGCAGGATGCTTTTAGAAAAAAAAAACTTTTCAGAAAAAAAATACATAAAAAAACTCATGTAAAATGAATTGAACAGAATCAGAGAACATTGTACACATTGTAAGAATGATTGATTATGAAGCATTTAGCTACCTGATCAAAACAATAATCCAAGACAATAAAATGCTATCCACCTCCAGAGAGAGAACTGATAAGTCTGAATGCAAATTGAAGCTTTTAACATTTTAATTTATTTTTCTATCTTATTTTCTGTCTTTGTTTTCTTTTGCAACATGGCTGTTTTGTGTGACTTCTATAATTAATTTCAAAATGCTTGCCTTTTCAAAGAGGGGGAAGTATGGGAGAGAGACAGTGAATTTGGAACTCAAAATATTTTTAAAGGATTATAAATTTCCTTCACATAATTGGGAAACTTTTAACTAAATGAATAATATTTTTAAAAGTTATTAATGTGTTATAACTATCAGAAATTATTTCTGTCATCACATTTGGCAGAAAATAGATAAACAACCCAGGACCTGAACATAGCAGTACTTGTGGTACATCTGGTAACCATCACCGTAGTAAGAACCTTAGGAGGAAAAGTAGAGTTAGCAAAGAGTACCTTAAAGGTATCATCCACAAATAAAGGTTGAAGGGTTTGAGCTTGAACGTGGAGATCCCAGAGAATATTAGATGAAGACATTTCTTATAAATACCTTGTAATCCCCTAGACAAAACACACTGAACATAAAGGTATCAAAGAGAAGGTCATGGTTCAATATGTTAAAAGATTTACTGGTGTCTTGAAATTAAAACTGAATGGGAAGAACATAATTAAGGCAATTAATTTAATTCTAGACTTAATGTACACTTTTAAACTGTAAAATTAACTATAACTAATTTGGAAAGTATCTTCACAGCTCACAATATATTAGTAGAACACAAGGCCCATTACCTTAAGCTAGTTATTGAAAGATTAACACTTCTTTACTGAAACAGAGGAAGAAGATTCAGGAACATTCTTAGGATACATAATAATAGGTAAAAAACCAATAGAAATAATTTTGGAAAAAATACACATTACTTTACTGGACAACATTGGAAACTGATAATCATGCACCACTGGAATAATCGAATGTAAACAAAAATGACATATCTCCAAATGGAAACTACGAAATTGCTAAGCTTTAAGAGCAACATCTAAAAGGCCTCTATTATCATTATCCACATGAATTCATATGTGAACCAAGCGCCAAACAAACGACTGAGTCACATAGATTTGATGTGGGAATAGACAGTTTTTCAATAGCAATTTAGGACCATGTCATAGCTACCAGAAATTATAGAAGCATTATTAAAGAGTCAGGATTTAGTGATCGATGTAAATTATGCAAGAATATGATAGGAACTGTTACATAACACATTGTTGGAGGCTACAAAAAATTCAAGTACCTGTCCAATACTTAGCAAGACATGATCTGGTGTTTAGAATTATACAATAGAAACTCCACTTTTCATAGACTGACAAATGACACATATTCATCTCACAAATCTGAATTTCAAAATATCCTTAAGAACTTTACCAACAATATTTTATTAGAACTGAGTTGTTATTATAGACAAAGCATTGCCCACAATCTCCCAGACATAATACTAATTCACAAAAACTTATGAACAATGTTTTTGACAGGTGTCATAGTACACATAAATAATTCCTACGTTTCATGGAAAGAAGAGTTTTTGTAATACAGAGACATTCTGTGGGAAAAAGGATGAGACACATACTATCCCTAGTGTCTGCTACAGGAACTATAACAAAGATGTTTTAGTGAGTTCACAGAATATGTATTTACATCTTAATACTTGTATTCAATGATGAAGATCAGTTATTTTATCTATATGGGGATGTATGCAGCACCAAATATAAAAGAATGATAGGATAGTGACTTATCCTAGAACTGTTTCTATCTCTCACCCATTGGAGAAGGTTATAAAAATAATAATATTAAACAGAAAATGTCCATCTAAGATAGATGTACTGATGGACCAGATAGCATCTATGCAATTGTATATCATTGCCTGGACAATAGACAGTCTTCACCTTCTTGGTTTTCCTACGTAGGCTCACTTGCTAATAATAATCCAGCGCTCATCTAACAAAGCTTTCCTTATTGTGCTTTTCAAGTAATCTTGTATGATTTTAACATAAGCATCAGAAACAACTTATTGGCATTGCCTCAAGGCTGCCAAGGCTTAAAAAGCAAGGAAATAATAGAATTTTTGTTATTGTCACTTTGTTAACTCTATACATGACATCCCTTTGCACCATCCATTAATTTATCAAATGTTCATTGTGTTTGTTTTGTGCTTTGAAAACATATTAATATTTCCAAATGAAGAGAGAAGCCATTTTAAAAATGAACCATCAGGTTAATGACGGAAGAATCACTTCTAACAGATTAATTAGCTGATGTTGCTGATTATTAGTATTAGTATGTCATTATTTGTTATTTTGGGGGGTATTCAAGGAGTTCAGGGAGGAGCAGCATCTCTGGTGTGAGGGCTTACTGAGCTCTTTTCAGGGCTCCTCATCCACCTCAGGTGTCCCACCTTGTGACTCCAAGAAATTGTAACATATGCAGTAGCCACGTCCCAGTAAATTGTCTAATTAGATTGGCTAAACCAGGGCGAGGGTAAAATGAACGGGTCTCAAACCTGTTGGTGAATTAGGGGGTATGTGAAGCATGTGAAGATTTTCCCCAGCAGAATGGGCAGATGAGAACAATTTGTTCTAAAGGCCATAAAGGCAGCCGAAGCAGGCACCACAGAGCAGTTAGAGCTCGGTTAGGCATCAAAGATACCAAGGTCATCCACTGCATCCTGGGGCCTTGGCCAGGCATCTTGACTTTTGTTCTGCCACCAGACTTTGATGACTCAGGAAGAGAGAGTGAGGCTGATGACTTTGTGCAGCTCTGCCTCACTTAAATCCAATTCATGCATTAGTCAAGACATCAATTGTAGTGTCATTGGTCCTCTTCAAAAACAAAGGACAAACAACAATTGTAATTATGCCTCTTCCAATAATGCTGTGACAGTTATTGGCCTTGAATAGTCTTAGAATATCAGAGTTGAAAGGGACTCTTTTATTTTGAGGTAACTCCTGTACAGTTTTAATATAGTTTATAACAAAATTATTTTTTTCTTAATAGCCCTTCATAATTGAGCAATAAATGATATGAAACTCAATTCCTGGGGAAGCAATTGGTAAATTATCTTTTGTCAGTGAAGGTGATGATAATGAAGATAGCATTGCTATCACTAATAGTATCAGCATTTTATTCCGATACAAGTAATATAATTTTTCAATTTAGGGGTTATTGATTCCTCATGTCCTTTTTGCTCAGATGATATATCTCAATTTGTGAATCTCTGTTTCAACTTACATGGAGAAAAGAACCTGATTACTTTTTCCCAATTTGCAGGTGAAAGAAAGTAATGGATATCAGGCTTATTTCTCTTGTAGATACACAATTTATAAAAATCACTTAGTGTGTAATACTTGTTTCATAGCACTTAGGAAAACTTTCTAGTGCATGTACATTCTACCCTATGCGACTGGAGGGGAATATATTAAGTTAACCCCCCTTAATTCTTCCTTCCAATTACGAATTTGCATCTACATTTTCCAGGTATTCTGATCATTCCTTTTTTCAAAAAACTTTACTTAAGGAAGTTTTCACTTTTCCTTCCTTTTTTAGTTCAGATGCTGAGAAAATAAAAGACTTGTTTAGAGCATCATGTGTGGTTAATTTGAAACAAAGTTTACCACTTGAATGGTTATTTTCAACCTACTTAGCAAGACATGAACATTATTGCTAACTAAACCCCTTTTTCATCAGTTTACAGACTGCTAGGCTGACATGGGATATGTGTAAGCAATGGAGAAACGTGTCATAAGACAGCTGTTCCTACAGTTCACATTTGCTTATTATATGAACAACACACTTGGTCTTGTAACATTTCTTAAATTTCTTTTATAGTGGAATAAGAGGCAGTTGTGGTAGTCAGGTTTAGGATTTCAAGAGAACATAAACAAAGCCTCACACTTAGTTATGTGATCCTACTGAGGGATTTAGTAATAATACATGATATGATTCAGTGGATATAGTCATGCATACAAGAAGACGTGTACACCAAATGTACACCATTTCGCTGCCATTCTCTGACTCCATTTCAGTCTGGTGTCAAGAAATGAAGCTACATGCATGTAATTCCAGGGCCTTAGCAATTGGTTCAGTCTTGAATAGTAAGCAGTTTGGATGGCCAATAGATATTAGAGACTGGACAATTTTATACTGAGGTAGAAAAAGGGATATCGGATGCTCCAATCTAGGGTAAGCAAAACTCAGGCTCCTTTGAATGCACTAATCATGAGAATATCAGATGAGTCTAAAAGCAAGGTTTGTATTCAGGCACTATTATTCAGTCATGTCCAAATCTTTGTGACCCCATTTGGAGTTTTTTTGGCAAAGATCCTGGAGTGGTTTGCCATTTACTTCTCCAGCTCACTTTATAGATGAGGAACTGAGGCAAACAGGGTTAAGTGACTTGCCCAGGGTCACGCAGCTAGTGAAGTATCTGAGAACAGATAAGAACTCAGGAAGATGAGTCTTCTTGGTTCCAGGCTGGGATGCTCTGTCTACTGCACCCCTACCTGCCCCTTCGTGGATGTTTACTATCTACTCTTTCTGTATCTGTTCAGATAATCTTCCTCTTCTGAGTGATACTGGCTTCCTCTTCATTCTACCTCTTAGCTTTCCTGCCTTTCTTAAGACTCGGTTCAGATCCTACCTTCTACAGGAGGTCTTTCCAATGACCCCAAACTGCTAATATTTTCTACTTTGGGATCATCTTCCTGCCACTCCATTTACTTAACATGTATGTAGCTAGTTGTCTCCCCATTTAAAATTAGTTCCTCTAAGGTCTAGAACTATTTACATCTTTCTTATGATCCCCCGAACTTAACGTTCTTCTTGGCACGTCTATGCACTTAATAAACAATTGTTGACTGATCCGAAAAATAGGAATAAAAATAATAATAATGGCACTGTTGTGGGGTTATTATGCAGTTTGCTGTGTAATAATATTAATAATTGGGCAGCTAGGTGACTCAATGGATAGAGGGCTAGGGCTAGGGTCAGGAGACTCATCTCCTGAGTTCAAATCTGGCCTCAGATACTTACTATCTGTGTGTCCCTGGGCAATTCACTTAACCCTGTTTGCCTCAGTTTCCTCATCTGTAAAGTGAGCTAGAGAAGGAAATGGCAAACTGCTCCCAGTGTCTTTGCCAAGAAAACCCCAAATGGGATCATAAAGAATCAGACAGAACTGAAAAATGACTCAGTAGTGGCAATATTAATAAAGTTAAGATGGAATTACTTGTACTCTGCATCCCTGATGGCCAAGATATCTCACTATACTAGCAGGCAGCTACAGCTGCCTCCCCTAGCCTGTGTTCCTAGAAGTAGGTGGCTCCAGTATAGAGATGAACCAACCTTCATGGGGATCCAATATGCAGATAAGCTAACCTTGAGGAGGATCCAGTGTGCAAATGAGACAACCCTGAGGTGGTTCCCTGGTGAGGGATGGATGCCCATTCTAGGGGAGTTTCCCTTAGGAATGGAACACTCTACCCTACCCTTCAACCTACAACTAAACCTTAACCTTCATGCATTAAAAGCACCTACCTCAAAGGATGACTGAGACAGTGTTATGTTGTGGGTAGTTCACTGGATTTGGAGTCAGGAAGACCTGAGTTTAACTCCTCCCACCAATGCTTACTATTTTTGTGACCCTGGCTCAGTCAACAACCTCTGTGATAATTTCCTTTTCACTAAAAATGAGGGGATGAGATTTAATGGTCTCGAAGGTACCTTCCAGTTTGAGACCTACAATCTATGTACATAAAGTCCTCCACAAACCTTAAAGTTCTGTATAAATGCCAGCTGTTATTTGAAGAAGTCAACAGAGCTCTCACTGATCAGAAAAATAGGAGTCTGGTTGTTAGAAATGCATTACTGCCTACCCCAAACTAACCTTATGGCAAAAGGTTTTCTTCTCTTTTCCATAACTAATGGAGGGCAGGTGTCAGAGTGCATGCTGGGTCTAGAGTCAGAAGACCTGGGCTTGAATCCCAGATTTGCCACTCACTCCCAGTGTGGCCTGGGCAAAAGTCACTTACCTTACTTGTGGTTTAATTTCTTCTTTTGCAAAATGAGGTGCTCAGACTAGATAACCTCTAAGGACCCTCCCACTTCCAAAGTCCCTTCCAGCTCTAAATTTCTGACTTATTTCTATCTTTATTACTCATATTTTATGAAACAAAACCACCCTGTTAGGAATACAAAAAAAAAAAAAAAAAGTCAGATATGAAACTAAACTTCAAACTCCTGCTTACCACTTTAAATTTTTTCAGCACAGATCGTGAGATGAATCACACAGAATCCTGTCCAGGGTACTTGTGCATCACTTAGTCTCCACCCACACTTCATGATTCATTAGGAAACCCCTCATACAATCTGGCCATAAATCAAAGTGCTCAGGATACCAGGGCTTGGGAGGGCATGGACCCAGACTGAACTTGCACCATACTGGAACATTGTGTGCATTCCAGGTTAGTTTAAGTGTATGTTTTACAATTGTTCAGCAAGGCAAGTTGGAGCTTATTATGCTAAGAACAAGACAGTTAGAAGGATGGGGACTTCATAAAACTGCCATAGGAGAACACCAATTCCTTCCTCCATATCTTTGCCATGTGTTTTCAAAGTTCAGGCACAAGCAACACTTGAAAATGTCTCTCTGATGACAATTCACATGTTCCTTTAGCATTTTTAAACATCATCACAGCTATATAGTAGGGCCACATTCCCAGAAATTGGCAGTATACCTAGAGGGGAAAAGAATGTTCTAGTATAAAATCGTATTACCATACAAGGTTGCCTTGAATTCCTGCTGCTAACCTTTTATTACCACTTTTAAGTTTTTCCAAGTTCTGCCAAACTTCTTGAACTTAGTGGAATGATTAGAGAGCTTTATAAACATAAAGCTCTCATTGGTCCTTTGAAATCCTTCACGGGAACATAGAAAGATGACAATAAAGTATACATTAAAAAGCTAAAGAGCTGGAGTTCTGTTTTGAAGATTAATCCTCTCCTAGAAAGGATTCCTTTGTATTATTAACAGATTGATAAATGGGCATCACAACAGCTGTGCTGGTTTTTAGAGAGGCTGTCGTGTAAAGCATCGAGCAATGTTTCTGTTTCAAGGCTGGCACTAAATTTTTGGATGGCCTAGAGATTCTTTGGATATTTAGCAAATTGCCTTCTTTAAAAATTCACAAATATTTGTTAGAAATACTTCATAATGTAAATATGTTTCCTTTGGCACATCCACTTGATATTTCTTCTTGTTTTCAGCAAAGAGTATGGGGAGTTTATTGAGAAACAAAAAGAGTTTTGTCTTTAAGAACTCAACATAATTATGTTGCTTCAAATTGGATTGTGTCAATTCAAACCTTTGGTGATGGCTTCTTCTTACTGGCCACAAAGCTTGATCCTCATTCCAATTCAATTCCATCAGGTGGTAACCAATATAGAACCAGAGTTCTGGAGAGACATTCAGCTAGGGTATGTAGATTTGGGGATCTTCTTCAATTCAGTAAGCAATTCAGTAAACGTTTATTTAGCACTTACTAAATGTGTGTCAAGCACATGCTAAGTGCTGGGGATAAAAAAAAAAAAGAGGCAAAGGACAGTCCTTGTCCCCAAGTTACTTTCAATCTAATGGGGAGACAACATTCTAACAATTAATACAAAGCAAGCTATCTACAAGATAAATTTGAAGTAATGAAAAGAGAGAAAGAACCCCCCCCCAAAAAAACCAAAAAAATAAAATAAAATAAATTTTAAAAAATTTAAAAAAGGAAAAAAAAAGAAAAGAGAGAAAGCACCGGAATTAAGAGGGGTTAGGGAAGGTTTCCTGTAGGTGGTATTTTAGTTATAACTTAAAGGAAGCCAATGAGGTCAGTAGTCAGAGAGAAGGAGGGAGAGCATTCCACAAATGGAGGCCAGCAAGAGAAAATGCCCAGAGCTGAGAAATGGAATGTCTTGTTTGTGGAACAGAAAGGAGGCCAGTGTCGTTGGACCAAAGAGCACATACTGGGGAGGAAGGTGTAAGAAGACTGGAAAGATTGGAGGGGGCTAGGTTATGAAGGGCTTTGAATACCAAACAGCATTTTGTATTTACTCCCAAAGGTAATAGGAAGCCATTGGAGATTATTGAGTGGTAGTGGGAGGGAGTGGCATGATCAGACCTATGTTTTAGGAAAATTATTTTAGTGGCTAAATAGAGAATGTACTGGAGTAGGGGTAACTTGAGACAGGCAGACCCACTAGCAGGCTCTTGCAATAATCTAGGCATGAGGTGATAAGGCATGCATGGAGATAGCAATTGAACCCATGATAAGATCCCCAAAGGAGAGAATGTAAAGAGAAGAGAGATCAGTAGAGGACCACATAAATCTCAAAGAGGAGGATAAAGTTTTCAGCAAAATGCAAAGGTATTTGGAAGAATTGTCCATGCAAGAGTTCAAAAGAAAACAATCTTCATTCTTGTTTATTCATACGAATACCATATAGTGCAAGCAAATTGGATGGGGATTCATTCATGAGTTTCCCCTTGGAAAGGGAAAATTAAGACCAAATATCATTCCAGATAATTAGGAATTATATACTCACCATCAATGACAATCGAGTCATGTTTGGATATTAACATTGTAGTCTGGAATGTGCTACATGCAGAAGAGGAAATAGTACTGTAGAAAACAAAGGTAAGAAGAGCAGCTCTACTAGATCATGTCACTACAAAGAAGGACCATGGAGGAAGCAACAAAATTTGGGCAGTATGGAGGAATAGATTCTCAAGGTCCATGCAAGAGGGGAAGAAGAACTCTTGTGTATTGTTATTATCAAATAAAAGAGACCAAGAGAATATTAAAAACTGCAGATACACATGAATGCTTTCTCATCTAAAATATCACATTTTTGCATGGTCTGTATGCATTTTTATAAAAAAAAAATAATCTATGCACATAGAGGGAATTCTTGATGAAGATTTGAGAAAGGAACAGATAGATCTTTTGCAAATAGTATTCTATAGCAGACCACATCTTTAGAGTCACATAATTGACTGAAAGTGAGAACAAAAGATCTCATTGTGCTGATTGCCTGTTGATTACAAATAGTAATAATAATAATAATAATAATAATTGGTTGATTGGGTGGGGCAGAATGTTATCACAAAGGCTCTTTTCTATCAACATGACTCACATACATATATCAAAAGTATATAAGATTCCTTGTCAAGTGTATCAACACAGATAATTTTGTTTTATAACTAATCTAGATTATATTTCTTTCCTCCAGGGAGTCCCACCTTCCTCCCTCATTACTCATCTTTCTTCCTCCCTCCACATAGTTGAGACTTCCCCAGACCATGCAATACATTTGAGCATGCCAGAGAGGCAACTTGTGTATCATTTGATACAGACCTGTATCATCTGATTACCTCATAGTACTAGAAGAGCCAGGTACAGGATCACTCCTTTGCATTATGATTCTGTCCTTTGCTGCTCCTCCAACTCTATAACCATATAATTGCTCTTCTTCTCTCCAGGAGGTGCTGTTGAAACACCATTCCTTCTGTCAAGGAAGCTTTTATCTGGAACCTTCTACTTTTCTCTCCAGAAAATGGGGTCCAGGAACT
>CM053585.1:449718495-449761648 GCA_028646515.1 Pseudochirops corinnae | reverse complement strand
TCAGCGTCCAGGCAGCTTGGTCCCAGCAGCTCCAGCCCCTGGCAGTTCCTGCTCCAGGCAGTCCTCAGCAGGAGTCCTTAGCAGAGATTCTGGCCCGCTCAAAGCAAAAAGAGTTCGCAGCCGCAGCCACTGCCTCTGACGCTGCTTCCAGTCCGCACCGCACGGAGACTAGCTTGGTTCTGGCGTTCTCTTGCTCCATCCCTTCCTGCTACGTCAGCAAGCTCAAGGGGCGTGGAAGATCTTCAAATCCTAGTATCGTTACACTGGGCCATATCTATATATGTATATGTGGCTCCCTCTTCCCCAGAGGCCACATGGCCCCTGTCCAGAGACTCCAGAAAAGCTCTGCTGCTGCCTCTTCACAGCTTCCACTTCTGAAGCTGTATGAATTTCTGGAGGAAGCTGCACAAGTAAGCAGATGCTTTTTCTTCAGGACCTAAAACCGCTCTCTGGTCCTTGATTTCTGGTCCCTGTTTTTATTCAGCTCCTTCTAAATCTCTTATCCATGGAAGATATCACTGTTCTCTTTTATATGTATGTCCTAGTCTTACAGTGAGTTTCTTATCTCCAATACTGCTGACACAATAAAATCATGGAAAAGATGTGGAACCAATTCCTTACTTCAAGCAATCATCCACATTGAGGGGTAACTGGGTTAACAAGCACCTACACCAAGGGTAGTACCCACCTGCATCAAGGACATGTGAGCAAAGATCCAAGTAAATGATCACTGGGGATGTATAAACCTTGTATGGGAAAATCAATTCAGATCAGAGGCTTCAGTCTTTAATCAGTTTTGACCTGGCATTTTGGGATCGCATCCCCTACACAGGCTTCCTGAATGATATTGCTTACATGCTGGACATCATCAGAAATATGATTTGGCTTTCTGATACCCAACATGTGTATCTCCACTCATCTCAGAGTCAGCAACATGTTTAAAAACTATTCAACGGCTATATGATTATTATGAACATAAAGGGAAATATTTGCCAAAAGCGTTTTGCCACTGTCATGCCGTCCAGATATCTTGTGCAGAATTCAAGATTTCATAAATATGTATATATATGTATATATATATAAATTTATGTATATCTAGAGATACACATGAATGCATGTGTGTATGCATAGTGCACACACTGTGTGTGCTGACACATCACGAGATGAACTTCAGAGGAAGAATCAATGGTAATGCTCGCTTGCCCATCCTCTATGCGTGCAGTGATGCTCTGGATGCTATTGTTTATGAATGACATTGTTCTGTTAGCATCAAGCCCCAGCAACTATAGGTCCTTGTGAATGACATCCATATCACTCAAAAGAATGATAAACATTGGGGCAATTTCACCCTTATCAAACTTGAACATTCAGATTAAAAGGATGTTATGTTTCCATACGAATTGATATTCAGAGGTTACAAATGCATGTGGTTTTCAATGCATTGAATAATCAAGTTTATTTTCATGTTTTTTGAGATGGATTTTCAATTTTCCCTACTGCTTTTATGGTTACCTTAATTTTTGTCATATGTAGCCAATCAGAAACAAACTATCAATACCTCTTTTATAAAAAGGTCTTTTCTCAACAGTCCATATATTAAAGATAAATTACTAGAAATAAATATGCAAGCAGATCAGTAGTTTGAATTTTAAAGGCCCTCAGACATGATGTAGTTTAATATTCTCATCTTATAGACTAGAAAATGGAGGCCCAAAAGGATAAAGTGTCTTGACTTCAGCACTTGGTAGAGTATAAACACTATATAAATGTAAGCTTTATTACTGCTCAAGGTCACACAGCTAATTAGGGCAGAGACAAAGACCCAACTCTCTTGATTCCTCGTTTCTTTGTACTACATCAGCTTGCCTCCCCCCTTCATTTTTCCTTGTTAAATATATAAGTATTGATGAACAAAGGCCTTCTATTTCACAGTACTGAAAGAATGAACAATACCTTATATATTCTATTCTAAGCTCTTTTTTCTTTCCTCTATGAATCTTTAGCAATACCAAAAGGTGTTTTTCCTTGGCATCTTTGGTGGTAGTGATTTAATTTTCCAGCTCAGAGAAGCTGAAACTAAAAATTCATCTATTTTGTGTGAATATGAGACTTCACTTTGCTCCAATATCCATCATCCAAAGCCAAGTCTTTATAGAAAACCCAAGTATACAGATTTTCTGAATATCATTTATTAGAGCTTTCTTTAATATTCAGCACACACATTATGAAGGTAAACTGGGCTGATAGTCTAAAACTTATTTTTAGGGAAAAATGTTAATTCAGTGATTTTTCTACTTTTACAAAATGAAAAATGAAAAAAAATCACTACCTTGGTAAATTTCATTTTTATATACTTACTAGAGAGACAAAGTGGCAAAGTAGATTGAATGCTCGGCATTTCGGTTCAATTCTAGGATCAGAGCTGGGTTTGAATATTGCCTCCAGTACTTACTAGTTGTATGACTATATTAACAATTTTAGAGCCTCAGAGAAGTATCTAAGGCTCTAAGTTATCAATGTCAAGATAAATGTCTAAGATATAAATGTTGGTATGTATGTACATGTGTGTGTTGGGGTGAGATCCCCTGGCCATGTGTCATTTATATGTGAGCAGTGATAGCAAATACCATTTCTTTAAAATTTCAGCAAAAATGGAGATAGGCAAATGTTCCTATTTTCAGGAATGGGGGGAAATCATTTAAAATGACGTTAGATGTCAATTACTGTGGAAAATATAACATGCATTATTAAGTGAATGGTTCCTGAATACTTAACAAAGGCAGATATTCATTATGATGAGCCAATATAAGATCAATAAGAACAAATCATGCCAGGCTAAATTAATTTTCTTTTTTGTTGTTATTATTTCATTCTTTCTATCTCTAGCATTAGCACAGTGCCTGGCACACAGATATTTAATAGGTGCTTGTTGGTTGATTGATTCCTTGACAGGGTTACTAGACTAGTAGATAATAATGGTTAACATTTATGTAAAACTTTAGGGTTCACAAAGTACTTTACAAATATTACCTCATTTTATCCTCACAACAAACCTGGGAGGCAGGTGCTATTCTCTTTATTTTATAGAGAGGAAATTGAGGCAGAAGTTAAATGGTTTGCCCAAGGTCATACAGATAGCAAAGTATCTTTTTAAAAAGTTTTATTGCTATGATTGGTTATTACATTACATTTTCAGATAACTCCTACTTCAGGAGACATCTCTTGAAACAGAGTGACAATTAATTAAAACTAAGAATATAGTGACTTCATCCAAAAATGTGTACAGTATTTCACATCTGTAAGATCTCCCCCCTCATCTTTCTGTGAAAAAAATTAACAAATTTGTTTACTTTCTCTCTAACCTTCCCCTTCCTCAGTGGGGAAAAAAGAAGAAAAGAAAATCAATTTCATATAAAATAGGCAAAACACACGTGTGTGTGTATATACCTATATATGGGGAGGGTACATGTGTATGTGTATATATGTGTGTGTGTGTGTATGTATATGTGCAGGTAAGTTTTTGTTAATTTTTTTAATATGGTTTAGATTTAAGAAACAAAAGAATTCAAAAGCTTGTACACTTCTCCGTGCCATATTCCTGTGTGGCATGAATCATTTATTCAACACGAGAAATAGCAAACACTAAATGACATCACACACAAAAAGAAGTTGACTGATTCCTGAAGTGGAGGAGTCTATGTGGAGATAATTCTAGGAAAGGTAAAAATCAACACCAAATTAGAAGGAAAGTTAGATATCGGAAGAAGAATTTGTCTACAATTACAATAGTTTCAATCTAACCTACTGAAATAAACTGGTTTTGCCAAAATGGAAGTAGAAAAAAGTAAAACTCTTAAATATTATCCTGTCTTGCAGAAATTTAACCACTTGACATCATAAAGAAGCTACAAGAACCTGAGTCACTGCATCCAGCAAACACTTGATTGCTTTGCCAAAGAAACATGTTGCCCAAGTACAATTCCAATTTAGAATACAAATTCATGTTTAATACAGTATGGTGAAGGATGGAAAAAGATTATGACCAATCTTGCCTCATAAAACAAAACAAAGCAATATAGACTAAAACAAAGTTTCCAGTGCACTGGGCATATACTAAGCCATATCATCCCAAGAACACATTTAGATGAAAATGTGAGAAACAGCAAATTGAAAATGTGACAGAGCTTTTCTGACCTGGTCCCAGGCAGGATGGTTCCTGCAAAAAAGGTGGAGAGAAGAAGGGACATTGTGCCATCAATGAGGTGGTGACCAGAGTGTATACCATCAACATTCACAAGAGGATTCATGGCGTAGGCTTCAAAAAGCAAGCCCCTCGAGCTCTAAAGGAAATCTGCAAATTTGCTATGAAAGAAATGGGAACTCCAGATGTATGCATTGACACCAGACTCAACAAAACTATTTGGGCCAAAGGAATAAGGAACGTCCCATACTGTATCCAAGTGCATTTGTCCAGGAAACGCAATGAGGATGAAGATTTACCAAACAAGCTGCATTTATTGGTTACTTATGTGCCTGTCACCACTTTCAAAAGCTTACAGACAGTCAATGTGGATGAAAACTAAATTGAACTTCATTTAAATAAAGTTATAAAATGTCAGCTGGTAAAAAAAATGTAACAGATTTGTAAGTAGTGCCATCACAAGCTGTTGTTATCATCCATGATAGCAGAACCATCACATCTGACCTCTGATTACCTCAGTATATATAAATATGTAAACATTTACATAAACATAATTTATAAATTTATATAAATATAAAGAAATTTTTTATGACACATATAAAGGTGAATCTGGGAAGAGCAGTTAAACCAGTCCAAGTCCACAGAAGAGAAATCTGTACCAGAGATGATGTTTTGATGCCACTAAGGACTCACTTTATATGAAAATTCAAGGGAAGTAAAATGTCAGAAGCATAGGAAAAAATCAAAATGTTATTATACTTTACCAAGAATGATCCTCCCATATTCCTATTCTCTCATATTCATGAACCCTTTGAGGGAGGGATCTGTTAATATAATGAGGGAATCTTTTATGAAAATATTAGAAAGGAATAGAGAGGCTTTTGCAAACTATTTTTATAGCAGACCTCATATCCATAGTTTAAAAATTGACCGAAAAGTGTAAAGAAAGCACTGTTTATGGATTGTTGATTATCCCCCTTCCTCCAAAAAGTATATGACTTGGTAAAACAAAAGGCAACCTTAAGGCTTTCCTCCATCAAGACATCTCCCTCTCATAAGATCAAACAGTGTTGTTGTTCAGTCATGTCTGACTTTGTGATCGCTTTTGGGGGTGGGGGGTGGTTCTTGGTTAAAAAAAAATATATTGTGATACTTGCATCAAGTCTCAGAATCTTATGGAACTTCCTAAGGAAGATCTATGATCTTTCAAAGGAGAATAGACTTACAACCCACACAGGAACAGACAACAATGACAAATGAATGAAAAATATACATGACTAACACTATGACATGCAGTTGGATGGGCAGTCCATTGAATCTATCTATCTACATCTATCTATCTATCTATCTATCTATCTATCTATCTATCTATCTATCTCTATCTATAAGTATGTATATGATATACATATATTCATACAATATATAATATATGCATGTGTATGTGCATATGTTTTATGTGTGTGAGGATATATATGTGTGTATATATACATACATATGTGTGTGACAGATACAACAAAGGGCAAATGATTTGAACCTGGCATTGAAGAGGACAAAGAAAGTGGACTGGATTTCATTGAAGACATTGCTCAGTATCTTTAACAATCCCTAGCTACTCTGTGACACAAATATCCATCTTTTTAACACTAATATTTTCCTATTGATATTGTAGAGTTAAAAATAACAGAACATTATTGTATTCAAAGAATCAAAGTTGTGGGGATGACCCAAAGGATAATGGAGAGATGCTTGATGAGCAAAAGTAGGAGGAGACATATTCCCAAGAATTGTCTTTGCACAAGAAATGGTTTAAGGGATGTCTTCTGGGAAAGTTTGATCATAAAAGGAGAGGGGCTGTTTGCACACTAAGCAGGGATAGCAGCTGGACAGTCCAACTGCTGCACTGGGACCCATGAAACGTAAACATTTAGATGGATTTTCCTAGGATATTGAGTAGATCCTCTCCAAAGGATTTATGAGACAACATAGTCAAGGATCACAAACATGAGAAGACATAGATGGTTTGTAACTTGTACTAATGTTGGGAATATTTGCATCTCTGATGGGTCTAGTGAAGTTCTAAAGTTTCCACTCCAAGAAAGGAGAGAGTCTTGTCTCAACCCTCAATGGCTAGACCATTTCTGGAGCTCTTTGTTCCCTTCTGAGAGCAACATTTTCATAGGGATATTGACCAACTAGAACATGTCTGGGTGAGAATGATCAGGGTGAGAAGGGAATTGAAAGTGTATCAGATCAGGAATTGTTGAAGGAATTTATTTAGTTTGGTAGAGATTTAGAGGAGATAAGATCACTGTTTTCAAATATGTGAAAGGCTAATATTAAGAGGTTTTATGTTTATTCTAGATGGTTCTAGAGATATGAACTAGGACTAGTGAGTAGAAGGTATTGAGGGGAAGCTAAGAGGTTCAGAGGATAGTGCAATGGTTAAGATGTGAGATCAACTCGGGCCTCGGACAGTTACTATTGGCTTGTTCCTGAGTAAGTCAGGTAACTTCTCATCTCTAAAGTGGAGATAATAAAAGTATCTCTGCCCCTAGGTTGTTGTGAAGATAAAGTGAGATATTTTAAAAGTATTTTACAAACCTCAAAGTACCATAAATATGCCATATTAGAAACAAATAAGGAAGAATTCCACTTAGAATTTTCCCAAAATAGAATGGATTTTCTTATGAGAAGGCATGGCATATTGAGCACTCAATTTAAAGTCTAGACACCTGGGTGTGAGAATCCCTTCCAAAGTTTAGGCTCCACTTCACTCTACTGTTTAAAAAGGTAGGTTAATACTTGACTTAATTCCGACTTCAGTGTGTCATAGTGGCTTGAAGAACTCTTAGGGTTATGACAGGCTTTATCAGTAAAGCTTTATGGATCAAGCTTTATCAATCAAGTTTAGGTAGCTATTACCAGCTGGAAGTGTTTCAAGCATAGATTTGGGGATGGAATGTCCATCCATCACCCAAGGCATTGTTGTTCAGTCCATTCAGCTGTATCCAGCCCTTCATGACCCCATTTGGGGTTCTCCTGGCAAAGAGACTGAAGTGATTTGCCTTTGCCTTTTCCAGCTCATTTTCCAGATGAGGAAATTGAGACAAACAGCATTAGATGACTTGCCCAGAGTCACACAGCTAATAAGTGTCTGAGGCTGGAAATGAATTCATGAAAAGGAATATTCCTGATTCCAAGCCTAATGTTCTGTCCACTGTGCCACTTAGTTGCCCCTCCCAGGGAATAGGATAAGTAAATTCAGAGATGTTCTCCACCAGAGCTTCGCTTCAAGGCATAGACATGTATAGAACATGGGCTGCTTGTTACAGGGTGTCCTAGTACATCCTAGGGTGTGAACTGGCTGTACTTTATGCATCCTTATGCTGCCAAATGATGCATTTTTTTGGCCATAGGAATTTATGAAACAGTTAAGTCATGGAGAAGTTTGTAAGACTCCATATAATACTTCACATTTGGAAACTTCAAAATTGTAACATATGACCTATTATTATTGAAAATGGTGGTAATGGTGGACTTGAGGATCAGGATTAACTTAAAATTTATAAAAAGTAGATAATGTAGTCACACTTCATATAAATACATCAGTCAATGGAAATCTCACATAAATCTTAACTTGCTTTTCTTCACATGTGACAGGTAGTAGCATGGTTGTTTCTTTTCCCCTTTAATGCCATTCTGAGTATTTGTATAGCTTGCGAATCCTGCCACAATTGTAATTGAAGGTTATCATAGTTCAGTGGCAAGTCTCTTCCTGAACCATTCCTACTGGATGGCACTGAAAACAATACAGTGAATGTTGGTGGTGGTTAGATTTAATGAAGAGAATCCTTCAGCCCTACAGCTGCCCTGCCCAGATCCCATTGCCCACAGGGAATCCAACTTAAATGCTTTAAATACTAGCAAACTTGTTCTTGAAATAACATTTTCCAGGTATCGAAATCCCACATGGTACTCCTACACAGTTAAAAATGAATGGAATATGTGTGGCCTTGATGAAGAGGTGTGCATCTGGCTTCCTAGCAATTGATTGCAGACACTTCTAGCTGTACGTGTATAAGATCCTGTACTCTAAAGTGTCCACCAGATCTTAGCAGCTGCAGGCTAAATTAGTCAATAAGTATTTATTCAACTATGACCTCAGGGAGCATGGTTGTGCACTACACCCTTAGTGTTAAATAGGGCACATCTGAAGTATATCCCAGATGTCACATTTTAGGATAAGCTGTAGAAAATCCAAAGGGACATGACAAGGATGGAGAAGGGCTTTGAGGTCGTGTGTATGAAGAACGATTGAATGAATGAATGAAAAAAAACATTTATTAAGCACTATGTTTCAAGTACTATGCTAAGTGTTAGTGTTAAAAATACAAGTGACTAGGTCCCAACCTTCAGGAAGCTTACTTTCTAAATGGGGTTGAAAACCTAAAAAGGGAGTGTGTTATACAGGGGAGGGAGAGGTCACAGGTCAGGAGAGAAGAGTTTGGGAAGTTGATTCTGGAGAAGCTAAGACTTAGGAGAGAATGTGACAGCTGTATTTAAAAAACTATATTTGAAGACAGTTGGAGGAGGAATTCTTGTTCTGACTGATGGGGTGTAGGCTTAATAGACTTGGACTCGGGTGGAACTGGGATGGAATTCTGTCTTTAATACTTACTAGCTGTGAGACCCCTATTCAGGAAACCTCTCTGATCTTTACTTTCATCTTCCTTTACCATCTAAAGTGGTCAGAAGAATATCTGTACTACTTTTCAAGGATCATTTGAAAACCTTAAAGCACTATAGAAATGTTGGTTACAATCGTCGTCTTCATCATCACCGTTATTCAGTTGGAGGAATGGAAGGAAATCACAAGGAGGTAGATTTAGACTTGATGTAAGAAAAAATTTCCTACTAATTGAACTGATCTCAAAGTGGAATGAGCTTCCTCAGAAGGTAGTTAGTTGCACCTCATTGGAGGACTTCAAATGAAGGCCATATGACCACCATTCAAGCACCTATAGAGTATGTGGAGGCAACCTGCAACCTGTCTTAGTGGAAAGAACCAGGATCCTTTTTCGTATCTGTAAAATGAGCTCTGAATCTATGATTCTATGAAATAAAGCTAGAAAGATGGGGGTGACACCTGGGCAGCATCTCCTCCTAATCACTTCCTTCAGCTTTTTGAAAATGACATTGTAGTTATGGCAAGTCAACAATTTAACAGTTACTCTCATTTCAGTAGAAAGAGAATTCCTGCAGAAATATAGAGTTGAAGAGCTCCATCTGGCTACGTCAAGCTTGGACTTCAGACTTATGATCTGAATCCTAAATTCCTTGTCTATTTCATCTTTCTGATCACGTGGTCTCCTACCAAAACATTGCTTCTTCCTCACCACCAGATTCTCATCCAAACTCTCTCTACCATTCTTAGCTCTGCTTTGATCCCTGGATTTCCTCAGCATTATCTTTATATACGATGTTACTTCACTGCCTCTTTTATTCATTATATAGCTTTTGAATAAGAAATTCCCTCCTACAGTCATATTCTAGCAGCATTGTCCCCTTCCAAATACCTTTGTCTTATAATAGCTAGCATCTAAATAGTACTCACTATATGCCAGGAAACTGAAGCAAACAGAGGTTAGGTGACTTGTCCAGAGTCACAAAACCAGTAAGTACCTGATGTCAGATTTGGACTCAGATCTTCATGGCTCCAGGAATAACCACATCATTTCAAAGTACGTGTCCTGCAGCAAGAAGCCAGAGCACATGCCAAGCTTCATGGGAGCTCCCTGAGTCCAGAAGGCTATATCGGGATTAAAGTGGAAGGTTTATTTGAAGAACTGGGCTGATGGATAGCAAAAATCAAAGACAAAACAAAGCAAAACACTACAAAGTCCCAGTGAAATCAACTGCCCCTCTCTTCTGGTCATTGCCCATTGAGTGGTAAAAATAATTCCAAGATTTTGTAATGGCAATAACAGTGACACTTTGAGCTTTAAAAGCATTCATTTAATTCTTTGACTTGATCCTTCCAACAAATGTGTAGGTAGTGCTACTATTACTACTCCCATTTCATAGAGGAATAAGTTCTTAAAGCGGCTGTTTGCTGAAGATCGTACAGATGTTAGTGGCTGACCCTAAACTGTCTTCTGGTTCCTCATCTTCCTAAAAATCCTTTCATAAACAAGAGTAGAGTTGGAAAAGAATTGAAATATCATCACTTCTACTTTCCTTGTTGTACTGAGAAGGAAACTGAAACCCAGGAAAGTTCATTGATTTTTCTTGAGTGCAGAACTGAGACAAGTGCCCAGGCCTCCTAACTGCTTGTGCTCACTTTACCAATGTACTTCCCCACTTATTCAAATATATATTGAAAAATCAACTCATATTTTCCTTACTCAACAACTGTTATTTCCAGGAAAGGTAATTAGGAATGGTTTTCCCTTCTTTGTCTGAAGGTCTAGACACCCTGGAGAGGGGTAGCAGCTCTTGGTAAATGGCAGCATCACTAAATACTCTTTTAAGGAAAGGCTTCAAAACAGAAGTACAGATGTCAATAGGATATTGCTGAGAGTATCTTTCTTTAAGGGTCTGAACATTGTGATGGCATCTTTTCTTCACTAATTATGACAATAATTGGGCAAAGATATTTGGGCAACTTTTTACAACTTTCTTGAGCTCTCAACCTTTCCATGAGGTATCTATAAACAAGCTCAAAAACTTAATTTTGAACTTACATATATGTCTAAAATAACTTATGAATATAGTAAATGAATTACATTGTTCAAAACCCAGTGTGTTCCAACTTTGATGAAAAACTCCTCCCAAATACACCCACCAAGGAAGGTACTCTAGGGTTAATAATGATAGTTACAATGCTGGCTTTAATGATATTTTGTTGGCATTTTTATAAGGTATTCTATTTGCATTATCTCACTTATGTCTTGATATTCAGCATTAACACATCAAAATCATACATTGAACAGATAAGTCTGGTACGAGAGAGAAATGCTCAGTAAGCAGAAAACAGGGTCATAGAATCATCAATTTAAAGCTGGGAGGGACCTGAAATAGTCCAACCTTTACTTTATATTTGAGGAGAGGAAGTTTATCCTGGTAAGGGAGAATTTCCCAAGATCCCCTAGTTAAGTGGTAAGAGTGAGAATTGAACCCAGATCCCCAGATTTTAAACCCATTGTTTGCTACACAGACATAGCTATAGTCATACATTTTTTATGGTACTTAGACAAATGACCCAAAGACAAGCTCAAATATGCTGGTAGATCCAGAAAAGGGTATACCAATATTCATCCTGGAGGTTTTCTCCCTAGTAACCATGGTGTGATTAGATAAACTAAAAATGCCTTCTGGGTGAGAAAATAAAGACGCTCCTGCCTTTGAAATACTTCAGTCCCATTTTTGCTAAATTCAAACTAGGAGATGTGTACTTGGCAACTTAAGTGTTCAACTAAAGCAACAAAACAACAACCCACAGACCACTTTAAGCCATGCCAAATATCAGGGTTGATAAATATAAGGATTTATATAAGATTTTATTGGCAAAAACCCATCAATCCCACCATGGTATTTGAAATGCAAATGTCCCAAGAAAAATCTGTGAATCATCCCAGTAGCTGTCACTCTCTCTTGTTCCAGGCATTACCTCTCACCTAAAAGATCTCAGTAACTTCTAAACTGGCCTCTCTCCTCCCTCCAATCTCTTCCCACTGCAATCTATAACATGCATTGTTGCCAGATTAAGCTTCCAAAGGTAATGAATGCTCTGATCACGCCAAGTGTTTTACGCAATCCCTGCTCAAAAACCTTTCACTACTCCCCAATTAACTACCATAGTTAACCCTTATGACACTTAAGACTTTCTATGATTTGTCCCCAATTCACATTTCCAAACTTACCTCCCATTTATGCTTCCCAGGGACCACTTGTGTTAGCTAAACCAGACCACGTGCTGTCCTATAAGCATACTAGTGAGCTCATGGTCTCCATGTCTGCCCTCTCACACTCTCCAGCTCTGCCTGTCCAGTATCCTGTCCATCTACCGATCCTAATATCAAGGATCAGCTCAAATACCATCCTTCTCTTGGTCTTCCCTGCTTCAAGCCCAAGCAGAAGTAACACCTCCTCTTTTAGTCCACATGACACTATGCGCTTCTTTTATTGTACCTTTTTATTCTGCTGATTGATATATCTTATGGAAGGCAATGTTGTATGAGAAATGGCTTTAGAGTCAGGGGACCTGGGTTCTAATCCTGCCTCTGGCAGTACCTTTGTGACCTTATGCAATTTATTCCACCTCTCTGCACCTTGGTTTCCTCATCTGCAAAATGAGGTTTTTCCAGATAGCCTCTGAGGTCTTGTCCAGCTCTAGGTGTGTGAGCACATGATTTTTTTCTAGGTAAGCTTCATAAAATCAAAGACATGATCTCATTCTTCTTTATTCTTCACAGTGCTTAATTCGTTGTTTAGATATTTCAGTCACATCTGACTCCTCATGACCCCATTTGGGGTTTTCTTGGCAAAAATACTGGAGTGGTTTGCTATTTTCCTCTCCAATTCATTTTACAGATGAGGAAACAAAAGCAAACAGGGTTAAGTGACTTGTCTAGGGTCATGCATCTGGTAAGTGTCTGAGGCCAGATTTGAACTCAGAAAGATGAGTCTTCCTGACTTTTTGGCTGAGTACTCTATCCACTCTGTCACCTAGCTGCCCACAGTGCCTAACTAATATAGAACCTCAAAAAGAGTAGGTATGAAAAAAATATCTTAATGAATGAATACACAGTGAGTCAAACATGTATATTTTTACATTGGAAAATATTTGGTTTGTTCTATTAATAAAGGGTAACTTGCTTTTCATTAGCCCCTTACCAGAATACTGTGGCAGTTAGTGATACATCCTTCCCATTTTGTCTATTTATTAAAAATGGAACAAAACCAAACCACCTTATCATCTGGGTCAACCACAGGATCTTGGGACACTCCAGGTTAGCACAGTGGTCCTGTCCTGTTCAACATTTTTATCAATAACTTAAATGGAAGCAAAATTGGCATGCTTATCAAATTTGCAGATGACAGAAGCCTAGAGAACTGTAAAGGCAGTTACTATGGTGCATGAGAGAATCCCAAAAGATAATGGTAAAGGTCTGTACTATGATGAATTCACTTATAGAAGTCAAGAGCGGGGCATGACTGGACCCAAGTTTTTACAAAGAGGCTCTGGAGTCTTCAGTGGATAGCAAATCCAGTATGAGTCACAAGAGTGTTATGCAGGCAAAAAACATAATGAAATCTCAGGATTGAAAAGTATGTATCCAGACCTGGGGAGGTGAGGGATCTACCGTACTCTGCCCTTGTCAGATATCTGGATTATCGTGTTCGGTCTGGGGTTTGACATTAGAGGAAGGACACTGATAAACTGGAGAGCATTCAAATGAGAGAAAACCATGAAGATGGTACTGGAGGCCATGCCCTATGAAGAAAAGCTGAACTTTCTAGGGTTTTTTGGTTTGGTTTTGCCTGGAGAAGAGAATAGTTGGAGAGAAGACATGATGCCATTTTCAAGCATTTAAAGGGTTGCTTTACTGAAGGGGAATCAAACTTTTTCTGCTAAGCCTTAGAGGGGAGAAGTAGGAACAGTAGATAAAAGTGGCAGAGAGGTAAATTTCATTTCAATTGAAGTATGCACTTCTTAATAATTAGAGCTATCAAAAAGCTAAATGATAATTTCACAGGGCAGTGACATTGTCAGGCCTATGACTCAGAAAGATTGTTTTGGTGGGTGTGGAGAATGAGTAGAAGAATGTATGGACTGGGAGCAGTAAGAGTAACTGGAAGGCCACTGAAGAGGGTAGTTTAATCAAAAGGTGATATGCTGGTATCCTCTTTTGCTCCTACACCTGGAAAAAATCTCTCCCTCCTATTGTTCCTAGAGACTTCATTTTGATAAAGGTATATTTGATTGGGGGTTGCCTGACACAGCTGTCCTTGATAAATCTAGAACCTGGGATTTGAAACCTAGCGTAAGAGGCAAAAATAAAGAGCAAAAAGTAGTGTCAGCCAAATGAATGTGATTATGAATTAGAAAATCTAAAGTATTCTGGTCACAGGTTATAAGAAACTTGCTGCTGCTGGGCAGCTGTGCTTAGGAGAGAGTATGATTTCATATGCAGAACAAAACCCGCTTAGCTACTCATATTTCTGGTGGCTAGGCAGCCAGGCTTGTCTTGTGCCTGGATCCCAGCTGAATTTTTGAACTATGCCACTTTACGTGGTATTATCAGTCACTTCTTATCAGTCATTAGCATTTTAAACAAATGACAAAAATGATGTCATTATTCTTCTTGCATCAAGGGATTGCACTGAATGAAAATTAGATTTAGACTCAGGTTTAGAGAATTTTTGGATTGTACTGGTTCTGTTACAAGTTTCAAGTCCTATTCAGCTGTCGTTCCCATGGAAACACTAGGTTTTGTTTGGCTCAGTTTGGTGGCAAAGTGGATAAATTGCTGGACTTTGAGTCAGGAAGATCTGGATTCAAATTTTGTCGCAGATGTTAGCAGCGAGACCCTGGCAAAGTCACTTAGCCTATTAAGCCTCCATTTTCTCATCTGTAAAATGGAGCTAATAATGGCTAGATAATTTATCTCACTTAATTATTGTAACACTAAAGCATGAAATATAGGTATATTAATATTATATTTTAATATGGAGGGAAAAAATCAAACAAGGTAGCTAGGTGGCACAGTAGCTAGAACACTGAGCTTGGAATCAGGAAGACTCATCTTTCTGAGTTCAGATCTGGTCTAGCTGTGTGACCTTGGATAAGTCACTTAACCCTGTTTGCCTCAGTTTCCTCACCTGTAAAATGAACTAGAGAAGGAAATGGCAAACCACTCCAGTATCTTCGCCATGAAAACCCCAAACCAGACATGACTGAAAAACTGCTCAATAAAAACAAACAAAAAAAGTTTTCTTTCATAGCAGTTAAAACCTACACTTATGAATCCACAAACAAAATGATCCATACTGAACAGCTTACTTCAAACTAAAATAAGAATATTAATTTTGAATAAACTTTTTTTTGCGATCTCCTTTAGGGAAAAACAAGTATCAGTCACTTTCCTCAAGATCCATCAGTTAACTTGTTGCTATTCAAGGCATTTCAGTCATGTCCGACTCTTCATGATCCCATTTGGAGTTTCCTTGGCAAAGATACTGGAGTGGTTTGTCATTTCCTTCTCCAGCTTGATTTACATTTGAGAAACACAGGGTTAAGTGACTTGTCCAAGGTCACACAGCTATTAAGTGTCTGAGATCAGATTTGAACTCAGGAAGGTGAGTCTTCCTGACTTCAGGCCCAGCACTCCAGCTACTGTGTCACCTAGCTACCCCTCAATTAACTTGAATATCATGCTAAATATATAGATTTACTCAGGGTGCACATCAGACTTTTATTGCCGTAACTCCTTGTTTGGGTCAGTAGGCCAACTGGGCCCTACCACCATCTGTGTAGGGATATATGGGCTGACCTGCTGTGATTCTTCAGTAGTATCGGCAAGCAGTACACAGACTGACACAGTGGAAAAGAGAGCCTGTCTCAATCAGGAAAACCTGGATTTGAGTCCTGTCTCTGACAAAGATAAGCTGTATGCTCTTAGACAAGTGACCCTCTCACATGCCCAGGAAACTCTCTAAGATTATAAGTCATAGACAAGTTACTGATGTAGTAAATGGACAGGAAAAGTTATCTTAAGATAAAATCAGTTTACTTAAGTTAACTATTCTGAAAATATCAATTATAATTAATTATCTTCATATACTTTAGAGCTACTACTTCTTCACTTGTTAGAGATATAGAATAGAAATTCTTAACTTTTTTTCTCTCATGGATGGTCCTTTCTGGCAGTTTAGTGAGGCTGGTGGACCTCTCCTCAGAATAGTGTTTGAAATGCATAAAATAAAACATGTAGAATTATAATGGAAACACATTACTTTAAAATCTTTATTAAAATATTTTAAAACTCACGGACTACAGGTTAAGGACTTGTTGTAAAAGCAATTCTTAGTTGGAATCTAGCTAGTTGAATAAAAGGCCTCCAGGGTCCCTTCTAGGAAACTAATTTTGTGATATTGTGATACAGAAGCAAAGTGTCCTCACTATTTTTAGAGAGAAATAGATGCGTCAATTAACAGAAGAAAAATACTTTGAGTAGTGATTAGGTCAATTTTCTGTGCTTTTCCCAGAGGGATAGACGCCATTAGATATATTTCCCCAAAACTGTACTAAGTAGAAACCTATTTTATAGGAGGTGTGGCCAATTTTGATGTGAGAAAATAATTTTAGCATTATGGTTACATTTTCTAATCTACAAAATGAGTCGGCAAGGGTGGGGTTGGACTAACTGGTCTCTTTCATAGTTCTAACATTCTAGAATACTCTGTGTGCAGAAAGGTCAAGAGCTCAAGATAGACCTTCAGATTTTCTATTTCTCTTTCTTTGCCTTGGAACCTGACAGGAAAAATATTGAAAAGCCATTTTAAAAGTCCTATACAGAAGCAAAGTTGTCACTATAGTGCAAAAGTAGCAATTAGTGGGGAGCTGGCATAGTATAGTTGGGAAGAACCCACAAATCTGGATCTGGAATGAGATGTAGGGGTTTTACCACTTATGTGACCTTATATAACTGGGCCTCAGTTTCTTCATCTTACAGATGAGGAGGCTAAATTTGATCAATAGTTCTCAAAGTGTGGTCTAGGATTCAGAGGATCCACAAGGTCAGAACTAGCTTCATAGTAATACTAAGATATTTTAACTCTTAATTGGTATATTAAAAAATATGACTTACACAAAACATCTTTGGGGGCCTCAATAATTTTTTAGCATACAAAGAAGTTCTGAGAACAGAAAGTTTGAGAACTGGTAAACCTTATTAAATTCACTTCCAATTCTAAAATCCTGTGCCCTAGCTCCCTGAATAGGAAATTTAGGCATTGATTATTTCTTTAATTAAGATGATTACAATTCTCAACAAATCAAACATTGATGACTCTAAGTCCTTTGCTCCTTTGTTTATTAAACTTGATACTTTCTCACTCTGAAAAGCCCAAGTATTGCCTTGTTCTGAGCAACAGCGATAGCTTAACTCACTTTTTAAAACCAAGATGTCTTTAATCCTTGGAGATACTGCCCCCTGCTGTAAAACAAGCATAGTGGCACCAGGATTTAATTTTTCCTACTAAAAAGATGAGAATAAAAATATATACAACCATTAAAGTGATCAAAGATTTGTTTCTTTTTTATTTTGAATTTACAGTGCACATACATGCCTCTAAGGTATATATAATTTGGATGCTTATATAAATAATATCCCAGGTAACGGATTGTGTGTGTGTGAGATGGGGGTCTTTTGAGGAAAAAGAAATCAGGCATACCAATAAGCATGATTATAAACTGTCACAGAACAGTTATTTAGAAAAAAAAAAAAGAGAAACATATTAAGGGCTTAGCAAATCCCAAATCTGCCAACTGCAATTAACACATTTCACAAATTCTCTTGGGCTCTACAGTATATACCTTTAGATACAGACGCAGATGTTCTTAGAATTGACAACATATGCTATAGCTGAATATCTGAAATTCAAACCACATCACTTTAAAAAAAAGCCCAAGGCCCATCTATAAGGAATTGTAAAGTAGGTCATTCTGTACCACATATAAAAACCACCAAACAAATGATACCTACAGATCAAGGACAGGTCATTGCCTAGAAGAACTTTTACTAGACTAAGGATGTGAGGTTGGAACATTCCAAGCAAAAAAGAAAAATTAATGATCAAGACAAAAAAGAAAATAGGCAGTGAATACACAGAGGCTAGAAATAAATGGCAACTACAAATTTTGCCGAGATGCTGGTTTAATAAGCATTTTGTGTCCTTCAACTACTTCCCCACTATAGGAAAGCTCATCATTGCACACCAACTGAAAGCTGAGCAAAAAGGGGCTGAGAGAGAATACATACTGTCCTTTATTTAATTTTAAAGGTGTTTTCTTTCTATCTTAAAAGTGGGGGAGGGGGGCAGCTAGGTGGTGCAGAGAATAGAGCACAGGCCTTGGAGTCAGGAGGACCTGAGTTCAAATGTGGCCTCAGACACTTGATACATTTACTAGTTGTGTGATCTTGGGCAAGTCACTTAACCCCAATTGCCCTGCCTTCTGTGCCCCCCCCCAAAAAAAAAGAAAAGTGAGGGAGGAAAAAGAAAGAAAGAAAGCCTTGGTTTTCTCAAGTCAAACATGCTATTTCATATATTTTAGAACTGAATAGGTGGTTAATACAATTTCTAAAAGATGAAAGCAAGGACAGAAAAAGAAACAGAAATGACAATTCCCCAACTTATTCTAGGTTTTTTTTTTCTTCTTTTTTATTTTTTCCAAATGCCCAAATTCCATTTTACAGTAGAAATGCAGACCACTTTGGAAGCTAGCAATGGCTCAGAATTATCTAGTGCTTTCTCATTAAGACATCATCATCTTCTTACATTCTACTGAACAGAAAAGCATTGCTTCTACTGGAATAAACTTCTGACCAATCAGACACTTGCTGCAACAGGAACAGAGAAAGCACTCCTCAGTAGCATGCCAGTTAAAACTGTTGTAAGTCACTCGCTGTACTTCTGGATCAATCGCATTATGACATCCTTGACAGATCTGTTGAACAAAGAGGAAAAGAAAAGATTCAAACCAAATGATATTCTAGTATCTTAACCAAACAGTTTTGACTCAAATTTTAGAAGATTAAATATATTAAATAAAAACATTAAATATCTATCTTTATTAGATGCAGGAGATATCCAACTATAAGGGACTTAACTTAAAAGCTTGGGCAGAAACACTGTCCCTGAAATTCCACTGACTTTTCTTTCAGTGGTGGTAAAAAACTGAAAACTGACAGGGCAGCTAGGTGGTGCAGTGAATAGAACACTGGCCCTGGAGACGGGAGGACCTGAGTTCAAATTCAGCCTCAGACACTTGACACATTTACTGGCTGTGTGATGTTGGATAAGGCACTTAACCCCAATTGCCTTGCCTTCCCCCCTTCAAAAAAAACGATTTGAAAACTGAAGGGATTTCCATCAAGTGGGGAATGGTTGAACAAATTGTGGTATATGATAGTGATCGAATACTATTGCACTGTAAGAAATGATGAAGGAGATGGTTTCAGAAAAATATGGGAAGACTATTATAAGCTGATATAAAGTGAAGTGAGCAGAACCAGAACATTGTACATAGTAACAGCAATACTGTAATGATGTTCTGTTGTGAGACTTAATGACTCAGATCAATACAAGGATTCAGGAAAATTCCAACAGACCTATGATGAAAAATGATATTCGCCTTCAGAAAGAGAAATGAATTCTGAGTGCAGATTGAAGGATATATTTTTGTCACTGTCTTGCTTTTTTTGCCCCACAACATGGCTCAAGTGGAAAAGTTCTGTAGGACTCGCTATACATAATTTATCCTATTTTTTGCCTTCTCAATGAGTGGGGGTGGGGGAAGGGTAGAGGAAAGAATTTGGAAATAAATATAAAATTGAAATATGAAAAAAAATCCATGAGCTTTGACCATTGTGACAAATATAAGAAAAAACATTTATTTAGTCTTTCTCCTACTTCTAGGAAAATATCCCCTAGGTGCTCTGAGTAGACTAGGCTTCTACTGACTTAATTATATTGGGTTTAGTTCTATTATGCACAATAGTTCATTATAAACTGTAGTACCAGTCTAAAAAACATTTCATGCTTCATTAAAGCTGTAATTAGGTAGATCTCACCTATTATATAAAGAACACTTATTAAAACCTGTAGTTCTTATAGACAATGCTGAATGAAGATACTAAAGGTAATTAAAGATTTCACTTAAAAGGACCGACAACATTTGAGAATAATTGGTTTTGCAAAAGTTATATGTGGATATATAATAAATTACACAGGCATTTGGAGATGAGTATTACGTTAAAAACTGATTTCACGGGGGAAATCTGGCAAGATGCTTTTAAGTCAAAGGGGAGTCATTCAGAGGCAGGAAGGTCTGACTTATGAGACTGAGAGGTAGAGATGACAAGCTATGGTTGGTACGTTGAGGAATCTGAAGAACCTAACAGAGAAGGGAAGAGTGGAGGCAAAAAACAACTTGTCTGAATTGCTTTAAGATACCAGTGGCTTCTGACAAAAAAAGGGACTAGTGCCACTGGTTGAGTGAATACTGCAGGTGTAGCTAATTCCTTTTAGCATCACCTAGCACTTAAGAGAGGTGAAATCCCCTAAAAGAGCTCATGGTCCTTTTCTAACTAGTATTGTAGTTGCTTTCCTATAGATAGTGCAGTATAAAAAAGGAAAACTGGTGAGGCTGATTTCCCTTGCTCAGTCAACCAAAGTTCTTTGTTATGAGCCATGTTCAGACTGGACAACACTGTATCCTGGCAAGTGAATGACTGCCTGGCATGGTTGGTATAGTCAACATATTGCCAAACTGATGAGTTTTTCCAATTTTCCAATTTACTGCTATTTATAGTAGGAGATAACACTGCCTAAATACCATTTAAGGGTGATTTTTGTATCAAAAGACCTTGTAAATGCTATATTTCCAGTACAGAAGATAAGCCCACCTGGAGGGCAGTGAGGACCAACAGACAAGAAGTTAATAGAGAAATGGTGTCATGTGATAGATATGTTTCTGAATGGACCAAGACATCAAAGAGTATAGTCCAGACATGTGAATTCTCCAGAACATAGGGCTTTTCCTTCTTTGTGTGTTTTCCTACCAGGTTCATGTAAATGCACGCCTATTCCTTTTCTCAGATACCAGGTGCAATGGTACAGTGGTGTGGATGTAGGGGTGTGATGGAGACAGAGAGGATATATATGATGTCAAGTACAAGGGAAAAGGTTAGGATGGAAAGGAATAATATCAACAAGACATTTAACTCCTTGAGAAAGGAGGGAGTATGAACTGAAAACATAAATGTTACTGAGATATGGGGATGATGCATCTGGATGGAGCAAGCCTTAGAGGAGAAGAGACTGCTGAGGTGGCGGCAGTTCTCTATGTCTGTCCAACTTCTGTGAGTCTTCCAGACCTGACAGGCTTGGGGGATGAATGTGTGTCATGTCTATATATATTAACACAGCTTAGATACTAATGGATCAAGTTTTCTGTCCTTCAGTTATTCCTTGCTCTTCCTTATTTTTTTCCTGGTCTTGCATCTTTCTGATTATAGCCTCTAAACTTCTTGTCCTATACAATTTTTACAAACTGTTGCATCCTGCAAATGTCCAAAATGTGCCTCTAAAGTGTTCTTTGGGTGACCTTCAACTTTAATTCTAAAGACATTGGGTATCCCTAACTTGCAGCCATACAGTATCATGGAAGAGCTCTAACATTTAAAGATGAGTCTTTGTTTTGGCTGGTCGTCAAAGCACTGGACAATATCCCAAATGCAATTCAGCCCAAGCATTTCCTCCTCCTATTCAATTCAGGAATTTCTTCACTGTCTATGTGTAACATCTGTACAAGACATATGTCCTCATAGAGTATTTTAATGGTTTATTTATGCATAGCATCCTCTAGATAATAGGCATTCTCTAGTGGTGTGGTTTTCCCTGGATGGATAGTTACGCCATCTCATTTGGGAGGCATTTCAGTGTCCTGGGACTCGACACAGTCAGCATAATGTCATTCACAGTCAGGAGCATCTGGAAGCCTCTGCTATCTCTATGGAATCCTTCCTTTCTTTGGACTCTTGACCTGGACCTTCTCCATGATGGTAGCAAACACCTTTAGTGAGCAAATCTCCCTGTTTTGTGTCTCACTTGATATGAACAATCAGAAAGTTGGCAAACAAATTTCTACCAAGGATTCTTGTATAATTTTCTTGAATGCGTAGGAGACACTTCATTGGAAGCCTGCTCCTCTATCAAATCATGATGACTGAAGACTGAACTTTTCTGATGTGTAATGTAGCAAAAGGCTACTGGCTCCTTATCGTACCTTTCGTCTAGGATGTCCCAGATATATGTGTAGAGTATTCTGAGGGAAATTTTGTAGAGATAAGAAAATAGGCTTGGTAGTTACTAATACTCTGCTACTTTTTTTTAACAATAGTAAGTTCTGGGGTTTTTGCCAAGTATTTAGTATCCCCATCATTAGGAAAATACCAGTGTTAAAAAGATAAAAGCTTTTATCTCAAAAAGAAGCTAGGTATTGATGAAAATGCCACGTAGCCAGGCATGGTGGCACATACTTATAATCCCTGCTCCTGATGGAGGCTGAGGGCAGTGAGATACCGGAATTCAAGAGCTCTGAGCTACAACGTGGCTAAAGCTCATTGTATGTCTCCATTAAGTCTGGCAAAAATATGGTGAGCCTCTGGGAATGGAGGGCAACTAGATCTACCCAAGATGGGGCAAACTAATCCAGGTCTGAAAAGTAAAATAGGTTAAAACGTTGGTGTCAATCACTGTTGGGATCCAGCTGTGGATGTTCACTGTACTTGTAAGGTGGGCAAGAAAAATTATGTAATTATCTAGGCCAGGCTTTTGCCCCTCATTAATTTTACACCAAGATCACAGTTAATCTTCAAGGGCTGTCCTTGAAGATACGTTTCCTTATGAACTAATAAGAGATGGGCTGCCCACACAACTGTGTGTCATAATCCTGGTGATAAGTGTTCTTCATCCAATTGTTTCTTGTTTCTTCCCTGTGCAGATTGTGAGGCTGACCTTTTGTGGGGCTATAAATCTCACTGAAGAGGGCCTACGTTATTTTGGGAGCTTGATGTAACCACCATGATGTCCCTTGCAAAAGGAAGCATTTGGAGTATTTTGCCATCTCTCTCTTTTTTTTTTTTTGGTGGGGAGTTAAGGGGCGGAGTGTTTACTATTTTCTCTTTCCCTAGTTGTATGGAAAAACAATTTTCTACATTTATTTTTAAATTTTTGAGTTCCAAATTTGTATTGTCATCTATTAGGAATCCTTCCATTCCTGTTTTTATCTCTCACTTGATATTGATCATTAGGAGGCCAATTAGAAAAAAAAAAAAAAGAAATTCCATATAATCTTCAAATGCTCATGAGAGGCATCTCGTCGGAGAATAGCCTTTAATGCTATGTTTCGCTCTGAGGAAACTATACTATTTTGTAATCTAAAAAAATAAGTACAGAAAGATTTTGTACTCTATTTTTTTTAATCAACTGTGACTGAAGCTAATTTCTACTGGAGATATAATCTGTGAAAGCCTCCCTAATCCCTTCTATTTTCAAGGGCTCCCTAGATCTGCCTTGCACACAGTAGATGCTTAATAAATGTTTGATGGATGGAACAAAAAGTTTCATATAAGTGATCAAACAGGCATGATTAGTACACGTTTTTGGTAATAATTTAGTGAGTGGGTTTTCTCTTATTCTTTTGAGTATTTTTCCTCTTTGAGAAAACTTGAAAAATCAAGTGCCTAAATTAAGAAATTAAGTTTATATTGACTTTCTTCTGCTTTCTTCAGCAAAGAAATACTAATAATAGTAATGAAAAAAAAAACCACCTGGTTTTCCCTTGTTCTACAAAAGAAAGCAGTAAGTTGCCAAAACTGAGACCTCTCATGCATTCAAGGTCCTGAATGCCTTCATGTGATAAATGGAATGTGAATCTTTTTCGTGTTGCTTAAAAAACAAACAAAAGCTTAAAGAGCAATAATGAGGCTGAGGACAAGGAGGACTGGCTTTTGGAAAAGTCTTAACATCACAAAGAACCCTTAGGAGCATCCTAGGAAAACTATAGAATCCATCAGGGATATGGAATTGATTATTTCCTGCCTGAACTTCAGTTTTGCTTGACTCTTAGTTCCACCTTTGATTATTTTACATTCGTTGTTCAGTCATTTTCCAGTCACATCCAACACTTCGGTTTTCTTAGCAAAGTTACTGGAGTGGTTTGCCATTTTCTTCTCCAGCTCATTACAAATAAGCAAAGTAAGGCAAAAAGGGTTAAGTAACTGGCCCAGGGTCCAACAGTAGTAAGTGTCTGAGGCCAGATTTGTACTCACAAAGATGAATCTTTCTGATTTCAGGCCCAGTGCTCTATCCATTGTGCCACCTAGCTGTCCCATACATTTGTACATAAGAGATAGGAAACTGATAGAACCTGAAGAAGGAATCATTTCGCAATTTTGGAGGAAAGAGAAATAGCCCATTTTCTTCTCTTTGCCTTGAGGTTCTGAATTTGTTGTGCAATAATCTTCTTGAACTATCTGCAATTGACTAAGCCTTATTTCTTTGTACGTGTGTTCTCTGGGAATAGACACACTATCTGAAACAATCTTAAGTTGGTAACATTTATTATTAGAAGTCTATCCAAAAAATTGTCCTAATGAATGAGGAAGTCATAAATGAGTGGTTTGGAGATGACAATAGAGGTACTTAAATATTTAAGTCACCTCAACGTAGACTTGAAGTATACATTTCAAATTCATTTGCAACCCAGGCCCTCACCAAAAAAAACAACAACTATATTTAGCTGAATTATTTTTCAGGTTTCAGGCGGTAGTCCTAACAAAGAGGTGATGGGCTCAAGGTTTTGAGACTGAGATAAGTATGTATTTATTGTTATGATTATTCATATTTATTACAAGAGTGGGTTTTTTGTCATTGGGGTAAGGTTGGAGAAAGAGAAATGTTAATTGAAAAAAAATACACTTAATTTTAAAAAGAAATGAACATCCTAGGTGGTACAGACATAGTAAAAGATAGGAGTCCATATGCAAAAATTCAATTATAACAACAAAGAAAGTAATTAAACTTTTTGAGGTCACCACAGTAGGTTCCGGTTTTTATATATATATGAATGAATTAGTTGTTTTAAGTGGGTTCCAAGAGTAGAATTCTTTTCTTTAAATCAAGCCATATTAAGCCTCTACTGTAGTAAGGACAATGAAGGAACTCTCCTCTGTTTCCTATTCAACAAACCCTTTCTGTTTATGTTCCTTGGCTACAACACTTCATATAAAGACCACCTAGAGATACCACATGCTTCTTGCTTAGTAGACCTTTTGCTTTGAACTCCCAAGATCATAAATGCATGTAAATACTTTATGGTGCTATAGGTTATTAGGGGTAATTCTGTCTCCAAAAGAGCTCTCACCACAGCATGGTTCCTCACGTAGCAAGGCTTGCATATGGGTTTGTTATTGACCATAACATAGATCTCTCCGGCAAGAATGCAGTCGCAGTCAAAGCAGCAGAAATGCTTCAGATGCCAGCTCTGATTCTCTGCCTGGGTATATTCATTGCTGAATATCAACTAGAAAGATGACAAAACAAGAAAGAAAAAAGTCATTTTCCTCCTCTTTAGTCTTGTGTAACATTAAAAACCCATTTGGCAAAGCACTTATGATTGGATCAACTTGAGAAGCAGTCCAATAGAAGGGTAGTTCAAGACGTGAAAGTCAGTTCAAGTACCATCCCTAACACATATTGATTGTGTGACCATATGAAATTTGATTAAACTCTTGGAGCCTCTGGTTACCAACTTTCCAAGATTGTAAGTTGCCACTGTGTGACAGCTGCTGTTCCAGGAATTTCCCAAAGGTTTGTTTTCCCTGTCCTCCTAGCCCCTCAATTGCCCAAACGTGATATTTTTTCTTAGGTTTCATACCTTGAAAAATAAAACCTAAGGTCTGACCAGTCATCTCAGTACATATTAAGATAGCCTTCTTTATATTTTCTACTATTAAATATCTATCATAAGTTCTCCCATCTATGTGACATGGGAGCTCAGAATGAATCAGAAGTCATTAAATACCAGTTTTTTGATAGGTTAATTAAAGCACTTTTAATTTGAACACATTTTAAGTACCTTCTCTCTATGGTGATATCAGTGAAGAAGACAACTTGAGGATACAGTAGACATTGTGTGTGTATATGTGTGTGTGCACAGTAGGTCTCAGAACCTCTTACCTCATCACACCCAGCGCACCGGGGTTTCTCACTGTCACAGTAATGCCTGCCACAATACAGTTTCCCATTCTTCCAAAAATAGATCATGTCCACCAGAAGCTCGCCACAGGTGCTACAAACGAAACAGGCAGGATGCCAGAATTTGTCATACCCAGCTCTCTCGGCATAAACTGCGGGATCACCTTCTTTCATGCTTTGCTTGCAGTAATAGCAGGACTGAAACGGACACCATGTGGAAAAATTAAAGTCATGCTACTCACAATGCTAATAAACACATCAGATTTACTAGGAATTTACTTCATTCATTCATACATCTGGGGCTGCCGTCACTTGGTACAAGGACATCCCTGATATTCCATGTCTTGTTCTTTTCATGTCTGTCCAAACAACTGGACCATTACTTCTTCCTACTAATATATCTACAAAAAATATTGACCTACCAAAGCTAATATGGAGCAGCAAATCATCCATGAAAGCCAAATGAAAAAAAAAGAAATTTAACAAAATTTGTGAAATTAAACAATCCCATCTCATTCGCATCCCATATCACCACTCTGCTATGAAAAAAGAAAACAACTTACATTTACATTAGGGGTTCTTAAGCTGAGGGTAAATGTTTTTTAATTTCATAATTATATTCCAATATAAATGGTTTTCTCCATAACCCTACTGCATTTTATTTTATGCATTTAAACACATTCTGACAGGCTTAGGAGATAATTATTCATTTTGTAAAAAGGGTTCTTCATTTTAGAAGAGGGTTCATCTAGGATTTCTTTAGATAATTCACATCTTAATGCTTTTGAAAATAAACTTATAAAAAAGATTTAACTCATACACAATTTCCCTAGTAATTACTTATATCTGTTTTTACACACTGAAAAGCACAGTGGCTGAGTCAGAGCTTCCTTTTGTCTCACTTTAAAAAAAAAGATCAAGTTTGTTACATAATCTGCTGGCAACTGGAGGTGAGGCCAGGCAGATTAAAGAGAAAATAAGGAATTAAAAGCACAGAGTGAAGAGTTAGTTAATGAACAGGGCCAGCAGTAATCAAGTAGAGATAGGAAAAGAAAAGTATTCAGTAAAACTAAAGGCCAACACAGTCAATGGTAAAAAGAAAGACAGGAAAGATAACGCTAGTCACCTGCAAAAGTAAGCAAGAAATCTACAAAAAAGCAGAATCTAGAACAGGGCTGGGGAACATGTGGCCTTTCACTGAATTCTCACCAGTAAAACTAATGGCTTAGATTAAACCTGAAGTTTGGATTCAGTCAAAGGGCTGTGCTTGAGGACCTAGAGGGCCACAAGTGGCCTCGAGGCCGCAGGTTCCCCACCCCTGATAGAAGGTTAACAACTGGTTTGCTTATTTGATCTCATTGTCTATGTACACATAATCTTATGGTATAGATATGCTGTAACACTTACTGGAAAAGGGAATTAAGTAAATACTAGGAAGGCGGTCTCTCTTAGGATAGAGGAGCACAGATTTAGAAGGGTCTGCCTCAGTTTCTTCAGCTGTAAAATGAGTTTTTGTGGGGGTAAAAGTAATGGAAATTTGCAAAGTTCTTTGAAAATCTTAAAACACTATATCAACACTATTTGGAAGTTTGTGTCACTCTTAACATTGCTATGATGATTTATTATCAAAAACCACCATTATGGAGAAAATCATTATATATCAATATAAAATCTTATAGATAAGGTTATCTATAATATATACTATAATGATAATCATATAATTATATTATAATATAATTATATATAGACAGATAGTTATAGATAAGATACTAGGAAAGTTGCCTCTCTTAGGATATAGAATCATATGGATTTAGAGTTGGAAGAGAGCATACAGACCATGAAATCAATCAGCTTCATTTTACAGATGATGAAATTGAGGCACAGAAAAGTTAAATTTTTTGCCTGGAGTCAGAGATCATAAATGTCTAATACAAGATTTGAATCCAAGTATTCCTGTTTCCCAGGACAGTACACTGATGGCCATTTTATTAGTAGAGTTTAAAAATATACAACTTATTTCTCTGACATCTTCTTCTACATTTGGTACATTTACTGTGGAAATAATAACAGCTAACATTTAGTGAGGAGGGGGGAGCAGAGGGAGGGAGAGAAAATTTAAAACCAAATTTTATGAGAGTGAATGCTGAAAACTAAAAATTAATTAATTGATTGATTTTTTAGAAATAATCTATGTAGCACTTTTGCAGAGCCTTACATATGCTAATTCCTTTAACCCTCACAACAACTCTTTGAGGTAGGTGATATTATTATTATAATCATTCCCATTTTACAGATGAGGAACTACAGCACTGAGCATTTGTGATTTGCCCAAAACCACACAGCTGAATATCTGAAGCAGGGGGTTAAATTCAGGGCTTCCTGATTTCAAATTAGCACTCAAGGCACTGTGCCCTTATGAGGAAATTCAAATTTTACTCCTTATTTTGCCATTAAATTACCAGTGTGGGGGCGGCTAGCTGGCACGGTGAATAGGCCCTGGAGTCAGGAGGACCTGGGTTCAAATTGCCTCAGACACTTGACACACTTACTAGCCGTGTGACCTCGGGCAAGTCACTTAACCCCAGTTGCCCTCCAAAAAGAAAAAAAAGGCAAAAAAATAGCAGTATGAATGCCTCAGGAGTTAATTTAGAAGCAGTTTGAGGGCATTCTGGGCCTAGAATCAGGAAGGACAGAGTTCAAATCCAGCCTCAAATATTTATTAGCTGTGTGACCCTGGACCGTTCACTTAACCTCTACTTATCTCAGTTTACTCAACAGTAAAATAGGAATAATAAGATCATCTCCCTCCCAGGATTGTTCTGAGGATTAAATAACTCATATAGTGATACAGTAATAATCACACAGCAGATGATTAATAATTGCTTATTTCCTTTCTTTCTATTTACCTAATCCAAGCCTTAGTTTTATCACTGATAGAATGATGGAGCTATCTGGATTATTTCTCTATAGGCCTACTGAAATCTAAAATGATGTACCTAAATAACTAAAAATACTGCATTAGAAATCGAGACCCAAGTTAAGCTCCGTCCTCCTAATTTTTTGCATAACTTTGTATCAGTCATTTAAACTCTTTGAGTCCCAGTTTTCTCATCAGTAAAACACGGGTTGGATTAAATTAGGTGTTAAACCCGAGTCTGTGAATTTTTAAATAATACATTAATAACTCTATTTTGATATAATTGGATTCCTTTGAACACCTATTTTATTTTATGCATTTAAAAACATTTTTCTGAGAAGGGGACCACAGGCTTCACCGAAGTGCCAAAGGGGTCCATGGTACAAAAAAAGGTGAATAACTCCTGGAATAAATGATCTCTTGGGTCTGTTATTGCTCTCAGTCGCTACTTTTCTCTGAAAATAGTATAGGCTGTTTAGAGAATTGTAGGGACCAGCTTGTGCTCTCCTGTTTCTGCTCGCAGTCCATCGTTCACGTTCTATCCCTGTCTTCCAAGATCCTGAGGTTTGAGTCAATACAATATTTTGCCAGTCACAAAAAGCTCAAATATAATTTCACATTCATTATAAAAACAGTGCTTCATTTTATATAAATTTCATCCAACTTAAAGTACCTGTTCAAATGTTATACTGTCCCCCCCAGCCCCCTTCTCCATCCAAGTCTTACAGCCCATCACATACTCTGGGGGCCAGAGACCCTGGCCTCTTTGCTATTCCTCAAACAAGACACTCTGCATTTCCTGACTCAGGCGATTTCACTTGCTCCCCCCACCCTCCCACCCCTATACATGGAAAGAACCTTCTCCCTCTGCATCTCTGCCTCCTGACTCTCTTGGATTCCCTCAAGACCCAGCTAAAATCTCTTTCTCAGGAAGCCTTTTCCAATCCCTCTTAATTCTAGTGCCTTCCCTGTATTGATTACTTCCTGTATACAGCTAGTTTGCAAGTTGTCTCCTCTGTTAAATGATAATTTCTTAGAGTACAGGGGACTATATTTTATTTTATTCTTCTTGTACACTCGGAGTTTAACATAGTGCCTAGCATGCAGAAGGTGCTTAATAAATGTTTACTGACAATAGGCAACAAAAAGTACCCCTTTAATTTTATCCACAAACTTCCTAACAGCTAGCATTTACACATAGTGTTTTAAGGTTGGTTAAAGCCCTGTACAAATATTATCTTACAAATTTTATTCTCACATCATTTTACAGTTGAGGAAACTGAGGCAGAGACCTTAAGTGACTTGCCCAGAATCATATAAGTAGTACGATTCTGAGGTCAAATTTGAACTCGGGTCTTCCTGACTCCAGGACTAGGGCTCACCTGCCCAAAATTACGTTACTATTCTAAAAAGTCATTATAGACTCAAATCAATACCTTCTATAGAAAGAAGTCAAGATTAAAGATTAGGACTATATTTGTGGTCCTTCTGCTGGCTTTCTGTGAAATCCTAGGAAAAATAAGTTAATATCTACGTGCTTTAATTTTCCACATATAAAAGCTATTTCTTTCCCTCTCTATCATTGTAATTTTGTGAAGACAAAATTGGATGGCATTTCTGAAAGTACTCTGAACCGTTTCAAAGAAAAGTTACATGAAACTAAGGCAGTAGTTCTCAACCTTCCTAATGCCACAATCCTTTAATATAGTTCCTCATGTTGTGGTGACCTCCAACCATAAAATTATTTTCGTTGCTACTTCATAACTGTAATTTTGCTACTGTTATGAATCGTAATGTAAATATCTGATATGCAGGATGTATTTAAATTGAACATAATTCCACAGGTTGAGAACCGCTGAACTAAGGGGTCACTGTTATTAAGTGAAATAAATAATACCATTTCCTAGAGGATCTGATATTTTCAAGGTTCCCCACATTATTAGGAGTATGTTAAAAGAATTTCACCATAAACTATTTTTCATATTTCACTTTTTTTAGGTCAATTCAACCAAACACAAACAATGATTCAGGAATTGCCCACCCTCGCCCCAGTCCTTTGTTTTTCTAGATAAAGGAAACGAATCATACTTAATAGTTGTTTTTTCAGAACTAAGTTATTATATTGAATAAAGTTGCAGGAAGAAATCCTAATTATCCCAGGATTACAGACTTATAGCTAAAAGGGACTTCAGAGGCCATGAAGTCCAAGACCTTCATTTTACAGGTGAGGAAACTGAGGCCCAGAGAGGTTAAGTGACTTGGTGGTGGGTGGGAAGAGGATTCAAACTCCAATTTTTGCAACACTAGGCCTACACCTCTAGCAGAGGTTGCAAACACATGGCCATATGCAGCCTACAATACTTCTAAGTGCTGCAGAACCCAATTAAAATGTAATTGGGAAATAGTTAAAGAAATAAATAAAAATACAGTAAAATATAGATAATTTCACCTTTTAAAACTAAGTCAATATGCAACCTGCAAGGATACTTACAGACAGATGTTAAAGGCCCCATTTCCATTTGAGTTTAACACTACTGCTTTATAATTCAAATGTACCTGCATCACTCCTATCCCTGGGCCCGTCCCCCCAGAGAGATTTGAGTTGGAGGGGACCTACTGACATCAAATGGTCTAGCAACAATTTTTTTTAATTTACTTTTTTTTGCTTTTTGGAGGAGGGGAGGCAGGGCAATTGGGGTTAAGTGACTTGCCCAAGTCACACGGCTAGAGCCTGGATTTAAACTCAGGTCCTCCTGACTCCAGGGCGGGTGCTCTATTCACTGTGCTACCTAGCCGCCCCCTAGTAACAATTTTTTAAAAGAAACAATCAATTAACAATTTAAAAAACAGGCCAACATCAACTTTTTCTTAAATATCTTCTTGACTATAGTCATAACTACTCTTATCTCAAAGCCTGTTCCAAAATTCTCCTATTAAGTTCTTATTCAGCCATCTGTGGGCACAGACAGAGACTGATCAGAAAGCTCCTCTAAAAAAACAAAAACACTGAAGTAAATTAAGTAGTAACATGTCTTAGCTTTTTCTTCTCTAAGCTACAAACAACTCAGCTCCCTTCTTTCTGATTTTAAGGCCAGTTCTAGAGGCACTGGACCATGCTAGTGGCAGGTATGGGTATAGACCATAAACATATAATATTTATTAATGTGTAGTTGATAATCAGCATAAATGGAAATCCTCAAATTTTTGTCTAACTTTCACAGTTAAAAAACAGCCGAACCAACAAACTGGCATATAGACATTTTGGTGGCCAATGAATACCATTATACTTTATATTATAAAACCTCATAATCCGTATTTTCTATATTATTCTATAATTGAATACTTCTATAATTAAAAATCATATTTAGATAAAAAGCTAAGAGATTAGGTTCATTATGGTCCTTCTCTTAATCTCTTAATTCTTTAATGTAATCAAGGAAGCCCATAGATGAAAACCTAACTTTAAACAATAATTTCAATGTTACTTGTCACTTAAGTTAGTTGATTGAATTAAATTTTGGTACTTTTTGGTTTCCCTTGCCCACCGTTCTTCTCTTACAGAAGCATGAGGAAGTAGAAAAATAAGTGGCCATAGAGTGATTGAGTTAAAACAAAGATGTGGCTCATGGCTTCAGAATAGGAGATAAACTTACATAGTCTTCTTTTTTATCTGCTGATTTATTCTCCATTGCTCCCACTGAAGCCGTAGTGCCTCTGTGCCCACCTTCAAGTGTATTTTTGTCAAAAGCTTTAATCTCCATCTCACTGGGAAGTTTGACATCTCCAACACCCAGGGCCTCATTCTTGTATTTCTTCACGAACTGTTCCATCTGCTTCACCTCATTGGGAGTCAACTCATGGCACTTGGAAGGATCCTGATCATGAGCAGGGAGTTGCTTAGCCAACTGCTTCTTCCGATACTGGGCCCCTTCTGAGCCAGCCACTGGTTGTTTGTCCCTTGGAAGCAGCTGCATATATCGCCTAGCCTAGAGTGAAGCATAAAGAACCAGGGCCGTAAGAGAATTCAACACTTAAAAGCAAAAACATTAGAGCAACGTTTTCTGTTTCACTTAGAGAAGCTTTTGTTTTTAATCTAGAAAAACCATAAAGGCTCCCAATATAAATAAATCCTGGGACTTTTTTTAAAAAAGGAAACTGAGAATAGTATTAACTATTATTATCAACTGAACTCTATAAAGTTTTAAGCTAAAAAGATCCTCTTTTCAAAGTTCATCCTACTTAATTTCTGACTTCCTGATCAGTTTTAAAATAATGAGTCCATGTAACATTTTCCTTTACACTATATACAAATGCAGTTATTATAAGGCAACACATATATTAAAGAACTGTAAAGTATGAATGTTTTTTTTTTGCATTTTATTTTCATTGTCATACACAAAAATGACATTAATTCATGATGTCTTCACAAAGCTGCCTTCACTCTGGTCTAAATTTCTCAGCAAAGAAACTCTCCTAAAAGAGTTCTCAGATGTCCAGTTTGGCTGGAGTTCTAAGAAAACTGGAGCATGGTCTGAACAGTACACTCACTTTTTTGGCCTTATACAGTAATAGAAGGACTTCACTGGATGTTTTCCTCAGCATCAGTGACATTTACAATTACAGAAGTCATCCTTTATGGCCTTTTAATAAATGACAAAGTTTCAAGATTTGCAAGCATGAATAGAGTATACACAAGTTGTGTACTCTTCTCTCCCTATTAATAAAGGGAGAATATGACCCCTACGGAATTAAAAACACTGACTCAGAAATCCTTGAAATATTCCCTAACATATTTACATATGGCATAGTTGCAACAGAGAGAATTATGAGTTCAAGCAAACTCCCTAAAAGAATCTATTTTATAAGAATAACAGAACTAAGGACATTGGGCTACTAATAATATGAATGAAGATGTGAAAAGCATGTAAGAATAGTGATTAATATCAATTTCCTTACAACTTTGCCAAAAATGTAAAAAAAGAAAAGACCCAATCCATAAAAAACCCATTATGAACAAGGTCCTTAAACTCTCCATATAAAGATCTCTTCTCTTCTCTCTCTCTCTCTCTCTCTCTCTCTCTCTCTCTCTCACACACACACACACACACACACACACACACACACACACACACACACTTTTTCTTATACATACATATATATACATGCTTTTTTTTTTCTTTTTTACTTACTAATGCTTGATTCTGGACAGGGGGAGCCCATTCATAGGTAACCGTGTTGATGGAGACATTCTTCTTGGCAGGCACAGGATTGGTCAAGATCATAACATTGCGTTTATACATGGGAATCCCATCTGTTTTCAGCTTTGCAATCAAGGTTGTATATTTGGTATCTTCAAAAAGTTTTCCCACTTTTCGATCTTCCTCATTGCTCAAAAAAACATCATGCTCCTCTTGGCCACACTTGCAGTTGCGGCATATTTTCCTTTAATTTTGTAAGAAAGCAGGCAACATTAAGTATTCTATTTACCTAGTGTGGGATAACCCCGTTTTTGTTTCTAACAAAAATATATACATACTCACAATGGAAGCAAAAAGAACACACTGTATAATTCATTTAATGGCAATCTCCTCATTATGAAATATGTTCTGAATAATATGTCCTTCTCCTCCCCATATTCCTAAGCCAAATATCCTAGCCAAAACTATTTCTTTCTCTATTTTCAGGTTAACACTTTGTTGCTACCATGTAAGGGCAGAAAGGGAGATTTGTCTTCCCAGTACCAAGTCCTGCATTCTCACAGTTTTCCCCTATACCTCTTCTCCCATGGTACTCCTCTTCCTATACTTATTATGGTCCCTAAGGCCTTCAGTTCAAAGACACAAATAAACTTTACAATTAGGCCATTCTGCATATAAATCACATTCAGCTAAAGTCAGTGGCCTTAATACTTCCAAATCCAAAACCCCTTAACCCCTTGAAAGATCCATGTGATTGGCTATAATCTAGAGGTCATATTCTCTCTTATAGCAAGGATCCTCAAAGCTCTTCTTCCAGCATCACATTTCCCAACTTGACTAAAGAAGTCCTTCATTGAATTTCCTTTTACCAAAATATCCCTTCTGTGAAAATAATCATTTGTCAACACATACATCAACTACTACTACTAGAAAAAGGGAGGGCTACATAGTTGGTGGGGGTGGGCATGGGGGGTCAGATAGAGAAGACAAAGAGAACAACCTGAAATGAGTGAACAAAAGATTCACAGAATATGAGAGTTGAAAAGCACAGTGTGGCCATCTAGTGCAACCCCTTCTCAAAAGGAATCCCTATTATACAACACTCAACAAGGGTCATTCAACCTCTGCTTGAAGAACTCCAAGAAGCAGAAATCTATTCTGTCTCAAAGTAGCCCATTTCACTTTTGAACAGCTCTAATTATTTTCAAGTTTATTCTGATATCAAACTTATATTGATGTTTCTGAAACTTCCAATTGTTCCTTCCCCCTTCCCGAGGCCAAAATATTAAGAACACATCTACTCCTCCTCCCCATGGTAGTCCTTCAAATACTTGAATACGACTATATGCCCTCACTGAGTCATCTCTTTCTCAGGCTAAGCATAAGCATATCTAGTTCCTTCAACAGATATGACATCCTCAATGCTGTTGTGCCATATTGGTTGCCTTCTTGTGAATATCTTTCCATTCAACAGTGTTGTTCAAAGGTGGTACCCAGAACTGATCACAATGCTCCAGATATGTCTAATGAGAGTAAAGTACAGTGGTTGTCCCTGAGAACACAGAGAAGTATGGGCTTTAGGACATGAAAAGATGGAAAATGTTAACATATTGTCAAAGATGGACCATCATTTATTCCAGCTATGTAAATAGACTCAGAAATTACTCCACAGAAGAGAAAATGGGACTCGGTAGCAATGAAAAATGAGTTATGAAATCAAAAGATCAAGCAATTTGAAGAAAAACACAACCAACCAGCACTCCAACCACACATGCGTCTATAAAATTGCAAAGCATTTTACATGCTCTCATTCATAGGTATGCACGGTGGACTATGTGTGCTCTGTGCATCCCCAAGATACCATTTCAGTCTCAATATAACATTATGAGGTTTGCATATTAATATTACCCCACTGTATAGAAGTGAAGGGGAAGCTTAAAACAGAAACAGGCATCAGGCATCATGTTGAATAGACTTTGGCTATGCTGCTACATTTAGTGGTGAAGAGGTTATGTTTCATCTAAGGGAGGAGAGAAAAAGCAAGGTGAGACCACTGACTTGGAAATACAAACAGGTCAAAGATCATTAAGAGGTATTCTGACATTGGGCCTAGATAGGGTCAAACAGGGCTAACTAAATTATCTTATCTCTGGCTTTGTATATTTAAGAAACTTGTCCTTTTTTTCTGAGCTTATTTCCCTAGTAGGGCTTTTTAAATATTTACTATGTCTCATTAAAAGAAGGAGATTTTCCTGGTCCAGTAAGCAGAAGAGAAATGAAAGTTCTCTTGAGTCCCTGGTGATAACTAGCGACAGCAAAGAGTAAAAGGAAAATATCTTTGAAGAAGGGCTCTGGAGTTTAGCAATATAAGCTAGTCTGAAATTCTTAAAGACATTTCTTCACAGTCTCTCCTTTAAAAGGAAAATATTAAGATTCTACATTTTTTTTTAATCACACCACCATAACCAAAATGGAACTCATTATCTTTCCTCCTAAAACTGCTCCTCCTCCATACTATCCTGTTTCTGCTAGAGAAACCACCATGTAGGTTTGCAGGCTCAGATGTCTTTGACCCATTCCACTCCATACTGCATATACAATGAATTGCTAATTCTCATTGATTCTACCTCTCCACATCTCTTGCCTTCATCATTCTCTTTCCACTCATGACCATTACCTTAGGTTTAAGTCTTCATTGCTTCCCATTTGGTTTACTATAATAAGTTCCTAATTAGTTCCCTCTGCTTCCAGTTTTTCCTCTTCATCCTCCACAGAGCTGGTAAAATAATCTTCCTAAGACACAAGTATGACTGTGTTTCTCCCTTACTCATAAATCTTCAGTGGCTCCCTATTCCCTCTAGGATAAAATACCAAATTAAGACTGAAAACCCCAAGAACCTTAGAAATAATTTATTCCCAATCTCTAGTTTACATATAACGAAACTGAGGGCTGAAGAGAGTTTTAATGACCTGTCCAAAGATCACAGAGATAGCAAGCAGCAGAGCAAAGCTTTGAATGCAGGCACTCTGGCTCCAAACTTAGTACTTTTTCCAATTACATGTGTATGTGTGTGGAAAGGGAAGGGGGAAAGGAAGTGGGGAGAACTAGAAGAGAAAAATGGATGAACACTTCCTGAAGAGGTGAGGAAGGGAGCAAGAGATCCATCTGAGAATGAGTCATCAACCTGGAACTACAGAGAGGTGGGCAAGTCTCTAGCCTAGGCATACATAATGTAAATCTGTTTGACTTATCCAAATAGAGTATGGTGGCTACTTGTACAGTTCAGCAAGTGACAATTAACATCAGTTGTAGGGAGTTGTACTAAGAGGTTTATTAGTGCCTTATCATGGTTTGGGGTTTGGTTTTTTTTTTTATGTTTTTGGTCAACCACACCTATTAAGTGAGGAGTGACAAAGTATAAATACGGAAAAGCATGAGATAAGGAGTCATAGGACCACAAATGTAGAGTAAGAAGGAATTGTAGAAAACATCTAGTGCAAGCCCCTCATCTTCCATCTCTATACCTGCCTCCATCTTTCCTCTGACACTGCTACTACTGGTGTAGGCCCTTATCACCTCATACCTAGATTATTCTAACAGCCTGCTGGTGGGTCTATCTATCTGCCCTAAGTCTCTCCCCAGTCCAATTCAAATGCCTTTCAGCCACCAAAGTGATTTTCTTAAAGCACAAATCTGACTCTCATAACCCTTATGCTCAATAAACTCTAGTGGTTTCCTTATCACTTCCAGAATAAAATATAAAATCCTCTGTTTAGCATTCAAAGCCCCTTATAACCTAGTCTGCTCCTACCTTTCCAGGCTTCTTACACCTCATTCCCCTCACCACGTTCTCTTTACATACACCGTGTATCCAGTGACACTGGATCACTGCTTGTCCCAAGAATAAGATCCCCCATCTCTTAGCTCCAGGCATTTTCTCTGGATGCCCCCATACCTGGAATGTTCTCTCTCCTCATCTCTGTCTCCTGGCTTCCTTTAAATCCCAACTAAAATCCCAGGTTCTATCAGAATCCTTTTTCAATCCCTCTCAATTTGTTTGCATTCCCTTGGTTAATTATTTTCTTTTTTATCCTATATATAACTTGTTTATACGTATTTATTACTTCTTTCCCTCTTTCAAGTGTTAACTCCTTGAGGGCCAGGACTGTCTCTTGCCTCTTTTTCTATACCCACTGTTTAGCAGAATATCTGGCATATGTTGTTGTGTTCAGTCCTTTTCAGTCATATCTGATTCTTCATGACCTCGTTTGGGGTATTCTTTGTAAAGATACTGGAGTGATTTGCCATTTCCTTCTGCAGGTCATTTTATAGATGAGGAAACTGGGGCAAACAGGGCTAAATGACTTATCCAGGGTCACACAGCTAGTATGTGTCTGAGGTCAGATTTGAATGCAGGAAGCAAGTCTTCCTGACTCCAGGAGCAGCACTCCTTATCTCCTTCACCACCTCTCTATATGTTCACACCTGGCACATAGTAGGTACTTAATAAGCATTTAATGAATGACTAAGGAAGAAAATGAGCGCAGTTAAATGTATATATGCCTCACTTTAAGGCAATACTCTATGCAAAAATGCAAACCTCTAACATGATGATCTAGAGTGCTAGTTGGGAAACTGGAATCTGAAGACATGGAGGTAAAACGCTGGATGTCTCTGGAGTTTTCTTTTTATGTAAGAGGAGAGTTAAACCAAAGGTCATACAAGAACTAAGTGTGAGAGGTGGGATTTGAACAAACCCATTATGATGCTTCAAGCTCCCTCCTATGTGAATCAGAGCCAGTCATATCACCTGCCTGAGCCTCAGTTTCCTCACCTATAAAATCCAAGTATCCTCAATAGGTCCCCTTCCAACTCTCTAAGTCCATAGATGGAATACACTATGTCTAAAGAATAACAATGTGAAAAGCCCACAAAGACAGATTGGAATTAGCCTTTAAAGCCACAGTTCTAAACCTTTTTTGTGTCATGGACCCTTTGGCAATCTGGTAAAATTGCTGGATGAGCCCATTCTCAGAAAAAGAATTGGGGAAATGTTAATTTTCACTGAAAGGTCAGTGAATATAAAGATGCATTTTTCCCACCCAAGTTCATGGATCCCCTGAAATCTGTCCAAGGTCTCCCTCCCAGTTAAGATCCTCTGCTTTAAAGGGCTTCAAAACATCAAAAAGAAAAATCCACATTTTATCCTAGAAGCAACTGGGAAGCCACTGAAGCTTTCTCAACAGAGTGATCTGGTCAGACCTCATACCTGTAGGAATATCAATTTGGTAGCTAAAGATTTCAAACTTAGCTTAGGGCCACTGATACAGATGTGTTTCAGTTAACTTTCTAGAAATGCCACTATTTTTAAGTGTGTATGTAAAAATCTCATTTTTAGAAAGCTACACAAATTATTTTTTGTAGCTCCATAATAATCAACACATTACAGAAAGAGAAATACAACAGCCTTTGAAATAATTTCACATGAACCTCATGAGAGACAACCTTATGATCTTAACTAGGGCATGAATGATTAGTCCTCTTTTACATAAAGGAAAACCCCAGAGAGGTCCAGTCACCTCCACGTCTTCTGATTCTAGTTTCCCACAAACCCTCCAGCTTTTTGCATTTGTGCATAAAGCGTTGCCTTAAAGCAAGGCATATATATTGAAACAGTTATTTCAGAACTTCAGGGCTCCAGGGAGGGTACAAACTACTTTTATTATCCACACAATGCTAGTTTGAATTCCGTACTTTGCAATCAGCTTCCAAACAGTCAGCACATGCCAGTTTGGCTCTCAAAGATTTCTTGCTCATGGCTGTTATCTTACACTCCCATCTAGTGGAAAAAAGAGTAAGTTATCTTTCTGAGGTTTTTTTTCATTTCATCCTGTCTTTTGCAAATGCTCAGGAAGGGATTTTTGATACTGTTTAAATATGTTACTGCCAGACTTAATTGAAGATTGTTTCTCTGAAGAGGACATGTAAAAAAAAAAAAAGGCCTTTAAGTTAAAAAAAAATTAAATATGTAATACTTTGTCAAAGAGACTTCTATCTAAAAGAAGACCTTGCCAATAAAAGTGCTGCCCAAAGGAGGTCCTACATCTAGATGTCACTTTTCTGTCCACTGGTAAAGGTCATCCTTAGAGAAACACATGGAGATAACTGTGGCTAGTCCTAGCTCCTAAGAGCCAAGATTAATTACAATGTATCAAAGTAGAGATGAAATCACAAAAATGCACCTGGAGCCAAAAGGAGTATGGAAGGGAAGAAAGCTGGGGTCTAGAAGTTTAGGGTCTGATTATATATACAGGTGTATGTTTCACCCTCTATCTTTCTGCCTTTCTAAAAAGCAGTAGCTGGAAGAACACCACCTACTCACCAAGAGTCATCTCCATTTCTGCCTAGTCAATAACATATGGCACCAATTCACCACACCTTAGGAAAAGGCTCCATCACTTAAAATGCATCAAGGATATACGAATTGATCTCTAGTTTCTGTCAATAGGCACACTTTCCTCTCTTAAACACCAGTAAAAGAGAAAGCCATATAGCCTTGGCCAGGCACTATAATACTTTGAGTTGGACTTGTAATAGATCTTTTCAGATTGTGGGTAAAATGGAATGCAGCCCATTGCCTACAGTGCTCTGGTAGTAGGTAGAAGGTTAACTACAAATAGAACCAGGCTCTTATGATGGGATGGATGATTGGAATTAATCCTTTTTTTAGCACTAATTTTATACTTCAGGTAATAGAAGGGAAAAATATAGTTCTTAAACCTGAGATACAAAGGCTTCTATTTTAAATTTTAACCTTTTCAGATTCACAGTGAAACGCTTTATATTTGAGAAATGATCTTGTATGATGGATGGAAAGCTGGCCTTAAAGTCAGAAAGATGAGGTCAAGCCCTGCCTGGGAGACTTGCTGGGTGACCCTGGCCAAATCACAAGAAAGGGATCCCTGCCAACAACATAAAAGACTTAGGAAACTGCAAATTAAAAGTATCTATGTTTTATTGTATTTTTAATTTATTCTACTAAACATTTCCCAATCACATTTTAATCAGATTCAGGCAGGAAAGGGATATTGCAGCCAAGATTAAGACACCTTTCCTCTAGTCTAAGACCACAGAGAATTCAGAGAGGGAATTTCTTCACCCAGGAATTCTCTGTTCACCAGTGAAATCATAGGTCTGGTCCCTATCTAGCTGTTATCTCTATCTTTATACCTGAAAATATTTTTTGAGATCTTTAAAAAATAAAATCATTTGGAAGACAACCAATGATTGAATAAATTCCGATGCTCCATGACCTGTACTGGCTACTCTTTCTTCCTTTCATTATCTCAGTCCCTTAGTAAACTGGGTCACCCTTACTCATTCTGTTCCTAAATGCCTTGCTTTCTTTGTCCTCTTGTTGCTCACACTCTGCCAGCCTCAACAGTCAGTTGCTTCCACCATCTATCTTCTTCTCTACTCAAACATTATGAACTGACCTACAAGTCTCCAAACCACACTCCTGGGTCCACTATAAATTCTTGCTATTTAATCTCAGTTAGGTATTCTCCGTATCAAAGCAATCTTTTTTTATTCTTCTCAGCTTATTTTCCATCATTTCACTCTCTTCTTTCTTGCTTAAACTTTCTGAAATCTGTCCATAAATCTCAACTGACGATCTCACCTTATACTTAATGATACATATTTCAGGTCATTTCCTGTGAGCTCTCTTTTCCTGTCCTCATGCCATTTTGACATCATCACTCAGCCTTCCCTTCTTATATCTAGACTCTGATGGAGAGATGGCTCTTCTCAACAAGACCAGCCTTCTACATGTACCTTAGATCCAATCCCTCCCATATTTCTCCAGGAACTGAGTTTGCCTCCCTTCTCTTTCCTTAATCTTCTCTATTTCCTCTGGCTATTGGTTCCTTCCTTGTTGCTTATGAACATGCCCATGTCTCCCCCATCCTAAAAAGAACAAAACTCACTAGATTCTACTACCCATATAGTTATCAGCCTATATCTTTCCTGCCTTTCTCAATCTAACTCCCTGAAAAAGCTATCTACACTCGATGCCTCCACTTCTCTTTTCAGTCTCTTTGAAAGTCTTTTAAAATCTGGCTTCTTAACCTGTCTTACATTTAAATCCTTTATAACTTAGCCTCATCCTAGCTTTCTAGCCTTCTTACACAACAGTAATCCCCTTCATACATAACAATTATAGTCTTTTCATGACAAACTCCTTTCCAACTTCATGACTGTAGCGGCTATCTTCCATGCCTAGGATGGTCTCCCTGACTTCCTTCAAGACTCAGCATCAGTTTTTCACCTTTGAATGAGGCCCTTCCTGGTCCCCCAGTGCCTTCCCCCCAAAGATACTATCTATCTTATCTATCTTTCCATTTACCTATCTAGACGGAAAACACATACTAACATGTATATATTCTCTCCCTTTGTAATATGTTATATTAAAGTATAAATTCATGTATACCCATATTATATATAGTTTCCCTCTTTGTAATATAAGCTCCTTGAAGGCAGGGCCTGTTCCACTTCTGTTTTTGACTCTCCAGTACATAGCACATAACTTAATAAATGTTTGCTTGTTTCATTGATCTTTGACATATAGTCTTAGAAAGCTGCCAAGTCAATGAGGTTAAGTGCCTTGCACAGGATCCCATAGTTATATGTGTCAGAGGAAGGAAAGGAACCCAACACTTCCTGAATTCAAGGCCTGTCCTGTATTTCCCATTCCAGACTGCCTCTCAAAACAAATATACACGCATACA